>CM077795.1:1426110-2126110 GCA_039737535.1 Lagodon rhomboides
TCTCAGATGTTTTGTTTCTTATCGAAATTACATAATTTCTTTTCCACTCTCAGAGGAGCATTTTCTGTAATTATGAATTCATCACCGTTTCTCCCCTGTAGAAGCAGAAACGGTCAGTTTAACATCGTGTTTGTCGCAGCAGGAACCAGATACCAGGTGTTAACTGGTGAACAGACTTCAGATCAGTGGACCTGCAGACTTTATGCTCTAAAGTGTCAGCAAACTTCTCACCTCAGCCTAAAAATGTGGAACTATTCCTGAAGCTTTTCGTCTCCATAAAATTAAGGGACAGTGTGTTTAAGTGGATAAAATTATCACACCATCAATCTGATGTGTTGACATCAAATTAAAGCTGAAACTGATCATTGACCCGTTCAGGATGTCGACATATATGATGACTGATATGCACAAACTTATTTGATTGTTTTGATTTATTCTCACTGTTCTGATTTGATTTGATCAGCTTGTAATACAAACTATTAATTATGTGCACATATTATTCAGGAACCTTTGACTTTGTTTGTTTCTGTAGATTTTTTAATATTTTTGCCCATGTGTTTGTCGGTTGGTTGTTTTGTCAGCAGGATTACACAGAAACCACTCGACGTATTTCCATGAGACTTGGACGGAGTTTGAGTCTCAGAATAAACCCAACTAACTTTTGGTGTGGATCCACTTTCTTTAACATTTACCTGAATTTCTCAGAGAATAATTAATGAATGTTGATGGTAAGAATCAGGCGTATTTAGGTGGCTGGTATCTGTGAGTGATTACAATCTGATCTAATGGATTTAAATATGTTTTATTTGATCTTAGACTTGATTGAATTAAAGGGGAAACTTACTGAGAGCCATTCTAGCTCAAATTCTAATTTTGTTAAAATACAAAACATACATTCAATGTGTTTTAAAGCATCACCTCATTCAGATATATGTCAGTTTTACTTTTAGGTGGTTTCAGATTCTTCGCTCATTGAAAAATAAAATATTTTGATCAACTTTTCTGATTGCTAATGATTCTTTTATTTTATTTTCTAGCGTCTGGAACTCGTCTGTTGGAACAAACAGTGGATCTGAACATCATGTCGTTGTTTTGTTTCAGTGTCTCGGTGCAGAAACTCCACCAACACCGTCAAACTACATCTGAGCTGCACCGTACGTACACTGTAGAGTTATTAAAAGGCTCCAACCGATTGGTCGGCTGCAGGACGGATACGTGTGAGCGCTGTTGAGCTGGGTTGGAGAGAAGTGGTTTCTGGGTAACCGTAGCTCGTGCAGGCCTGCAAACAGGCCAATGAGCAAAAACCTCCAAAATCTGAAATATTTGTTGTGCAGATCTGTGGTTGTGTGAGTCAAACAAACTGTGATTAGCCGAGCGGAGGGACGGAGATCATGTGGTACCTCCGTTATTGTGCCGACACCCGAGACGGAAATAAAGCAAACAGCAAAACGGAAAGTATTTATTTGTTTTTCATTCATGTGTTTGTTTTAGTTTTAATTAAAACATTGATTTTACGAGAGAAGATCTCAAATTGTATGTTTGGACCCAAAAGACACAATTTAATAAAGTGTATACGTTCTAACTAAAGGCTTTATTATTTGTTTAAAGATAGGTTTAAAGACATTATTAAAGCAGGACAGGATGGCTAGCTTGTTAGCATGCTAACATTAGTAGATCTAGCTGCAACACGATACACAAACATCTCTGACATCTTCACACTCTGTTGATGATTTAAGTACATTTTTGAATTAAAATTAATACATATTGCAACTTAAATATCAATTTCTGGATTGTTCTTGTGAATATATTGTAAATAATTTAGTGTCAAAAACATCCTTATCCATATTATGAAGTATTTACACTTCTTCCTCCGCTGTGGTGGATCTGAATGTGCATCAGTGTGTTGAATTAAACTGAAGCTCTGAACTTTATAGCAAGATAATTTTGCATGATTCAGCAGATATAGTGACACAAACATTACATTTACAAGAAAGAAACAAGAGAAAACAGCGGCACTTTAACTCATGTAAACTCATGTAAGTTCTCTATTTTTAGCTGCACCGATAACATATTTTTGGCTTCACCTGTACATCCTACCTGTGTTTATAACATCCTCTCCGGCCTCCTCCTCCATCGAGCGTGTGAAAGGAAGACACCGGGGTAGCAACAGAGGAAACATAGCAACCACATAATTGGTGGCCAGGATCAAACTTCAATCACGTCGTCCTATCGGCGCGGCGCTGTACCCTGTTCTTTTCCCATATATCTTGTGCCGTAATGACTGTGACACGGCTGCTACAGGGTTTGGTTGAGTTGGAATGTATGTAATTGGTTTAGAGAAGTCGCGTTTGAGAAAAGAAAAAAAAATCAGCGAGGTTGCAGTCGCTGACATGTTCTGACTGCTTACCTGCCTTTTAAGGTAATTTATTGGAACAAAGCAGGAAAGAGAACATAAACCTTAATGTCCCTAAATGTATTTGTCTTTTTCGTTTCACTTATGGTCACAGTTTATCCTTCTTTTATGCAATTACTTTTTAAAATAGAGATTTACTTCTTGGCTTGTGTGACAGGAGGTATGTTGTATTTTTTGGTTGTAGCAGCATAAATAAAATGGAGCCGTCTCTTGCTTGTGATTAAACATAAATGACATCCTGGAAGAAGAAATAAATCTGCTGTTTTAATGTTTTATTGGTTGAAATTGAACACAGCTCACCAGTTAACTTAAAAGTTTACTTTAAAAGTAAGTGTTTTAAAAGCTAGTGTTACAGACAGATCTGGTGTGAACAGGGATTTCTCCAGATCCAGATCTGGTCTCAGGTAATCAGGAGCTATTGGGTTCACCTGTGATGTTCTCCCTCAGCTGGCTGCAGTCGTCAGCTGGGAGACGATATAAGAGGCTGCAGCTCACCTGCTCAGGTGGTTGTGTGTCTGCAGGGAGTCGACACCATCAGTCGGCTCTCTGTGTTTCTGTTTGGGGGAAAATCTGAGCTGGGTGTTTGAGATTTCTTTCTTTTGGCCAGTTTCTATACATTTTGTTTCACACACTTCACCTTTGGTTTGTGGGTCCAGTGTTTTTTGTTCGTCTATCATTCTGATTCTGAATCAGCGGGCGGCTGTGGGTTTTATTAGACACCAAGGGACCAGTCTGCTTTGACCCTGTTGTGATTTGTGCAGAGCTTTGTTAGTCCTTCAGGTTTCTTTTCTGGGGAAACACTCGTTACAAAAACACTTCAGATATATTTCAGTTTGTCTGTAAGCAGGAAGAGGAGGTCGGGAGCTTCATGCCTTGATTTCCTCGAAAATATCCAAGGATGGGTTTGTTGATTTTAAAAGGTTGAGTCTCCTTCCTGTTATCACAGACGGACACTGAGGTGCTGGACGATTACGTAACACTGAGCACCAAAGAGCTGTTAGTGAGCTTAAACCTGAGACTGAAGAAAAAACTTTGATGTAAGCTTTAATGCAATAAAGCAGCCAGTTTTTGTGGCTTATAATAAATCTAAATCCTTTTTTTTTTTGCACCGCGCTCTCGTCATTACTTCCGGTGAATTACTTTTAATAGCCTGAGCAAGAATTCTACATATTTCTGGAGATTAAAATGCATTAAAATCTGTTTGAACAGGAGACCAAATGTCACGACAGAGCAAACTGAACACCTCAAACAGAGTGAGGAAAGTTTCTCTCCTTGTTATCTGTCTCTTATGTGCCCTCCAATAAAGTCAGGTGATGTTCGTTAGTCCACAAAACACTTCTGGAGCTTCACAGAGAAACACCCGAACATAAAGATAAAATGGATCCACACAGCTTGTCAAGTGTGATCCAAGTGTGCTGAAGCTCACAGATCCCAAACTGAGCCCACGTTTATACATAGCAGGGTATTTAGAGAAACGAATATTCCCCCCTCCGTTTTCAAAAATAACATTGTGCACACAACATTGTTTTCAAAAAAGTTGTCATTTCCATCAACCCGCATAAATACGCCGTCGAGCGCCATTCTAACTCTGCCAAACCTCTGGGCGGCAGTGTAGGGAGAAGGATAAAGCCATGCAAGCCAATCAGAATCCTCAGAATCAACAACAACGAATAACACGAGCGACTTCCTGTTCCTTTCAAAACAACGCTCACATGACGTTAAGCATTTTCTGGCGCATAGCCTAATGAGCGTGAGAAGCTAAAACCCCGTTTCTCCCAGCTGACACGACAACACATAACCGGAGTTTTCCAAATTCTCCTTTTGCCCGAGTTTTCAAATAATCGTTTTCTGTGATAAAAACGGGGTTTTCGTGTAAATGAGAGGCCAAACCGCCTGGAAATATCTGCGTTTTCCCTTCGTGTAAACGGGGCTTGAGATTAGATGTGATTTGTGTACAGTCTTGATGCACGGCCAAGCGTGCTGCTCTCGCTAACACTGTTAGCTTAGCAGCTGTAAGGAGCAGAGAGTGAAGCTGCTTCTGCAGACTTGAAGCTGTTTGCAGCCGTTTCATATGTTCTTCTGGTCGTTCACGAGAATGCTGCAATGTTGTTTTGCTGCAAAGCTCCAAAACATTTTTTTTTTTTTTTTAACTTCCCTCAACTTTCCATTCACATCAGGGAGAGTAGATAAAGACTGCATTTTCAATTTTAGGTGAACCTATCCTTTAATTAGCCTTCAGCATAAAGATGGTATTGAATTTAAAACTTGACCACAAACTGAAGCTGCTGCACAAACGTTTCTGTCTCCGGAGAGAACGACCGCTGATTACTGCCCACTGCTGTGTGTGTGTGTGTGTGTGTGTGTGTGTGTGTGTGTGTGTGTGTGTGTGTGTGTGTGTGTGTGTGTGTGTGTGTGTGTGTGTGAATAGAATCAGCCTTCACAAACAGCTAGCTTGCTGTGCTGCTCGGTCGTCCCACCAGACACAGGAAGTTACAGTGTCCCGGACGTCATTGTACTGAGGGACAGAGGTGTCTTTGTCTGAGCTCGAGGTCGCCGAGCAGGTGCTCTGTCTCTGTTCGCTCAGTGTTTCTCCGTCACTCTCTCCTCTCTCTCCCTCTGAATCCGTCTTTCCTCGCTCGCCCTGCAGAGCTCTGGCTGCACGCTGAACACATGCAATTACAAACAGTTAGCATTATCCTCCTGATGTGAAGCCTCAGAGTGGAACTTATAGCTCATTATTTGGCTTTCAGCAGAAATATATGTTTTGGGAAACATGAACATACAAACTTTTCAGCCCAAGAAAACTGATTTGAAACTGATTAAAATAGATATTTAGATATTTGATTGCAGTAACATCTCTAAAAAACTCTTTCGGCCTTGGATTCACACTCTGAACACACTTTGGCCTGATGAATTGAATTTGATATGTTTCTTCTTATTTAATACACTTAATGGATTTAAGTACTTATTTATTTTATTTAGTATTTCCAAATCAAGTCCTAAAACCCAGAAATAAGTTAGTATTGTTGATGGGTCTTCAATTAGAAGCCTGAAATAAGGTTTTGACATAAAAATACGTCGTGACTGAATTAAAAAAGCATCAACGCGTCTGTGAAAGTGGCTCCATGACGACACAGACTCACCTTCTCACGAGCTCGTCTTCACTTTGGTTGCACTCTGTTCTAACTCAATCCGTGAAGATTTCCTTGCTGAACAGAACAAATACCAGAGTTTATATTCTGCAGTTTCTCTGCTGCCCTCCACACTGAGTATGTCAGATGCAGCATGCTGAAAACATCCTGGATATTATACTGCGTCTTGTCTCGTTTCGCAGAACACAAGCGCTTTTCTCAGTTCTGTCGTACTTTGTGCAACGATGATACACGCATTCATTAATAATAAACAGATTCTGGGATCCAGAACAAAAGGAGACTCACGCCTGCACGACGGGACTGAAGCTTAATATGGAAGCTTGGAGTTGAGGAATCTGAGTCTGTTGTCTTTCCGTGAATAAAACGCCAACAGCGGTTTCATAACTGTTACAGGAAACACGACGATACCAAGGGCATTTGTTCGTTCACGTCCTTGGATGAGAAGCATTAAATCTGAGCTGAGAGTGTAATCTATTACTTATAAACTCTTCCAAACCTTGATGTCACACACTCTCTCGCTCTCTCTGGTCGTTGAGGATTAATAATAGTTCACGTCTGACCTCAGCAGCGAGGACACACGCAGAAGGTTTGGGCCTTTCTGCTTACAGCATCACCGGCCAATCGACAGCAGGGAAAGATGGGATATATCGGGACTGTGGGGATGTAGCTGTAACACACACACACACACACACACACACACACACACACACACACACACACACACACACACACACACACACACACACACACACACACACGGACAGACCCAGGAAAGAGGAACGTGAGAAAAGAACGAGAGGGAGATTAACACACTAATCCAATATCCGATGCTCCTGGACGGAGGAGCGGCTGTTGAATGATGCCTCCCTCTCTCTCTCTCTCTCACACACACACACACACACACACACACACACACACACACACACACACACACACACACACACACACACACACACACACACACACACACACACACACGCTGTAGAGGGGGTCTGAAGGATCCGTCTCGTAAGCATTTCAGTGAGACCAACCACATCCTTGGTTAAGCCACGCAAACACACACACGCGCACACACACATGCGCACACACACATGCACACACGTGCGCGCTCACACAGCCACAGGAATAGTATTCTGGGCCAGAGGGCCACACAGGCCAGACCACTTCTCACAGACAACACCGCTGCCACAGAATTTACAAGACTTGCAGCTAATATATATTCAGCTGATTTGGACGTGTGTGTGTGTGTGTGTGTGTGTGTGTGTGTGTGTGTGTGTGTGTGTGCAATGTGGTTCAGCTAAACTAGTTCCTGTAGTTCCTCGAGATTCCCTTTCTTGGAAACCATTACCTAAATCACTTTTCACAATAGCTGGCAGGAAGTGGATCCAGAGGTTTATAATTCCCCGTCCTGTCCTTCGGGGCCTGTTGATTGGCAGCTGGACACAGAACTTTGTGGAGTAACATTAAAGGAGCAGTCCGTTAATTTAACATCACACACTCTTAAAGTCGCCCGTGTCTCAATGTACAGACTTTGAAAAGAAGAAAGAATTCTAAAAAGATATCCTCTCCTCTACCTGATGCTTCTTCCTCCACGTACGATGTTAACGAGTGCTACGAGTGTTAACGAGTGCTAGAGGTGCTGGACAACTTGCTGGTTTGCCGCCCAGATGACGTGCACAGAAAATTAGCTTTTCAAGGCAAATGTTCACCTTCGTAGAGAAGAGAGTATGTCACTGTGGTTTTAAGCCTTATTATTTGATGCATTATTATTAAAATGACTCTTATCCAGCCTTCTTAATCGCTTCATCCAGGCTCAAAACTCTGCGTACTACACTATCTGAAGATATTGATAGCATTCTTTAGCGTACGTCCTTTCTAAATGGCTAAGTAAACTGTTGCTACGGCTAACAGCTACTTCTCACGGAAGCTAAAAACTTTACTTTACTAAAAGCAGTAAAAGACAACTTCTTAACCTCCTAGTGTTTCCATGTGGTATTACCACCAGCAGCCTCTAAGAATCCCAGTTTGACCAAGAAATGTTGATCTCAGTGCTTTGAAACAGGCAGAGTAAAACAGCTGAGAGTATTGATAACTCGACAGGTTTTGTTTCTTACTGATCAGGTAGAAAGAATGTCTCCAGTCCTCCTGGTGAGGAGGAACAGACTCTGACACCACGTCATCGCTCTCCATCGAGCGAATGTTCGTCCATTCACTGTTGTTTTACCTCAGTTTCTATCACTCTCCCTCTTCACCTTGTCTACCTCCTGGATTTTCCACAGTTTCCACAGATATTCCAGTTGTTACCTGGGAATAGCGACCAGGTACAACAATGCCTTTTCCTGTTTTGCTTGTGCAGTGGCAGACTTGCTCCCTTGTGCTGCAATTCAGCCTTCATTTTTACATGTTTTTATGAGCTGACGTTCATATTTGAAGCGGACGGGATGATGGTGGAGTTACAGACAGAAGTTTGTGACACCACCAGCTACTTTAAGGAAAATTTTCAGCAGTGTTTGTGGATATTTTTGAGAAAAAGTTGAGACATCTCCACCTGTGTTGGTTGTGACTAACACAGATATCTTAAACTATAACCAAGTGGTTTTTGTGCCTAAACCTAACCAGTGTCCTAAGCACAGCGTTGTCACAACATAACACAGAAAATTTAGCACATTGCTAACATTTATTAAGAGCCAGTCACTCCAGATAAACTTGGTCTTTACTGCCATTAATTTCTGGGACAGCGAGCCTCGTTCTCGACCGTGACGCGGAACAAGCGGCTCCGGCTGAGAGATCTGTGACCTTCGAGAACAGAGAGTGTATGACAGGAACTTCACAGGAAGAGAAAAGGTCAGCCAACAGGAACATGAGAGTGCCAACAGAGCTAAAAGGAAACATTGAACCTTAGTGAGACATGCCAAGATACCCAACAGGTACACACACTCACACACACACTCACACACACGCACAATGAGATGTACACAACTCTCAGCCATCAGAGAAAACATGACTTGACCTCTCCTCTCTTTGCCTATAGGTGCGCTGGCGTGAGAGGCGGCGAGTCGCTGGGTGTTTCTGATCTGTTGCTGTGGTGATTTTCCTCGTTGCTCATCATATTGACTAAACAGACGCATGTTAACAGGAAGGAGAGAGCTGTGTTCACCATCAGCTGGAGAGGAGGAGGTGAGGATCTCCTCTCCTCGTCCTCCTCCTCCTCCTGCTCCTCCTCTTCTCCTCTCCTGACAGTGTTTTGGCAGATTCAGTGGAATAATAAATGTGTGTAACATCATTATTTCACTAACTGGACGACCTCTGTTTGATTTGTAACACAATCCTGCTGTAAGTTTATCACAAAACATCCAACCTGCTCAGCTAAACTCTACAAGTCTCCTGTGTTGTGTGAAAGTCACTACAGAACAGTTTTGTGCCTTTATAGTTTGTTTAAAGCCGATGAAGCCGAGTCTGGACTGACATGTGTGCAGGATAAAGTTCATGTAAGTTGTAAGCTGTTCATGTAAGAGAAATTCCGTCACAGTTATCCAAAGTGACGCCTTTTACAAATCGTTCATGATTTTAAATAAATCATCACTGCTGTACTCTGTTACTGGATGTAGATTGTTGGAACGAAGCCTGTCGTTGGGCTCTTATTCTTCTTTTCTCTATCTACGTGTTACTATTTTTTAAATCCCCATTGCCACATGAAACAACTACAACCTCCACGCTGAAACTGGCTGCTAACGTCAGCTGTTACTGTACTTCTGCAGAGACGGGCACCATCCTGGTTGAGCACCACCGGAGATGACTGTGATGGTTTGACGACATGTAAATCAGCCAGACTGAGGTTTGGTGTAGCCCCACCTGTCAGTGCTGAGGAGGAAGGTCTGGGTGTGTGACACCGTCACGTCTGAGCATTTTTGCATGAAGACAGGACTAATAAAGGAGGCGGAGATAATCAGAAGAGAAACTTCTTCATTGACTGATTCTTTTATGCCCAAACAAACTAATAAACAAACTTTATGACTGAATGAACTGATTTAACAAACTGACCTTAATGGACAAAATAATCTCAAACTGTTTTACTCTGTTTACATGTGGCGGACCCTGCCACCTTTCTCATATTATCATTACCTTAATATTGTAAATTCCAAAACTACATAATGCTCCTTTAACCCATGAACGTGAGAAAAAAATCACAACACACACACACGCACACACACACACACACACACACACACACAATAGCGCTGACTTCCTGTGAAGTCATACCTGTTATATAAGTCTCTCTCTCTCTCTCTCTCTCTCTCTCTCTCTCTCTCTCTCTCTCTCTCTCTCTCTCTCTCTCTCTCTCTCTCTCAGTCTCTCTCTGTGTTTGTCCTGACAGAACAGAACAGAACCTGGAGCCCAGACGGACAAACAGACGGCACCTTTCACTATTTACAGATATTTTATAGACAAAACTGAATAAAGAAGACTTTCTCCTCTGCTTTTATTTCTAAACATATATTGTTTAGTCTTCAGCTGCAGGGACGTCCAAGGACTTTTCAGGTTTTATTATTTCAACATTGGAGGAGACACAAGAGAAGCAGTCCAACACTGAACATGCATCAGTTTATTGTGGAAGCAATTCTTTGTTCATGCAAAACACAAAGCTCAGGCGCCAGGTGACGAAACACAACAATATATAATATGATATAATGCAGTAAAACTCTCAAACAAGTGGTTCATCAACATATATCAGATGCAGTCGACACCTCTGTGAGAGAGATGCTGAATCTGATTATATTTGTTTTTACTTAAGTTTTACTCGGATTGATTTTTCACTTTTTTCCCCTCGAGCTGATGTTCTGAGGGCTCCTGAGGTCGGAGAGGACGGCGTGTCAGCTGTATCCCAGAACCGAGCGGAGGTCAGGGTGAAGGTGACGTTAGAGACGCCGTGAGAGGACGGCTTCACTTCAGACAAGAGAAAACAAGATTAGAGGAGGAACAAAGATAGGAACACTTGGACGCAGAGAGGAGGAGGAGGAGGAGGAGGAGAGGGAGAGATATGAGAGCAAAGAATCAAAACAGTGTTTTGCAATCCTCCCGTGTGTGCGTCGCTCTCTGCCGTGCATGCGTGTCTGTTCTCTGTTTGTGTCAGGACTGAGTGTAAGAGACTCGAGCCAAAGAGATAAATGTATGAAATGTTATTGTGGTGGGGCTGGCCCTGCTCCAGAGGAAGTGCTTGGCTTTGACAATGCTCTCACCAGGAATGCACTGCAGGCCGCCGCCAAGTGGGCGTGTCGCTGCTCCGGGGTTGGAAGCCAAGTTTGGTCGGTTCAGTTTTGGCCCCTCCGATGCCTCGGGGGACCTTTCTGCTCCGCTGTTGTTCAGAGAGAGAGAGAGAGAGAGAGGGAGAACGAGGAGGAGAAGAGGGAGAGAAAGAGGGGAGAGAGGGAGAAGGTTTGTGTGTTCTTGTAAGCTCAGTTTGTATAGATTTGAATGAGTGTGTTTGTGTGTGTGTTTTCCCTTTGAGAGGAGGATCTGAAAGGAATGCAACAGTTCCTTTACACATGTCCACCCCCCTCAGGCAGCTACAGGGCCTGTTGAAAACAGACACGCATCCGTGAGACACACACACACACACACACACACACACACACACACACACACACACACACAGAGAGAGGTTGTGGAATGAAAGGAAGTATCAAACTACACCGGCAGAATACTTATCAAGACCGAGGAGCAAAGCTGCCCATTAAGATTCCAGACTTTCACTGCTTAACTTCTGCAATATGGGATCAGCGTGGAATAGAATAATGTCGAACACCACATTTTAAGGCTCCGAATGTTTAAAATGTTTCTCCCTCGGTTGTAAATCCGAGAGCCGGGCCTGCGGTCTCGAAAGCCGAGGCCCGCTGACGATGAAGTGGAAAACTGACTTCTGCATTCTCGGGTTGTTTGTCGAACGTTTTGTGACACAACTCGCTTTAATTCCACCAAAATATGCACAAAAGTGGGAAAAAACATATTCTCCTTTATGTGGAGGTCAGATGAAATTCAATTAAAAATGCCGTTTGATGGGTTTAATTCGTTTTTTTTCCTTTTCATGCGCTGGCCCTTTTGTTGACACTCCTGAAGGCTGAAATAAAAGCCTCCCCTGGATCCAGGCGCTGTGTAATGGCGGTATAATGGGAGAAGGCTGTAACAGAAAGCAGTAAAGAGGCCGGAGCGGCGGAGGCCTCGGTGTGCTGCAGACTGGCAGTGCCTGGTGATAAGAGGCTGCGGCCTGGATGGCCTCTCTGAGGGGAAGTGATGCAAGACAGTAGCTCTTTGTTTCGTGGCATTACTTGGTCCCATGCCAGTGGCCCCGCTGAATGAAATGGACCGGTTGGCTTGTTTGCTGGCTGGGTGACTGGCTTCATGGTGGACAGGCTGACTGCCTGGCTGACTTGCTGGTAGGCAGGCAACTGCAGCAGTAAACTTGGTGGCTAATCTCTCTTTTCTCCTCTTCTTCTTTCTGTCTTTCTTCCTCTTTCGTCTCCTCGGGCTCAAAGGAGCACTTAAGCCTCGAACTGGGAAATATTTCGGCCCATAAAATAAAAAATGCTCCGGCTCCACCGATTTTTGGTCTTTGACATGCTGGAAATGAAAACTATTTGGATGTTTGACAATCGCTGTCAAGTTATTCACGAAAAAATGTAAGATGTTTTTAATCTAACATTTACAGTTTGAGCACCGGAGGCTCTCGCTGACCGTTACAGGACGGATGCACATTAAATCACAAGTTCTCAGAATCCCGAACAACCGCTCGTCCTTCGCTCCCTCTTCCCTTCCACTTCTCGAGTGTTAAAATGTGTGTTTTTCCTGCAGCTGAAGCCGTCCTGTCACACTTTTTACTCTGAATTCCACAGAGGGGAGAAGAGAGAAGGGAGGGAGGAGACGCTCTGTGTGTGTTTGTACATCTGTGCAAATGAGATTTTGCAATCTGCAGGCCTGAAATGTCAGCGGGCTCCGTTTTCCAAACAGCGTGCACTCGCCATGTCCGCCTCATATGTGAGCGTGCACTCAGGTCTTCACGTGTATGAGCATGACAAACCACTTCCCATGACACCTATGCACACAATCATATGTGCAGTACATGCACAGTCCTCCTCACAAGTCTCACAGTTTGTTTTAATTCATGCAACTGACTGGAAACACCCCAAATCTGTAGATTATCTCTCTGCACTCTCTCCTTCTGCAACTCCGGATATTCACATCAGGTCGTGCATGGACGGAAATGCAGATTTTCATCGTCTTTGAAAAAAAATTTTACTGCAAAAACTCAAAATCTTGTCTATTTGTCTAATTTCTAGTGAAAAATATCGCGTCACGCAAGATTGGAAAGATTTTGAGAATCAAAGAAAGAAGCATTTAAACTTGTGTCTATAACCGACCTGTATGTGTGATGTTAGCATCTCCAGATGTTCACCCTCAGATTCGGTCATCATGGTGCTGAGTGACCGGCTCTATCTGTCCGTGGTCCGGACAGAACAACAGACTGGAACAACAATGGCTTCTGAAGCAACACAGAGGACGTTGTGGTAAAACAAAAAAATCTGATATATTTATCTTAACTTTGGGGGCTTTGTGAGCCGTCCTGTAGGTACAGAGCGACTCGTTTGCCACTATGACGCACGACACAGGATAAGATGTCAGCTTCACGTCGTCTCTGGTGCTGATCAAAGGTACCAGTCACCACGTCTGCTGGTTCTGATCCCAACGTGAGCAACAATTTTATCTGAAAAGGGAGATATCGCATGCACTTTTCCTCCATGCTGACAAATCATCACACTTTCTTTACTTAAAAAAAAATCTGCAGGAGACAGTCGGAGTGGGGGGTGAAAGGAAAGGAAGTGTGTGTGTGTGTGTGTGTGTGTGTCTGGGGGTTGTCGGTGGTGCGAGGGGGCTGAGCGCTGCACCAGATGTGAAAATGACTTTTGCAATATGTCATCTAAACAGCAACCTGCGGGGGATTTACTCGAGCTAACTTGAAGCACACACAAGCGCTGGGAAGTCAAAAAATTACAGTTAGCGTCTCGATGCCGTCGAGCAGATCCAGAGACCAGCTGAGAGGAAACATCATTCATTGCAGGAAACTGGCACGTGGTTTTCCCTCGCGGCCTCGGAGCATTAGTCTAACACATGTTACCTAAATGCAGATTCACGCTGAAAAGTGGCGGTTCGCCCTCTTTGAGCGCCGGGATCTCGGGTCACAGCGATGCGCGGCGATACGGCGAGCTGGTTGTGAAACGCAGCAGATAAGAAGGCAAACATGAGATGGGTCAGTTCAGATTATGTCGCTCGGAGGTTGCACCTGATGATCCCTTTTGTCCGGCGTTATCGCAACACAACGTCTGTTTTCAGTGACACACACACACACACACACACACACACACACACACACACACACACACACACACACACACACACACACACACACACACACTAGGTCACATGTGTCCTAACTGGAACAAAGTCCCATCCAGCCTGAGGGCCGCTGACACACTTTCACAGAATGAAGTGACCCCTCTGTCGCTCTCCTCTCTCCTCCTCTTTCTCTCTTATATTCCATCGCCGCTCTTCACAAACCCAGTCGGCAGAACTGATGTTGGAATTTATATGTTTTGAGGTCTGGTTAGGTTTGGGCACAAAAGCACTTGGTTAGGGTTAGGAGGAGATCATGTTTGGGCTTATTTTACCCAGATTTGTTGCCTTAAACACAACTGGAAAATGTCCCAACGTGTCCTTAAAATGCCCACAAAGACAGAAGGTAAATGTGGCTAAGATAACCTGACGGGTCATCAGTTTGTCTCAAACAGCGGCCTCTCGCTCGGCAGCTGTCTAACACCTCCTCCTCATAACAGAGTCAGGTGTTAGACATTAAAATGTACAAATTCAACTCTGGTTTGCAGAAACGTACAACGCCAACCATCTTAAGGAAATTGAATCGAATGCAACTGGATTTGGTTTTTGTCTTGAAGACGTTTCACCTCTCATCCGAGAGGTGAAACGTCTTCAAGACAAAAACCAAATCCAGTTGCATTCGATTCAATTTCCTTGAGATAACTATGACCTGGATGAATGAGAATATTCACAAGCTTGTTGCAGTACAACGCCAACATTTAACTCTGGTGACTTTAGCTTCACTTTAATGAAAAGAGGGTGGAGATTTAATCAGTGTCCTGTTCTGAGTTGCTAATTTAAATGAACTTGTTTTTTTCACGTCTTACTTGAATTTGAGAACGTCTGCATGTGTAAGAAACGATCAACACGGCAGAAACACTTTACCACCACAACAACAGCTGATGTGCTTCTGTGTGTGCTGGGTGTGACGACCTTATTCCTGACATCGTACAATAACAGTGCAAATGAAGCGGGGCACAAACATCTGACGCGGCGGCGGCCTCCCCTCAAACACTCTGCAGCGAACGTGCAGAATCTGTTTTTCAAAAAACGTTCAGATGTGACTTTTCTGGCTGCTGTTTGTTGCATTGTCTCCTGTGGTAAACCGAACTCTTCTGGTAAGAGCTGCAGGCCAAACCACAGCACAAATAATTATTTGCATACACAGTTTCTGACCCGGGACTTTTCCCTCCGTGGATCCAGCCTGCCACAGCACCAGCCGATAATAAACGGTTTCTCCCTCACCTGCCTGCGCCGAAGCTTCCTGTGTTGATGATATGTATGTGGCCCGGTGGGGTGGAGATGACAATGTAGGTGTGGAGGAAGTCAAATGCAGGTGTTTGTGTGTGTGAGAGCTCTGTCCCAGGTGGGTGCTGACAGACCGGCAGGTAAACAGGCAGGTTGGTCTCTGATCTCACCTGTTGGAGCAGACACTGCAGCGCCTGCAGGCTTCTGCAGCGGAAACATGCTCTTTATGTGATACTGGATCCTCTTCTCTTCTCTTCTCTTCTCTTCTCTTCTCTTCTCTTCTCTTCTCTTCTCTTCTCTTCACTTCACTTCACTTCACTTCACTTCACTTCACTTCACTTCACTTCTCTTCTCTTCTCTTCTCTTCTCTTCTCTTCTCTTCTCTTCTCTTCTCTTCACTTCTCTTCTCTTCTCTTCTCTTCTCTTCTCTTCTCTTCTCTTCATTTCTTTTCACTTCACTTCTCTTCTCTTCTCTTCTCTTCATTTCTTTTCACTTCACTTCTCTTCTCTTCTCTTCTCAGCTCTTCTCTTCTATTCACTTCACTTCACTTCACTTCACTTCACTTCTCTTCTATTCTCTGCTCTTTTCTTCACTTCTCTTCACTTCTCTTCACTTCACTTCTCTTCACTTCACTCCTCTTCTCTTCTCAGCTTTTCTCTTCACTTCACTTCACTTCACTTCTCTTCTCTTCACTTCACTTTTCTTCTTCACTTCACTTCTCTTCTCTTCACTTCACTTCACTTCTCTTCTCTTCTTCACTTCTCTTCACTTCACTTCACTTCACTTCTCAGCTCTTCACTTCTCTTCTCTTCACTTCTCTTCACTTCACTTCACTTCTCTTCTTCTCTTCTTCTCTTCTCTTATCTCTTCTCTTCTTCACTTCTCTTCTTCACTTCACTTCACTTCACTTCTCTTCTTCACTTCACTTCTCAGCTCTTCACTTCTCTTCTCTTCACTTCTCTTCACTTCACTTCTCTTCACTTCACTTCACTTCACTTCACTTCTCTTCACTTCACTTCTCTTCTTCACTTCACTTCACTTCACTTCACTTCTCTTCTTCACTTCACTTCTCTTCTCTTCTTCACTTCTCTTCACTTCTCTTCTTCACTTCTCTTCTTCACTTCAGTTCTCTTCACTTCACTTCACTTCACTTCTCTTCACTTCACTTCTCTTCTTCACTTCACTTCACTTCACTTCTCTTCTTCACTTCACTTCACTTCTCTTCTTCACTTCACTTCACTTCTCTTCTTCACTTCTCTTCACTTCTCTTCTTCACTTCTCTTCACTTCACTTCACTTCTCTTCTTCTCTTCTCTTCACTTCACTTCTCTTCTCTTCACTTCACTTCACTTCACTTCACTTCACTTCTTCACTTCACTTCACTTCTCTTCTTCACTTCACTTCACTTCTCTTCTTCACTTCTCTTCTTCACTTCAGTTCTCTTCACTTCACTTCACTTCACTTCTCTTTACTTCACTTCTTCTTCACTTCACTTCACTTCACTTCTCTTCTTCACTTCACTTCACTTCTCTTCTTCACTTCACTTCACTTCTCTTCTTCACTTCACTTCACTTCTCTTCTTCACTTCTCTTCACTTCTCTTCACTTCTCTTCACTTCACTTCACTTCTCTTCTCAGCTCTTCACTTCACTTCACTTCTCTTCTCTTCTTCACTTCACTTCACTTCTCTTCTTCACTTCACTTCACTTCTCTTCTTCACTTCTCTTCACTTCACTTCTCTTCACTTCACTTCACTTCACTTCTCTTCACTTCACTTCTCTTCTTCACTTCACTTCACTTCTCTTCTTCACTTCACTTCACTTCTCTTCTTCACTTCTCTCTTCACTTCACTTCACTTCTCTTCTTCACTTCACTTCACTTCTCTTCTTCACTTCTCTTCACTTCTCTTCACTTCTCTTCTCTTCTCTTCTCTTCTCTTCACTTCTCAGCTCTTCACTTCACTTCACTTCACTTCACTTCACTTCTCTTCTTCACTTCACTTCACTTCTCTTCTTCACTTCTCTTCACTTCACTTCTCTTCTCTTCTCTTCTTCGCTTCTCTTCACTTATCAGCTCTTCTCTTCACTTCACTTCTCTTCACTTCACTTCACTTCTCTTCTCTTCTCTTCACTTCACTTCACTTCACTTCACTTCACTTCACTTCACTTCTCTTCTCTTCTTTTCTCTTCTTCTCTTCTCTTCTCTCTCCCAGGTGCACTCAGGTAAACACCCAGGAAACCAGCGTGTGGAGGGGGGAGGGGGAGGGAGTGGAGGGCGTGAGGGAGGAAGAACGCCTCGGGGTAACAGCAGCACAGGTGGGCTGGGGGCGGGGGGTGACGACAGTGTGTGTGTGTGTGTGTGTGTGTGTGTGTGTGTGTGTGTGTGTGTGTGTGTGTGCGTGCGTGTGTGTGTGTGTGCTTCATAAGTAGGTGCTTTGGAGAGAAAGGAATGTGACACATCCAGATTATAACAGACCACCCCTATAAACTAAAAGGAAGTCAGTTTAACCTGCGAGTTAAACACACACGAACACACACACACACACACACACACACACACACACACACACACACACACACACACACACACACACACGTCAGCCACAATCTCTAATATGAACTGACTATCTGACTGGCTCATATCTCATGTTACATCGTCCGGAGGAAGCCAGTAAATTATTTCCTGGTGCTTATGTAATGTTTTCTTTCAGTTTGAGGTCAAGCTGCTTTATTTGGCCTCCTCTGCCCCACCAGTGTTTTATAGAGAGCAATCTCTTCAGACACAGGAAGGGGGGCACCTCAGGAAGTGGAAGTGTTGATGTAAAACCACTAAAGCCCGTAAATGTTCTCCTACAGGATGATTAATTGTTAAAGTGGTTATAGAGACGTTAAAAGCTGATTAAAAAGCATTTTCTGCTGTATGTGTTCGATCCTGTCGGTGTGTGTTGTTTGGTTATAAACCCACAAAAGTAATGACACAACAGCCAGATATATTTAACAATATATATTTCCATTGTCAATGTACATTCCATTTCGACATAAGCTTTCTTCACAAACAAAAAAAGTTGGCATCTAAATAAATACTATATAAAATAGAACTTCAAAATAAATATATCTATAAAGGGAACCTTTTATATGAGAGATTTTTTTCTTTTTGTTATATCTAAACAAAAACAAAAGCACAGATCTCGTTCTTGAATCCCCAACATTGACATTGCAAAGGCATAAAGGAATGGAGTAGCATCACCCAGCTGTAGGAGGCTTTTCCTCTTGTTAGGGTCGAAAATAAAATCAAATAAAATAAAAGAAATCTGGGGTGTGGGTGTGTAAAAGTCACAGCATTGTAGCAAAGGGACAAAAAAAATCAAATAAAAGAATAAAAAGGTTTCAATTGTTGACTTGTCGTTGTTGGTGAGCAGGCTAGCGAGCACATGTAAGAGTATAAAGCTAACGTGAAGTGACCAACACTACTCTCGCAGTGAAAGAAAAGAAAGGCAGCGACTGTTTGAAAAAAGAGGTCCGCTGGTTTAAAAAAGATGGCACCGAGAGAACACAACTCGAAAGAGGAAAAACAAAGCCGGTGGGGGGAAAAACATGGAGGACGGGGAGAGGAAGAGAGACAGACTCGTCTTTCTCTCCCGACTCTGTGGTATGACAAGTTTATGCACAGCAGCTGTGTTTGTCAATCAAGGCCAGGGGTGTTTGCTGGACAGTTTCTCAGGGTGGGAAGGAGGGAAGAAGAGAGGAAGGGGGGAGAAAGCAGAGAGAAAAAGAGGGGAGAGAGCTGAGACACTGAGCAGTAACAGCAGGAAATGGGTTGATCCGGATAGGGGTAGATTGTGTTCCCTGTGTGGATTCAATGAGTCCACAGTCCTTAGGACTCGGAGAGGAACCGGGGAATTAGCTTAGCCTCTCGACTGCTAATGAGCCATGGATAGCATAAACAGCAGGAGTTTTTCTCTTTTTTATTGCCGGGCACACTTTTCTAAATCAAGTGCTAGTGATAGAAAGACCTGTCATTTTTGTTACCCCTTCCCGAGCTTTTCCTCTCGCCACCGCCCTCTCCGTCTTCTTCTCACGACTCCAAAAACATCTTTCCCTCAAAATATATATCTAATATATTCTCTATATATTTTGTACTGAATTGTAGTTATAATGTACCATGCAATCTTTCAAGGACATTTAAAAGTCTCTTCTAAAGAACACAAATGTTGTGAAACTATTTACAGCAAATAACATTTCACCTGCATAGCTCTATTACTAAATATATTGTCAAAACATTTGTGATTTTTGTCGCCCACCTACAGGTGCCGGGCCTTTCGCCCGGCCACACAATCATTCTTCAGTTTTGGCACCTTTCTCTCGGACTGAATTGCTAGGTTTTGAAGATATTGCCTCATACATTCAAGACTAAGGACAGTGTGTTTTCTTTCCTTTGTTTCCTGTGTGATATCAGCTTTGTGCAACACGACGAACACAGGTATGAGTGAAGTTAGGCGCCCTAATGGAAGCCGAGGGCTCGACGTGAAGGAGAGGTGTGTGCTGTGGAGCCACAGCGACGCTACGCCTTCGTGCCAAACAGAAAAGGCCATCTGTATTAAAGGGCAGCGTGCCTTTAAGAGCCAACTGCCGTCAGCTCTGTTTGGCAGGAGAGCGTAACAACTGCGATCGCTCACGACAGCGAAAAAACAAGCTACTGTATGCTAGCTTCCTTTGGCAAAGTCCTAAGAATGTCATGCAAGCCACAAAAATAGACTTTCAGAATAAAAGACAGACTATCCGACTAACGCAGCTATGCAGCATAATGACTAGAGTTTAATGAAGACACTGTGTGTGTGTGTGTGTGTGTGTTGGGGGGTAAATGTAGTGCACACAAACGTAACGTGAGATAGCTGAGGTGGTTAATACTGTGCTTTAGTACATCCTTTAAGGGGTTTGCGTCTTCCTAAAAAGGTTGTGCAAGTGGCAGGTTTGACTTCGACAAAGGCCGACTCGATACGAACACAACAACAACTTCGCTTCGCCGTCTCGCGCCCCTCTTCGCTCTCGATCACTTGCATCCCCTCTCAACAAAAACAAAAAAAACATTATCTTCTGGCCAGTTTGTCTCTCGCTTAGTTTACTTGTTTTAAATTATTCACTATTGCCTTTTTGCCCCTAAATGTTTCTTTGCCGTCTTGTGCAAAGAGGAAGTAGACCAGGCTTTTAGGCAGTTTAGAAGTCAACATGCTGTCGGCCAGGTTCTAGAGAGGATTACTGTAACAGTCCCTGAGAAGGTTGGGTGTACGTTTTTTTACTTGTTTTTTTTTGTTTTTACACGTTTCTCTACGACACATCGACTTCTAGCACGGTGGGTAACCATTAGACTAGAGCATGCAGATCATCACATGCATTACCTTTGAGGTGATTGGTGAACAGCATTCATAATCTTCTAGAACGTCCGGGCTTCACCCCCCCAAAAGAAAAATAGGAAACACACTGAAAAGTGATTATCTCTCTCTCTCACCTGCCTCTCATCACTGCTTATCCACGACACGTTGAGAATTATGGGACGTTACTATTATTTTTAAGTCTCAAAAAGGTTTGTTTTTACAATGTTAGCATGAGCAAGCTAGCATCTTTAAGCTAAAAGAGGAGGAATGGCGACACTAAAAGATGGTGATCATCGTAATAGTGGAGAGAGTGAGCGAGTAAGTGGTGACTTCACTCAAGCCACAGTTTAGGTAATCACTCGCTTTCCTGTTTGTTCAGACAGACGGACACTGGGCTGTGCTTTCGGGGGCGGGAGGGGTAAAGATATCTTTTCTCCATCAAATAACTTTCACGTCATCCGAGGATCAGCGACCAGCTTCTGGTTAGTTACCGTTACAAAATTAGTTGTGAAATACAGAGCAGCAGAGAGGTACAATGACTTTGTGCCTTCAGCCATCTTTGCAAAACAACACAAACACCAGTCCCACAGTCGAGTCTCTTCTCCTTCTTCTTCTTGTGACACTCTTACAAAAGGAAAAAACAAACCAAACACATCTCAGAGGGGCTGTTAGCTTTTCCTACTAGCCAACTCTCTCAGGTCAGGCCCCTTTTGATCATCCACCCTATCAAACACAGGTCAAAAAGCCATTTAAGTACCTTTGTTTTACATAAGTCATCTTCCAGCAGATTAATGGGGTAGTTTAAGGGGTTGGTGTTGGATTGTCCATAGAGAGCAAGCAAGTACTGTGTGGTCCTGTCCATTTCTTAGCAAGGCTACTGCCAGCCAGTTTGGTCCAGTATCATGACCCCTGCTGCTGCTTCTCTAGTGTCCCAACTTTTGCTTCTACGCCTCCGGGTTTTAAAGCAGGGGCGCTCACGCCGCCCTGCGAGTTCTTGCAACGGCAGCCGGGCCTGCTAACATTGTCGTAACACTTCTGTCCCAGTTTGGCCAGGCCCGTGGCCGGCAGGTAGCAGACCAGGCAAGGCAGGACGACAGAAAGGGCAGCCATGAAGGACCAACGCGCGCAGCAGTTGGCCTGGGAGCACGAGCAGGGCTTGTCGGCACAGGAGCCCTCGTCATCTTCATCCTCGGTGCAGTGGTAGAAGATCCCTTTGACCAGGCACATGCAGGTGGCTGTATCCACCAGGCTCTGAGCAGAGCACAGGCACTCCTGGTTGCAGACCCAGCAGGAGGGTAGGGTTCGGGGGAGCGTACACTCCGTGCATCGGCACTTCCCACAGTGCTCGCAGAGAAGGAGGTGCTTCTTCTCAGCCGGGGAGGAAGGTATCAGCGCCGACCCCTGCTGGCCTCCAGTGGTGCACACGCCTCCCGCGGGCAACTTTGCAGACTTGAGGTCCAGCGATTTCGAGGAGGAGCAGGAGGAAGCGGAGGAAGAGGAGGTGAGGACTTTCGATTCGGAGGAAGTGAAGCAGCCTGGAGTTCGGGTAGTGATTGTGTTGATGGGGCCCTGGTGGGGGTGCAGGTTGGGGTGGTGGTCCACCGTTGGGGTGGGTGCAGCATGGTCCAACAGCCTCTGATCGGACGAGGTGCTGCTGCTGCTGCTGATCGAGCTGGGCCTCCCGCTGAAGGAAATCCAAGGGTGGGTGGTGGTGTCCTGGTGGGGATGGGGCTCGCACCGGCCCTGCTGGTGGTGCTGGTGTTGGTGATTGTGGTGATGGTTGTGGTTCGCCCCCAGGAAGCCCTCCTGATTCTGACCAAGCCAGGTGATTCTTCGGTTCACAGACTTCTGGCTGGGGGGCTGCTGGGAGACGACCGCGGGACTGTCGATGTAGTCGTTCTCCACATGCGAGGACTTTATCTGGTCGATGGGGTAGATAGTGAGAGGGTGCTGCAGGCGGCCGTAGGGCACTCGACTGTCCAGCAGGGGCTGGGATATGAGGGAGGAGGACACTCCGGGGATGTGGTGGGGAACCCTGGACTCCATGTGTAGGCTGGTGCCTCGCACGTCTTCACTCTAAAGCAGCATTTAGCAATACTGCAAAGACAGACAGAGAAGAGAGAGTTACGACCGGCTGCAGCTGGTGTTCATTAAGTTCTTTTAGCTTTTGATCCTCTTTTTATTCTTTATCTTAAATCACATAGAAAGAAACGTTTAATATAAAAAAAATAAGACTGTGAAGAGGAGAAAGACTGAGAGCCGGTTACACATGGTGTTTAACAGAACCACCTGACTGGATACGAGGAGATCCTTCACATGCATCGCACACGATAACGTCATTTTTCACTCTATAGTTTATATTTCATTGCTGCTGTTGATGACCAGCCACAGTTTCATCTCACAATCACTCTGCTAAAACTACTTTCAAGTCACAGAACGACTATCTGAGAACTACAGGGATCAAACCAACATGTAAATCTGACAATTATTAAATCTTTAAAACCAAAGCGTTTCAGTCTCCTGCGATAATCTGAGTGTCCAGTTTTCCAAACGATCTTGATCTTTGGGCTGAATACCAACAGGGATTCAAACCTCCTCCATTCTAACTTTGACATTAGAACAATGGAAGTTGGGAGCAACCAGAGAGCAGGGTTTGCATGCAAAAGACTCGAAGATGCAAAACAAGGCCGAGCAAAGAGAGCAGAAGTTTGCCAGAAAAGACTTCGACAAAGCCAAAATGAACGCAGGAGGCGAAGACAGCGAGGCCTCTGTACGGAAGAGACGTTATCACACCGAGAAATGTAAAGCTGCCCTTTTCTCTCTCAGTCTGTGTGAATGCATGTGATTTTATGAATTGCAGGGTTTTTGTGAATGAGAGCTGCTGGCTGCTTCTGAATCAGTGCGCGCCAGTCATGATGAGCCTGAATGAAATCGGTTCCGTCTGTTTCATCGATGAGCAGCACAAAAAAAAAAAACCCCAACCGACTGTACAGGAGGCGAAAAAGACGATGGAAGACAATTTCCACTGACCCATATCACACACACACACACACACACACACACACACGAAACGAGGCTCATTTAGACGCATTTCTTTCTCTTTATTCTCACGAGGCAGGCTGATTTTTTTCCTTTTTGTTCTGGTTTTATTGAGCTCTGATGATTTATCACTTTACGACTCTTATCTCATCGCGACGCGTTTCAGCTGACAGCTCGTGTTTTTCCGCTTTTCCTCGCGTTCGCCCGGTTAGAGAAACCTGTTGCGACACTGCTGGCACCGACACAAGCGCTTGTGATCGTCAAATCTAGACCATTATATGAGCTCCAAGCCGGAACCGTGCGTGTGCGAGTGCGTGCGTGCGGGTCTGTGTGTGTGTGTGCGCGCGTCCCTCCCTCTTCAATATGTGAATGGACTGAGTCATAAAAACCGGAGGCGGCCGCTCGGCATACTCAAATAGCATGTTTATATAGGCATTGTGACCACGTATTCAACACCTTCACTCTTTGTGGCTGTGAAAGACAAAAGTGTGACACTGATAAAGAAAATGGAACACTGTGTGCCACCAGACAGACGGCGGCGAGCTAGTTTTAAGCAGCGGGCTATTACCAAATGCGTAGTTTGATGCGTAAAGCTAGACGTTATCGCTCCTGGCAACCAGAAGGAGCCGATTCAAAGGCATTTTTTTTAGGGGGGACGGTTTCTAGGTAAGATGAGAAAGCGTTCGACAAAAACAAAACACCTGACACATCCGACACGGTGCGCCAACCGAGGCGATCGCTGCAGAGCGAGAAGGAGACACGCAGCCGAGATCCAGACTCGGGGAGGAACACGGATCTGTTCCGCTGCCTTTTATAGTGACAGCGACTTTAAAATAACCACAGCGACGCGATACGTGTTGAAAATCTGCTGTCAGGGATCCGAACAAGTTGCGCTTTCAAAACAGGACAGCTCCCCTCCCCTCAGCCTCGCTTTTTCGCTTCTGAAATCGGTGGTTAAATATTGACTCAAAGCGCAAACACGGGCCGAGGAAGCAGCTTGTTGCAAAATAAAGAGTTTGCAGGAGCGTTTTTCGGGAGGAACTGAAGGTGAAGCGTAGGCAGCGGAAGGGACTGAATGGTCGGTCTGTGCAGCCACACGCTCGCACAACACGCACACACACACACACACACACACACACACACACACACACACACACAATTTCAAAGTTAACGACGAGGAAAAAAACAGCAGAGGGGAGCACTTACCGTGGTTTCAGGATAAAATTCTCATCTCTTCGTTGCGCACGACGTTTGCGCGCAGCTTATAGTCCAGTCCGAGCGGGTGAGCGGCTCCACACACACACATACACACGCACAAAATGTTGAGGTTTAAGGTATAAGTCCAAGTGTTGGGAATTATATGCGCGATGTAGGCGAGTGCACTATTCTCCACTCGCTGGTGCGTAAAAGGCGACTGCGGTTGTGGACGCAGAGCTTTGGATATGATGTTGCAACCACCGAGGGGGAGGGAAGAGAGTTTTTATGAATGGGAGGGTAGAGGAGAGGAAAGGGGACGGCACTGCGCAGATGCCTCGGCTTTTTTTTCTCCCTCCCTCCCTCCCTCTCTCTCTCTCTCCCTCTCTCGCTCTCTTTTTTGTGAATGGGAGGGCAGAGCGACTCGGGAGGGCTGAAATGCGGAGGTTACATTTTTATGAATGGGGAGGACTCCGAATGGCATTGCGCAGGCGCGGTGCCGAGTATTTTTATGAATGGGAAGAAATGGCGAATGAGGCGTGTGTGTGTGTGTGAGAGAGAGAGAGAGAAGAAGAAGAGGAGGAGGAGAAGAAGAAGAAGAAGAAGGGGGTGAGGAGAAGAGGAGGTGGGGGCTTTTTTTTTTTTTTTTGGTCACAAGGGCAATGTCAGGGCTGATCTCCATAAAGACTCGACTCATCGGCTGCGCTGCCACTCGCTTTATTCCAGCCTGTTAATTTATGTATCTATGCAGCTCTGCTTCCTGCTCCACGTTAAAGGAGACGTGCTCGGGCTGCTGTTGTGTAATAGATGAGAGGGACGCGTGAGTGGGCTCAATCTGAACCCCTCCAGATTCTTCTCATGGTGGAAAAACAGTCGGATAAAATGTCCAAACATCACATGATCAATCACATGAATACATTCATACACCATGAGAGCTGTTTCTTTCTTAAAACCAGTGCTCGACTAGAATATCAGGCTGCTTCAGATCTCCCGTCTGAGCTCGATTAGGCTGAATAATGGCCGCTCCCCTTGTGTTCCTGTTCTATCTAAAGCCGTTTATTACGAACAAGGACGTGCCCTTCCTTCCTCTGCAACAATGTGAGGTATGACTACAGCTTCTATGGTAGTGTAAAAAAAAACAGGAGAGCAGGAGGAGGAGGAGGAGGAGGAGGAGGAGGAGGAGGAGGTGGTGGAGGTGGTGGAGGGGTTATCACGCCTACTCTGAAACGCAAACCAGCATGAGGGCAGGCAGGATTCACAAAAGGACAGGATGTTGTTGATTTGTACCGAAACCACACGGAGGAAATGAGTGTGAATTTCCTTTCTCTCTGACATCCCAGTGTGTGTGTGTGTGTGTGTGTGTGTGTGTGTGTGTGTGTGTGTGTGCTCCCCCCCTCCTCCCCTCAGCTTGGGGCTTTTAACCAGTCAAAGGTTAACAGTTGCCCCATTATCCGTTTGCACACAACACCATGAAGCCGCTGCAGCTCCAGACTGGGATTATTGTTGTTCTGGGAATATTTAAAGAATAAATAGTCAAAATAATCAAAGTAAATATAGTAAATAAATCAAATAGTAGATTATAAATCTTAGAAATGAGTTTAAGGTGGCTGATCACAGCCTCACGTGTTCACTGCCACAGTCTTCATACATTGTTAATTGAGCTCATTAAACTTTAATCAATGGTTATTTAACTGCCAGTATAAAGGTTTATAAATATATAATGCCCAAATAATAAATCAATATTATTTATAAAGCCCCAAATCATAATTGTATTGCCTCAGTAGTGAAAGTCTCTGTCTCTGACTAACTTTCATTTAACTATAAACTAATACATAGAATGAAAATAAATAAAATCATTTATTAATGATGGTAAATCAATTTAGTCTGAAAAGGTTTTACAATAAACAAACTGTTTCACTTTAATTTAAATGTAATTAACCATAATATTATTAATTCATCATTAATGATGATTATTATAAAGTTGTACCATATATTTAATGTAACATTTATAAATTCATGAGCTATCATGCAGGAAGCTTTTTGTTTTCTTATTTTAGCACAGAAGTTTTATTATTAATGATATAATTGTATATTACATAAAATAAATAAGCAGTCATGAGTTAAACTCAGGCTGCAGGTGTTCATACTCATTGATCAATGGTAACTTATGGATGACTGAACTTTAGTTAACAGAAATGTCTCTGTTAACAAACAGTAGAATATGATTAATAAGCAATTTATTAATCAACTGTTTCTTGTAGAGTTGCCAGGGATGTTTCTGAATAAATATTAAACAGTGACAGAATATAACTATGTACAGTTACTAAAGCACTGTACTTACAGTTGTTAGTACTTGTACTTTGTTTACTCGTCATTTTATCAGCAATCAGATAAAAAACTGAAAAATGTTTAATATCTGATCTGATAATCAGTCGACCCGTAGTTCACAGTATCTTCCTACTTTATTACAATTAACATCAGATACTTTAATACTTTTACCAGATTAATACTCGTATGAGAGACACAATATCTTTACTTTTACTCAAGTCTGACAAACAAACAAACAAACAAACATTGGATGGAGATTATAAAGTTGCAACTGATGATTAAAACTTTTACGCTGGTTAACAAAAGGTTTATAAATCATTTTTGTGAAACTGTGAAATAACCAAAGTTTAATTAACAATAAATTTACTACTTTTTAAAATGTTTTTTACAGAGTACATGTATTAAAATGTGGAACACAAACACAGTAATTTCAGGCTTTTTAATATCTTGTCTCACTGATATCTGTGAAAACTAAATGCTGAACTGCAGACTTGTTAAAAAAGCTTTTATCTTACAACTTAACTTCTGTCTGCAGGGATCCATCCAGTAAAAACACAACTTGATTTTAAAGATTTACTATAAAAGAGCGGAAGCTTCCACAACAGACCAGCAGCACGTATGTAAATCTGACATGATCGCCCGTCTTTCCTTCCCTTCCCTGCACAAAGACACATACTGTAGATACTTGCAGATTTCTGTCCGCAGCTGCGTGGCTCGCAGGCATTGGCCTACATAAAGTGCTTGTTGAATTGTAGATTTCTTGTCGGTGTGATCATCCAGGCATACATGCACGGAAGGGAAGGCCTAGATTTCTCTCCAGAGTCTTCCCTCCCAGCCTTCCTTCCTGCCACATCTGCTGGCTACTGCTGTGAGCTCGGGATCCTAATGGACAGCTCCATCTGCTTCCAGAGAAGTTTCACATATTTAATGCTAAAAGGTTTTTTTTTTCTTTCCCCTCTCTCCAGTTCCATTGTGCAAACCCAACAAAACCTTCATTGTGTGGATTTTTAAGGCTTGTTTCTTTATGTCCAGCTCAGAGAGATGTCATGTCCGCGCTGATCCACACATTTGTTTTAGTCTGAATTAAAATATGAAAAGCCTTTTGTTCATCACTTAGGTCTATCACTTGATGTACTTCACAGATCTATTGGTGCTTGTCTGTTTTGTATCACCCGACTGTGCCAAAGACAATAACTAGAGAAGAGCTGGTAATTGTTCAGTGTGTGTGTGTGTGTATTTGTGTGTCTGTGTGTGAGGTGACAGTGCTCAGATGCAAATCACAGATACATCAAAAGCTTCCTGTTGCAGGTAAGCCATCATTTACTCCCCCGACACGTCACAATACACATCTCTCAGCAGCTAACAGTCGTGTCAGGACGTGGTTGTGTCAGATTTTCTCACCAGGTCACCACGTCTGAAGACAGGAACTGAGAAGTGATGATGACACAAATCTGATAAAAGGACATTTCCCCACCAACCACAGTGGAAACAGCTGTATTTCAAATTATAATGTAGATTTGTGTTGGTTAGGAACGCTGAGAAATCCTGTGAGCGTCGGACGTCTGGTGCGTTCAGGAGGATGCATAAATATCACACCAGCTCTGCAAGGTCATCGTCATATTCATATGTTTGTTAGTCAAATTCACAGACGGATGTTGATGCAAAGAGAGATTTAAAGGAAACTATGATGCTGATCATGTTAGAATATGTGCACATATTTGTGTTAGGGAGCAAAATGAAACAGCCAAATAAGATTAAATTGTGTGTTGTGGATCTTTTACAATACAAGTTAGCAGGTGAACAGTTTGAAATAGTTGGCTGTTGGATAAATGGTTGAAAGGCTCGATAGTTAAAAGTCAAAACAACGGATTAGCACTTAGCACACTTAATATTGTTAATAGTGAGCTATGAGTAGTGGATAAAACAGCTCAAAAGGCTAAAAGTAGGCCCGAGCCTGGATAGCTACAAGTCAGGAATAGACCACATGGTTAAAATGGTTCAAGATTAGCAGATTAGCAGTTGACTGTGGCTAGCTCCGGCCTAAATAGTGAGTAGACTTCGATGCTTAAGATAGTTAGCCTAACAGTAGCGCTAACAGTAATCGACCAGCTAAACGTGTTGTTACTGGTTCAATCAGTTAGATGGTTGAATAGTTAGGCTAACAAAAAGAAACTGAACTAGCCAGATAACATTAACAATAACAGTTCAAAAGGATAAAAGTAGGCCCGAGCCTGGATAACAGGTTTAAACATCTAAAAATAATAGTTGAAATAGTTACGAGTAGGAATAGACCACATGGTTAAAAAGGTTCAAGATTAGCCGTTAACATAGCTAGCTACGGCTTAGTTAGCCAAAAGTATTCTAAGGAAAAAAGAGCTAACAGTAATCGAGAAACAGTTGAAACAGGCTAAACCAGCTAAAAGTATTGTTACTGGTTCAAACAGTTAGATGGTTGAATAGTTGGGCTAACAAAAAGAAACTTAACTAGCTGGATAACTTTTCTAGCTCAAAGTAATGGAAAGAGTTGAAACAACGAGAGATAAATAGCGTTGCTAGCGTGTAACTCCAGCTTCTAGTCGAGGCAGCACAAATGCAACTCAACCAAAGCGACCGAACGCTGAGTTGTTACGGACACGATGGCTGAAAATGAGCGAGTCCTCGAGCTAACGTGCAGGGCTGTCGGGGTTGGAAACCACTGCAGCAGAGTAAATCAGCAATTCCTCTGTTTGTGTTCAGTGTTACTGTAAGGCTGGACTTTTCTTTTAGAAACAAGGGCCGGCCGTCGGCCAACAGCAACAACATCAGCAAACGTAATGACGTGTGAAAACCTACAGGGCCGCTCAAACCGAGCCGGCTGAGAGCTGCATTGTAGAAAACGACTATAGTTTGCCTACAGTGAGAGGCGGATCTGGACCACGGGGCCAGGTAGCTCCAACTCCTCAAATATTGACTTCCTTCCTCACGGCCCGCCTGGTCAGGAGGTGTGTTTGTGTGCTTTGGAGTCGGCAGAGGTGTGTGGTGAGGGAGGTAGGAAGGGGCTCATGTACGTGTGGTTGTGTGAGTCTGTGTGTCCACATCCATCAAAATAAAGAGTTTGATGACTTTGGCCTGCCCTCGTTGCACCATAATAGGATACATTAGACCTAATTCACTTAGAGCCATTAGAGAGCTCAAAAATTCCTGTAAGGGAATAACAACACAATGAGCGCCGCCGCTGCAGGAACTTTACAACAGGTTGTCTTGTAACGAGATCCCGACTAATAAATTACGTTCAAAGAGGTCTGTATGTTCTTATACACGTCATTATCTGTTATTAAACTACCATGACTTACTTTAAATTGGCTTTAAATTCAAGTTACAGTGAAAACAATCTTTCTTTTAGGCTTTTCTTTTTCTACTTTTACCCAAAACCGAGCAGCTCTTTCGTCAGTGTAGTCAACTGACTTTATGCCGTATTAGTTTTAAGGCTTTGCATGAGCGCTTGACATTTAGAGAAAGGAAAATTCCTGACCAATAATTTGACATGGTTTCGCAGGAGGAAATGGGTTTTGTGGCTCCAGATAGTCACACCCATTGTTAGAGAAGCCCTGGTTCCTCCAGCGGTGGATCCATCCAGATTAGCAGTGAGCCCGTAGGATGTTGTTGTTCTTCTTTCATGGGCAGTCGTCCGGGACACGTGGCCTCACCTGGTCTGGGTCGGTCAGACTTAAGACGACGTCAAAGAACGTCGTTTAGCAGAAGCTTTGTCATATTATTTTTGACAACTGGGGAGAAAACTGCTCTTAATTGAACTATAAAACAACAGTTTCTATAACCTTTGATCTGTGAAAAATCCATCAGCTTCATTTCGCTGGTGACTCTCAGCGAGGACTCGAGGATCCCCGGTCTGGAAACCCCTGACCTCGGGGTCAGGTGGACCATATTTTCTCTGGATGACCCAGACACGGTGTCCACGCTGACAAGCATCTGCCCGGCTCAGATGCTTTCGAGCGAGACCCTGAATCCACGTCAGCTGCAGGGGCGCTGGTGTGTCACTGACCCTGACCTCTGAACTTCCTGGGCCTGGTGGAAAAGCGATGAAAGAATTTCCCTGTGGGGATCAATAAAACCCGCTCATTAACACACTGTGATACATTTTTAGCATGGGTGGTCCTGGAGGGAGTCACACCGCTCGGATCAAGCAGGAATTAACTCCTGACTATGTTTTCTACATCGCTGTTTACATTCTCTGATGATGATGGAGAACGTGTTCATGTTCTCTTTGTCCAGGTGATTTATGTTGCAGGTCGGTCGAGTCGCTGTCGACTCTGTTGTGTGAATAACGTCGACCTCCTCCATGTTAACATGTCTGAGTAAATACATCTAAATCAGAATTAGTAAGCTATTGAACGATAAAGGTAATGTTCCTTCTTGAATCTAGTTGATCTTGACGTCCTCTCATTCAATTCAATTCAATTACAGACACAAACAAGTCAGCACGTTAAAACAAGTTCGTACTTGGAAAAGATAAATACGAATCAAGTAAAGATAGAATAAAATAGACCAGATGAACTAAATAAGATATTTACAGTGTTTACAGGAAGGTTGTGTTGTGAGTGAAGACAAGACAAACCTGAGAAGCTGCCAGGAGCCCAAAATGCAAGAAAGATGACAGAGGTGCCGATAAAACTTTACATTTCTGAAGTGAGGATCACTCAGAACGCCACTGTGAAACATATCAGGGTAGAAATAACAGCTTTGAATAATAAATAAGAAAGAAATAAGACTATGTACTCATTTAATCACAGCTTATAAGTCACAGAATATATTAATAATTCAAATATTTTGTGTTGAACAGACATAAATGAGGCACTAAGTGAAAGCACCACGTCATCATAACCAGTCTGTACATCACATATAAACATATAGTTGTGTTACTATAAATAAAACCTGCTTGGTGGGGACAGTATTCACAGCTGAAGTGAATATAAACCACTGAAATGTTCACATTTGTACGTTGCATAACGACATTTCTTCAGAACGTAAAGACTGCAGTTTGTGCTCTCTTCCAGTTGTGGTTTTCGGCTCACTGGACCACGAGATCGGCATTAAAACAACACAGAACAGAGAATTAAACCTAAAGAAACGTAAGTTGCACCATGTCTCTAAAGTCAAAGTATGATTCCAGTCTTAAAACTGTATTTGAACTTGAGTGTTTTGCTCGTTGTGGGATGAAACGACGCCGTCAACATCCAATTCCACAGTTTCCTGCCGCACCAGTTTCAGACTGACACTCCTCTCTCCGCGACCGCCGCGAGACAGAACAGTGAGGAAAACACTTTGCATCTCTGGAACATGCACATCATTAAAAGCCTGTTGACTCTCCGGTGACCTGATCCCCTCCTCCATCCACAAACAGTCGTGAACGTACAGCTCGTATACGGAGATCTCACACATGTGAACACGCAGCCCCGACTTGGCCTTCCATCCCGTTTTCCATATTCCACCGGCTGGCTGATATTATGTCTAATTCCAGGCATGTAATTAGTGTGTAGCCGGGTCTGGTTCTGTCTGGGTCAGTGTTGAGACTGTGAGTGTGTGTGTGTGTGTGTGAGAGAGAGTGATGTGTGTGTGTGTGTGTGTGTGTGTCTACGTACATGTGTATTTGGTGAGTCTGATGTTAGCCAGCACCACAGGATGGGATGCGGACTGAACCGCTCGCCGAACCACACATGGAGGGCAAATAAAACACACACACACCACACACACACACACACACACACACACACACACACACACAGTGCCAAGGATACCAAGCAGTCATATGCACAAATACATAAATAGCAAAGAACAACCAATACGGGCGAAAACACACACACACATCACTCACATTAAAACCGGTGACTGAGCCAAACTAAGCAGCAGGACAGACAGCGACAGAGTTACGACCTTCAAATTTAGTTGAGATGCTAATGATCCGTGTCCCAGCGAGTAGAAATCGGGCACATCAAAGACAGAACAGGATAGAAATGAAAACAGCATGTGTGGGCTGAATATCGCACTAATTCTGACGCCGACATAAGAAATGATCCTCTTTAAATATCTACGTGACGTACAGAGAAAAGATCACCGGCGTTCCAGGAACAGCTCCGTATTCTAACCGTTTGGTTTGGTGAAGGTTTGGCCAGCTGTTAGCGACTCATGAGATCCAAAGGCTTCACTCCTTTTACATTTAAAGGTGCAATACGTAGCTCTGGGGAAGACATTTTAATCAGAAGAGAAAGATCTGAATAAACAAACTGACCTTAAAGGACACCAGAGTTTCATGTGGATCGTATTCTGCTCTGAGAACAACTTGTTTATTCACTTGCATTGATATTGTCAGAACCAGGAATCTGAGTTTCTTCTTATACATGAGCACAGAGGTGTTATTTACACTGGAGACGACACCTTGTTTTAACTTTCTAAAAGCATAATGAGTTATGTGCTGTGTTATTAATGTGTTAAAAAATGCTCACACCGAGAAATGTTCACTAACGAGATGAGATGAGAGGAGCTCAGATCTGTTGACGACTGTTTAAAATGTCTCGACCACTTTTCAACACAAAGTGACGCCTCGCTTGGTGATATATTAATAATCCCACCACTTGGTTCGTCACTGTACACTCCCTCGTTGTATAATGTAGTTCTGGTACTTTAAATTTCTAATACTTTTGTGTCTTTACGTTGTGACGTGAAGACATAAACCAAACTTAATGATACATCGGACAACTATTCTGTCGCTCTCCTTGTTTCTCCAGTTCGTCTTGAAGATCTTCATTATCTGAGACATGAGGGGAAAATAAAAGTAAGAACGATGAGTAAAAGTAGAAAAACCAAGTGTTGAATGGAAAAAATACTGAATGATTTATAGGTTTTACCAGTAAAATTATCAATTAACATTCTAGGCAGGTAGAGCTTATTTAAGCTATTAACGACTGGTTTTATTATAAACACACTACATTTATATTTTGTATAATCTTAGCTGGTGAAATAAATCCTGCTGCTGTCAGAACAAATGCAGAGGAGCAGAGGACAACATGTTCTCTGAAAATGTGGAGGATTTATGGCACCGAACGGAAATACTGAAGGAAAGTAGTCAGTTAAGGTTCACCGTTGAATGTGTGTGTGTGGTGCACGTGTGTGTGTGTGTGTGTGTGTGTGTGTGTGTGTGCGTCCCGGGGGTGCCTGGATGATATGTGCTCTCAGCGACACTTGGAATGCCCAGAATGTGAGAGGTGGAGAGGAGCGGCGAGGTCCTCTGTGGCCACGCCCCCGACGGCAGGTCACGCTTCAGTGATTGGTTGGTCCCCGGAGGTCGGAGTGCAGTCGGGGTCCTGTCACTCCTCTGAAGAAAGGTCGGAGGTCAACTTCCACCGGAGCTCCACTTTCCTCCCCTCGCCCGGCGGGGTTCTTCCAGCTTAGACGAGAGCCACGAAGTCAAGACGAGACCTTTCTTTTCTTTTTCAGGAATTTTTCAAGCTTCACTGACGAAATCCACAGATTTGTCTCAGCTTTCCCTTTTCTGACTCCGTGCTGCCGTCTGTGCACACACGAACAGAATCTAAGAGTCACCAGGTATAAATATCTCATTGTGGTTTGAGTTTAAATTATGGAAATCATAACCTTAATGTTTTATCAGAAGAGTTATTTGAAGTATTTGAAAGGTTTCCATTTCTATTGTGGTGTGATGTGTCACTTTCCATGTGAGAGGGTTTGAAGGTGAGGCTGATGTTCTGCTGGGGGAAGGTGGTGTATCATCATGTGACCGCAGTTATTAGTAGTGAAGGGGAAAGCCAACGCTCGAGACAACTAATGCCGTTTTCCCACCGACAGTACCAGCTCGCCTCACCTCGACTTAGCTCGCCTTTTTTGCGTTCCCATTACTGAAATCTGGTACCTGGTACCTGCTAAAGTGGAGCTTTTTTAGTATCACCTCCGTATAAGTTCCAACCGAGCTGAGCTGATACTTCTGTGTGACGTAAGCTGGCAGCCGGCCACTGATTGGACAGAGAGCGACGCCACTTGACGACTCGTGACGAGCGCGACGTCCGAGCCTGACACCCGCTACCTTTAAAAACTAGCATCTGCGTTCAGTCAACATAGCGATTACATGGAAGGAACAACGCGCAGGAACACGGCGTGGACCGTGGCAGAGGTGGAGACGCTCCTGAGTGTTGTCGCTGAAGACGCATCCAGAACGAGCTTGATGGTGCGACAGGAAATGAAAAGGTGGACGTGTTTTGCGTCGCCCACAGCTAGCCCTGTTTATGTGTCGCGTGGATAAGTACGTCACTGATGACGACCCGCCCACATTGATGACGACCCGCCCACGTTGAAGACGACCCGCCCACGTTGAAGAGATACTAATTCTAGATGGAAACGCAACGCGTCTGAAACCAAACCAAGTAGAGCCACGCTGAGGCGAGGCGAGCTGGTACTGTCGGTGGAAAAACGGCATAACAGAGATTCAAATCAGGCAACCGATTGCTTTAAGGTGTTTGAGTCAACAAAACTCAGTTTGATACAAGGAACTACCAAACAGCCAGTGCCTTCCATGTGTTTCGGGTTTACTATGAAACATGACCAGAAAGACCTTCATGCCGCCTGTACATACAGTACATGAACAGACAGCAGAAGCAGAAATAAATTAAATTAGGAAGAGAGCACCAAAAACATGTTCCCTGTCTTTCGACTGTCTGCAAACCAAATGTTTTCACCCTGTTGTTTCAGCCTTCCACAAATGAATCTTTGCTCTCAATAGAATTTAAGAAAAGGGAGAAATAAGGAGTTTGTCACGTGGAACAGGCACATTATGCCGTTTTTCCACCGACAGTACCAGCTCGCCTCGGCTCAGCGTGGCTCTACTTGGTTTGGTTTCAGACGCGTTTCCATCTAGAATTAGTATCTCTTCAACGTGGGCGGGTCGTCATCAACGCGGGCGGGTCGTCATCAACGCGGGCGGGTCGTCATCAACGCGGGCGGGTCGTCATCAACGCGGGCGGGTCGTCATCAACGTGGGCGGGTCGTCATCAGTGACGTACTTATCCACACGACACATAAACAGGGCTAGCTGTGGGCTACGCAAAACACGTCCACCTTTTCATTTCCTGTCGCACCATCGAGCTCGTTCTGGATGCGTCTTCAGCGACAACACTCAGGAGCGTCTCCACCTCTGCCACGGTCCACGCCGTGTTCCTGCGCGTTGTTCCTTCCATGTAATCGCTATGTTGACTGAACGCAGATGCTAGTTTTTAAAGGTAGCGGGTGTCAGGCTCGGACGTCGCGCTCGTCATGAGTCGTCAAGTGGTGTCGCTCTCTGTCCAATCAGTGGCCGGCTGCCAGCTTACGTCACACAGAAGTATCAGCTCAGCTCGGTTGGAACTTACACGGAGGTGATGCTAAAAAAGCACCACTTTAGCAGGTACCAGGTACCAGATTTCAGTAATGGGAACGCAAAAAAGGCGAGCTGAGGCGAGGCGAGGCGAGCTGGTACTGTCGGTGGAACAGGCACATTAGAGACTAACAGCAGGCTGCAGGTGAGCGATCTGCACCCTGCGTGCTGCGATGGCTGCAGCATCAGCAGTATCCAACTTCAGCTCTGTGATGACAAGCTTGAATTAAGCCTTCAGAGGAGGGACGGGAGGACGAGAGGAGAGGAAACGAGGAAAGACAAGAGGATCGGATGAGTGGAAAAGAGGAGGTAAATGAGAGGAGAGGGCAGGAGGATGGAGGAGGAGGAGGAGGAGGACAAAAAGGGTAGATGAGAGGGTGAGGAGATCAAAGGAAAGGAGGAAGGAGCTGAGAGGAGTATAAAATGATTCGGGGGGGAGGAGATGAGAAGAGGAGCAGAGGAAGGAGACGTGGCGGGAGAAAGGACGGGAGGAGAGGGGACGGCGTGGGACAGCAGCGACTTCCTGTGAGCCATCAGGAGGAGGACAAAGTGGGTGGCAGACAAAGGAAAAGCAGTTTCATTCTACAAACACAGCCACTGAATATCCAAATTTGGCCGGTTGTGAACTGGTCATAGATACGGATGCATGTGAAGAAGGTCTGGGAGCCGGGTGAGACTCGTCTGACTCACCGGAGGTAGACTGCTGGTAGAAAGCTCGCCATTGGCCGACTATTTCAGGCGGCAGTCTCCTCCCTTCCGCTATTTGCATGATACCGTTTTTGAAATCCCCATTTTCTACTGGAAACTACAACCTTTGAGTTTTTGCAACCTACGCAGTGAAAATGGCGCGTTAGCCTGACACTGACCTGTAAGCTGGTCACGACACTGATTCTCATTTGATTCTGGGCAACTGTACGTCTCGAAAACATCAAACAACGCCTTTATATTCTGCTCAGAGACTTTACAGTCCCAGTACACAGTCTGTCTACATGTACAGCACAGACTGAATCAGTGTTAGAGGCACTGGAATGACCTGAGGAGCATCAGTCCATCTATCAGCTTCCACAGCCTCGACTCTAAGATAATAGAATGATTTTACACTTGAATGTAATTTAATTTTATAGCTTGTTTATCTGGGGCTCCACAAAATAAACCATATTATTCTGATTTAAACATGAAATGAAACTGTAACATAAAGTAACGTCTGGTCATGTTTGATATTTGGCTCTCGGCTGTTAACTCACCTCTGAGGTGTATGAACACCATGTAAATCAGATTTAGCCCCTGAGCGCTGTTTGTGTGCTTCGTGTCCACGTGTGAGGACAGCGAGTGTGTTTCACGAGCCTCTGATTATTATAACAAGATCTCCTCCTGAGCGGAGAGGATGTGGCTCGAGAGGGGATGCTTTGACTCACCGGCCCTTTTCGTTTTGATGGATGATGAGCTGGTCAATTTCCGAACTAAGACCCAGTCAATACAGGATATGAATCAGGATCTGATTCAATATGAGTGTAAAATAAAAAGTGTCTCCTCACGATGGGTTCTATTTTTACATCGCTGTAATGAATTATATCAGCTCGAGGAGCTGAGTGGTAATGACTGTGGTGGTGATCACATCCTGACCATCAGATCGCTCATTGTAGTCCACAAAGAGTGTCTGTCTGCATCAGATGCTCCGTGTCACTCGGAGCATCACCATGTGCTCCCGTAAGCTGCTCGGCTCCAGCTGTCTGCGGCGACTTCTGCTCACATCTGCTCGAGGAGGCTTTTAATGGGATTTTCGTTAAAGCACACATGACTTGAAATTGGCGTAACATCGCAGTAATTGCAGTCCAGAGGAAAGAAAGAGAAGACTAATCAAAAAAATCTTGACCTGTTATCTGTTAAGCTGGTTTCTTGGGTGAAGGTAAATGAATTCACTTTAAACCAGCTGCTACATGTTATATCTTACATTTCACAATTTAAATTCCTTTATTCTACTTTTCTAATGCTCACTGTTCACTCATTTTTTAAATAAGAATGATTTTGAGCAGAAGTTTATAAACATTGCTGGAAATCACCAACACTCTGGATTCCTTTTCTCCAGAAGCTCTGAATGTTTCTCTGACCTTGTGTTTTGTAAAAGAAATCAACATAAATGACCTGGAAATGTGACGTTTTTCCTGCTCGAGTCTCTCTGCTTCTTCTCCACCCCTCCCTTATCACCACACCTTCATTTCCTTAATTGATCCCCACATCCTGCATATCAGGCAGATTAGCCTCGGATTAGCCAGGTAAACACCGAGAGAGAGAGAGGAAGTGTGTGTGTGTGTGTGTGTGTGTGTGTGTGTGTGTGTGTGTGTGTGTGTTGAACCAGAGGGGGAAGTGGACTCTTTGATCAGGCTAATGAGCTGCCAGTCCTCCCTCCGGGCTCTCCTGGTCGGCTGGGGGTGCATGGACACCTGAAACAACATGGAGACCATGCATAGCCTCTGGTGGCACACACACACCCTCGTCACTGCATCACACCCGCATCCTGCCGCCATTATTCTCCGCCTGCCACCTCCTCCCGCCCCCTGCTAGTCGTCTCTATCCATGTGTCAGTCACACCCTCTCTCCACCTCGGCAGCTAACAGTAGCCTATCCTCTCACAATGGCGACACCACCCACCTCCTGGCTTGCCCCCTACCTTTCCTCTGTTCTGTGACTCTCTCACACTTCAGCTCACCATCCCCCGGTCACCTTTCCTCTACTGTTCCTGCTTTAATGAAGCTAACCGGCAACTGTCACAATGATTCACGGGGACATTTCTTTTTTATTTCTTGTTTTTGTTTTTGGTATTAAAACACATGCACAGGTGTCTCACCCAAGAACAACGTGGCTAAATGTCCCGTTTGATTGGGCTTCAGACTAGAATTAAATATATAAGCAAGAAAATTAGAATATGTGAGCGTTACACTACAATACATACCTGCAAAAACACTTTATATAACTGTCATAAGATGCCCATCGACATTAATAAGAAGTGTGTAAGATAGCACACATCAATTGTTAGATTAAAAGTCATTCATAGGCACTTATAAGAACTTGTGAACAGTTTATAGATGCTTAAAGATGTTAACAAAAAGGATTTATTAACCTATATAAGGCATCGTTCCCACTTTAGATCCGGTGCCTGCAAAAAACATAATTAACTGTTAATAATTGCATAATAAATAATGTATTATTCTCATGAAAGCAACCGAAAAGAAGTTAGTTAAACTCAATAAATGTGTTTATCATGCTGTTATAAACAATTATATGAAACTCATCAGGCTTTTATTAATGTTTATAAACATTTATGAACTGTTTTCTCCTCTAAGGACTTATGAATATTTATAAACTAACAACAAATGATGCTATAAATAACACTTAAATAGTTTTATTAATCCTAATAAGCATCTGATAAGGACTTAAAAGGGCCGTATTACCTGTTAACTAACGCTCATTACAAGGACTTTAAAGCAACATTATGTAGAAATCGTTATCTCGTGCAACAAAGGAGCTTTTAGAGCCTCGCTGAGTTCCTGGGTTCACTTCCTGAGATTTTGGTCAAACAGGCTGAGAACCTGCTTTTTATTGTTGCTCTGCGGGGAAGTTTACAGCTGCTCACACACCCACAGACGCCTCACGTCCTCACGTCCTCACCCCGCCGACCCCGCGGCCCCGATGCGTGTCACTCAAGGTGGTGACAGTCAGAGACGCTGCTGCCGACGCGAAGGCGCTCAAGCGATGAGCATTTGTCTTTGCCCTCCTGCTTTTTCTCCTCTCCTTTCCTCTGCTGGCCTTTGCAGCCTATCGCTATGTGACCCATTGACCCACGACCTGATTGGTCTCTGACAGCCATCAAAGCACTTTCTCATTTCACAATGACAGCTACAGGACAAAATGCCACTTAGATATGTTTAAAATAAGATAAAGAAGTGGGTTAAAAGAAGGCGCAGCGAGGTTTCATCCGGAGCTGCAGCTGTTTAAACACTTGGATTTATTTGACCATCTAAAATTGACTGCGTTTGTTATGTTACATGGCTAAGGAGCTCTCTTAACCCCTTAAATTACAGGCCTACAGTGAACAGGAGGGGAAACTTAATATTAAGGTAGAAAAACTCCTGAATCGTCAGTCCGGTGAATCACACGGCCTCTTCAAACAACATCTCCCCTCGGTACTTACTCACCGTCCTGTCTGGAAGCTGTCTCACAATAACTGAGAAGTTCACATTTCCACAGCCCACATCTCTGCAAAACGCTTATCTGCATGATTTCAAAACCTTCTAACCACAGATGTCTCTGTGTTATATTTAGCTCTCTGGTGTAGCAACACTCTCAGCCGCCTGCTGCTGACACGGAAACCGAAAAATAAGTTTCCGAGGTGAAGATGGAAACAAAAACTGATTCATCGGGTTCGTGGCCAGATTTGATGCTGACATACGGTGCGATGGCACCAGATGTTCTCAGATAAAGCTTTTGTGGTCGACACTTAAAGGTTATCTGTAAATGAAGTTGTTCGATGTGGTTCATCGGATCAGTTTTTGGTACATGAGAGGTGCCGTTTGACTCAACATTTCATCCTGAAATGACTGTGATGCACATCTTTCAGTTTTAGCTCTTCTTCTTTCCTCAACACGGCTCCACCAGCTGAGTTATTACTCATCTCATGTGGACAGTTGTGTCTCAGTGTGCACTCAGGATGTTTTCACAGCGCTCACTTTTGAAGGGTGATTTACCTCCTCTCAGACCGTCTTATTTCAGCGACGCACACACACAAAAGCTTCACAAACACACACACGCCACAGGCCGGAGAGCGGAAGACATGCTCGGCAAGAAAACAGGTTGATGATCAAACTGGTTTAACAGAGGCCGTATGATGTTTGTACAGAGATCTTGTCCTAGAAATCTGTTTCACATACTCAACCCTGACAGCACTTCCGCTGAACTCTGAATGTGAGGGTGATGGATATTTCAGAAGCGAGCCGGCTCCTGTCACACAACCATCCTGCTTCTTTAAAGAGCAGCTTCCTGGCACCGGATTATGACTCGTTCTGAAGAAAGATCCCGCTCTGATGGCACAGCAATACATCTCCACTGGCTCACCTTGACATACGATGAGAAGGAAATGTCTTAAGGTTCAGATTAAGTTTGATTTAGGGTTTAAAATAATATCACAATGTCGTTACACGATAGAGGTTGGTTGAAATCAGTTCGGTAGTTTTTGTGTAATCCTGCTGACAAACCAACCAAACGACAAACGGCAGAAGTAATAAAAGATGCACGTAGCGTGGGATCATGGGAGATGTTGTCCTCTTGTTAAACAACCACCACTGCTTTTAAAAAGGAATGTGAACGATGAGGTCACGTCTTTAAAGTTTCATTTCTTGTTATGTTCAGCAGAGCTTCGGCAGTGACATCACTCATCGGTCTGTGGACGACCAGTTTGAAGCATCAACTTTTGACCCCAAAATCGCTTCTGATGTGCAGTTGGCACCTTACGAGGCGGCCTCTTCCATCAGTAAAGGGCCCTGTGATGAGCTGGCGACTTGTCTGGGATGTACCCTGCCTTCGCCCTTAGATACCTGGGATTGGCTCCAGAAACCTCCCCGCAACCCCTTGAAAAAAAGGGACAAAGCGGCTACCGCAACCATCAGCGGTTGATAATGAATGAATGAATGAATGAATGAACTTTGGCATTAAAGCCGTCGCCATCTTGTTTTTTTGGATCCAGACGTGACCGTATTGGGACGAGAGGGTGGAGATCGGGAGGGTGTCCTGATTAGACCTGATTGAAAACCTCCGTTTTTACTGTAAGATGAGAGATTGAGACGATAAATATATCAGGAAACATTTTACTGAGGTAATAAATCAAGTGTGTGGATGTATGTGTGGTTCTCCATGTTTGTATTCACACTGATGTCGCTCTCCGACAGCCTCCCTCCGTGTCCGTCACCCCTTTCTCCCCCTGTTGTCCTCCTGCTCAGGTGAAAGGGATCCTGGGAACAGCCAGGTTCCAGTTTCCCAAAAGACTCTCAGTGTTCGCGGCGTACAATGGAACAAAGATCGTCTCAGTGTTGGGATGCTGATGGGAAACCCAACCCAGACTGTAAATGGCCACAGTGTGACGACTCGGGACCAACAGGAGAACGGAGGACATCGACTGTGTTAGACTGGGAGGACAGACTTTCATCATAGTGCTTTAATACCGTGCAAAAATAGAAAGTCTGGTAACCCTGAGAAGGGAACAAATCAAGAATAGAAAATCAAATAAGTGCTTCTATTTTATCTTCAGAGTTGCTTTCTCTTGCCTTCTTCCTCCAGGATGTTGAGGACCAACACACCTAGTGGTGGTTCGATGTGTTGCTTCACTTTCTCACCATACCATTGTATATCACATTAAACCATACCATGACTTATGTACCATATAAGTTACATCATGATCTTCTCAGGTGGTGGGGTCATAGTTGAGAAGGCTGTGAAGCCAGTGACTGCAGGTCAAGACTGCGCTTCAACATTTGTAAGCTCCAAACCACGAGATATTTTGGACGAGGGACCAAAGTGTTTGTTTCTGAGAGCCTCTCTGTGCTCAGCTCTCAGTGCTTTTGTGTGAATCTCTGTGATTTAGGGTTTAATTTCACTACATTCCTGTGAGTCATTCCAGCGATCAGCCTCATTTTACTGTCTGCTGATGACTTCCAGCCATGTCAGAGCTGAGTCCATGATCACTGAACACGTTTCCTGCTGCTTCCATGCAAGTTTCTCATCGTTTAACCGATGGGAGGCTTTATTGTGAGGCAGCTGTGTTTATCACTGAGTTAAAGGAAGTTTGTTGGCATTATTATTATTAATTTGGTCGTTGCATTGCAGCTCAGCACCAGTACACAGACTATAACCAGTACTTTAGCGGGTGCTCCCTTCAGTGGATGGTTTCCTGAAATCCAAATCCCCAGACAGTCCAATGCAAAAAGAGACGAGAGGAGCAGAGTCAGTCAGGTCCAGAAAGCAGAAAGCCACTGTGCTCTGACAGAAACCCTTCAATATCAAAGATCAAGTAAATCAAGAGGAAACAGATGGTGAGAGTGAAGAGGAGGTGAGGCTGAAAAAAACAGGTGACTGGAGACAGAATGTGCATTATTCACAGGGTGTGACACCACAACAGGGGCTTCGATGGTAAACATGTGTGGCGGTTTGAGGCCGAGCGGCTGCCAAACTCCCAAACAGGCCGTCTGGTTCTGGGTCGCAAGCTGGGCCTTTCCAGAATCTCAGTAACTGACATGTTGAAGGTCTCATACTGCTGAAAGTGAGATCCCATGCATCCGTCAGGACAACCATTGGCAAAGGCTGCATCCAAATGTTCAGACTTTTACTTGCAGACTCTGCAGATGCATCTGCAGGAGGTCTGTGCGGCCTGAGGCTGACCCGGCCCATGATTCATCCAGTCCACAAGGGACTTTCTGCAGACTTCCAGAGAGTCTGCTTGGACTGGAGCGGACTTCACCGGACTTCCCTGATTTTAATTATCCACAATTCATTGCGATACAGACGTGATGTTGTATTATGAATGTGTAAAACAGTTACTTAAGTTACCTGAATCGTGTAGGCCAGAAATAACAGTCGACCTGGGCCCAGGTGTGCTGAACTACTACAGTTAAGCTGCACAGATTAGATGAGACACACCTCCAAGATGACACCACAGGAGCATCACAAAGCCAATTAACAACAAATCATGTATTTAAGAATCCAAAAGTGCTCGTTCATGACATTTCTCTGTGCAACTTTACGATTACAGAGACGAGGAAAGTGTCTTGAGATGCTCGGTCCATCACGGCGGACATTTATCAGGCTGCTGTTGGTCACAGTTACATGATTATCATGCAGCTGCAGGCAGGATTTGTTTGAATCCTCAGCGGAGCAGTTACAGAAATCGACATTCGAGATTTGGCCGTTGCTTTTCACGAGTTCTCTGGGAGGTCAAAAACCATGGAGATAAACAAGAAGCAAACACGAGTGTTGTAATGTGACAGTATGGTTGTTTTATATTGCTGCTGAATATCAGCTGCATGTATACAAGGGGTTTTATTTTGTTCTAGAAATCTGTTCAGACGTTCCTGTACATCAAATGCTGAAATGAAGATATAATCTAGTAAACGTACAAACAAAAGTTAACTAAAGCAATTCAATAAAACATTCTCAAGATCTTGTCAGTGCCCTTCTAAAGGCCGGCACACACCGGCTGAAACGTCGGACGTCTGAAGCGTTTGGAGAGAGTCGGACGAGTTCGGGAGCTGCTCTGTTCGGTGTGTTCAGCTGCGTCTGATCCGACTGAACATGTGAAGTCGGCCGTCTGAGGTTGGACGCCGTCGGATACTCTGATTGGTTGTTAGCTAGCTGTTCAGTGACCATTCTGATTGGCGGTGTGCCAGCGAATCAGCGCGGCGTGTGGGAGGGGCGGCGGAAGTGACGATGGTAAACAAACCACATAAACAGAGACGGCACAGAGTTACAAACAACACTTCACCGTTCGTTATTTTGGGGATAAACCAGCGTATGTTTGGAAGCCATGGCTGTGTGGACCGAGGACTTTGAGGAGCAGCTGGCTGCCCTGGTGGAAGAGAGACGACCGTAATACGACATCACGCAAGTAATGCTGAGCTAACACTGTGTGTGCTTTGTTTTGATAAGCTACGGTCCGCACTCCGTTCTGTCATTTCCTGTTTTTATGTTTTGGGTTACTGGCACGAGACTAGCGCCACCCGATGTTTAGGAGACTTATTGCAGAACGTATACGCTGCTGTGTAGCCGGGGCGGTGTGTTTCAATGCAACTGTTCTACCGAACGGGTCAGACAGGAGGCGACGGAGTGGTCGGATAAGGAAGTCGGCCTTGGGCGGTGTGTGGGGGCCTTAAAACCTGAGTGTTTGTAGTCAGGCAGAATCTCAATTTCCTGGTTTCAAACCCCAGTTACTGACAATCATTCGGTCCGTCTGTCCGTCTGTCTGTCTGTCCGTCCGTCTGCGTGGGTGTGGTCATGCCTGTCTGAAGTTTCTGAGGCTTAGAGCGGAGCATTGTACAAAGTGACAACCCCATCAAAGAGACCAGGCCTGCATAAAAGGTCGTTTTATGACTCTGCCCTTCAAAAGAACAGTGTGAGGAGTTCAAAGCACACACACAGGGAGAGGCAGGCTGTGGATGGAAAGTTCAGCGCAGAACCAAGAGTGAGACGGAGGATGGAAGAGGGAGAGAGAGAGAGAGGGGGGAACATAAAAGGCGAGGAGAGGAAAACCCTCAAAAGTCATTTGATATCTCTCATCAAAGAGCGACGCTAACCTGCCTCACTTTACATTTTCTAGCTCAGCGCTAAATCTTCAACATGAGGTTGTCATTCTCTCCACGGCCGACCAACATCAAGCCCAGCCGACCGTTTGATCGATCTCACCGGTTTGCACGTGTGGTTTTTCTTTTTTTTTCAGGGCGCACACCTTCCAGCCACATGCCGGGAATTTCCTCAGAAGACAGGAAATGTTGTGTTGTGATTTACAGTGAGGTATTGATGGGTGGTTAGAACAGGACGAGCGGTCAATGATGATGGACTGCCCTTTTGTGCACCGATCAACTGCAGTGCAGAGATTTAAAGCCTGAGCCGAACCGTCTGGCACGAAGGCAGACACCTACTGTGGTTCTAATTAATGGCTGTAAATAAAAGCTATCAAACGATTTGTGCTCGAAATTGCTTTCAATCCACCCAACGTGATCCATGTCAGATATACAGACTGATTCAGTTCAGATGTCTTCAGTGAAACAAGCCTACCTTCTGGTTCTCACCTGCCCACCTTCCTCTGTCCTGCTTCGTTTGTGTGTCACACCAAAGGCGGAGACGGCGTCCCAGCACACATGCCAGCATCGTCGGACCGGCCATCTGGAGCATTGGGGGAAATCCCGGTGCTCCCTTTGGCAGCTCCCACGTCAACATGTGAACGAGGGGAGTGCTGGCACAGATTTTCTTTCTGGCGCTCCAAGCGAACTTTTAAGCTTCTCTGATAACGTCGTGGCACAAAATACGTGGAATACTACAGTCGCAATCAGAGAATCTCTTCAGGAGAGACGGCAGAGAGCGAAACTAATCAACACAATGAGACAAAGACGGGCAGAGATTGGAGACAGACGGCAGGTAATGGCTCATTCATTATTCATTATGGAGAAAAATGTTGCCTTCCTTATTGAATCACGGTGTTAAACACAGATGGTCGCTGGGCCCAGAGGACTGTCACACCGACTGCAGCGCTGTAATGAACAACTAACACTGATCTGCACATGTCGGGTCAAACGAGGACAACATCTGTGGCCTTTACTCAGATTCTGTTAAAGACCTGGAATCTTAAACTTCAGACAGTGGACATTTCCTTAATTTCGTGTGTGTGTGTGTGTGTGTGTGTGTGTGTGTGTGTGTGTTGTCCGGGCGGTGGTGATTAGAGGCGGAGGTGTGGGGGTATGGTGTTGGAGGTGGCAGCCCTGCCCTCACCTCCCTAACTAATCCCACGATAACAAAGGCCTGCCTCTCTGCTCGGCTGGACTCTGAGCCCTGCCGCCGGACTCTGCCTCGGCCTCCAGGCCCAGAAAACCTGCTGTTTACAATTTCCCTACTCCTGCTTTAAATGTTGCTTCACTCGAGGGAGAAAACAGGGTGGGGGTCACAAGAGATGGAGAGAGAGGCCACAAAGGTGCCGTTTTGTCCGACGGGAACAAGGGAGCTATTACACAAGGGATGGAGGGAGGAAGGAAGGAAGGGAGGAAGGAAGGAAGGAGTATTCAGGGAGGTGGGGGCGGGTGGAAGAGGAGGAGGAGGAGGAGAAGGCCCCATCGGGGATTAGCTGGCCAGCTGCTCCCTCAGGGACCAGACATGACAGAGACTTTTATTCTGGCAGGAAGAGCGACTCAAGGGAGCAATGAAGAAGAGACAGGAAGAACAACTGAAGAAGGACGCACATTAAATAAGGCAGAGGAGGAACGACAGAAGGGCAAAGAAGCAGAGGAATAGAGGAAGTGCAGTGAAAAGAGATGAGACGTCATTTCAGGTGTCTGTTCGATTAGCAGGAACCTGCAGGATGTGTGAGATAAATGAATCAGCAGCTCTGATGCATCCTCAGATTCCAGTCCTGCATCGAGACAGAAGGAAGGAGAGACGTTGGGATGGAGGTCAGCCATGTTTTCTGAAGAAGCAGGGACTGTATATGTGTAAAATATGTGTAAATCAACCTTTTCTGCATCTTCTCTTTCGGGCCACCTTAGCTAATTGTGATAGTTTAGCTTTTTCAATGATTTGTTGTTAATGTTATCTATCCATGTCTGTCCATGACATTTAAGTTTGTTAACTTTGTTCCCTATGGAGCCATTTCTGAAACAATAATTTACATTGAGTGCTCCAGGGCTTCCAGCGGACGACGGACATCCGGGTCAAGCCTTCCTCATCCGTGCACCCATCATTGATTAGCAACCTGAGATGTGGAAATGGAATTTGATTGAGTGTAACTCTACACTGTCTATAAACACAATCTGCATATAATGCTAATACTTTAAAAAAGCTAATAAATAGCTTAATAATTGTCTGAGATTGCATTTTGACAACGTGCTCCACCTCGTTTTCTTTCCAGACAGACTGTTTACCAGATTCTGCTTCCCCAAAGACCTTTATTCTTCTATTCAATAATAAAAAACTATTGAAAAAAAAAACTAGAATGGCCCTCAGTAGAGCGCATACCTCCACCAAGGCCCATCAGTTCCCTTTGGATCAAACCTGATATCTATCAGATTCAACAGCCCCGTCACTTTCAAACCACCTATAATAACTACAGTACTTAACTTTATTTACGCTCTCCAGATCTGCAGCCGCCAACCACTGAAGACAAAACAATGGAGGTGGAATCATAACCTTCAATGTGTTGTGGATCAAAATGTACTGACTCACAGATACCAGCCACCTAAATACACCTGATTTGTTTCATCAAGCTTTATTCCGTGAGAAATTCACGAGTAATGTCTGAAAACACCCGTCTAGAAGAAAGAAAGAAAAACATTCCCGGATCTGTTTCTTTATCTAAATCAAACGTTTAGTTGTGGCCCAACATCCGTCTCGTAAGGGTTTGGTGGAAATCCTGCTGACAAACCAGCAAACCAACAAACGGACGTGGGTGAACACATAACTAAACATGACTGAATGTGATGTCAGTGCACTAAAGTTCACTGTTGGACTGAATATATCAAAGCAGCAGTGACAGAGCTGGTGAGTAACGGTGATACCACATTATCTCAAACACCGTGAACTCTTCCTTTGAACGTTTAGTCACGCCGAGGCTTCACATGTACACGGCAGAGATATGTGTCCCTGCGGACCGCGGATACGTGTGAGCGCGGTCGTGGTTTACAGCCCGCAGAAGCTGTACGTCTCTTTACAATGAGACAGGATTGATCTCTCCATCAGCTCGAGGAGACAGCAGGCGGCTCGGCCTCTCGTGTGGCACGAGACGCGAAGCCGTCCGGCACGAAACGTTAGCGCGACTCCTGAAGCAAAAGCTGATCGAAATTTCAAAAGCCCCCGAAGAAAAACTCAGAGCTTTTCCTTCCTTCCTTTCTTCCGTCCTTCTCCTCTGCCTCTCTTTCTCCATATGGCAGCCATTTGTCTGGAGGAGGTCTGTCAGACATAAATAATAGGTTATGAAAAAACAGTAGGAGGGAGGGGGACGCTTGCTTTCTTCCTGAGGGACGGCATCTCCAGAGGCCTGGTGTCCTTCACGGCGTAACGGAGAGAGAGAGAGAGAGAGAGAGACTGCTAGCAAGTGAAGTGGCCACAGATCTCCTCTTATCATATCCACACTCATTTAATCTTTGTGTGTTTCTTTCTCGACCTCCACGACTCTGCAACCGTCGCACTAAAACAAGAGGAAGTTTTTTGAATCGGCCGGTCGGGACAGCAGGAGGAGGAGAAAGTGAGGCGGAGAGGTGGAGGGGTTTCTGCGAGAGGGTGATGGAGTGCAAGGCAAAGAACATTAAGGCCTTCTCAAGTTTGTGCACGCTGATTTTCATCTGAAACCAATTAGTTCCAAACCACGAAGACAACACCAAGCCTAGTTTTTACAAACATCCTCTTTTTTTTTCTCTCTCTCTCTCTCTCTCTCCATCTTCCTCCCTCCTCCCTCCCTCTCCCGTCCATTCATGTGTCAGGCTCTGCTGCAGCTCTCTGCTCGGGTCTAGACTCCTGTGTGAGCATGCATGCAAGCGTGTGTGTGTGTGTGTGTGTGTGTGTGTGTGTGTGTGTGTGCACTTAAAGGCATCGTGATTAACATTCGCCCCAATTCGCTGAGGGACACGCATTCTAAGCCCTTCCTTCCTGCTCCGAGTGGAATTCTCATTAGCTGATAACTACTTTTCAAGAGACTGCTGCATTCCTCCGCTGGATACCAGGGGCCTTACAGGACTCCAGAACACACACACACACACACACACACACACACACACACACACACACACACACACACACACACACACACACGCATGCACAAGCAAAGCCACAGATACAAACAAGAACTGGCACGCTGACAGGCAGAGACACACTTGTTCGACTCGTAAAAAATCAGATTTTGGACTTTTCATTCACGAGTTGCGAGAGCGTCACATCGTGCACCAACAACTCCAATCGTAACCCGACATTTCTTCTTCCCCGAGCACAGACGGAGACAAAGTAATATTATTTTCTGATGTCTTCCTGCATGATTCCAGCTTCCTGAGCTCGAAGACGAGAGAGCACTTTCTTTATTAGATTCTCAACAGAAGTTTATGATATCTGCTCAGCATTGAAACCAAATGCTCTGCAGCTTCCCTCACTTTCTTCTCATGACTGCGAGGCTGCCAGGAGACCGAGTGGGGGAGAGAGGGGGGAGAGAGGGGGAGGAGACGGAGAGGTGAGTGTGTCTGTTTTTAAGTGGGGGCAGACAGAGGAGAGACGGGGACACCTGGTGCTCAGTTTCCTCATCATCATCACACCTCATTTGGTTTCGTCCGATTCTGAACGTTGGGGGGAGCTGTGTAAGATATCGACTACGTCCAGAAGGCTCGGACAGTTATAAAACCCTCGGGGGGCTCGAAATCTGTTGATGGCGTCAGGAAATATGGTCGTATGTAGAAAATGTATTCGGCGGGAGGTGGGGAGCCGCGTTAGGAAAAGTGAGTCGGGTCTTTAGTGTGAATGTGCAAAAGGTGCTCGGTGATAGATGAGTCAACAAATGACCATCTGCCTCGTATTCGTCCTGCTCTGCATATGTAAACTCTGTAAACTCGCCTCCTCTGTGTCGCCATCTGCCTTTTGGCTTACAGTCGTTCTCAACAAGCCCCGAGATTTCTCCTGACCTCAGAGTGCCCCACACGCTTGATATTTCATGTCAACGCACAGGGCTGCTAATTTCTACGTGTAATGAAGTCACCGTTTATAACCGACTGAACGAAAGAAGAACTGACGGGGGATGGAGGATGATGGTTGGCCAGTCCATTAAACTATGGTTTAGGTATTTACTATTATTCCTGACACCCAGAGGATGCACAACGACTTTTCACAGAACACCACCGACAGGTCAGGTGAGTTTCATTTACCCAAAGAGATTCAGTAGATCCACATCTGTTGAGGGATCGGCACAGACATTTGGATGAATTATAGCAGCTTTCACTTCACTTTTCATGTCGCTCAATCATGAAGTCACACTTTAAATTTGCAGCTGCAACATTTTTAACAGGTACTCTCTCCTTACTTCTGAGTTTATCAGGGGAAAGGATGAAAATGTAATAGCAATGTATGCAATATATGCATTGGGAAGCCATGTTTAATATGTCTAATGTTAATGTTAACATGCAAAGAAAGAGTTTCATGTACTTTCAACAGGTTGTCCGCTCGTGTTCAACAGCAGCTTAAATGCATTTCCTTTGCTCTGACAGGATCTTTTCCACGTCTATACATGGAAGTTTGTCTCTTAATCTTAAGTTCCTTCAGTTTGTCGCCTGCATCGCTTCAACATATACGTTCAGTCAGAAGTCCTCTGTCTCCATGAAATCTGAAGCTTGGAAAGTTTTCCTCACATCATCTCAAAACAGTTTGCAAAGCTTAAGTTTCATCATGAAATAAGAGATTGGTGAAACTTCTGTCTCTTTCTGTCTTTCTGCCTCTGTGATTCCTGTTGTCTACCTGCAGGACTGACGGAGGCCGGCAGCTCTGTAACAGGCCAGTGTTGCCACCCACTTAGCTCTCATTCAGTCATTTGTCTGGCTCCATCCCCTCTCCAGGAACACTTCCCCTCAGCCTGTAAAATGATCACCGGATGGCTACTTGATTTCCCTCTCTTTTTCCCCGTCTACTCTCCTTTCCTCCCTTCCTCTCATCTCCTCCTATTTTCACTTTCCTCGACCCCTCCGCCGCCTCCACCTCCTCCACCTCCCCCTCCCCCGACATGTAACCTTAATTCTCTCAGTCCTCCCTCTCCTTTTCTCCTCCTCCATCATTTTGCCTTTTTTCTTCCGTTTCTCTTTTCCTCCCTAAAATGGATGCTGTTCCCCGGGGAGTGGTCAGCGGCGAGCAGGGGAGGAGGAGGAGCAGAGCTGGAGCCTGATGCTCCTGCAGAGGAGGGCTGGTAGCTCACCGAGGTATGAAGTTAAGGCTGATGAGAGGCACTTCCTGTCTCTTAATTAAAACTGATTAACACAGTTTGTGATATTCAGCTCCATCACATCTGAACCACGAGACTTTTTACATGTCCTCTGAAACCACTTTTTCCTTTTTGTCACCCATCATTCTCATTTGTTTAATCAACTTTTCTTCCCTGTAACATTTTTGATTCTGTCCTTTTTCTGTCTATGTCTAATTTTAGACAGTCGTGACATTTGACCGTTCACAGTTCAGATTTCCATATTTTGTCAAGGAACCTCATAAAAGTCATAGAACCAATAACCCAATCATCCATCAATCTATCAATCTGTTACTGTTTCTGGACCAGGTTACCTCCTGCAGGGTCAGGCGGGCTGGAAACTACCGAGTGATACCTAAAAAAGCCTCCGGCCCGTCTCCGTGATTGGCCCAGTTGTAAAGAGCGCAGGAATTTTGGCAGGTAAATCTTTTATGGAAGCCGGTTTGTGGTTTTTACCAGCACTCAGGCAGGTTTATAGAAGGAAGTGCACCTTCTATAATTTATGTTCTAAACGAACTATAAAAGTTTGTTTCCAGTGCTCTCAGGTCTGAGTTTTTTGGATTTGAAGTGGAAAATCCTCCTTCTGTTTTTTTCTGCGTCGCTGTGATGAAGATTTGTGAGCGAACGTTTCACATTTTGTGTTTGTGAGTGTTTACCAGCAAGTCTCATGTACTTCAGGTCGACCGTGTCGACAGTAAAGAGCCAAATATAGTGCACACATCTCTGTTTTTACCTTAATTGCACCCTTTGCCATCGTTGATAACTATATGTCCATGCAGCAGACGCCCAGCATCAACAGAACTGCATCCACGTGCACTGTATAGTTTATCTGACCCGTTGCACCACAGTTTGTGTCTACACACCACGTGTCCACGCACAAATGTTAGGCTGCACGCAGACAGATGATGAAATTTATGTTATTATGCATAAATCTAAAACCCAAACAGAGAGATCTGCAGATATGCTCAGCAGAGCAGGTAACAGAGTCCTGCTACTTGTGCTTTTCACAGTTTCTAAGAGCTCAACTTGAGTTTGGCTGCAGTCAAACACAATAAATGATGATGGAGAGAAGGTTTAATCTGCAGGGACGACAGCCTGAGTGATCAATCCTGCTCACAAACAGGAGCATTGTCCTGTTGTTTGGTCATTTAAATGTAGACAGAGTTCTGGTAGCAGCACTGTGTCGTTCTGGAGAAGAAAATATACAATAATAATAATAATGAGGTAATAAAACAAACTCAGAAATGATGATTGTTTCCATTCCTGAATAAACAAGATGTTCTCAGAGGAAAACACACCTTTCTGAGGCTAGAAAAGGTGGCAGGGTCCGCCAGATATAAACAAAGTAGAAGAGAATGAAATTCAAAAACGAAGAGTTTGTTTGTTTAGGCAGAAAAAAATCATCAGTCACAGAAGAAACTGTCTGTGTTGGTTAAAAACTACGTAGTGCACCTTTATTTTTTTTTTGAATATTTTATTTTTACTTTTTTTTTTTTTTTTTTTTACGTAGTGCACCTTTAAAGCCCCACATGTCAGGACGCTGCGATACATTTTGTGTTGCTGCCTTTTCTTCCAAACTGTGTTCTGATCCGAACATAATGATGATTAATGAATGAAGCTCTCTCTTCTGATTCTGCGTCGATGGTCGGTGGATCTACGAGGAGACGTTCTGGCCCAAACTTCGGGCTGATCCTCGGCAGGTCCGCCGGGCCTGCTGCCCCCCCGTGTGTTGCGTGATCAGACAGGCTCAGGGGCCCCCGGCTGCACCGGCTGACTCCACTCCTTTTCAATCGGGTCTTCCGCTGTCACAGTCACAGCCATGGCCCTGAATACCCGTAACACACACACACACACACACACACACACACATTACACACACATAAACAGTCCCTGCCCATCCAGCTGCACGTGCACACACACACACACACACACACACACACATCAGGGGTGGCAGAGGCACACATGGGGATAGCCCCGACCGGAGGCACGCTTCTAGACTTGTGGATGAGGCAGAAAAGCCATTATGGATTGTTATGGTTGGCTGATCGCTCCCTTTCAGCTCCTGAGCTGCACACAAAAGCGGCAGGCAGAAGCTAAAATAATGGATCTCCTTTCCACACACACCCCCTCCGGAGCGTATCTGACTTTATGTGATCACAAATGCGTGTTGGGAGGTGGAGGGGAGTGTGTGTGTGTGTGTGTGTGTGTGTGTGTGTGTTCATGAAAGCGAGGAGGAGAAAGCAGGAATGTACTTTAATCTCAACTCTTTGCCAAATAAAGGCGAGTCTCGCTGAATGGGCTCAGAAATATTATGTTTTCATTGACAGAAAACGTTGAGGGGAGTTGATGTGCTGGAGGTATTAGTATGATCCTCAGGTGTTACCAGGGAAACAAAGCTATATTTAGCAAAACACACACACACACACACACATAAATGCATGCATGAGTGTGGACACAAACTCCCCGGGTTGAACTCCCACGTAAACATGAAAAAAGAACCACATCCTACTGAGTCAGACGCTGCGCCGACCTGCTCGCTCCACTTAAACTGTTGAACACAGTCAGCGGCGAGATGTAAATGATGAAACGGACTCATCGCTGACCTCGCTGCAGAAATATTACATTACCGCGAGGAAGAAATGTGGGTCAGAATCCGGTCCTCAGGTGCTTTTTTAAACAAACAGCTGCTATTTTGGAAGGCGTCCTCTGTGATTTCTGTCACAATGACAGCGGCGCTTGTTATGTCAGCGCGGTGACATTGAAGGGAGCGACAGCCATCCATCCATCCATTCATCTATAAATAGACCTGGAGACATTTATAGCCACCGATGCCACATTGTGACGCCCGAGCGCTGCTTTTTACTAACTGGATGACAGGTCTCAGTGACAGCCTCGCACTGAACACACATCGTTTGAAAATGTATTTTAAAAAAGTCCAGTATTTCAGAATGCGTATGATATTTACTTCATGTTTTCTCACATTTCTTTGCTTTACGGTTACTGATGTTGTTGCCACGTGGCGAGATGGAGATATGGACATGAAGATAATAGGACCTTTATATATCTCTCTCTGTGTGCCAGAGGTCATCCTGGTCCCAGCGTCCATCTTCAAAGAGGACGTTTTTCATTTCATCCTCTCATTTCTGCCGCTGTTAATCGTCTGTCTGTAGTATAGAAGTGGCTAAAGGCCGGCACACACCGGCTAAAACATTGGACGAGTTCAGGAGCTGCTCTGTTCGGTGTGTTCAGCTGCGTCTGATCCGACTGAACATGCGAAGTCGGCCGTCTGAGGTTGGACGCCGTCGGATACTCTGATTGGTTGTTAGCTAGCTGTTCAGTGACCATTCTGATTGGCGGTGTGCCAGCGAATCAGCGCGGCGTGTGGGAGGGGCGGCGGAAGTGACGATGGTAAACAAACCACATAAACAGAGACGGCACAGAGTTACAAACAACACTTCACCGTTCGTTATTTTGGGGATAAACCAGCGTATGTTTGGAAGCCATGGCTGTGTGGACCGAGGACTTTGAGGAGCAGCTGGCTGCCCTGGTGGAAGAGAGACCACCGTAATACGACATCACGCAAGTAATGCTGAGCTAACACTGTGTGTGCTTTGTTCTGATAAGCTACGGTCCGCACTCCGTTCTGTCATTTCCTGTTTTTATGTTTTGGGTGACTGGCACGAGACTAGCGCCACCCGATGTTTAGGAGACTTACTGCATTTCACGCAGGTGCAGAACGTATACGCTGCTGTGTAGCCGGGGCGGTGTGTTTCAATGTGACTTTTCTGCCGAACGAGTCAGACAGGAGGCGACGGAGTGGTCGGATAAGGAAGTCGGCCTTGGGCGGTGTGTGGGGGCTTTTAAACCTGCGTTCTGTGGCAGGTGAATCCACTGGTTTCAAAAAGAAGTGTGTAAGCTTATGAGAAAATGACCCCCACTGAGTTGAAGATGTAGTGACGATGCTCAAACCGCACTACTTTTATCTGCCTGTTGTCAGCGCTGACGAGGTCCCTGAAGTTAATTCTCTGATTCACTGTTGCTCATTGACAAGATCATCTCTTTTTATCAATTATAATCTTTTTTGGAGGGGAAAGCAGATATCAGTGTGTAGCAGACACCATGTTTTTCTGTGGACCAGACACTTCTCTTCAGACTGACTCGATGCTCCAGCAGTCGTTTCCTCTCATTGTCTCTGATTCAAACACACAATCAACTGTAGGTGATGAATTTTCCACCGAGCTCGTGTTTGATGTCTATTTCCGCCCAAGTGACGTTAATCAAAGCTATTTTTAAACCGTTAACGTGTTGTCAGCTGAAGGTTGAGTACAGATGATTGTTACGCAACAGTTGACTGTCTTTCCATTTCCCCTAATTTTCAACTTTTTATTGTCCCTCTGTCTCAAAGAAGCTTTTCTGAAAAGATCTCGGAGGCTCACAGCGATGAGAAAATGCTTAGAGGAAGTTCTTTTCAACTCAAAAAACTGTGATTTCTCAGCTTTGAGAAGGTTTGACTCATCTGAAAGAAGTCGTTTTCAGGTTCAAGGCGAAGGGAAGTGCGAGCAATCTGTCTTTTCAGAGCAAAAATGTAAGACTCACAAGACCTGGAGTGAAGGCAGGTCCTGTGTCGGGCAGCACGGGGAACTTTGTGTTGTTGTTGTTGTTTTTTAGCCTTATAAGAGGAAATAGTTCAAGGATGCAGACTGCTTCTGCAAATATCTTTATCATGAGCGTAAATATAAAGAAGTCCTCAGTTTTACAGTTAAACTGGACAGTTTCTGTTGTTCCTCCAGAGAATGTTTCCTCGTATCAGTAACGCTTCTTATCAGGGAGGAAACGCTGCACTCGATGCTCTGTCAGTCCTGATAATGAGTGATTCTTGGTCATGTGTGAGTAATAAAACCCAGCACACTGTTTATTTCCTCGACCTGACCTCTTTTCAGGGCGCGCATAACGGGGATTATTACACCGACCGCGGTGATTGTTTTCAGAGGGCCCTGTTTTTAACACATGCCATCTAAAGCCAGTCATGTGTGCTGTGTGTGTGTGTGTGTGTGTGTGTGTGACGGACAGTAACAGCTTTAATGCAGAGGAAGGAGGAAAGAGGAAAACAGTCCATTCATCATATTTCGCCGTGATGCCAGAATCACTTCTCGTCACATTCTCAAACGTCCCGTCTCTTCCTCACCTTCTCGTTTCTCTCTTTAGTTCCACTTATCTCTCTCTCTCCGTCTTTTTCTTCTCCAGACTCCGTTCCGTTGTCTCTTCCTCCCCCTCCCTCCCTCCCTCCCTCTCAGTCTCTCCCCCCTCCGGTCTTCCCATGGGCCCAGAGGAGATGATAAGGTGATGTCATACCTCCGCTTCCTGGGGATGTGAGTAACTGTACACTGTGTGCCTTGGGCCATGGCGGGGAGTGTGTTTGTGTGAGTGTGAGTCGCAAGTAGTTTGTGTTTTCTGAATGAGAGGGAGTCAAACAGAGAGAAGAGGAGAAGAGGAGGGGAAAGAAATGTTTCCAGTGATCGCTGAACGCCTTCTCTGCTTTGTCTGTGACACGATCGTACAAACACACCACACACTCTGAATGTGTGTTGTGTTTTCATGACTACATGCACATTCAGTGTGGTGTTGTGAGAGTTCACACTTCAAGTTAATTTCTTCTTCTACGATATACGTCATCTCTGTCGTATAGATGGTACTCAACATGTTCTCAGTCCAAACTCATCAGATACAGAACCATCAGTGTTTGACGACCTGGCGATGAGACTCGCTCTGCTGCCTGCTGACAGTTCACACGTTCTGACTGTTGGACTGTTGTTAACGTTGTGAAACAGTCACGGTTTGGATCGGGCTGAAAAAATATTTGGTCTGGTTTACAAAAATACACTCTGGGTTGAAATAATAAATGTTGTTCAGTCACATGACTTACGCAACGTAAGTTTCGTAACATGAGTTAAGTAATTTACGTTTGTTGATTGACTTACATAACAAATTAGTCTTGAATCTTGGTCACACACTGATGTTAACTCTGGTTCCTGATGATAGACTTACTCTTCTAGGATTCCTTTGCTGTGAAATCGTAGTCATGTACAAAAATGATGTCAGCGTTCACAGCTTGTTGCCCCAAAGTGACCAAAACCTCAGTAATTGCAGGTTAGTTCCACGTTTGTCTGTTGTTTGCAGCACCGGTGCCGTCTGAAGCTTTGGATCGGAAGTTTTGTCCACTTGGAAACCACTGCTATAAACTATTAACCTGACTCTCGCCAGATGAGTTTCGTTCCGCCTCGCTCCACTCATCCATCTGGGATCGCTCCATTGGAGATGTGTTTCAGAAGGCTGGGCCTTATCAAAAATCCACTTGTCTGTCATCTTTATTGACGTGCTACTTCAACCACTCACATCGAAACCAACCTGTGACGTCGATGAGAGCGACGTTCTTTTAACGAAAAAATATTGGGTAGATTGGACGACACGGATGAAACAGCAGCATCAATGTTGACGCTTGCTTCCTCGATGCGAGCCGCCATTGTTGTCTGAATCAAAACAGTCGCTTCTCCGCTATGTCACATCTATGAAACTCCCGCCTGGCGGTCCTGATTGGCTCGACCTTAAAATCTGGTGCCGAAATCCCTCCCAACGGGAGCGATCCCAGATGGATGTGAGTGGAGCTAGGTGGAACGAAATGCATCTGTCGAGTCAGGTTAATAAACTATATTACAACCCCCTGAACTGATTGGCATTTCCTTTATATTGACACTTCTCCATGATGTTGGGCAGCTTCCAGCCTATAGATACAGAAACAGGATACAGACCTGTGTCAACTAGATTGGACCATTTGAATCCTGTCTCTTATCTGTGGCCTTGTGGTTTTATCCGTGCGCTCTGATCTGTGAGTGGAAGGTGAGTTCAGTCCATGAGAATGAACGCAGGTTACCCGTCGACCTCAGCACTGAGTAAATGCTGAACACTTTCTTATGTCAACATTAAATCTACTGTGAGCTGCACAGAAGTTTGAGCTCACTGGCTCATTTCACTCGGTGATTTAAATGCTTGCCACCATGTCTGAATAAATAAATGATGAATAAATGATAAACATGATATGCAGACAGCTGTAAATGTTCTTAACGGCCGAGCTCGCTCCGTGTTGCTGGACAGCTGAATAACCCTCCCACCGTCAGGTTACAGTAACACACGCCTATTTTTAAGCGAGAAGCTCTTGGCCGTCATTTTTAGTTAAATTACACAGAAAATCTCTGGGAGGAGAACCGGCCGGAAGAGAGGGAGCCTGAAAATAACGACAGGAGTGGAAAAAGAGATTCCCTCCTCCTCCTGTAAGACGTGCCGGAGCCCGGCGCCCGGGGCATGTATACGCTCGACGGCAGCGCGAGGCTGTAAAACAATGTTGAGTGTGCGCTTCGAGCAGTTCCCTTATAAATCAAACATAAAGCCGAGCTGGCGCTGCAGTCCATCTGGGCGCCGGAGCAGCACTTTGAACCGTGATCACATGGAGCTTTCACCTCAGATGAGCTGCGTTCAGCCTAAATGGTGCACTTAAAAGATAAAACCGTGTTGTTTTAAGCTCGTACCAGTGTTTTATATTGCCGCTGCTGTCGGACGTGTTCAGCAGAGTCGAGGAAGCTTCTCCTGTCATTTAAACTTCCACTCGTCAGAATCCCTCTTGTTTTATTGTGGTCGAATTTCCTCCTGTTTTTCCTGTGTGACTGTGATTGTGTCTTATTCAGCTGTTTTAATTGTGATTACTTGTGTTTTCATGTAGGACTGCCACGATTAGTCGACTAGTCACGATTATGTCGACTATTAAAATAAAAAAAAACAAGGATTAAAAAAAAACATGACGCGTCGACTATCAAATTAATCGTCGACGCGTCATGTTTTTTTTTTTAATCTTTGTTTTTCGCTCAAAACTGCTGCAGCACTTCCACTACCGCGTCTCCCTTTCTGTCCTTGACACACATGCGCAGTAGTGGTAATCGGGGTCAGCCGTGATGTCACCGGAAGTTATACCAGACGGGCTACCCGGCGGCAGCGGAGCTCAAAAGTGTGGGAGCATTTTAAAGCTCGGGTCTACGATGTTGTTCAGAAACACATTTTGTTATTCTGGGTGAAATGGTCCTTCTGTCCTGAGAGTAGTCAGAACATTATGTTTTCAGAAAAAGGAGCGAAAATAATCAGACCTCTGTGGCAGCTGCATGACTGAGAACAAGCTGACCAATCCGTGCTATTCGGCCTGAACAGCACTGATTGGTCAGTCTCAGTGACTTCATGTCCCGCCCTCCTCCGCGCGTGCGCACGTCCGGTTTCACTGATGCCGGAAATCTTCAGCGCACTCCTCTGCAGGAATACGGAGTTCATTTGTTTACAATGGCGGAGAAAATGCAGCCACCGTTACTTCTACCAACTCACCCCGCTAAAAAGGCAAGGAAAAGAAAGAGAGGCAGAAAAGGTGCAACGAAAAAGGCTCTGGATAAAGTAAGAAGTCGGACCCGAGACAACATCGGTGCTGCGTTCAAGTTTGTGGGGGCGTGGCTTCGGACGGAGCACTGACGGGATGGAACTTAGAGGAGATGCTACTTTGAAATCTTGCTAGCTCTCTTGCTAGCTCTCCAGGATTGTAGACCCGAGCTTTAAGAAAACAACAGAGCAAACTGTGCAATGCAATATCTGCAAGATCGAACTTGCCTTCCACGGCAGCACAACTGCGATGCACGAGCACATGAAGAGGAAGCACGTTGTGGCTTGTGACGACGATGAAGAGCGACCGTCGTCTCGGTAAGCTAACTGGCTAGTTAGCTGCTAATATTAGCGTAAACAAAGAGCTAACTTACTACTTACTCATATAGCTGTAAACGTGAACATTAGCTGTATGTTTTACATTCAATTTACGTATGATCCGATTAGTCGACTAATCGAAAAAATAATTGGTGATTAGTCGACTATCAAAATAATCGTTTGTGGCAGCCCTATTTTCATGACAGTGTATGAATCCATGTGTTTTTCATCAGACAAATAACGCGTCACCGATCACTGATATCATCAGCAACTCTGCACATCCTGCTGAAATCATCTGACAAGCCCAAAACATGAATACTCTTCTGTACTTTATTTTGGTTTTTGTTATAAATTAGTGCCTGAATAATCAGCAGTTATAAACCTTTCCTGACCAAAATGTTCATGTAGCCTGAGCCTAATACAACACTGAGCTGTAGGACATTAACCCTGAAGCCTTGAGTCAAAATGCTGACTATATAATGTGGTGAAAAAGCTTCCAGGTCTGTAAAGTGAAACCGATGCTGATTGGCCGGCAGGGGACGACTCCACTCGTTTCCAAACGAGGTCCACGTGTATGAAACCGTATGAAAAATGGCGCCACATCTCATCTGATTTATGACCTCAATCAACAGTTTCCTGATAAATTCATGGTCTTATTCCCGAGTTTCAAGACTTCTTTTGTATATAATATACTGCTGTCGTAATAATAAATGTTAATCCATCTAGCTCTATAGAAACAGAGTTTTACAGGAGACATGTTTGGAAGTATCTTTCATTTTGGTTTTACGATGTGGGCAATGAGTAGAAAAACAAGCGTTTGACTCTTTAGCAACACTTTAAGAGACACGGCACTTTAGTCTCAGTCGACAGCTTTCTCTCGTCTGTCGTCATTTCTCTCCCCGTCTCTTCCTCTTCTGTCCGACTCGCTCACCTTTCCATTAGTCGCTGCCGTTCCGCCCCTCCCTCTCCTCCCCCGCCCGCCACCTCTTCACCTTCTGAGGTCAGCAGACAATGGGCCACTTCAAAAGGCTCCGTTTGCTTTGGACATTCTTTCTGGAGAGCCAGGGAACAATTATAGCTGCTCCTCTGGTCTGGGCGCACACAAAAAAAGGATGTTGCCTAAAAACAGAAAGGAGAGGAAGCGGGGACGGAGTAAAACGGGGGAGTGAGCGAGACAGAAAGAAAGAGAGAGGAAGCCACAGTATCCTGCAACGACACGGCCACAACCAAACAGTACGAGATATCTGGGCCGCGTGGAATGTGAAGCATTCGCCACGAATAGGCCTCCACGTTTGTTTTAAGGGTCTATTTTTCCACCAGTCGGACACGTTTTTTATTTTTATGCTCTGAATGACAGGAAGGGGAAAGGGAAGAGGAAGAGATAAGAGGTTAAACTTGGACATTTCTTTCCCAGAGAGGCGACCGGGCCGAGCTGCAGAGAAGAGTGGGTGTAATGGCTTTGCTTACGCATTCAGCGCCAGAATAAGAATTATTCCATGACGACTTCCAGGGAAATGAAAAGAGGATACTGTAATGCCTTTTGCATCATGTCCTTGACACAAGTGCAGTCATGCTGTTATTTATTTTATTTTTTTTTTTTGCAGGAGGTGGAGTGGGCTTTCTGCTTCAGGTTGTACATGAGAGATACACGCTCGGATGTTTTCTGTTACAGAGAATTTGATTTAAGATGAATTTATTTGAGACCGTAAGACTGAAGAGGATTTATTGTGATCAGCTTCAACCGCAAAATTACACTTTGAGCTCCAAGCGATATAAAGATATCAAATATGAAGGAATAGAAGCCAACAAGTAAAATATATTTGTGGTATATTTTGTGAAATGTATTGAGGCAGCTCGCAGGAACTCTACAGTTCAGTCTTATCTCAGTGCTTTTTCATCACTTTTCACAGTTTGCTTTGTAAATATTGTTAATAGTTTACTGTTTTTTGAATTTTTTAATTTTTTTATATCGCGTTTTTAACATTTTGGATCATTTAGATAGTCACATAGGTGCATTTTACCGGTAACATGTCAGCTAACCTCGCTGGCTTCCTAAAAACCTCTGCATATAGACAATAAATGATGTCGGTACTTTACTGCTCGCTTTCACTTTCATTTTTGACGTTACTGTGTGGCTAGCTAACATCGCTGACAGATATCAGTCTATCTTCGGTACATGTGTGAAGTTATCTCGGTGCTTTTCCGTCCATGACTTAGTTAAAATACTTCTCTTATCCAGCAGTGAGGTTGGATCTTTACTGCTCGCTGTAACTTTCATTTCTGGCAGCTCTTCCAAGCCCAGAGTGTAAAAACCAACCATAGCGACCTAACGTTAGCATGTGGCTACCTCAACTCGTTAACAGTTATCTCTCTATCTAAAGGATCAAAAATGTTAAAAACAGTAAACTATTAACAGTATGTACGAAGGGAACTGTGAGAAGTATTTTAATAAGTTAGGGATGATAATAAAGACGTATACGGCAGAGCAAAAGGACATTCAGTTCGTAAAGCTGATCTACGTCACACAACATTTTTCAAGTGGAGAATATGAATTCCACAGAAACATCAGTTATGATTTCCTATTTTTAGTTGTATGTAGCAGCAATAATCATCATCGTCGTCGTCATTGACTTAATTTCCTGGAAAACTGTCGGCTTCCTTTCCTTTCCTGAAGTTCTGGTTCCTATTTTGATGTTTTAATGGGAAAGAAGTGAATAATATTTTTGAACAATGCAATATTTTTCGAACAGTGGGTCCTTTCCTGTGCTCCGAGCGTCATCAGGAAGTCTGAAACGTCACGGGCACTTTGAAAGACGCACTAATAAAAGATGTTTCCAGCTGAAGGAACTAGAGCTCAGTTTCCCGTAGGATGCTGAGTAATATGTCAAGACATCAGCTGCCACGATATTCACAAAGGGTCGTGGAAACTAATATCCTGTCTCTGATCGTATAGAGTGTCTGTCTGAATCAGTGTGGGTGTGAGTTAAAATAATCTGTGATGTGGAGCTGCAGCGTCAGCGGCAGCAGAGTAAATTCCCAGGATGTTAAAGGATACGAGCAGGCAGAGCGAGGTATGACTTCACCGCTAACTATTCCATTCAGGGTATTTTTGACCATCGCAGGCGTCATCGCTGCAGTCGGTCCGCGTGTGAGAGTGTGTTTGTGTATGTGAGACATCGCAGCTGAGAAGACAGGCCAGCTTCCGGTCTCCACAAGGTGTGTGTGTGTGTGTGTGTTGGTGTGTGTGTGTGTGTGCCTACTCAACTGAAACAAAGGATGACAGTTCTCCCATATTTGCGGAAGCACAAGCAGTGATTTAGAGAGTCACACTTAAATGTGTGAGACTCTGGGGTGAAGACTGTGTGTGTGTGTGTGTGTGTGTGTGTGTGTGTGTGTGTGTGTGTGTGTGTGGGTACGAGCTGTACTGAGTGCAGGTGTGACAGGGAGAACAATCAGCCCGTCTTCTATCCTCCATCGCTCAGTTTTTTAGGACATGTGCAGGATCATGGACAGAGTCCGTCCGGGGCCGCGTCACGTAGTCAAACAAAAACCTACATTTTATATTATTTAAAGTCTCAGAATCTCATCACATGGCAAATGGTTAATGGTTACTGACTTCAGGGTGACTTCCTGTGTTGTCACTGTGGTGCTGCATCAATCCTGAGGTGCAGAGTCGTACAGTGTGAAAGTAAAGCTCGTCTGCTACGAGGACGTTGGAGCAGAGCCGTTCATGAAAGCTGCTCGCTGGTGTTTTGAAGCCAAAATGTTTCGTCTTCCTGGATATAAATGTGCTTCTTCTTCTGCAACAGAGCGTGTGCACGAGATACCTCCACTAGCCGAGCCTGCTAACTTGCGGTTCGGCACCTGTCTGACGTGAATTAAAATAATTTAATCTTGCGGCTCTGCTCGACTTTACTTTTATGGGACCGTACGGCTCAAATGACGACAGTCAGATGAGTCATTTCACGCTCACATTGTAACGCCTCACACGTATTTAAAAAACACTTTAACAGCTGCTTCTGTCACAATGTAAAGAAAATAAGTCTTTTGGGGGAATTTACAGACGTAACTTAATGATTTTAACACTGACCCAACAACAAGCGTGCAGAGAACGTCTGGTTCGCTGCTGTCACGCTGCAGCAGTGTTAAATGCTCAGGTCTGCAGATGTGTTGTTGGTGTTCCTACTAGAATAAAGTGATCATTGTTCTGGTTCCGTCCACTGTTTGACCCACGACTTCAGCTCCGAGCCTGTCAGTAAGTGGATGAAACATTTCCTGTGGTATCTAAGATGAACTCAGCACATCGGAGACTTCTGTCTCATTTTGCTTTGTTTCACCAGAAACAGGAACTTTTAACTCACATACTCGCCAACAGGCCACCGTGTAACAGCAGAGAGACGACCTAAACCAGCTCCATGTGAAGAGCTGCACACATCTCAGAGGAATCTCTGTGTAGGTTTCCCTTCGCTGTGCTCTGAGGGTTTATTGGTTGACAAATGCCGAGCGCTGAGGAGAAGCTGCATGTTTGGAGCCCCGGCAGAATGTGTCTATCCAGCACAAATCATCTATTAGGAAAACAGTTGCTGTAGGGCCAACCACAAGCATCCGGGCAAATCTCTGGGTTGTCAAAATGCTCCCTCCCTCTTTCTTTCTCTGTCCCCCTATTTTCTTTCCCTCTCTCCCCCTCCCTCCCTCCCTCCTTCCCTGCCTTCCTCCCATCTTGTCTCAGAGAGCAGTAGCAGATGGGGAGACCGGTGTCAGCGTTTCCAGTTGGATCAGCTGACGGATATGCATCCCCTGTTAGTTTCCCATCCTGTGGGTGTGTGAGCGGTGTGCTCGTGCGGAGGAGAGAGGTGAAGGGAATAGCATGCGTACAGTAACGTTGACAAAGCATCTCTGTTTTCATGATGAGGCCACCAGAACAGGATGAGAGCGGCGGAGGAGCGCAGAGGGGCAGAGGAGGAACCACGGGGGTCCGCTGGCTCTGAAACGGGTCGTGATTGTGTCAGGTTCTGCCCAGTGGATCTCTGTTCTACTGCATGTCTTAATACAGTGTTTAGCTGTTCAAGTTCACCAACAAGACGGAGAAACAGAAAGAAAATAGCTTAATAAAACTCTGAAGATATCGAGACGTCTCTGTAGAAATTTGTTTTCTCTTTTTATTGACCACCTTTTATTGAGGTGGTCTCAAACAGTGATTCCCGAGCCACAACTCAACTGTAACGCTCCTCCAAATGAGAAAATCAGCTCATATAGAAACCACAGATACTTTAAAACTGTACCTTTCTTTAGGTTTCTCTCTCTCACTCTGTGTTTCTGCTCTGCTTTAGGCTGAGGCACAGAAACCGCTCGGTTGGGATTTAGAAATCATCATGGTATGTTTTTAAAATACCTGTTTTGGTCAGCGCACCGGCCGACTTCCCATCAGAAGTATCAGGTTGATTGTGACAACAGATGCAGCTGGACATCGTCCGTCCCCCTAAAAATATCCAGTGGTTTCACACTTGATGCTGAAATGAACCCTGGAAACTGCGAGGTGATGAACATGATATGACACGTTCTGGACTCGGCTGTACGTCTACTGTATATGTGGTGGAAGGAACAAAGAAGCAAAGAGAGAAGGAATATTTGGGAGAAGAAGATGAGGAGAGAGCAGAGAGACAGAGACGGAGGTTAGAGGAGGCTGGAAATAGAGAGACGGGCAGGAAGGGAAAGTAAAGAACGACTGAATTTAGGAAAGAGAGAGGAGTAACAGATGAGACAATGTGTCCCAGTTCCAGGGTGTGTACGCGTCGATCTGTGCATGTGTGTGTCGTGCATGTGCATGTGCATGTGTGTGTGTGTGTGTGTGTGTGTGTTTGCTTGCCGGAGTGGTTTGTGTTGCAGCGATCTTGGCTGCTGTCGGGCTAGGGGACTCCCAGAGGAAGCCAGTCCTTGTTCAGTTTACAGTGAATGATTCCCTTCCTGCCCTGCTCAGCCCTGCAGGCCAATGGCCAACCAGGTCTGTGTGTGTGTGTGTGTGTGTGTGTGTGTGGCCTGGTGGGAAGACGGAGAGAGACTGTCCTGTAAATGAGAGGTCACAGGTTGTGCAATAGTCAATGTTTGTCCACCAACAGCCATGTGTCCGGTCAGTGTCCTCAAGTCGGACAGACCTGCTGCTTCTTTATTTTGTATGCAGACAAAATGCTTTTGGGAGAGAAGACAGATTTCCTTTTTGTACATTTTTGTTTTTATTTTATGTCATTTCATTCATTCACTCCGTCTGTTAATACGATATTTATTCTCGTGTCAGGGTTTGTTGGACTTCGGCATCGTTGATCTTTGACGTTTGAATAATTCATTGTTTGGAGCCTTTCGACCATCGAGGCATTAAAAGTCCTCACATCTTTGAATATCTCGCCACAGACGTCACGTCACGTCACGTACGCCCTCTGTAAAGCAAACGTGCAGAAAGATTTGATTCTAATCGCGGAGAGAGGACTGGATTAAGTGTTAACATGGTTATTAGGTTAAACTAAAGTTCACACTCCCACTCAGATCAGATCGGTCTCTTCAGATTGAAGCATTTTTATTCCGATTGAGCTGCTTGATATTCTGATTATTACTGGAATATGGGCTCCATGTAAACACAGCTAACGACATGTCATCAGGAAAAGTGTGTGGAAAGCAGAATTATAAGGAGGATAATTCAGCTCTGATCTGACTTTTACAAAGAGGTCATCAGGAAGTAATTTCTTAAACTGGAAAATGTGGAAGTATTGCTCAATTTGAAATAGTAATTTGTCACACTCTTGGTAAGTAATGACCCTGTGCACTGTACCGCCGCTCGCCAACTCTGTTTAAATCCCACAATAATATGGAGCTTGTTGGAGTGATGAATCAGCTCCAGTCCTCCCAAACATCTCAAACCACGTTCCAGTGTTTCCTCCAGGATCTTTTTCCTGGCACGGCGGCCTCTGAAACAGCATTTCAGGCCATGTTCTGTTTCAGCCGTTACACATTAAACGTGGATTAGATGAATAATGTCGCTGCTTCCAAAAATGTGGTGAGGATTCCTGCTCGGGGTGAACGGAGGTCTCTCTCTCTGCGTCGTGCTGCTGCTGCTGTCGCCCGTCTGAGCAGCTTTTGCTTTTCTGGAGAGCAGCAACGAAAAAAATGTGTTTGTCGTAAAAAGACACTGGAAACATTAAGTTAGCCAACATCCTCGCAGAGAGATCAGATCCTGATACTCTGTGAGCGCTGAACAAATTTCATAAAGCACATAAAAATCTGTGCAGGAAGCTGAATGTTTGGTTCATATTTCATTCATGTGACACTGCATTTTATTCAGGCAGAGATTTCTGCACAAAATTAAACACTGTATTTAAAAGAAATACATGTTAAGTTTTGATATTTTGTTCAAAGTGTGTTAAATGTGTTAACACGTGGTGATTTTTTTAGCCTCCGTAAAATAACGTACAACATCTGTGTGACTATTTTTCTGATCCTCTTGCTGATGCGTCTTCTCTGGTCGATGTAATAACACACACATCGTGCCTTCAGCGATCTCTGTTCAGCGATCTCTGTTCACTGTGTGGTTTCTGAGCTTTATGTTATATGATTTTATTCTGCTGGTATTTGGCCAGAACCTCAAGTGGATTAATGTAAACTGAGACTAACCGGGTCAGCGCCTTCAACCTGAACCTTGAACAACGCTGCCACCTTGTGGCCAAACAACATAACACAGACGTTAACACACACACTCATACAAGCTGATATACTGGACACTTAACATGTTTCTTTAATGGTAGTTATAAACTTTTATTCACTTGTATTCACATATAGTATTTGTTTGTGTGGATAATAAATCAGACTTTGTTTCATACATGTAATTATACTTCATACAATATGTATTACTGTGTGAAAGGTGGTCACGGTACCTTTCTGCTCCTTCACTACGGATATAAGCCTATAAATCACTGTTCTCAAACGTCCATTACAATGTTAAGTGCAATTAAATTCCATTAGCAGTAAAACTTCATAAATAAATATTCACAACAGTAATTGAACCTGGTATAGTGTTACAGTAATATGTGTGAAAGATCTGCCGGCTGTGAAGCTGAGACAGGAAACCTTTCACGACTTCTGTGGTCCAGAACAGAACGCTCGGTATTTGGTCCGAACCAAAATCAAATAATCGACACTTCAGCTTTTGGTTACACCGAGATGTTAAAGAGTCCAATTTGTAAGAAAGTTGTGTTTGGGACAGACGGCAGACTCACGGTCCCCGGCGTCAGTCTGACGAGTCGGGAATCAAATGTTAACTTTCTTACGAACAGGACCTTTGACTCTTTTCAGCCATAACTCATTACTGAAACAAAGTTTTCACATCAGCTGAGCTGGGCACATGATAACAGTCAAATAAAACCATATAAAGTTATACAATCATACAAATGTTTCACTTTTGGCTTGTTACCGCGTCATAAACAAGGGTTCTGTGTTCAACAGCAACATCTTAGCACTAAATTTCCTCGTATCAACTTCGCTGACCTTTAAAATCGAACTTATCTGAAACATCTTTCTGCAGATTTGCTCTAATTTGACCTTTGGAAAGTTGCTCACTCATCCATAAAGCACATGAACGGTTACAGAAACGGGCGTCAAACAGGCTCGAGCAGATTAAAAGTAGTTACCAGGAAGAAGTCAGCCAGCATCCACCGCTCTGCCTGCACAGAGTTCAGCTGAACTCTGCTTCCCTCCGCTGTAGACTTTGTTTACTGGGGTTTGTTTTTACTGCCAGATGTTCAGCTTGTTTTAAATTTTTGCCTCGTTAGTTTCCTTTGTACCAGATGTGATGGATTGTGAAACTATTTGTGTGTAAAAGCGCTCCGCTGCTGTCTTCCAGCAGTGGTATTTCATACCAGGGTTCAAAGTGAACGCTCATTTATCAGCGCTGACGTGTCCTGATACCAAACACATTTCTGAGTGCGGTGAGAAGACGCGTCCGGTGTTCTGGACACCAGCTCACGTACCTGTGAGGAGGATCATATACAGATTAAGCAGTGCGAGCCTGCGTGGCGTCTTCCCTTCATAAACAACAGAGCGTTGAGGTTATTATCAGCTCCAGCTAACAGCGTTATGTGCTCGCCTCAGGCTTTGGTTGTGATTTTGAGTGACCTTCAGATGGGAAACCTCTCCCAGCGTAAAACTGCACTTTAATGTGCATTTAAAGACTTCAGCGAGCGTGTCCGTGGTTCCGGTCCGTCTTACTTTACACGCTGCCCGCGGGCCTGGGCAGGAACAGGACGGCCTTCTGACCCTGGTGGGTGTTTGGTCCTGCTTTGGGCTGGCCGTTCCTCTTCAGCCCGACATACCAGCCGTACTTCTGAGAGCGATACGTGTTGTAGTCGTTCTCCTCGTACTTTTCCAGGAAGTAACACTCATCGTTCAGTGCTTGCTGAGACAAGAAAGTGATAAGAGGGGGGGGAGAACAGAGAAGAGAAGAGTCTGTTTTATAGCAAATCTTCTGATTCTTCAGGACAAAGAATAGTGCAAAGAGCTGAAATAAGAAACTACGTGACGAATCATCAGCTGGTTTTTCACGTCTCATTTACTAAATGTTGCAGAAAAATGTCCTGGTTGGCCGTCGGCGCTGTGGTTTTCTGGTGTTTCGCAGTCGTGGAAATAACCGAAGCTGTTTCAAAAACGGTCGGACGAGTTAATTGGTGTTATGTGATGTGATGAAAGAACGAAACGGCTCCAAAAACCATCAGTCAACAGGAAGAAAGAGAAACAGGATGTGATGTCATCATAACAAAACACTGACTGAAGTGTTTTTAAATTTCATGTAAATGTTTCATCTGATTTTCAGTGTAAAGAGTCACGTTGACTCAGTGTGAATAAATAAATAAATGCAGACTAACACATAAACCTCATGTGTTTATTCAGTTATTACATATAAAACTAAGGAAACTAAAACACAAACACAACCTGAGTGTTTAGTTTGACTGAAGTTTTACACATGTAGTCATTTCAGATGTGTTTTCCTCTCTCATGTAATAAATTATACATCTAGTTATTTCATTTATTCACATTGACTCAACATGAAACTGAAACTTTGCATCTAATGTAATGTAATTGAATTGAATGGAACATTTACATGTAATTAAAATACTAAAATGGGCATTATGTAGTTTTGGGAAAGAAATTTGAATGCAGAAAGTTTATATTTACAATATTAATAATATTTAAATCATATATGTCCTTTATAAACTGCCGTCCTCAGATGGGAACTAGGTGTGTCTGAAGCTACGAAGATACTGAGAAGATACCGTAAATATAAACAACGTCAATGTGTCGCCATCTGAGGACAGGTAGTCTGTTCAATCAGTCAGTCACCTTTAAAGTCACTGAAACAGTTTCATCTTTCCATCCAAAGTGTGTCTGAAACTCACCGAGCCGTAGAGGCGTCCATGTTTGTTCATGGCCAGGTACCGGCCCGACATCTCGCCCTTGATGACCACCACTCCGACACTCACAGCCTTCAGCCTCAGGACGTCTGCAGCACAAACACACTGTTCAACATCACAGCGCTTTGGAGGATAAACTTCATTAAACACAGTGAAACCATCAATAAATATGCAGAGGCTCTTTGGTAAGTTCTTACTATTTACCAGAACTTCTGGGACTCAAGAGACTTTAAGTATGTTCAAGTAATTATGAACTCTCTCAGGAGCCTTCACATTCCTCCTTTATTACAAGTCCAGTTCTGTTTCCTTCCAACCAAAACTCTTCTTTATCTTTATTCTAACAACCCTGAAGACTTTTAATCATCAGTAAAGTTATGAGTAGATACGATGGACAGAATATATCAGCTTTACTATTGTCAGCATGCTTTCTCTTTAGCTACAACAACCAATCAGACATCCGGTTCACACATTCCTCTCTCACCATATGGGTCATTGTCCTGCCTGCCTCCGTTCACAGTCCCGTCTGCTGAAATCCTGAGGTGGTATCCTCCGTTGGGGCTGTACAGTCTGGTCAGCGTCCGCGGCTCCTGCCTGGACAGGTCCAGAGACGCAGGTCCAAACGGCAGCACTGTAACGTCTCCCTCAGACATCCGGCACAGAGCTTCAGGCTTGGACGAAGCAGAGCGGCGTCCGTGTGTCTGCAACGACAGAGCAGATCCACCTCGCTCACCGTTTGTGTCACCTGGACTGTGTCTGAGACACGAGAGAAAGCAGGAAGTGGAGGACAACGCCGCCTTCATGATGATTACGGGAAATATTCTCCTCCCCAGCCTCCCTCTATCACTTTCACCCTCTCTCTGCTTCTCTCTTTCGCTCTGTCAACCTTTTAAGGTCCTCATGAAAGTGATGAAACCCGGCAGGGAATCAGATCTGGACGGAGGCCAAGCAGAGGAACGTGACTAAACTTGTTTTCCGACTGAACATCACTTGAAATAAATAATTTCCAGATGTGGCGGTGATGTAACTTTCACCTGAAATCATGAAACACAATAAGCACATGGACATGACCGAGTACAGATAAAATTTGCGGTGATGTTTTTTTTTACTCCGTGCTGGAAATGAAACAGTCTCACACGTCCATGCAACAGTTTAACTCAGGAGCCATTTTCCTCACGCTGTTTGAAGCAAAGATGTTTGGACACCTTGTGTTCAGACAAAAAAAATCTCCAGCAGCTACTTGAAATCTTTCCGTCTGTGGAACTCGAACCCATCCAGCCCTGCCTGTCTCATGCTCACTCCAAAAAAACAATCAAGCCCATTTTAAAGCCACAATGTCAGTGTAATCTCAACATCCTGGAGGGTACAGATCCCAGAGCAGCGTCAGCGCTCAGCTCTGCTCTGTGTTATCATCTATAACTACGAGAGGTAGAGTAGAAGTGAAACAGAGACAGACGAGCCCACATCTGGAATGTCTTGGAGAGGCACGAGAAGCAGAGGGAGGCAGAGGGAGAAGGAAAGCGAAAGACGGAGTAGTGCAAAGCCACAAGAGGAATGTAAGGCCTACCCACTGGCAGCTGCTGTTTCCTGGGAACAGGACCTGGAGCAGAGTGTTGTGTTACGGGATATGAGGAGTGAGTTAGTGGCAGACGGGTCCTCGGGGACCTTGGGACCGAGCTGCCGGTGGGGGGATGACGTCAAAAGTCTAATCGTTGACCTAGCCAGAGTGCAAACGCGTGGGAGGAGGGCCTGGACCTGATAGTGGACGGGGATGATGTCTGGGCAAAACACCGCACGCAGTTCTTTTTCCTCTTTGGAAATATAAGATTTATTATCTTGTTTCCAGAGATGTTTACTTTCCATCTTCATCTCCAGTTATTCTTAGATCGACCATGTTTATGTCTTTAACAGCTAAATTGGTTGGAAAAGCTTCGATAACTTGCTCTAAGTGAGGGCACGATCATACACCATGAGTATTAAAGGGTAATTCCACCAACTTACACATTTGTTTTAAAGGTCTTTGGGGAAAGTTTGGTGTAAAGTTGCACTGGAAGGAGAATACGTGGAATAAAAAAGGTTCTTTTGAAAGTGATCATTTGTTTTTGTGCTGTAGGAAAGCAAAACCTGGTGCCTACATTACCCACAATGCAACTCAGCCACTGAGTGACATCACTGGAGGCATTTTATCAGATTACATGCAGCTTCCTCTGGAGCCACAAAAGGCTTCATACTTCTTTTCTCACATACGCAATCGTTTTGTTCTCGTTACTTGGCCTTAATTTTTTTTATTGCGCTGAAATAAACGATGCAAGAAAATTGAATTAGGAATGTTTTGCTAATATACAGCGTATCTCACTAACTGCTGTGCTGCTCGGGTGATTTAATCTAACAGAACAACAGCATTTTTCACTTACTTCAAATTTAAAACTCTCATCAGAGTCGACTTATTTCAAAACAGAACCAACTTTCTCTTCAGGTAGAATGATCTCTCTGCAGGGACGGAGTCAGACTCAGTGTTTGTTTCTTGTGTTCAAGCTTTTTCCTTTTTGCAGTGAAGTAAATATTGTCGATTTATGGAGTGATGACAAACATGCACGAACACACACACACGAGCCAGATCACATGAATTAATTCCCCACAATAAAAGCAGGATCAGTATCAACTTGTTGTAAGTGAGTCACAGTGATTATTAGCTTCATTCCCAGACGAACACTGAGGCTCCTCTGATGGAGAGAATCAGTCACCTACCTGTGAGAACGTCAGGTGACAGTGATGAGCCAGCATGTCCTCCTCTGCTCCTCCAGGTGAAACCAGCACCTTGTAACTTTCTGTGCCAAACCCTCTTTGCTTCTCCACTCGTGAAGTCGAGACTTAAGTGTGCACGTCTGTATTTGTACCTTCTCTGCCCCTCCGTCTCTCTGCACCACCTCACCACCCTCCTCACAGCGTCAGACTCATTTTAACAGGCCCACGTCAGGACTAAAATTACCACACTAGAATAGAGAGAGAGACTGAGACAGAGTGACGCAAGTGTCCTGGCCGTGGGATCCAGCCAGAGCCTGGAAATGACAGAGCTGCCCGTCTGACCGAGCTCTGATACATTCTTACAGCGGCGTCCTCCTGGAGACGCCAGACAAACATTTACAGAAGACACAAAGGACGGTGACTTCAGCTCTCAGGATCACTCTTACATAACGGCAGCGCCTCAGACCAGAGGTGGCCCAGAGAGGGACGGCTGGGGGTCGCCCAACAGGAGTCCGGCTCGCGTTTCTGCAAAGTGACAGAATCCACGAGTCATCAAAAAGTAAAACACACGTTGACAATAAGTCACCGACACAGACAGTAAAAGGTCCAGTCACAGAGGCATGAGGTCAGAGGATCAACTGACCTCATAAACACAAGGCTGATGCAGCTTTCTATTTTCAGTACATTTATTCAAGTACTGTGCAGATTTGAAGTACTTGTACTACCACTACATTTTAAAGGGAAATATGTTCTTTACTTTCTACTTAAAGGGATATTCTGGTGTAAGTTTAATCCATGGTCTAACACACCGTGACACCGAGTAAGACTCCCCCTCGAGAGGTCAAGTTAGCTGACCGCTAGCTAGTTTAGCAACCTCAGAAAAGCTGCACGATAACAATACACTGCAGCTTATGTCTCCAACTAGAAACCGCCATCAAAAAGCCACAATTAATGGTGAGAACAGCAGCAAACTTCAGCAACAGTACATGTACAGTCCCAGCACACAGTACGAAGCATCAAACATCTGCTAGCTTTGCTGGATTTGTATTAAAAACACAGCACAACTCACCCTCTCCTCCAGCAGCCTGCCTGTGTGGGGAAGCCCTGACGAGTCGATTACCGAGTGCAGGAGATTTCTGCAGCTCAAGGATGAAAATGTCTGATTATTACTCCATGGAACGCTCAGTTCTTATTATCTGAGAGCTGACAGGGAAAAGAACGGAAGTACATGGAGTAATAATCAGACATTTTCATCCTTGAGCTGCAGAAATCTACTGCACTCGGTAATCGACTCGTCAGGGCTTCCCCACACAGGCAGGCTGCTGGAGGAGAGGGTGAGTTGTGCTGTGTTTTTAATACAAATCCAGCAAAGCTAGCAGATGTTTGATGCTTCGTACTGTGTGCTGGGACTGTACATGTACTGTTGCTGAAGTTTGCTGCTGTTCTCACCATTAATTGTGGCTTTTTGATGGCGGTTTCTAGTTGGAGACATAAGCTGCAGTGTGTTGTTATCGTGCGGTCTTTTCTGAGGTTGCTAAAACTAGCTAAGCTAGCGGTCAGCTAACTTGACCTCTCGAGGGGGAGTCTTACTCGGTGTCACGGTGTGTTAGACCATGGATTAAACTTACACCGGAATATCCCTTTAACGTTCATTATTTGACACCTTTAAGTTACTTTACAAATAAACATTTCTTCATTCAGATCACATGAAGAGCTTGTTAGAGCTCAAAATACCCGACAACATACACGAGTGCAGCAGAGACGATCTGTCGAATAATCAATGAGTCAATTGACGGAAAATTATTTACCAATTATTTTGTGAATTGTTAGTAATCGAAAGTCATTTTTAATTAATAATTACCAAACATTTCAAGGTTCATAAATGTGAAGATTCTCGTCTTTTTCTTTTTTAAATAATTTCTGAGGTCTGGACTGTTGTGAAGGTGTCAGTGTGGTAATTATGATGACCTTTCTAACTATCAATCAATTAAGGTTACATTACATTACATTAAGGTACATTCAGCAGGTCAATCCATAATGAGGAAAACCCAATAATAGTAATAATTATCTAATGATTTAAAGGCGCAGTGTGTTATTCCTGCAATGAGGCGTCTCTCAATCAAAAGAAAAGAGTGAGCAGTGTTGGATCATGGGAGTTGTTGTCTTTATTGTTAAGTACACGACTCAGAGACGTTCGTGATGAGTCATGTTTTAAAGTCTTAGTCATGTTATATTTATTCATGTTTGCTGACTTCCTTCCTCACTCTGACTCACTTTGATGCAGAAATGTTACATATTATATCTTTACACAGTCACACTGAGAAACTCAAACAAGTGGAACATTTTGTTTTGCTTGCTTTTAATAAATAAACAAAATTTTCCAATGGAACAAGTGAGAATTGTCTAAAAATGTGTCCTGTGTCTTCTTTCTATCTTAAATTCAGTGTTGACTACAAATTAGACAGACATAGAATATAGATGTTGAGGTGCACATGGGACATTTTTCTGCACAGAGAAACAGTTAAAGTACATTTTCCTTGTATACGTACGAAATGTTTCTAATGGAGGACTTTTCCTTGTAACAGAGTAACAGAGGATCTGAATACTTCCTTCCCCGCTGTCTATTTTTAAAGCCGTAACTGATCATCAGTAAAGTGTCACTGCACCTCTCAGATTCCAGTTTTGAAGCCGGTGTCCAGCAGGAGGAAGCGAACAGTGACACTGACAGATAGTTCCCGTCTGTCAAAAACATAAAAAAGATGCTGAACTCACATCCGAGCAGAGAGAGAGCAGCATTAATGCAGGAAGAGAGTACAAACCTTTAACATGATCACAGAAACATGAGGATAAATGATGGTTTGTGATTCATTTTGCAGCACACACCTCCCCAGAGCTCTGCCATCTACATCCTGGTAACTTCCTAAGGTGAAAAATGTATCTTCCACTATCTCCTGTGAGGTGTTGACTCGTCTCAGAACGGTGGAAATAGCTTCCAGGAATGTAGAAATCTCAGAATCTATTTCTGCCTGTCTGTCTGGCACAATGAGCAGCAGCAGTGAGCCGGCCGGGTGAATTATTCACAGCGGTGAGCTCGACTCTGTCTTCTTCTAATGGACACTTCAAGCTCTCAGCTCTATAATTCATACCGTGCAGCACATCTGCATCGGAAAACATTCAGACTTTCTCAGTTTATCATCCTGAGACATGTGGGGTGGAAAAAAGAGACTTCATGGCCAAACAGTGGAGAGTCTGACCTACTTCTCTCACCTGTTCACACTGAGCTCCTGAGATTTGTCTTTGAAAACAGCTGCTTTACCTCTTTTTACCAGGAGATGGCAGAACAGCTCTGTTGTGTGTCTGATGAAGTCAAACACAAGTAAACCTCACAACAAACATTCACTAAACAACTCAAACAAATCACACTATATAGTATTTCACTTTGCACATGATGTGAAGTGAATCTGTTGCTCTTCTACTTTTGTCAGCGAGATGTGAGACCACCTTCTCTGAATTTATACAGCACTGAATGTAAACTTGACTTGTGACTGAACTTCTCCAAGAAAGTACTTGCAGTTGCTTTTAGTTGTGCACACACACGTGTAGAGGGATGAGCCTACATGTATGTGGAACTCAAGCACCAAATGAAATGATCTCATGACACTTTCCATGTGCAGGTCTAGATAATACTCTATAATTAATTCATTTACGGAGGCCCGAGCATTTTGACAACAGTGACAAGCAGAACCGGACTCAGCGGCGGACCGCCATCCGTCTGGACTGTAAATGTGTACAACTGTGCATATGTAGATTTATTAATTTTGTGTGTGGTCGTAGGGAAGTCTGAAAAACAGACTTCAGTGTCACTATGTTCTCGCTGCTAAAATAAAGGATCAATTAAGATCTAAATCACCACTGAGAGTACAGATTCATTGTCCAGGTGAGTGAAGGTAATAAAATACTGGATGGGAATGATGAAGCACTAAAGAAATAAGACTGTGAGGAGGAGGGAGGCTGGTACAACTGGGCCTTGTCTGATTAAAGGGAACCTCTTGAACCAGATCCAGCAGCATCCTACATTCTCTCCACGATCTCTCTTTATGAAATGCAATCAATCAAATCCATACAGAAACAGATTTTACAGGAACAGACATGTTTGCATCAGGAAATGTGAGATTGTTTCTAGCTTCAGGCTGATTGAAGTCGTAACTTCTGGAGGACGTTGGAGTCGAGCTGAAGAGCTCCGGCTGTCAGCCGTCATTAGCTTCATGCTTATCAGGAGGAAATGGAAACATGCGTATATATTTTTAGCCGTCGAGTCGATAATAAAGTTAATGTCCTCTCGACAGGAAGCTTTGAAGGATGAAATTAGAGAGAGAGACGAGAACAATCTAATTAACAACATCTTGATGGCCATAAAGCATGTTAGCGCTGATAGCATCTTTAAATACATTCAGTGAACCTGATGTGAACGGAAAGTCTTTCTATATTCCCGTCTGTCCCTCCTCTCACTGCAGACTGTGCTTTCTAACGTAGATCAGCTACAGAACACCAGCTCATAGAAACTACTGTGACTGTGTGACTGTGTTAAAGTTCCCCCGTGTGTCTGACTATAAACCGGTTAATTCTGGTTCTCGAGCTAAACTTCTGCATCTTCTGCCTCGTACACAAACAACAGTCTCTGACTTCCTGTGAATGGCTATCACTGCACGCCACAGAGCGACAGATGGAGACACGAGAGGCGACCAGACGCTGTGTCGAGCTCTGGCAGAGGAAACGACATCCAAGCTGCTTTCACACAATAACCACACACACAAACTGTGCATGTGTCAGCGACACACACGTCATCGACACACGCACAGTGTGTGTGTGTGTGTTAAAGCTGCACTGTGTAGGTTTGGGGAAGAAATTTTAATTAACACAGACTGATTTTTTTTTTATGCCTGAACAAACTGAACAAACAAACTGACCTTAAAGGGCAACACAGTTATTACTGCCACCTTTCTAGCTTCTGGGACCTTATTTTCCTCTGAGAGCAGCTTGTTTATTGACCTATGGAAAGAGTTAATATTAGAGTTTGTGTTATCACCTCAATATAAAACCTACTGTTTGAATTTCTTCTCCAAAACTACGTAGTGCCCCTTTAAAGGAAATGATATGGCAGCAGTGTCAGTGACTAAATAACAACTGAAGCTAAAATAAATCAGATTCTTAATTTAAATATGAACCACAGTAACTTAAAGAAGCTGACAGATACACAGAAGTCTCCTGTGGTGCAGCTCTCTGCCAGCAGAGGGCGCCGCAGGGTGATGACGCGTTGATCCAGGGCGGATCGAAGCCTCTCCACAGAAATTCCCCGCGCTGGCTGAAGTGACGTCACTGCCTCCTCCCACCAACCAGGCTCGCAGCCGCTGCACGCACAGATCGTCTACACGTGGTAAGATGTCACACTCAGTCTGATCCTCCTGGGTCGATGTTCAGTCTCCAGTAGAATCCACTTATTTCACGCAGTACTGGACATATTTCAGGCTCCTGTACACATGAACGTGGGTATTTCTTCAAACTAAGCTTTTTCTTTGTGCTTTGTCATTCCGTAAACACGTAAAGAGCTTTTGGAAAACTCCCTCCAGGGTGAAGATATTCTGTAACACCACTCTTTAGTGTTTATGTCGCCACCTGTTTGTATGGACAGGATTTTTTTTTCTTAAATACCTGTGTAGGTGTGAACTCGGCCTTAGAAAGGACAGGTAAAGGCACACAGTGTTACTCTCTCCAGCTCGACTGACACTTGATCCGTCTGCACACTCGCTGTTTCCTGTTTAAGGAGGATTTGAGTGAGCATTTCCAAAACTGAGATGCTTTGACTTTAGAAACTTAATAAGTCAAAAACATCAAAGTTTGTCAGCAGCAAGCTGCTCTTGAACATTTGAACTTCACCTGTTTGGTTTTAAAAGATCTTCATACATGTGAATTGGCATGAAATTGCGACCTTTAGTCAAAGTCTGTAGAGGATATAACTTCTGATGACGTTGTTGATCACCTGACTGTTCATCTTCACCATCCACGGGTCAGAATTTCAATTTGCCTGATAATGTTTGTGACTAAATACCTCTAAACTCCTGTAACCAAATCTGTATTCTCTATTTGGTGCTAAACATTGAAATGCTGTATTTAGCATGTAGCATGTATTTAGCATGTTAACACTTTTGGACCTATTAAGTCATCAAGTGCAAACTTTGCCGCTGGTGGAAGACTTTATTCTGGTTATTCAGATGTTTTACTTTGCAAAATCCAGAGTCAACTTGACTGTTTCAATAATGTGTCTGTGCTCATTTTTATGTTTCTTCTTCTCTTCTTATGAGAGGAACACTTTTTTTGTAGTTGACTGTCCTGCACTTTTGCACATTTCATAGCCTATTAAAATAGTTAACTTGTTGACAGTGAATGCACCGCTGAGCCATGATGATGGACTAATAATGGCTCAGGGACAACATATAGTTAATACTGGGTGTAAGGTGGTGGTGCATTCAGCTGGAGCTCCATATCAGATTCTGCTTGGGGCCCAATAAAGCCTCGTGCTGGTTCTGGTTCCACCTGATGGAGCTGCAGAGGTCAAAGCCGAACAGCAGCGTCTCCAGAAACAGATCAGAGTGAGACCTCCTCTGTTTTTCCTCCCTGTCTCTGATCTGGAGTAGCTCACCACAAGCCCCGCCCCCGGACGAGGCAGCTCAGCGGTCCGGCCCTCTGATTGGCCGAGAGCGCCGTCAGTCGCGTGGATTATCCTCGTCCGGGTGGGTAGTGTCGGCCTGCAGCGCTGATCCGAGCGGGTCTGCACAGAGGCAGAGTGTCTGAAGCCGCCCAGCGAACACAGCGCGTTCACAGGGAGCTGGTTCCGAGTTCTGCCTCCTGTCCGCTCCGCGATGACCCGGTCCAGAGGGACGCAGCACCGGTGTACCTGAACAAGTGTTCTGTTTGAGCCCAGCAGCAACTCTGACTCGGACTTCTTCTCGTTCGGTTCCGTTGGATGCGGTGCCGGACGGCTGCTGCTGCTGGACCGAGGCTTCTGTCAGCCCGAGCTTCACCCTACAGGTAGCGGAGGTCGGCTCTCCTGTCGGAACCTCTCGGAACCTCTCCGCCGGTGTTTACATGCTGTAATTGGATTTTCCATCATTCCCAGCAGCAGCAGTAGTAGCTCAGGCTTCCCTCCTCCTCCTCCTCCTCCTCCTCCTCCTGTTCCTCCTCCTGTTCCTCTCTCTCCTGCGGGGAGCTTCTTGTTGCCGGGTCGTCCAGGTGGAGAAGATGGGACTACCTGCTCTGGAGTTCAGTGACTGCTACCTGGACAGCCCTCAGTTCCGGGAGAGGCTCAAGTCCCACGAGCTGGAGCTGGACAAGACCAACAAGTTCATCAAGGAGCTGATCAAGGACGGCAAGGCGCTGATCCAGGCTCTCAAATGTAAGTGTGTGTGTGTTACTGACATGCAGGAGGTGTGTGTGTGTGTGTGTGTGTGTCTGATAAGGAGTTAAGGCGGGTGAGTTTGAGTTGAGCTCTGGAGCTGTCAGCACATTTGTACCCATCAGCTCACATTATGAGGCATTTAAGAGGGAGAGAGGTGTGAGTGTGTGTTTTATGAGTGCTGCTGTGTGTTTGTGTGTGTTAAATGCTGAGACAGGTTTTGACTCTTGTCCTCCTGACTGTCATGAGGTGAGTCTGAAGGTAAAAGCCTGGACAGGTGGAGACCAAAGAGACAGACGGGTCGTTATGTCTCTGGATCTCGCTTGATGCCCGACTGTGGCGACACAGTAAATGATTGGCAGCTGATAATTTTGTGACCAAACGGGTTAAATATGACTGATGACACCATCACAAGCACTTCCCAAACCTAATCAAGGCACAAACAACATGTTCATGGTGATAAAATCATTGACAGCATAAAGAAACAGTCGTATCCTTGATGAAGTGAGAACAGCTAATCATTTCACAGACTAATCCCTTCCTCCTTTAAGCAGCCTATCAAATCCCAAGGTGCCACAAACAGCCAATCATTTAACAGGTGTGTAGTTTGGTTGCACCACCACCATGTGGCTGACGACAACAGAACAGTGTGGAGAGAGGCCTTATGTCTGCGGTACTCTCTGCTTTCCCTGTGGTTTGATACGGCGGCCTTGCACAGCGACCACTCCGGCCTCTGTTCCCGTCCTCTGCTGCTCCTCTCGGTGTCAGTGTCTCTGGGCTCGTCGGGTCGGGCCAACGGGTCACCGCTGCTCCACCACCCGGCCTGTTTGCTCCGCCTCCGAGCCCAGAGACACTGCAGCTGCGTCAGCGCCACCACAGAGGCAACAATCTGCCTTCAGTGTGTTTCTCTGCGATCTCCCGTAGACTTCAATACAGCTGTGTCTGGCACCAAAGCAAGATTCAGTGATATAAGACCCTTCCTTCTTTTGGATAGGTTGGATATGGTAGATGAAGTGTTTTGGGTCACCTGACGCTTCGGTTTGGGAAGAATCTGACACGGACTGACGTGTAAAGATCGAGGACTCGTATTTCATAACGTATGAAACTTCTCAAGTGTTTCTTTTTAGTTGATTATCAGAATTAGAAGCTTAAAGCCAGATGAGAAAGAGGAAGTTGCTCTTTGACATCCGACAAAGTGTTGCTCTGTGGTTCACGTAGCTGTCCACCAACCGAGCCACCAACCGTCAGCTAATCAGCCAGTGGGCCCACAGTTTGTCTCCTGATGATTTGTGTTGCCTTGTGAAAATATGCCACTGCAGCGTGAATCAATAGCCTACTCAATCGAACAAATGCTACCTTATGTGTGTCCACTTGCGTATATCCGATGTGATGTTAGGAGACAGGATGGGCTGGTGCTTCCTGGTTAGCATGCTAACATCAGGAGACATCTCGGCAACACAGTACGTAGACGTCTTTGACATGATATCAACATCTTGCTCTTTCTTACAACTTGCTCCTTTAACACACAGGTTCTCTGTATGGCGTCATACGTGACATCAGCGTATAAAGTCGTGTGATTGTCAGTTCACCAGGAGAAACTTCCTGTGGGTTTGCTTTACACTGAGCTGTGTTGGCCGTGTGTGTTTAAAGAAGTCCAAGAGATTTAAATCCAGTTTCAGTGGCTGTCGAGTCTTCGTGAACTTGCACACAGTTCCAAGAACAGTAGGTTCATTTCATGGCAGAGTTTCCTGCTCGCTGTCCCTCTTCTCAAGCTATTCTCATGGTCTATTTGCATCTTTATGGAAATAAGCGTCCAATATTCAAATTGTGATGTCTGTCATGAAGAAAAACCAAAACCTGATGATGCAAACACAACTTTCCTGTCTCGGTTTCCAAGTGGTTTTAATGGCGACACCGCTGTTAGAGAGGAAACTGCATCACTTCAGTTTCATCAGAGTAACAACGACAACAAACACAGAGTTTATGCACCAAGATTACAACTTCTGAATCTCCCTGGATCAGAAGTGGTGTAGTTACTGGTCTTTTGTCTACACTGGAGATAATAACGTATTATTCACGCTGCCCGTACCCAGATAGGCCCGTCCTGGTGAGCCCAGCCTGCCGGTGAACCTGAACTTTCCACCCTGTATTATCGGCTGTACCTTTAAAAACAGTCCGGCTCGGCCCTCTGTCGCCACAAAGCCCCGTCAGCTGATGTGTTGCTATAAAGACAATTCTGCTTTTGTCCGTTGGTGAGGTCTAGAAATCAAACAGCAGGGCCTGATTCACTGAGGTTGTGGTGCGAGTGGGAGTCATCCGCTTGTTCTGAGCCATTGTAGCCGGGCGGCCGCTGCCGGACAAAGGGCGAGTCAGCAAATGCTCCCAGTTAATCTTTTTATACCTGTTCCACGCTGCGCTGTTTGCTTGTGCTGGCGCGTGAGATGAATCAGTGGCAGGCAGCAGGTCTGTTCTGACGGCTGCACGCAGCTGCACTGTAAATCTCACCTCAGGCAGGCGGAGGATGTGCGACCATCCTGGGAAACCCCTGAATGTTTCGCTTGTTACTAATTGCTGCTGGAGGAGGAGGAGGAGGAGCAGCGTCTCCTGACAGCCTCCACATGTGTTTCTGTTCTGATGACTACGTACATACAGAAAGAGAAAGCAGCAGGACTTACACATCACTACTGAGGATGTGCTGTAGCATCCTGTCATGTCACCTGATAGTGATATGATGATGATTATAGACCGGTGAGCCAATAAAATGAGCAGGACTGCTTTATGAAACATACTGGACATATACAAACATATATCTGATGTAATTATACGCATGTTTGACAGTCGGACTCAAACATTAGCCAGTTGGGATGTTGCACTGACAGTTGAGACTTACGACAGTTGGTGTGGCTGCAGACAGACTTTCATCATGCTAACGCTCAGGATTACTAAGAAAGGTGAGGTTTCTCAGACAGCCTGGTTGATGAGCTGCTGGTGTCATGAAACTGTGATAATGTGCAGTACCAGTCCAGCCTGAGGGGGAAAAGGTGCAAAGTCACTGAACCTTTTAAGAGTTTTCATTAATCAGATTTGACTGGTGGCTCTGTTCATGCAGTATTTATGTCCTGGTGACCGTTAAAAGTAGAAGTTCTGGCTCTCTCCTCACTCATTTAGATCAGAGCCTTGTCTTGGCATTGCTAAGATGGATTGCTTGTTGCAAGACTTTGGTATAATGTTAAAAAAAAAATGAGCATACAGTCGACTCAACACGTCTCTTAAACAAAAACTAAACATTATAAGGTGAGATAATTCACGAGAGATTGAGAGATTGAGAGAGACTGAGCAGGTCTCCTCATCACCTCCCTCCAGACCGTCACCATGTTTCTAACAATCCTCGCTGATGTTGGTGTCTTAATAATTAATGTTGCCTAGAGCGAGAAGCATGGTGGTAAAATGCTTAGAAAGCGTTTGTGTTGCGCCGTGTGATGTATTAAAATCAGGTCGCTCTAACAGCAAGTATAACTATGAATAAAATATTACTACATTTTGAATAACTTTAAATAAAAAGGTTATTTGCATCGTGATGATGGTTCCAACAGTCGTGTGGTTGTTGGCTCCAGGCATCATCATCATCATCATCATCGTCTTCTTCTTCTTCTCTTCTTCTCGTCTGATGAGTGTTTGCGGTTTTGACACGTCGGAGCTCGTTAGTGTAGCTTCGTCAGACAGATGAGGGTTTCTCACACAGATCCGATCATCACGACGGTGGATTTACAGCAGCTCCGTCCTGTTGGTGGGTGTCGGGCTGGTTTGTGTAGCAGTTAAACATGTAGACACATTCAGACGAACGCCTGAACACACACACACACACACACACACACTGTGTGTCAGTATAGACTCTGAAAAACCACAAAGTCTCCCCTCCAATAAGTGCGTCTGAGACGTACACGAGCTAAGATGGCAGATGCATTTTGCAGATGCAGAAATGTGTGTGAGTGTAAGTGTGTGTGAGCCAGATGTCATCTCAGGGCAGATGCAGCTTGTCATTATGGAGCCTGTAGAAATGTTTGGTTCTCTGCTCCACCTCCAGCAGCACACGGTTCAATCAGCCAAACAAACCCTAATTACCATCTGGGCTTCCCCTGGTGCTGCGAGGGGAAACGGGACGCCGTGTTCAGACGGTTTATGTGACAGCGACACGTGATGCTGCCATGTTTCAGCTGGAAGTTTAAAGAGTAATGGAGTTATTCTGTAAGCTCACGTCACTTGGCTCAGTCGTATACGTCGCCTGGTCTCTGTGTTTTAGCTTCATCTCGCTATGAAATGTTGCACAAACGTCATAAAACAATGTGTAGGATTATTCAGATCTGTTTTGTGTTCCAGAGATGAAATTCATGAACATAACTTAGTGTGTCTTTTTGACTGGACTCGACACAAGTATGGATAAAAACAGGTTTATTGTCATTATGATATCAAATGTTCTGTATTATCTGTATGTTTTAGCTGCTTTTTAAACTTTCGTAAAAAAAAATCTGGGTAAAAGATATCGTTTTTGTAATTTCTGGAACTTTTTGACGTGAAAATGTACATATTTTAAGCTTTTCTGAGCTAAAAATTTGCCCAAATCAGCTTTCAAACACCTCAACAGTTCAACCAAAAGGCAAGCTTATCACTTCTGATCTGTAACCTGTGGTCAGTAGATCTTTAACCCAAGAAAATCCATCGAATAGCCGTGATTGCAGAGACAAAACAATAATTAAACCTGCGACTGTACACGCTGCAGCTCAGCTGTCATGAACCGGTTTGTCACAATGAGGTCATTGTCCGCTGACAGCGCCGCATCCTGGAGTCAGGAATGTTTCAGTCTGAGAGTCGTCTCCTGAAGACGTGTAATCATCACACACACACACACACACACACACACACACACACACACACACACACACACACACACACACACACACACGCACACACACAGTGAGAAGTGATGACATCATTCTGTCATGATAATCATTAATCTTAGCCATTGAATTAAAGCTTTTAGTGCTGTGGAAGCCTGAAACATGAGAGGACGAAGCTCAGAGTGCAGCTTTGTTGTAGTGCCGTGTGTGTGTGTGTGTGTGTGTGTGTGTGTGTGTGTGTGTGTGTGTGTGTGTGTAGTATTCAGTATTGGCGTGTATGTTGTCGATATCAGCCGGTATGAAAATATTTAGTATTTAAAGAACACGGTGCAGAAAACGATGATGCTCGGGGTGAATCATGATTATTACATTTCAGGTGAAGTTTACTTTTTCAGTTCACTGAAGTTATTTTAGAAAATAAAGTTTATTGCTAAACTGTCTATCTATCTATATAGATCTGTATATCTATATATATCAAGATCTTGAAGCAGTCACAGTCACAGTCTGTTTCATCTGTACACAAACTGTGCAGACTGACCCGTAAAGTTCTCAGCTCCTCTTTCAGTCCGATATAATTGAGCAGATTTAGCCAATAAAATAAAACAATGGCTGTGGACGTCGGCCAGCTGATGTGTAAACTATTTACAAATAGTCCAGAACTGAAGTTACTCTCCAGAACCGCTGTTATGCAGGAACCAGAGCGGTGGATGGGTTGTGGAGTGAACATGTGGAGGCTGGAGGCTGGAGGTGAACATGTTGCTCAGGCATGTGTCGCCTGGTCCTGCTTAAAAACAGCCTCCGCTCATTAGCACTGTCTTCATAATGGCTTCACTTTGAGCCTTCAGATTGAACTTGTGAGCCTCACAAACCAGCTGCTGGCTCAGAGGACCAGTGTGTAAATGTCCTGAAGAAGAAGAAGAAGAAGAAGTGGGAATCCCCTCTTCTTCCCCCACGCACCGCTGCAGTCCCTCGCTCTCTCTTCACCTTCTGCCTTTGTTTTCCTGCAGCCACCCACCGTGCTGTTAGAGAGTAATAGGAAGGGTAATAGCAGTCATCTGCTGGCTCGACTGTCAGCTGAGCTGATAGATGAGGGTCACAGCCACACAGACGCACCCCGCACCATAACTAATTCTCAATTATGGTCAATGGAGGGAGTGAAGCCTCCTCTTTAAAAGGGCCGAGCGGAGGGAGAGTATGTGTCGCCGAGGGGCAAAAGAAAAAGAGTGCATGCGAGAGAGAAAGAGGAGGTGGGGGTGTCGTTTTCACAGCCGCGTTTAAAAGCCGAACATGGCCTTATTCTCCACCCGCCTGCGGAGGAGAGGGAGGAGAGCAATGTAGGCTGTGGAGAGGATGGAGGAGGAGAGAGGAGAGCGAGCCGGGGTGTCACCGTCTGAAGGCATTCCTGTGCATACGTCACGTAGAAACAAAGAGGAGAGAGGGGGCTGTGTGTGTGTGTGTGTGTGTGTGTGTGTGTGTGTGTGTGTTTACGCCTGCAGCATATTGTCTGCATTTCTGAATATTTTGGATCGTCACAGAGATCATAAACATGCATGTTCCCCATTAAAGCTGTGCATTTCTGCTCATGAGAACATGTGTGTGTGTGTGTGTGTGTGTGTTCCCAGTGAACATGTACATTCCTATATATGATATATATATATATGTGTGTGTGTGTGTGTGTGTGTGTGTTGCGCTGCAGTACAGCAGGGTGGGGGTTGGGGGTCTTCCTCTGGCTGTGACGTAGCGTGGAGGAGAGGGAAATTAGGGCACGACTCAGCCCAGATCTGATGCTATTGTTGCCTCGCTTTTGTCAGTGGCAGACTGTCTGACACACACACACACACACACACACACACACACACACACACACACACGCCCTAAATGCAGGCGCTGACTTTTAACATCACTCCGGATCAGAATTGTGTTTATTTGTCCCTGAGAACAGGGAAGGAGCACCAACACCCACATTGAGAGTTTTGCAACGGAGCAGTTCAACGATCTCTTCTCGCTTGTGTAACTGATCATTTGTTTCTAAATGCCGGAGTTTTTAGTGAGAACAAAGTGCTGCACAGCAACATGTCGACACTTTGCCTCCTTACACATGGTGCAGGGCTTTATCTTCAGAGAGCTGAGTTCCATTTTCTGAGTAATTTAAGGGGAAGTAAAAACAAAAAAAGCCCCAGGTGACGTCTTTCATTTTCTTGTGTTATCGACCAAAGATGATCAATTCACAACGATATAAAGGCATGAAAGCAGTCAAATGTAAGCAGCTGTAACCAGTGGATGTGATGTGTTCAGGATCTTTTGTTCCTGCACATCAGCATGTTGCATGATGGGTAAGCACATGTGAACCAGGACGGGGAAACTCCTCGTGTTTCCTCAACAGGTAGCATTATTGAAAACATCAGGAACGTCTTGTGCATCTGAACCTGATAATCATGAAGCGTAATTTTTTATAACACACTTCCAAACAAGCATTTGCAGCAGAAACAGGATTAACATGGATGTAAAAGTCCTAACAGCCTCCACAGCTTCGTGCCTCCTCGTCTCATCAGCTGAGTGTTTGATGTGGAGCGTCGGTTCTGGACTCCAGCTGGACTGAGGCTGGTAAATATTTTAGCTCGGGGACGTATTTAGTTCCACTGCCCGGCAACGATACCGTGACTCAGCCCCTCGACGTGCTGTGGTGTTTCTTACTTACTCGTGTATTTTTCTCCCATGACAATATGGCTCTTATTTTGCTGGAATGCCAGCTTCTCTATAGGCCCAGAGATGCACGCACACACACACACACACACACACACACACACACACACACACACACATGCGGCTGTAACGAGATGACATATTTCCTTTTCTCAGGGCGAGTTCTGGTACTGAAACTGCACATGCAACACCTTGGGTGGGATTATATTCTGTTTATGAGTCATCAGGCCGTCTGCAGATATCTGAAGATGACTTTGTCCTGCTTTCACTGTAATCCACAAACCCCACATGTGATCGTTGGTTTAAAATCGTTTCTTGATTTTACACCTGTCCTCAGACTACAGATGGAAACGAGCCTCTTGACTTATTCTGGCATATTTGCATTTAGGTGCACCAAGTTATGCAATTTACTTTTATCCTTAACACATTTTATAAATGATTGTAAAGAAGTATGAAGGTGCAGAAACATGTTTCTCTTCATTTAATCCACAGCATTGTGATAATCTCGGTTACTTAAGAATTGTAAAACCTTATCGAAGTGTTGATGTTTAAAGTGCTCGAGAGACTCAAATAATAAATGAAGCTGAAATAGCATCGGGCTGTTGTAAGAAACATTCATTGATACAGACGTGTAAACTTGGTGTGAGACTGTAGATCATCATCAGACTCACTGGTGTCATCGATCAATATGTTTAGTCGCTACTTGACAGCGGCGTCCTGTCGAGCCCTGATACTGAATGTGTGATACGTCAGTGTGAGAGGATCGCAGCTCTGAGACGGTTCAGGAAAGTTTTAGAGATTTATGAAGGTAGAATAATGAGTCATCGGAGGAACTGAAAGAAGAACTGAAAAACATTTAGTTAGTCTTCTCATGACATGCTTATTAATACACTCGAACAGTAATTCATTACATTTAGACGCGGACGTTTAGGGGAACACGAAACCGTGAAGAAGGAAGTGGGATTTACAGATGTGTATCTGCCGAGCTTCAGCAAAACCACCTTCACACCTTCAGTGATGCCCGGCACATTTAGCCGGCTAATTGCAGAACTGTGAAGCGGCAGGTGTCGTGAACGCACAGATGAGTCACGCTGTGAATGTGAATGTGATTCTATTTAAACAGAAAGCTGCGACTATTTGAATTAACGCTGATTGTTATCGAAACAGGAACAGCCCAATAAAAGCCTCACACAGAGCTGAACACTGAGACGTTTCACTTTAACCTGCTGTGTAGAGATTGTGTTGCCTTTTGTTGCACTGGCCTCAATTAAGCAGCATTATCAAATGTCAAAGTTGTGTAATGTTGCAGCATCATTAGCTCAACAGCTAGTTTCCCTCCAAAACTAACTAATAATATATGTCCAGTATGATTTTTTTCACAAGAAAACATTCAATTACCTTAAAATGACATCTACTGCTTCTCCAACAAGATACTTCATATGTCACTGAAAGGTTTCCAGGATCTGCTTCTCACCTGATCACATCGTCTCACTCAGAGAGACTTTGTCCCTTCAGCAGATGAAAATGAAAACAGCCTTCTGTCCTCATTTATACGACAACAAAAAAGACATGTGACGTGGACGTCGGCCCTGAGTTGTTAATGTTAATAAAACTGTAAGTGATTATTTATCCTGAGGCTTTAAGTGAAGACAGAAAAGCTGGAGTGGAAAGAATAAATCCAGGGAATAAAGTGTGTGTGTAACTAAAGGTCAGCTGTAACTTCATCCCGACGGCACGTCTGCAGTCACCTGACTGTGTGGACTTTGTCCTCCTGCAGCTGCAGGAAGCAACAGTCATCTCGACACGTCGGCCTGCAGGATTCATAAACACTCAGTCACAGGTTAGCTTCCTTTAAAGGAGCGAAGCAGCCGGCCGCTCAGGTGATTTAAAGTCACGTAGAATCCAATGAAAACCAACTTGATTCAAGAATGTTCTTCAGCTGAGCCTCAGTTTCTTCTCTCTCGCAGCTGCCTGCCTCGTTCTGCCTCACAGACAGGACTGGTTCTGGTTCTGCAGAACCAGGAAACATAGAACAATCTGACTCCAGGAGAACATTTGACGCTCGGGGACACGGCACAGTTTTGATCACATTACTGAACTCTTAATACCGTAAAGCAGCGCTCATGAGCTCAGCTGGTAGATCGGACGTCCCACGTACAGAGGCTTTGTCCTCGGGTTCGAGTCCCGCCTGGCCCCTCCGTCTCCTGTCTCCTGTCATCTCTCTGAAGCCGTCCGATCAATAACGCCATTCAAATGCCAAAAAAAAGCTCCTAAAGCAGCAGGACGGGAGCAGGAAGAGAGGAGGGAAAGTGAACTCTGAGGAATGCTCTTTAACTTTCCACAAACGGCCACCTGATCGCTGCCGCTCGCTCGTAAAAGAGTCGGCTGCGCTTTTCACAGCTGTTTGAAAGCTGCCTGTGCTTCAGGTGGCTGCGGACGCTAATTGTTTAATTGGAGCTGTTTTAAGAGTCGAAGTGAGTCGGTGACACCGAGACGCCTGCTATCTTAACAGTTTGTGCATGTGTCCGAGTGCGTTTGTGTGTTTGAGTGTGTGCTCGTCTGTGGATCTGACCCATCGAAGGCACTTTTGGTCTTACTGGTTTTGCGGGAATGATCCTTATTTTCATCGACATTCCTGGATGTTGTTGCTGTTCGTAAAGTTTTACAAGACCTGCGTGACTTTGCAGAATTCGATGATGGTTGAGAAGGAAAATATGCTTCGATGATGCCCCGGTCATCCAGAAGAGCCCGCGTGGTGGATGTTTGAGCTAAAGGCACTTTAAAGGGCACTTCTGCAGAGTTTTTTTGAACGTGGGTGCTGCTTTTCTTTGTCAGTTATACATAGTTAATAAAGTGTCTTTGGGTTTTAGACTGTTGTTGGACAGAAGAAGCAATTTGAAGACATCATGTTGGGCTCTAGGAAGTTGTAATGAGAATGATTAGCATATAATCATGAAAATAATGGTCCTACAAACAAACAGCGATGTTGTATTTTTTCCTATCCCAGAGGAAAGAGAAGTGACACGGGGAGATTTATTGAACCCTCTAAACCTCTTAAAACTGCATCTTTAACTCGTGTTATCATTCACTGTGTAGCCTGCAGTGTTCAGCTGTCAGGATGGGTGATAATGACCCAGAATCTGAGCCCGCGGTGCACAGGAGGTGCGGCTCGGAGTCCAAACCTGCCGCGTCGGTGCCCAGACTTGCAGCAGGTGAGGATCTCTGCTCTGGTTTCTTGAACTGTTACTGGGAACACTTACAGGAGATTCAGTCTGACAGGTGTGACTCAAATCAGGCAGAAATACACAAACGCACCCACACACTGTTACACACACACACACACACACATGCTGACACATGTTGTTGATATAAAGGCTATTTTCCTCCCACTTCAAAGCTCTCAGAGTGAGTCAGAGCGAGCGGAGCAGCAGAGCCGAGTCGGATCCAGCCGGCGAGCCGAGAGTCTGCAGGTCTGCGAGGTGAAAGCAGGTTGTCGTGTCCAGGAGGGACGATATCGTCTCCGATGCAGGAGGGAACAATCGCTCTTTGTTGTGACTCGGCGTTAAGCTTCAGGCTTTCAGTTTAAAGTTTCTGCAGATGTGAGCGTGTGCAGTGGAAGCTCACCGAGGAGGCAGCAAGTTTTATTTTCCAGCGGCCACCTGACATCAGGCTGAAGTCACCGCTGGAAAAATCCAACTGAGTGCGTTTATTCAAGCCCAGTCCTCTTTAAATCCCCCTCCTACTGTTTCCCTGTGGTGTCACTGTGGACAAGACGGCGTTAGAAACATGGCTGCTGCTGACAACACAGGATCACAACCCTGATCTCAGTGCTGTGAAACACCAGAGTTAAACATCTGGTTGGATTAATAAGACAAGAACTTTGAACACATATCAACAGTGGAGCAGACAAAATAACATTTTCTCTATAATACCTGCTGTTGGCACTCCTGACAGCAGAAGGATTTAACTACCCAGAGTCGCAGTTTGTCTGCAGGTGACACACCTTAACGCCGGCCGGAGGATCTGACAGTGATCTCACCTGACAGAACGTGGTCGGATCTTTCTGGGCCACCTGTTTCTCCCACAGAGCTCAAGTCTCATTGCTCAACACCATTTAGTCTATTTTTGTCCTTCAGACAACCTGTTAAACCAGACAAAGAGTTACAACACTTTCAGTGAATGACTGAGAATAATGAGCACTTTACTTTTGTTACTGAAATGTAATTTGTTAATAATTTAGTCACCATTTAGGACTTAATCTAACAGAGGCAGCACATCTCCAGCTCAGTTATTCACAGACGTATCCTCGACTGACGGGACTCGAGGTCACGCTCCATTTAATCTCAGGGAGTTTTGAGATTGTGGTTTCTGCCTCCAGCCTGCTGATCTACCAGACACCCTTCAACACAGCCGGCCTTTGTTGGAGTTTTTAAATTATTTCCTGTGAATTTGTGAGGCTGCAGCTGAAGGATGGATGTTCATTTTAAGGTTATTTTCAGGGAACTGTTCTCCAGAATTTAAACCTCATCTCCTCAGAAACAACTGATGTGATGTTCCTGAATAGCAGAGAAGTGAGGAATTGAACTATGGCGTCAGAACAGGCAATGATTAACATGTAAAATGTGATGTCAGCATCCGACTCCTCTTCATCACAGTCCAATCTGTGACCAGGAAACTTTTAACTAAGTCATGACTGAAAGAGGAATCAGCCTCTGAGGCTCTTTGTGTTTTCAGACTGGCATTGAAGGAGACAGTTGACCTTCCAGAACAATGCTTCTACTTTCCCCTCCTCTTCCTCTTCCTTCCGCCTCTCCTCCGAGCTGTGCACATACTAACCTCATCCTCCTTCACCTTATTTTTCTCCTCCTCCTGTCCCTCCTCATTTCCTTTTGTCAGCCTGACATGGCAGCGCCTGGTGCTCGTCTCCTCTCCTGCAGCCTCCCTCGTCCTGTTCTGCTCGCTGTGACTCTGTTTCGTGTTATTAAACTGGGATAAGTGCTCGCAGAGAGACCTGACTTATTGGAAATGGCGTGGCGGATGAGTGAGGCTGTGCGTGTTAAATGAAGTGCAGGAGCCTCTGACTCTCTCCATCGCTGCCATTGTTTCAGCAGACGTGAGCGCTCGCTGGCCTTCTGACGCGTCCTGCCAGAGGTCCTGTTGTTTTTATACTGACGAGACGTCAGGCGGACCCCCGCTGTGGTGACGTCATCGTACCGGGCGTCAGTCCGAAACAAACACAGTAGGCTGGTGTAACGCTGTGACTCCGACGACTACGAGCAGTCGGTAAATTGTCGACTGTTGATAGAGTTTCTGACTGTGACAAACTAACGGTACGAGCTGATGTGTGAGCCCACGCAGCCAGACGCCTCCTGTTTCTGTTATAGTGATGTGCTGCACGGGACGCTGTGGTGGAAAAATGCAAAATGATCTGAAAAAGAAACGAATGCACTGAATTATTGAAGACGACGCAGTGACCCGAGCTGAGGCGGGTCGTTCTCTGACTGCTGCTGCCCAGCTGAGAGGAGAGTCAGCAGTCAGAGACGTGGAGGTCGAGAGACGGAAGAGTGAGTGAACGAAGACTGATAGTCGGAGAGCTGAGGGACGGTGAGGTTTACCTGTTCACCTCGAAACAGGTAAACCATGCCATGAATCTGCTGTATGTTCAAAATATATACAGGAAGAGTCAGTGGACCCAACTTAACTAAGATATGGAGGATTAGTGCCTTAACCCAGTCATCTACAGGGCAAATATGGTCCCGTGGACTAAATACGTAGCCTGACCAGACGGGCGTGATTAAGTCACCTGCAGTGAAGAAGCCACGTGAGATAAAACATAAAACAATGCATCAGAAATTATCAATAGAAGGATGTTTTGCTTCTGTTTCATCTGTACTTGGAAAAAATAGTGAATTTGATCTGTTAAAGGCCCTGTTGGCCTGTTCCCATACATCATACATCTCTACATATGTTTGGGAACACATCCGTTATATAACAGTCAACATGACAGCTGTGAATCATTTACAGTGAACGATCTGCTCATAGGCCGACACAGAAACCTGGTTTAACTGTGTTTCATTCATTACATCCTGTAAAGTTCTGGTTTTACATTTCCATCCTCTTCAGTTGAAGTTGGAGAAGCAGCTCTGCTTCATCCCGCTGAGCTCCACGCAGCCCTCAGCAGTGTTTGTTGGGAATAGGAAGCGTGCTGCTGCTCGACTTCCGCCACCTAGATTCTCCCAGCGGGTTGAGGGATTTGACCTGGCAGCGCTCCAGTCACAACCTCTCATCCATATGATGAAAATGATTTACAGTGTTGATGCCACGCTGGCCCACTTTACCTCCACGTCCACGTTCACCCCGTGTTGATGTTGAACTGACTCTGGATCAGTGTGAGAGTGTCAGACGGAGCACGTGGAGGGTGGGCTGAGGGAAGACTCGTCTCTGCTGCTGCTGCTGCTGCCGAGAGCCAACCCAAACAAACCACAGTCCGCTGGCATGGAGAGAGGGAGTGTGTGTGTGTGTGTGTGTGTGTGTGTGTGTGTGTGTGTGTGTGTGTGTGTGTGTGTGTGTGTGTGTGTGTGTGTGTGTGTGTGTGTGTGTGTGTGTGGGTTTAGCCGTGTGCGTGTCTGCGTTCAGCTCCCATCCTGCTCCAGAAATAACCCCCTGCTAAGAATATTTAATCCGCAGGTTAGCGCTCTCTCATCCCGTTATTTCTTGCTCTTTATCGCACCCTCACACATTTAGCGTGCACGCCTGCTCACACACACATGGCGGGCTGGCGTGGGGGTCGGGTCTGCTGGTGCGAAGCCAGCCAAACTCTGGCTTAGTCGGGGTAATCTGCGGCAGAGCGCGTTCGGTTTATTCTATCCCTTTTCATGCGTCTGGTGTCATTGTCGGGGTGAAGGAGCGCTGGCCGGGCTCTGGTCTGGAGATTATTCTCGGATGAGGGAACCTCTCGTTAGTTATTTATTTGACTTCCTCAGGAAAACTGTATTTTTAGTTCTTCTCCCTGTTGGTCCTCGGGATCACATCTTACAGGGTCGGATCGTGGTGCTAATGGGACTCAGGGTCAGCAGGACAAGCTGAGATTAATGCTCCGAGTGGAGGGGGGCTGAGGGGATCGTAGGTGGGAGAGGATTGAGTTTGGGGGGCAGGGATTTATGTCCATCGCTGCAGGAAATGATAGCAAACAGACTGTTTATGGGGCGGCTTGTGGCTGATGCTGGTGGCAGAGGGTGGGGCGCTCCGCTGGAAGACCAACACTAATATTTGCTGAGGTTTGACTGTCAGGTTTATACCTCAACCTTCCCCCAAAGGCTTTCAAACTGAATGTGTTTCAGAGGATATTTATGGAAGGCCAGTGAGAGATCAAGGATTAGTTTGGGTTGGCTGTGATTCTGTTAAGAGGAAGCTGAGGATGTGAGTTGATGAGGTGTGATGAGATGAGATGAGATGAGGTCTCTAAACAGAGGAGGGGGTCTGCGACACCACCTATCTCCAATTTACAATGCTGCCCTTTCATGTCTTCCCAGGAGATTCAACAACTTAGCCTCTAAGAATAACGGCTGTGCACAGAGGGCCTCATGTGACTCCAACGACTGTCGTTACAACACAATAGAGCACTAACGAAGTCGAAACCAACTTTCCACCATCCCCAACGACCGTACTAACGACTGTCGTTGGCAATAATGGAGCACATACGACCCATAGACATCAGTGGCCTTGTGCCCGCCTCCTGAGAGGTTAAATAGCTGGACCTCCACACCGGCTAGTTGGACTAGTCCCAGCCTAGTCAAGCGAGCAGGAACTGATGAAGCCTCTTGGATGAGAGGTGAAACGTCTTCAAGACAAAAACCAGATCCAGTTGCGTTCGATTCAATTTCCTTGAGATAACTATGACCTGGATGAATGAGAATATTCACAGACATGAGGTGTGATGATGCTTAGTGTCAGTCTCTGTTCAGGGTCGGACTGCAGGTTGGTGATGATGTTCGGTGGGTTCGGAGGGTTCAAGGTCATTTCTGACCTGCAGGTTGAAGCTGTGATCGATGAGCATCCAGACACACCTGAGTCAGGAAGTCAGGGAGGCAGCCATATCAAGATAACTGGACCAGAATAAAACTTGTGAGTGTTATTTAGCTATTTAGCTCAGCTATACTTAAAGGTCCTATATCTTATATACATTTTAACCTAACTTGAGGTAACTTACTGTAAGTTTTACAACAGTTTTATGCAGAAGAACACGTTGAAGCTCAGAGATAAACTGTAGTTTGTCAGCCTGTATTATCACGAGCGGCACTAGAACTGAAAATAATCGTTCTTTCAGAGGAAAACCAACATTTCTCCTCCTGGTAGATTGATGACTGAAACTTTCCCTCTGGTTCAGAATTGTAAACTACAGTCAGGTCTGTCGAACTCAGCAATTACAGCTCCGAGGTTGTTCCGAAGTTGAAATCGAGGTCAGAGAAGATTCACTGCTGTGGACAGATAGCTGAGTTCAGGTCCGTCCTGCCCCAGATATCTGTTTGTCTGAGTGATAATAGCCCACTGAGCCTCTGTTTGTCTCATTAAGCATAAATTGTGCAGCTGGATGGCTTCTAGTGATCTTAAACTGAAAACTGAAAACATATTTGCATCTCGCTGCGCTGACGGAAACGTTGGAGCCAGATCTTGATATGTTTTTACTATTCCCAACACGACTTTTAACACGCTCCAGAAAACGGCGTTTGTTTTATTGACAGTGTTCCCAGTTGGAGAAGTCGGTGAGCAACATTCAGCGTCCTGCAGCTGCGTTTAAACACGAGATACTGAGGCTTCAGCATCTCTTGTGCCGACTCAGATCGACTCGTCTGTTTCTCATCGTCGTGACGGATGACTCGTCTCATCCACAGAGATGTAAAATTCTAATCACGTCGGGAGTTTGTGCAGAACAAATTCTTCTCTCCTCTAAATTTAGAGCTTTATATAAGCCGACGCAATCTTTCCAAAAGTGATTGGTTTTTGTTGTGGCTTCTTTTTGAAGAGGAAAAGCGAGCGCGCGAGCCAAGAAGGGCTCCGGCAACATGTAAATAAATAGAAGACAGAGAGATTAATCAGCAGAGAGAGTAAAAGACTGGAAGCTGTCAACACGGCAGGAGAGCATCTTGTATCTATACGTGATTCAAACACTCAGTCTACCATCGTACAGTAAAAGAAACATGCATCTGTCAAATCAAAGCCGCGACGTGGAGCGACGTCCAGCGAACCCTGCAGAGAATCAGATGGTGATAACAGCAGAACTGAACCACCAGAACCACAGAACAATGTGCAGCTCGTTTGTCTGCCTGAACGCTGGAGGTCCCACAAACGCCCACCGACCTTCAGCAGACCATCACATGTTGGACTCCAGCTAATTGGAGTTATTTGACTTTCTTTCTTTAAGTGGCTGTTGATTAAACCGTTCAACGAATAACGACACGTAACGCTTCAGCTTCTCTGTGAGCCGTCCGTCCCGTCTGGAGAGTGTCAGGGACGGATTTATCACTTTTAGCTCCCATTTAAAAAAAAAAAAAGCTGTGAATTCCCTGTCTGATTGATTTTTGAAGTATTTATACAGTTAATTTAACGCAGGTCATAAGAATGATAGTATTTAGATAAGAGATAAGGGCAGATGCTTTATTTGTACCCACAACTTGTGTTTAAAATAATCCAATATCTGCATTTTTTATTAATAAAAACATATATATATATTTAGATTTTTAATCCAAGCGTTGAAATGTTGACATTATTATAAATGTGTTGACGTGTTCAGTGACTTGGTTTGAGGCTCGACAGCGATGGAGATCAGAGAATACTGAATCTGTTTCAGGATTTTGAAACCTTGTTTTTCAGACTTGGCGTGCAGATTGGTTGAAAAACACGTCTTTCTGTGGTGTGACACACATTTTAATTACTGCTTCACAAGCACTTAAACAAAAGAGACGTGTTTCAAGAAATCTTTCTGCTGTTGAAGTTACAGAAAGTGTGTTGTCTTTCACAGACGTGGCGTGTTTTCCTCACGTCGTGGTTAAAATGCTCGACAGTTAGAACAAAAGTCAGATCGGTGTGAGCCTGCCTGACAGGAAGGAATGTGTAATACTCCACTAATCTGCCTCGAGGCAGCAGGCGTATATCATCTCGTCTCTGAAGGTCCAGGTCTTCATCCCAGATTCTGTGTGTGGCGTTCGATTTGTTGTCCGCTTCATCCTGAATCTCTCATCTCTTTGTGTCACGCTGGCCGGCTCAGAGGAAGCACTGATTTAAGCCGACGGGCCACCGAGCAGCAGCCACTCGGACACACATCCCTCCGGCTGCAGTGATCCGTCCTGACAGGAAGACAGACAGACAGAGGAGAGGGTGAGACAGGGTGAAGGAGAAGGACACAGAGAGAGAGAGACAGTCATGGCTTCACTATCAAAAGCCTTTAGCGGACTCGGAGGACAGAACATGTACTTACTTTTTATCTGTTTTGTCTGAGCACATTGTGCGAGCCAATGAACGGAGAATGAGACGCTCTGTGTGAGTCTGTGTGTGGTTGGACTCTAATAAAGCGTGTGATGGTGCCTTCAGGGCTGCTTTTAGTCTCCAGCAGGGAGAGAAGGAGGTGAAAGTGGGGTAGAAGTGGAGCAGTGGAGCTTTTATTACGGTTAATGTGATCGTCTGTACTGTAGTTTGTGTCTGACCAATCAGAACTCATCCACCAGATAGTTGTACGAGCTTCAGTCATGCTTTTCTCTTTGTTTACTAAATAGAGATGACATTTTTCTCATCATTGACACAAATTTAGCGACCTTTTCTTTTGTGCTTTGGCGCTCAAATTGTGCACTTCAACAGTGAAGACGTTATTTTAACCAGAATTGGAATTTGAAGGATTGTCTGTAGCTGTGAAAGTCATGATATAGAAACCTCGAACAAGACATTTGTGCCAAAATGTGTCTGAAAATGTCAAGTTTCATGTCCAAAAATAATTTGTGCATCTTTCTCTGCTTCTTTTCTTTGAACTGTTGGATTTTGCACCCGTTCTCCACCTTTCCAGGGAAAGAGACGGTGTGATTGAGTGATGAATGGAAAGAAAAAGACAAACAAAGTTTAAAAACACGGTGGAGGGAATTCTTGTATATGTTACGAAAACTGTAAAATCGTGAAGAGCAAAGAAACCACAGCACAGTTTTCATTTGAGTTCGTCCCACAGCAGCCGTCTTCATCACTGACGTTGTCATCAGAAGGGATTCACGTTATCTCTGCACACTCTCATCTTACCACCCAAAACGTCCTGTCCTCCGTCTGACCGGCGCAGATCACCGCTTGTTCTAAACATTTGATTTCCTGCAGTGGCTCGGATTCACTGACGGTGCATGTGAGAGACTCGTGCTCGTCGGACAGTAAGTTTCTCCCCTCACCTTTCCAGTGTTGGATCAGGTGGTCTTGTGTTTGGACCTTTTCTGAAAATGACAATCCAACATTCAACAGTCAGCAGCCCGGCTTTGAGCTTCTCTCAACCAAGTTAAACACTTTTAATCCCTTCCAGGAGAGTGTGTGAAAGTGTGTGCCATCATCCCCATATTTAATAATATATGAGTCTTTTCATTCATTCAGTCTCTGATGGTGATGTCAGAGTGGATAGAAAGGATGCCAGGCTGCACGGTGACAGCAAAGTGAACCAGTCTGACCTCTGGTTGTGTCTTTATTACAGTCGACATGCTTCATCATGACGAGTTAAAGTTGTCTCCTGCCATCGTTATGTTACTGCAGCGTTGCTCTGTGGAGGCTCGGCTCTCGGCCTCTCGTCACCTCGCAGCAGCAGCTTGCTCCAGGCTGCAGCAGGTGTCAGAGACAGCTTGCTCACACATGCATGCGTACCCACGGCAGCGTGAACACATGCACGCTGCGACACACACACACCGCTCCATTAGTCCGCCTCGTAGCTACGGTCGCACAAAAATCCAGCCGGTCCACAAACGTACAAACGACACGCGAGGCCCCGGAGCTTCCGTCTCGCTCCGGCGCGGATGTGTGTTAGGAAACGAGCGCTCAAGGGATCCAAATTAACACCTAAAGCTTGGTGAATTAATGGGATTACCCTGATAACCTGCTAACATCTTGACAGGAAAGGAGAGAACAGGAGAAGGAGGTATTAATTAGAGGAGAAAGAGAGGAGAGGAAGGGGAGATTACAGCTCGGAGGTGCTCCGGGTCGAGGCTGCTGTGGGGGCTGGGTGACGACCTGGAGGCTCATTCATGGAGGCACAAGAATATTAATCTGAATGCATATTTCTCTGTGTCTGGGGAGGCGGAGAGACGTTTGGAGGCGAGACGTCTAGAGACAGATCAAAGTGTAATTTCTTATTCCCTCTCCCAGATTCTGTTTGAAGCTGGATTTCTCTGAGAGCCTCAGATACCTCCAGCGAATTTCTCTCTGCTGCCACAGCAGATAAAAGGCAGCGAGGTGCGAGGAGGGGGGGGGCTGCAGGGTTGCTAGGCTCGCTGGAGAATGTCAGATGGCATCGGATACACAAGCAGAAGACTCCTCAGTATCTGCTCAGTGGATGACCGAGGTAAAGGTTGGCATGTGGCGGCTTCAGACTGTGTGTCAGTGTTCACCGAGTCAGAAAAGCAGAAGGGATCAAAACAAACTGGTTATATTTCAACCCCATGTATCCAGTGTGGAGAATATCTGGGTCAGGTGTGTTTGTGAATGGAGGTAGGAAATCTAAGAGTAGATATCTTTTAATAAATAATAAAATCATGCATTTCAACAACTGAATAAACTGTGAAATGCTTTTCTTTTATGACACAACCCTGAACTGCAGGTTTATATCAGTCAGGGCAGAAACAAGTAGGACACAACATACGTCCTGCGCTATAATTAAAAAAACCAAACCAAAACATTCCAAAGTTTGGGTTTAGCTTTTCTGGCTGGAAAAACTGGATCGAGAACCTACTTCCTCTTCCTGTTCTTGTTTGGCACTTCCTGTTTCAAACTTCCCAGAGCTTTAACAAAGAGCGCGGGGACGACTGTGAGCCTGGGAACCGTTTGAGTTTTACAGCTGTGTGTAATGATTCTGAATTGTTTTCTCAATCAATCAACTGTTTATCCACAAAATATCCCAAGAAATTGTGAAAAATCCCTGAAGACATCATCTGGCCGACATTTGAAAACCCCAAATATTCAGTAAATGATCATTTTTGAAGAAGATCAGCAGAAAATCCTTCTTTTTGAGCAAACACATTTAAATGTACCCTGAGTTTCAGCTCTGAATTTAATCTTAATACACTTTGCAGCTTGTTCCTCAGTGAGTGAGGAGACATTTGTCATCCGTGGTGATTAGATTGGTACATTTAGTCTTTGATCAAACTGTTTTATGACCACAAGCCGCTCTGTATCCTCAGTTCTCTGCCAGTTTTCACTCTATAACAAGTCATTCTATCTATCTGAGATAAATACCTCAGGACAGGTTCGATGGGTCACCTGCCACACGGGCTGCGTTAAACAAAAACCTGGTTGTAACATATCAGAATCAGTTGCTTCTCAGTTTTCCGTCATTTACGACTTTCACTCTCCTTGGCTTCCTCCTTCATCCGTCTCTGAGGAGGTGAAGGAATGAGGTCAGCGAGGATTTCAGCCAATCCTGCAGGAGACAGCCGATTTGTTTCCTGGTTAGTGTCTCGCTGAGTCCGTGCGTAGAGCCGCTGCCTCGTGTCTCCTCAGACGGAGATGACTGGCGTTGGTTCAGTCGGCGCTGGCGCTCGAGCTGCAGCGTGTTGGCAGCCGCTTCGCTGGCGTTTCATCCAAGCGTTCACATGTGAGTGAGGTTGGCATCCGCAGGAGGCACGTTGCCACCTTGTAGAGCTGGAACCTGAAGGAGACTCCATTAACCGTGTAATGTGTCTGAGACTGGCAGACATAATAGGTGTTATAGTCGTAATAAATTCCACTTCTGTGGGACGACAGCGTCCCCTGAGTGCGTCCTCTTATTAAAGCTCTTTATCGACCAGTGCAGGAAACATCATCCTGATGTAGGTCAGTTCATGTCCAATAACGATGTAACGATACGGCACAGCTTTTTCAAATTCAGATTCAATAAATGTTTGATATGAAATGGACACAGAAAGGACTTGTGATAAGTTTAAAGTGTCAGAAGCCCCTTTTAGATAGAAAAGGTGGCACATGTGCAGCAAGGTAAAGGCTGCAATGTGCCTCCTTGTCTGTCTAAAAGGGAGGTGTAATATTCCTCCTTTTCCAAACAGCCTCCACTTTTCCTCCTCTGGTAGGCGTCAACATGTGACGTGACGTGAAGCAGGAAGTTGGGCGTGAAGAGAAGCAGGTCGAATGTGTCTTCAAAATAAGAGCTTTACATTGCACCCCATCGGAGTTTAGAACTGGGTTCTTAGCGGGGGGCTTTTAATTTGAAAGTAGCGACCGCTATTAGCTCGCCGCTACAACAACAAGCGGACAACCAAGACAGCTACAGAGAGCGAGGAGACGCTAGCATCTCCCGGATCTCAGCGGCTTTCCAGCTGCTCATCTTCGTGGATGAAGTGACGAACTGACTGCTGTGATCAGCTGTTTCCTGGTTTTAAAACTCCCGGCTGTGGGTGCGCAGCAGTGCACGTCATCCACACCTCCGCCCATCTCAGCATTTGCCACCACATTGCCGCCTCGCATTTACACAGCAATGGAGGCGCAAATAAGTGTAACGTTACCCTCCGAGGGGCAAAACTGGTGGAACAAAACAGACCACCAGTTTACCGCCTTCTGTCTAAATCCGCGGAGCGAGACACCAAAAGGACGGCAGATTGGTGGCTTACTGCCCAGAATAAAAACGGCTAGACAGAAGACAGGTAATGTGCGACCTGGTGCCAGTGTGTCAGACTTCAGCAGTAAACAGAGCCGGTGGTATAAGTGAGTTGACGAGGTCACAGTTTGGCTCTCGGTGAGTGCAGGCAGGGTTTTTCTTTTTACATGTTTGTGCTGTTGTCTGGAACAGAGGTCAGGTTTGTGCTGGGCGTAGAGGAGGAAGTGGACGGAGGCTATTTGCAGACGAACACTAATCTGGTTAGTGAGGTTTCCACCCTCTCTCCTTTCTCTTTCTCCTATCACCACTCCTGCCATTCTGCTCTGACACGCCATGTGCCCGGCAGTCCTTTAAACCGTCCTCTGCTGCTGGGACGCTGCATATCTGAAGAGAAAAGTGTTGAACTCCAGGTCAAGTAGTTGCATTGTTTGGTTCAGTATTGAAGACAACAGGGTGTTTTTTGTGGCGAAGGAGCTGATGGAGCCGTGTGTGAACAAACCGCCTCAGCATTGTTGCTCTAACGTGATTTATTCACAACCTTCTGACATCATGATAAAGACTGAATGTTCTTTTTCCACTGTTTGTGTTGGAATGGCGTTCAGTTTGTCGTCGACCAGCAGCGGCTGCCAGCCGGCTGCAACCAGCCGTGACAGAGGGAAAACAAGTCTTTCATCCGCTGGCTCGTGTTTCCGTCTGTGTCTATCTATTTCTATCATCCCGGGTTCTCCACACTCGCCGTCAGCGCCGTGTAAAGGGAAGGTCATATATTCTCTTACATTTCCTGTTTTTAAGAGGACGCCTGGGCTCAAAGTAAAGTCATGGCTGTCACATGAGCGAGTGTTGGTGTAACAGACTTTTATCACAAATTAGACCATCTCATCATCATCTTCTTGTTTATTCGATCATAGTCGGGTCGATAACATGTTAGATTAAACTTTCTGAGGCATCGAGTGACGTCGTTAGTTTCTCTGTTTGGTCAAACAACAGAAAGAAATGCTGTCAGATAAAACTTTTGGCATCAAGAACTATCAAAATAGTCGCAGATACATTTTCTGTTGATTGACTCTATTAACTGACTATTTAATCTGCTGCAGTAGATTGAAATCGTCTTCAGCTATGAGCAAAGTGTTTACTTTCACTCCACTTGACTGATTGCTTGCTGAGACCTTTCCCTACATTCTCGGTTTGCCTAAATCCAGAAGATGTGACGTCTTTCTTCTGTCCGTCTGCAGTCACGCCAAAAAGGATTAAACTGTTGTGATTCTCTCCAAAATGCACTCGGTGACGGTGCACGATGGGCCGACGCCTCCTGGTTCGGCTGAGATAAAGCACAGATTATCTTTGTGGCGGGATGTGTGTCACACAGCGACCTTCTGATGTGGTTTGTCTCCTCTCTGATACGACAGCTCATTCATCTCCTGAGGCTGATCCGGCTCATAGATTAGCCAACTTAAGCAAACAAATTACAGATCCATGAAGTGTGGCTAAGCAAGAAAAAAGTATAAAGTGAGTGGTGACTGTGAAGCCTGAACTTGATGATCCTACTGTGGCTGCTCACCTTAATAATATCTAAATAATCTGAACTGATTCTGCCCGTTCAGCCTCGTCTCATGGATACTTGTGGCATCTGTCTTCTCCTCGCTTCACAGGAATGTTATAAAACTGGCGCAAAACTTGGTGATTTCCTTGAAATTACAAGGTCAGTTTTATCCCGAGCAGGGCATTTCTGGCCCCGTGTCCTCCGTTCGGATTCCAAACTCAGATTGTCCCACATTCCTGCTGCAGACTTTTCCAGCGGCAGCCAGCAGTCCGCTGGATGATTTCACCCCACAGACGCTGCTTTTTTTAAAAAGAGAGAGAGAGAGAGGGAGAGGAAAACCTCCCCGGTCGTCTCTGTTCGCTGTGTCAGCAGCAGGCGTGGCAGTGCCAGAACGAGAGCGGGAGAGAGGGTTGGGAGAGGGTTACAGAGAGCCAGCGAGGGAGGGAGAGAGGTTGGGAGAGGGTTACAGAGAGCCAGCGAGGGAGGGAGAGAGGTTGGGAGAGGGTTACAGAGAGCCAGCGAGGGAGGGAGAGAGGTTGGGAGAGGGTTACAGAGAGCCAGCGAGGGAGGGAGAGAGGTTGGGAGAGGGTGAACCGCCACCAAACTGAGAGATATTAAACAGAATCGGGGGAAAGTCTGAAAGAAGAAATACACATGGAAGACAGCGGAAGAAATACAAGACACTAAAAAAAAACCAGGGAGACGGAGACGTGAACTTCCTGCTCCTCGCGGTGGCCCGGCTTCTTTGTGCCTGTTGCTAGGATACCATCGCTATGTGGCCCGGGACAAGAGGAGGGGAAAACGTGAAAGACTCAGTGATGTACAGTGCTTCTCCCTTTTATTTCCCCCCAAAGCCACACAGATAATTTCCAACTATTAGAGTCAATCATACGGTCGGTAATGTGATTTCACCCGCAGAAACTGGAAAAGCGTTGTGGAAGATCGATGTCTGATGGTCTCATGGTGAAGATATATAAAGTGACTGGTCAGATAGTTTTACATTTATGCTCAATAAAAGTCCGAGAGCTCGACCAGGAGGAGGTTTTGAGGGGGATCGATATTTGGGAGTTGTGCTGAAAGAATAGTTGATGAAGCACTGAGGTGGTTGATCAATCAATCAGTCACTTAAAGGTGCAATATGTAACAATTAAACATGTAGAATTGATACTCCAAACAAACAGGGGGCAGCATTTCACCAGAGGAGCCGCTAACTGCTGCTAACTGCTGCTGCTGTATAAAAACACGATGTAGAGAACTTCCTCCTCCGTCCTTTTCTTAACATGCTCTCACCCAAAACACATGTTGTTACCCTTCTTCCTCTCTGATGCCTTGAATCCAGCCGGAAACAGTTCCCCTCTCCTCCTCCTCCTCCTCCTCCTCCTCCTCCTCCTCCTCCTCCTCCTCCAGCTGTTCCTCAGCTCAGTCCCTCTCTAAAACTAAACGACTTTCTTCCTCTGGCTTCTCCGTTTCCACCATCCCTTCCTGCCCCCTCTCTCTCTGCACACCGCCGCTCTCAGTTCATTCTGGTTGGCAGTTTGTGTCTCATTGTTGGGCTCTTTTTGTTCCCAGGCTTTATTTAGCCATTGTTAAACACTTTGTTTGGCCTCTGACCACCATTCAGCCGGTTTGTGATGAGCGCAGTGCTCCTGCAGGGCGGCGAGGAGCCACGATCGACTACCACAGAGCTTCATTAACTTTATAATCTCTGGGAGATTTGGAGGATTTTTCCTTTCCTCCCTCTCGCTCCTTCTTTGAATTCCTTCCGTGGGGTTCCTCCTCGGGATGGGCAGTGTGACGCTCATTAAACAGGAATGAAGATGCAAGTGGGGTGTGTGTGTGTGTGTGTGTGTGTGTGTGTTCGGCTCCATGTACGGCTCGACCCACTCGCTGTACGGGGAAATGAAAAGGTTCTGACTGTTCTCGGCTAATTACAGTGCACTTTCACAATGAACACACACTCTCTCACACACACGAACACTTGTAGCGTCCGTCGCTGCTCTGACACATTCAGCTGTGATGAAAGCCATCTGCTGAGATCGACAAAGGAGTGTTTCCAGTGTGTGTGCTCGCTCGGCTTTGTCAACCCCGCTGCTGTGTCATGTGTTGGCCCATGTTTGCTTTCATAAGTGCTTCCAAATGCGGGCCAGTGAGTGTGTGCCCCTGTGTGTGTGTGTGTGTGTGTGTGTGTGTGTGTGTGTGTGTGTGTGTGTGTGTTTATGGTCCACAGAGCTGCTGCTGGCAGACACACAAAGATTTTCCCAATATTATCGTAGTAAATTAAAAAAACAAATGTTGGTAATCTGTTCTCGGAAATATACAAGTGTACAGATTTATGACGTGGAAGGTTAAACAACGGTCTGAAACCTGAAGCTAACAGCTAATGATAGCATGGAGAGCTATCAAAACAGCTTGATTGGTTTTCTGTCGATTAATACTATTAATCTACTCATAATTTCAGATCAAGTCAGCTGATCTGTGTTGTGACAATAGCTCTTATCGTACCACAGATGGAGGGACAGTTGGTGTTGCTTCATACTGTCAAAGTGTGGATGAACTACAGCCTAACTTAAAAAAACGAGGCGTGACTGATTTCTATGTGAAAGAGAAGTTTTCCAGGAAGATCCAAAGGGTGTGACTTTCATGTGCGCTCTGCTACAGCACCAACAGCGCTAACGTTAGCTTAGAAATCAAGTTTGTTGACGTTGAAGCGACAGAGTCCATCACAAAGTCCTGAGTCAAAGCTGTTTCCTGCAAAGCAGGTGAAATCTATGGTGACATTATGGTTCACGATGGCTAATATTAGCTAATTTTATCTTGCTTATTAACACAAACATGTAATTAGCCAGCTAATGTAGCAGATTCTGTCTTGCGTAATTAATGTCAGCTGATCTGTGTTGTGACAATAGCTCTTATCGTAGCGTACATGGAGGGACTGTTGGTGTTGCTTCGTACTGTCAAAGTGTGGACGAACTACAGCCTAACTTAAAAAAAACAAGGCGTGACTGATTTCTATGAAAGAGAAGTTTTCCAGGAAGATCCAAAGGGTGTGACTTTCATGTGCGCTCTGCTACAGCACCAACAGCGCTAACGTTAGCTTAGAAATCAAGTTTGTTGACGTTGAAGCGATCACAAAACAGAGTCCTGAGTCAAAGCTGGTGAAATCTATGGTGACATTATGGTTCACGATGGCTAATATTAGCTAATTTTATCTTGCTTATTAACACAGACGTGTAATTAGCCAGCTAATGTAGCAGATTCTGTCCTGTATGAATAACGTCAGCTGATCATCCGGGCTTCCGGCGCTGATCGTGTTGGTAAATTGGCGAGCGTGCTGTTTGTTGCTTCAGCTGATACAGTAATCCATTTTACAAACGGCTGGCGCAGACCTGAGAGCTGGCAAACACACAAAGGTTTCCACAACACTGTTGACAATCTGTTCATGGACGTATAAACATGTTCTGGGATTTATGAGACTGAAGGTGAAGCAAATTAAAGTTCTGAGCTGAAGAACCTAAATCACTTAATTCTCTGGAAAACGAGCAGCTTCATCCTGTTCTATCATTCAGGGTTTTATGATTTGGACAAATATTTCGAACCACAGTCGTATTTAAATACTAAATCATGGCTTTAATAGAACTTCCTTCCCTCCCTCGTTGCCCTCTGTGGTTAAAAATAAGCCCGAGCGTTGGGGGTCGGTGTGGGGTAAGACTGTCAGCCTGTAGTTACACCACCAGCAGGGATATTTATACAAGTGGCGGCAATTAGCGTGTGATTGAGAGGTATGTAGAAGCTGTGTGAGTGCACAGATGTGTGTGTGTGTGTGTGTTCGTGAACGTTTTGTCTACAGTTGATGTGGTAGAAACGTGTTCCTGGTGACGGGAAGTGGAGCAGGAAGGATGTTCAGGAGGTCACCTCGAAGAAGATCGAATTTAAGAAAATATGAGATATATGTCCATTAGGTTTTATTTTATGTATTCAGAATTTTAATCCACATGTGTACAACGTTTAGAAAATTAGAGGAAAGTGTTTCACTCCTGCACATTGTCATTAAAAGATGTATTACGTTCACAACCATAGATCACAAAGGCCTTGAGCCCAGTAACGGCTCTGTCTCCTGCGTGTACGAAGGGTTACCCCGCGACCTGAAGGTCGTCTGGAGCATCTTGGCAGCCGCTCGTCCTGGCGACGCGCTGACTGTACGGCAGCCAGCTTGGCCTCAGGACGGCGATGAGATAAAATACAACCCCGAGCCGTTTGTTCTCCCTGTTTCTCTGCCAGCGTCTCTCTCTCTCTCTCTCTCTCTCTCTCTCTCCAGCTCTGAAGTGACGTTATTGCCTTTGCGTCCAACTCAAACTCACACAGTGTTGAAACACTCTTGGATTGGACTCGTCTTGTTCCATAACAAAACATTAAAATTGACGGTTTGGAACACACACTTTCAAACCATTTTTCTTTTTAAGACAGTCACACAATTAACACCATGTATGGAGCATCATTCCAGCGCGGTTAGTAATCCACATTTAACCCCTGAACATTAACCTACTTTACGCCGCCGCAGGGACCGTGTGACGAGGCATTAGCTGCTATAGACTTAATGTTGCTGGACAGCGGCGAGCCATTTCTCTGCTATTCACCAGCTGTGTGGCTGGATCGTGTTACAGGCGGATGATGGACCTGAAATGTGGGTCTGTAACAGGATCTACATTCAAGGCCAGATTTGACCTTAATCACTCATTTATGCTCCACTTCGGCACGAGAAGAGCGATGAGACCGTATACGATGTGCAGCGACCTGCTCTGCTGGACGGACGGAGGCTGAGCTTTGACCCCTGACCCCCCGACCTGCAGTCGCCACGGCAACGCCTGAAAGAAGCCATCTCCTCCTCGTCGCCTTTTCTCTCTCTCTCACACACTTTCCCTGCTTCTGTGGCTCATTGTTGCTGTGAAAGTGTTGTTTCCTCCCCGCTAAATGTCAGGCTGACCTCGTGTCCTCTGTCGAACAGGAAAAGCCCGGCCAACATGTTCTATAGGTCTGACGCTGTTCGCTCACTGAACACTGGGTTCTCTTTGTTTTTTCCACTTTTTAAAGGTTGTTCTTGAGCAGTTCCTGCTTTTCTGTCGAGGCAGGAAAAAGACAAAAGGAAGATTTTATTAGATTAAAACTCACAAGGTTTCCATTAGACTGTTTTCTTTCAGCATAAAGCGATCAGGACGCCACAGTGACGGGATTTAAGTTGGACAGTATTGACCTTTCCAGTATCGGCCGCTCTCTCTCTCTCTCTCTGTGTACAGGACAGTGTGTCACTGTCTCTCAATCCTTCTCACACACACACACACACACACACACACACACACACACACACACACACACACACACACACACACACACACACACACACAGATCCTTGCTGTGTGAGAAAACAGGAGGATTTGGCCGAGCGGCAGGTCGTCGGCTGTCAGATGTCTTCGTCAGTTTCACAGGATCCTTTGGCGGCAGTTCGGTGTTGTTCAGACCATTAGATTGAATTTGTGGATGAGGTGGTGACACGTTTGTCTGGAAATCTGTCACCTGTCAAATATTCCACCCAAAGGACATTATTTTTTGCTTATAATAAAACATGACGAGCATTTTTCACAGCTCTGCAGCTTGTCGTCTTCTTCAGCTAACATGAAACACGCTGTAGGTGGAACTGTTTCATCCTTATGGACTCGGAGACGAAGTCTGAAGCCACATGAATGAAATTCAACTCAAACGCCACATTATTCTGTCTGTCGAGGAACAATGGCGACCGCTAAGCAATACGTGCTCCGTGCCATAAATATCTCTGAGATCAAAACACTGGAACCATTTCATCCAGCCTGAGACTCGGAACATGCCAATCCATTGTTCTTTAAATACAGCCGGCCGAGGGAGAAACATCCCGTTAAATTACAGGATTTATGAGAAGAAAAGTGAAATTATACTCTGATGAGTTTCACCGTCTCTCACTGTACGACTGAGCTCACAGATTCCTCTCGTCGCTCGTCTGCCGGGTCATTTAAAGAATTAGACGAGGAGACTGAAATCCGTCTTTGTGCCCGCAGACGAATGTGTGTGTGATGGTGTGTGTGTTTGTCCGACTTGATGAATAGGGTTTCTATTCACATGCTCGTGGAACAAAGCTACTGCTGGATATCCTGTTGATATCACACAGGCCCATTCTTTGCACTGTGTGTGTGTGTGTGTGTGTGTGTGTGTGTGTGTGTGTGTGTGTGTGTTTGTGAGTTGATACACACAGCGGCCGTTGTACAGCGCTGCTGCATGGTTGTGGTTAATGACGGATTCCTTTTGTGTAGCTTACAGTGCTGTGTGTGTGTCTACTGTGTGTGTGTACTCTGTGTGTGTGTGTGTGTGTGTGTGTGTGCGTGTGTGTGTGTGTGTGTATGTGTGTGTGTGTGTGTTTGTCCCTGTGCTTTTGTGTGCTCATTCCAGCAGCATCCAGGCCGCCGTCCCTCAAATGTCATAATGAAATTGCGGGCGGAGCATGTGACCGGCGTGTTCAAGGCTGACAGGATTCCCCTCGTCAGTGTTGCTCCACATGTGAGCAAACCCTCTTTCAGAACCGCCACAGCTCGCTGGGTTCTGTAGATTCTGGAGGAAACGTCATGACAGCTCACCTACACCTGTGTTTTACAGCTCGGATCTTATTGTCGCAGTCGTGATGATCAATTCTGTTGATTATTGTAACTCTGAGTGTGTCATGAACACAGCGAAGTGTACACGAGTGCAGGTCTCAAGTTCCTGTGTTGGTCTTGGCACTGTGTGTTTATGTGTGTGTGTGTGTGTGTGTGTGTGTGTGTCCACTGGGTTTAGTCGTGAGCTCAGGAGGAAGCAGAAGAGAGAAGAATGGGGGGAATTCTGTGGCACAAGTGTGAGAGAAGAGGGGAAGAGGACGGAGAGGCGAGTGTCAACAGGGCCAGTTATTTATAGCCGTCACTGTCCTTAGCCGTCCTTCCTGCCCGCTCACACACACACACACACACACACACACACACACACACACACACACACACACACACACACACACACACACACACACATATCTGGGAACCCCCCCGACAACGTGTCTTTTATCCCTCAGCTGCAAATCTGATATCGCATATTCGAGATATTTCAGATGTTTGTCATGTGACGGGTTGATTTTTATCGCAGACCTACGCAGCAGCAGCACCAGTGATGGAACGCCTCCGTGGCAGCCGGGGCAGCATCACGTATAATTCACTTTTGTTTGTATGTTTACTGACATGAACTGTGCACGTTGATTAATATGCCCAGTTTAAACGTGTCACGATGACTCAGGGTTCAGATTCTGACCGTGAACTGCTGCCTCCACAGTCTGAGTGAACCTCTGATGCATCTTTCTCTCCCTCATTTCCTGTCACCTCTCTGCTATTGTCTGCAATAAAGGCCCAAAAAGGTACTTAAAGAAATCCAGCCATAAATATCCTCAGGTCCTGTATCTGGGATTTACATTTAGACGAACTGACTCTTTATCACTTAAAACAGAAACGGCTGCTGCAGTTATTAATGATCGCCTCTGAGACGATCAGTGATGCTGCAACAGGTTTATATTCAAGATAAATGATCCATATAATATCAGATAAATAATGAAAAATGCCCGGTGTGACAGTGACGTCAGACTTTATTTACTACCATAAGTGAAGCAGCAGATCCTGACATCTGAGAAGCTGGAACCATCAAATGTTTGACACTTTTGTGTGAAAATGAAACTTATGATCTTTCGATCGACTCATCAGCTGATCATCACAGCTCGAGTGAACCTCGGGCTCGAATCACTGCATTAAAATAACTTCCATACATGGTAACGTGAGCTCGGTGCGTCTGTGAGTTGACGTTCTTCTTACACAAAAGCTTTTCTGGACGTCGTACTTGTTGTGGCGTGTAATTCCCTCTTTGTTTTATGTCAGTTCATTTGTCTTGGCGAGATCTTACAGAACCACGAACGCCAACAATGTGCTTTTCATTTAGAAGCACAGTCGGAGCGAGCCGAGAGTCCTGCCTCGGGCTGATGTGTGCAGACGTATGAACCAATGTGTTTGTCCGATCGTGACGCTGCTGCCAGCATCGACTGAGAACGTGGCTACGGGGAGCGATATAACACGCATGATGTATCTGCGTGTACGAGCCAGAAAACGTCTCATGTTACCTCATCACATGTTTGGCCAAAATGCACAGCGAGCCGTCCTCCAGAGGCGAGCAGCCTAAACACAGATGCATGTTCCTGAGGTTGTTCCTCATCACGGTTTGGAGGTAATTGTTTTCTGAACGTCAGACTTCACAGTGATGTGGGTGTTTCCTCAGTGTGCCAGCAGCAGGCGGAGATGAACAGTGAAAGTACTTGTGGTTTATGAATGACACTTTGACCTTGTGCAATTTGAAAGCGTATTATCTTGTTAGCAACACTGTCGCATCACTGACAAACAACGATACGGACGGTGATGCAGTCTGAATAGTTTCTGCACACACTGAACAGGAAGGAAGGAGTCAGCCTTGTATATAATATTACCCGTAGTGTTGAACTGGTTGTAATATGATGGAACAAGACTCAAAATGCTGAATCCACAGAGAAGAACAGCCTCGTTTAGCAGCTGTCCCCCCAGATGAGCTGTCAGTTCTCCCCTCATGTTGTCACGTCGCTGTCCTGAGTCGTCCCCTCAGCACCAACACAGCTGATGTGGAGGAACGATCAGTGGCGTCTGCTCAGGCCTGTGAAAACTGACCAATCAGAACGGACTGGGCTCTTTGTGAGGGGGCCCTTAAAGAGACAGTAGCGACAACAGAGCGTCTCAGACAGAGGAGGGAGTCCAGTTCTGCTGCATGGGACTGAATCAGAGAACTGAAAACCTTTTCTAGTAGCAACTGAACAATAAACTTAATAATTTGTCTCCTTTAACTGCTGGACTGAAGATGTCAGAGGGTTCAGACGGAGGATGAATAAAGGTGCTGCAGCATTTCACAGTATGAGCATTAAAGCATGTCAACATGGAAAAGTGTAGACTTGAAAATGATCGTAATTATTGGACATTTAAGGGTGAAATATGTAAAAATTGCTGGTAGGCGGCACCAGAATTGGCAGAACAACAACAGCCAGGCTTAAAGCGTGTGAGAGAAATACTTTAAGACATCAGAATTTATCAAAAAATTTAATTATTGATAATCTGTAAAGACTGTTTCTGGGTTTTGTTGAGCCGTTTTGTGAAGCGAACACTTTAAAGCCATCATACGCACGATACAAATGTTGGCGACACATTATCTCGAGGCAGCTAGCTCGATTAGCAGGAAGCTGATCATAGAAAACATAGCTCAACACAAAATCACAGCTGTAATAAGAGAGTAAAACCGATAATGCTCCAGTTGGAGCTTCTGAGGTGAAGATCAGAGACGTCCTGGTCGGAGATCTGACAACATGGCGGCTGTATCGATGTTGAACAGAGAACTTTGGGTTGCTACAACAAACCTGAACCCGACCGACCGCTGCTGGCAGAACAAAATGTATGAAAGGATAAAATGAAGTAGAAGTGGGTCGCACAGTTAGAATCCACATCTGATCACTCAGTGATGATATACGACGGTGTAAGTGTATCTGAGGCCTTCTGTTTTCCTACTCGCTGCTCTGTGGTCGGGTTTGATGTTTATGATGGAGAGCGTGTCGAGTGCGTCTGGAGCCGGAGCGAAGGAGCTCACAACGACGGGCACGTTTCACTCACAAGGTGCTGAGAGGAGCTGTCAGAGGCAGGGAGGAGGAGGAGGAGGCCAAGAATAAGAGGGGAGGAGGGAGGAAGGGGGAAAGAGGAGGATAGAAAGAGGAGGGAGGAGGCAGGAGGGAGGAAGGAGGAGGCAGGAGGGAGGAAGGAGGAGGCAGGGAGGAGGAGGAGGCCAAAAATAAGAGGGGAGGAGGGAGGAGGCAGGAGGCAGGAAAGAGGAGGGAGGAGGCAGGAGGGAGGAGGCAGGAGGGAGGAAGGAGGAGGCAGCAGGAGGGAGGAGGCAGGAGGGAGGATGAGGAGGGAGGAAGGAAGGAGGGAGGAGGGAGGAAGGAGATAGGAGGCAGGAGAGAGGAGGCAGGAGTGAGCAGGGAGGGAGGAGGCAGGAGTCAGGAGGGAGGAGGCAGGAAGCAGGAGGGAGGAGGCAGGAGGCAGGAGGCAGGGGGCAGGAGGGAGGGAGGAAGAAAGAGGAGGCAGGAGGGAAGAAAGAGGAGGCAGGAGGGAGGAAAGAGGAGGCAGGAGGGAGGAAAGAGGAGGCAGGAGGGAGGAGGGAGGAAGGAGGAGGGAGGAGGCAGGAGGGAAAAAGCAGGAGGGAGGAGGGAGGAGGCAGAAGGGAAGAGGCAGGAGAGAGGAAAGAGGAGGCAGGACGGAGGAGGCAGAAGGCAGGAGGGAGGAAGGAGGAGGCAGGAGGGAGGAAGGAGGAGGGAGGAGGGAGGAGGGAGGAGGCAGGAGGGAGGAGGAGGGAGGAGGCAGGAGGGAGGAAGGAGGAGGCAGGAAGGAGGAGGGAGGAGGAGGCAGGAGGGAGGAAGGAGGAGGCAGGAGGGAAGAGGCAGGAGGGAGGAGGAGGCAGGAGAGAGGAAAGAGGAGGCAGGAGGGAGGAAGGAGGAGGCAGGAAGGAGGAGGGAGGAGGGAGGAGGGAGAAGGCAGGAGGGAGGAGGCAGGAGGGAGGAGAGAGGAGGCAGGAGGGAGGAGGCAGGGGAGGAGGGCAGTCACAGGACATCATGCCTGTTCCTACCTGTTGTCAGTCGACCTTATTTGCTGATATTCCTTCGTTCCTGGTTTTGATGATGAGAGCGAAACGTCAGCAACTTTTCACACCTAAAATGTTTGTGTTTAATAATCAGAGGAGGTTCGTTTACATTTTGATGCTTCAAAAACCTGCAGAGATGATTCTCCATCTTCAGCAGGGTCCCAAACATCCAGATCCACTGAATAATTCTGAACAAGTCCCGTACAGGAACACCCCGATGTGTCTGCAGAGCCTCCACTCGGCGGCTGAGTCACTGCTGCTTTCTCACAGATGACTTTGCCAGGTGCTGACATGTCTGGCTTTCAAAGCTGTGGATGCACCGAGAGCGGCTTCAAAGCACTCGCTCTGCTGTACGAACAGGAACATGCTGTCTCAGACAGAACCAGAACCAGCGCAGAGCCACGGTTCAAGCGAACAGAACCTGTTGTTGTATAATTGCTTTCTGGCTCGGTGCTGCAGCTCCTCAGCAGATCCAGGCCGCATGAAGCTGTGTCACATTTGTGGTTCTTTCTTGTTTGCTGGCTCAGATCGATAAATCCATTTTTTTATGCAGTGGGAACAATAGTAGGGTTTTATGATTTCCAGCACACTCCATATTGTTTTAATCTCACTTCGTTAGTTTCATTTTGTTCTAATGTGTCACAACCTGCGACTACTTCTGTTGAATGAATACAGTGTTCAGGGACGATGAGAAGAAGTCCTCCCTCCCTCCAGTCCAGTCAGAGATCTGTTTCCATTCTCCAGTGTTCGAGCTTCGCTGCGTAGAGTTTGACACTAGGATGTTTTCATGTGAAACGCTGAAATTGTCTCTGCACTCATTGAAAATATGATTGTAAGCTCACAAGCAGAAACAGTTTGGAAGCCAATCTTGTTCCAACGTTCAGCATAAACAAGTGTGATATGAAAACTTTTAAAAAAAACCTTTATTTTAGATTGCTAACAGGATAGCTTTAGATGCTTCAGCTCCCTAAAAATGCATCAGTTTTCTCATACTGTCCAGTGCTGCAGCTCTGTATTCGTCCTCTGTCTGAGATGCTCTGTTTTAGCTCCTGAACACCAAGTCTGCTCTGATTGGTCGGCTCACACACGCCTGAGCCAGCACAGCCGCACCGTGACTCCGGTCAGATGTGTCGTGTTTTCAGCTTCCAGTAAGATTCACTTCTAACGTGAATATAGGCAGAAATTATTCTTTACAAACCGACATTAGCTATGCAAACGTGTGACATGGTGATGTCACAAAGTCATGGAGTTAATGTCAGGACTGCTGACGAGGCGTTTCAGGTAATTCAGGCATCGTGTTTACTGAGTGGGAGAGCAACTTAAATGCATATGAACCAATATAAAACACAGATATTTGTATATTCTGGGATGTTTTAAGAAGAGTAAGGAGTTGGAGCATGTCTGTGAATATTCTCATTCATCCAGGTCATAGTTATCTCAAGGAAATTGAATCGAACGCAACTGGATTTGGTTTTTTGTCTTGAAGACGTTTCACCTCTCATCCAAGAGGCTTCATCAGTTCCTGCTCGCTTGACTAGGCTGGGACTAGTGGACTAGGGACTAGAGTTGGAGCATCTTTAAGGATTTTAACGTGGTCGTTAGGTTCCTGAAGAACCCTGTGGGACACACTGTACATTAGTCTGATTCAAGTGTGGTCTCAGTTTGGTCACACTTGAGATCTTCTGACACTCGGGAGCCTCCGTGACTCACCGCTCACTGACATCCGACCATGTTTTTCTGAGTCAGTCCCCAGAGAGAAGGAGGTGTGTGTGTGTGTGTGTGTGTGTGTGTGTGTGTGTGTGTGTTTCTGGCAGCGCATGCAGGAGCTGCTCGGCCGGTGTTTTATGTCTCCGGCTGGCGAGCTGCGGCGGCTCTTTCCAAGCACACACACACACACAGATCTGCACGGAGGACCTGTGGTATTTACACAAACACGGCCAATTACACTCTGTCACTCCGTCTGTCTGCTCGCTCTGCGCTCCCCGTCTTCTCCTCCACTTCCAACTGTATTTCCATGATCCATCATCCCTTTACTTTTCTTTCCTCTCTGCATCTTTGTCTGGACTTTCTGTCTTTTTCTGACATGGATTCATCATTTTAAAGTTGCTGTAACTCCGTCTAAGTGTCAGGATGACATGCGAGTTCCCGCTTGTTGCTTCTCGGCGTCGGTCCTGTGCACGAGGCCGGTCCGCCAACAGGAAGTGTAGCCGTGAAGGTGACCCTTCCTCGAGTTTGAATGGAAGGGAAGCAGAGCTCGGCCGTGAGTGTGCGTCTCCCAGGAGCTCTTAGCGCCTCATGTATTATTCGAGCGGCGTCCATCTGTCCGACGCTCTTCACTGCTCCACTTGGCTAATGTGCCTCAAGTTAAATGGAACTTTTTGCACTTTTCACAGGCGCACACACAGAAAAGCCTCCACACAAACGCGGGAGCTGTCAGCCTTCATCACCAACGCCACCGGGGATCCACTCACTTACCCGCTTGTCCACATTTAGCCTCTCTCACGCTTCACTCTCAGTTAGCTGCATAAAATCAGGACTGAGAGTCATGTATTTTTTAGGCCAGATAACTGAAGGTCAAAGTGAGACGGTGATGTGAACTCAAACAGAATAAGTCGCCTGCTGTCTCTGAACCTAACGACCTCCTTCTCTCTCCTCTCTGTTCTCTCAGGTCTGTCGACGGCCAAGAGGAAGTTCGCCGACTCTCTCAACGAGTTTAAATTCCAGTGTATCGGAGACGCCGAGACGGACGACGAGATATGCATAGGTGAGCTCGCTGATGTGAAATCCGATATATTCTCTGTACAGACGGAGGAGAGCCTGTAAATAGACATCAGACAAAGCTCCCTCGTCTGCAGTCCCTGAAATAGATCAGTGATATCAGCAGTGACTCGATGGCAGTGCTGTTACAGAGGAAGTCTCAGATGATGCCTCGGCCTTGAATCTGTTCATTATGTTTCTTCTAAACTTATTATTTGATGACATTTAGACACATTTAAAGCCTTTTTCAGCAACCAATTAACATTTTGGTTAAAGTGAGACACTGTTGGCAGCAAATTCAGCAAATTTCAAACTTTCCCACTCGGGGAAATCAGATTATACTGTGATTATTCTTCTATAAATAAGTTTGTGAGTGAAGTACACACATGCAGTCGACCTGTAAACACACTTTAATGTGTAAAGTTGGTGGGGTTACCCTTTAATACCCCTACTACCACCTGCTAACCCACTTTATAAAGTCTATAAACTTCATGTCGACCCAAACCAAAGTTAATATATTAGACTATTGTTGTGATATTTGTTGCGCAGCACATGAGGATATCATTCTTGATTCCATGACCTCATGCCGGCCTCTCTGTCGCCATCCAAACCGTTTGCAGAGAAGCATGCAGCGGTCACCACACCCTCTGTGTGTGTGTGTGTGTGCAGGCTGCAGCTCCTCACCGGCCTCACCCACCCACCACCGTTGTTTAACTAACCCCGGCTATCTTTCCTGAACAGCTTGCAGCTGAACCGGGCTGCACCGCGGCCGGCGCTGCGCTCAGGATGTTCACAGTTACATTCATTTCTGCTCTCTGATGCAAAGATGGGTTCACTCTACAGCAAATCAACTACTTTTATTTCCTGAAAGAAGATATTAAATGTGTCTCTGAACAGCCTCTGATAGATTAAGTAGGTCGATATCACATGTGGTCGTCTGTTGCTCTCCAGGGATCATACTTTTATTACCCTATCTGTGATTGAGCTCACTGAAAGCTTTATGAACGGATTGTGCATTCCTTGAATAGTCCGGAGGTTCTGCTCCTTTATAGTTGGACTCACTTTAAAAAAAAAAAGCTCCTGTAGCTCAAAGTTTAACGTTAAAAAGCAGGGAGAGTTTAATTGTGTGTTTCTTTTTTGTATGATGACTCAGGATTAAACTCCGGCTCCACTCTGTATAATCTTTTCTTTTAACATGCCGGTGCACATGCTGCACATGCTCACTGTGTCTGAGAGCTGTGTGTGTGTGTGTGTGTGTGTGTGTGTGTGTGAAGTGTTGGACAGGGCTGGAGGCAATTGAAGTGGAAACTCTGACCCGAAACAATGTAGCCGGGCCTCGCCTGCCAGCGAGCGAGGAGCGAGCGAGCGGGGAACGAGCACCGAGCCGTGCTCGCTGTGAAAGCACCATAGAAACGAACCATATAAATTGCGGTTTCATTTCCAGTTAATTACTCTGCTGTGTCATGAGTTTAGAACAATTTGTGAGACGTCCAAGAGCAGAAACAAAGCTTCATCCCCGCCGCCTCGTGCCAGCTTCTCTTCAAACACTCCCTGTTTCTGTCTGCATGTACTTGTGTGTCTCTCATCATAGCAATTAGACATACCGACTGTCTGTCTCTCCGTCCAATAATCTCCTTTGTGTGTCTCTTTTTTTCATCAGCCAAGTCTCTGCAGGAGTTTGCAGCCGTCCTGCAGAACCTGGAGGACGAGAGGACACGAATGGTAAGTGACGGAGAAATATCACAGATGGAAGGAACAGAAGCAGATTTATTTTAGTTTTGTGAGTATCGACCGAGTGAAACGTGTCAGCGTGCTCACAGCTGATGAAGGAAATCCTCATCGGTTAGCTGACTGAAGTTTAGTCATTTAACTTAATCAAAACTGTAAAAACATTTATAAATCGTCTTCTGATCGACCCATAATCTCAGGCTCAAATTAAGAGCTTCTGGTTCGTCCTGCTCAGAGCCCTCGAGCAGAGATGGAAGTTCAAAACGCTGATCGTCATGTGATTCACGGAAACTTCAGATCATACCAGCAGGATCTAAGTGGGCAGTTTAAATGCATGAATACAGAGAGAGCTGTTTGGCAGTTCTTAGTTAATACATGATTTATTGATCGAGTCAGTATTTGGAGCCGACTTCCTGGAACTATTGAGACGCTGCACGATCCTGCATCGCTTTAAAAACTGGTCCACTGGAGCAAACGGAGATGAAACTTCTCTCTCTGCTCACGAGCTCTGGAATATTCTGAGTAATCGTTCTAATTTAAGAGAAGATTAAATGAATAATATAATAATAATAATAATATTATTGTGTGTCTCCAGATCGAGAACGCCAGCGACGTGCTGATCATGCCTCTGGAGCGGTTCAGGAAAGAGCAGATCAGCGCCGCCAAGGTGAGGAGATGATGAGCGTGTTCAGCAGCAGCAGCTCGGTGACAGAAGTGACTGAATGTACACGTGGTGCTCTGTGTGTGTTCAATACTGCGTATCAGTACCGGTATTGATATTCTGGCAGGGAAACATAAATCAGTAAATCAATAAAACCCTGTTAGTGCTGATGCAGCTGTTAGAGGAACATCGTCCTGCAGCGAACAGTTGATGCTGCAGTTTAGTTTAAACATCACGATGTTTATTCGACTGTCAGGCAGAGACAGATATTATATCTGTGCATCAGTGTGTTGTATTATACTCACCTGGCTTTTATTAAACTCCTGGCACACACTGAAGTTCCAGTGAGATCCTCCTTAATGCAGGATAATTAGAGTAAATCCTCGATGGTATCATGTTGCTTTTACTTTGACAGACGTTACGATTGCAACAGGATTCATGATTAGTGTTTTCTTACATCTGGATAACAAGATTTGTCGGCCGGAGCATCTCTGCAGCGCTGCAGCGCGTCATTATAATGCCGTTTGTCACATATTTGAGCTTTCTCAAGAAATCTAAAGGTGACATTGATACAGTTTTTATGAAGACAAATGTGTTTTTTAAGTAATAAACCTGCAGCACTTGTAGAAAAGTCCTTAAAACATTATTATGACTGTGAATCAGTAGTTATAAAATGTTGCTAACAGTAGCTTACCTTAAAGTTGATCATGTCAGTTGCCACATGCTGCACCAGGATAATTTGGGAAAGTCATTTCTAGGTCGGCATGTAATAAAAAGCTATAGTTTAAATACATATAGAGAATATTTAGTGGGCGTCTCGAGGTCTCCTTCCTCTCCAGTGATGGTCTATGAAGGTCTGACCCACCGCTCCATGACCTGGATAGGAGATTAGACGAATACATAATCCTGCCATAAATCACTGAGTCCTGCTGGGGCGTCTCACCGGCCCTCATCGTACGGCCGCTGTTGTTTTAGTGTGTCGGTGTATAAATCTGTTTGTACCTCGACTGAAGGCTCAGGAGGGTTTGGAAACACTGAGGATGAGACAAACTAAGGAGGATGTTAACTCAAGATTATGTTTTTTTTTGCATTTGAGGCTTTTAACAACAGATTCTACAGCATTTAAAGTTAAAGGATATGTTTGATACTGTACTACTGTGGTTTTTGGGTAATCCCTTGCCTGGTGAAAAATATCCCATGTTTCAGTGTTAAATCTCCTTACAGCAGCAGATCATGGTGCTTTACGCTCTGCGGTCATTAGCCAGAGGAGCGAGATGAGTAGCCGCGGGGGTTCCCCTCATACACGCCGTATTAAACATGTCGTATCAGCGCACACTCTGGTAATCCAGCCCCTGATAGCAGGTCATGGTTTGATTGTGACACGGTGGCCAGATTAAGAAGTGAACGCATAATCTGTGCGGTCAGGTCACCATGAGCGATGTTCTAATCCCAGTTTAGCCCTAAAAGTACCGACTGCATCTTCGGCTGGCACGGTTTCACCTTGTCCTGAAGCTCGGGGCCGTCATGAGGGGAGTCAGTGATGACAGAACAGGAGGAATATGTTTAAGACAGTTAAAAAGGCAGAGACAGTCACCTTTTACCTCTGACAGGGAGGTCATGTTCACACCTGAGTCCATCTGCTGTGGGCTGGTCTGTCAGCAGCGTTTACACCAAAACTACTGAATGGATTTCCAGGAAAGTTTGATGCAGGATGGGTGTCGGCCGCTTTACCTGTTTGTGTGGATCCGGATATGTTCTGCCCACGCTATAACAGTGATATCTGTTGGAATATAAAGCTATTTAACACTTGATTTAATAAGAATATATCACTTACAGCAGCTTTAACATTGTGAAATAGATATTTTCTTCAGTTTCTCAGTGAATAATGCATGGATTGGATCTTATATTGTTATCTATGAGTGAGTGCACCAGGGGACTTTTGAGCAATGGTGGAGGTATACACTCTACTGTGTGCCATTCTAGTTCTCGACGTGATTCAAGCAAATCGTGCAAGTGATTCAGTCCCTTCAGCGTTCACGGCACGCTGAAAGCCTGAAAGTTGCTTCTCAGACGAACGTGAAGCTGGCGACCGGCACGATAAAGAACCGAGAGCAGCTGATCTGAGACCTGTGTTTGTAAAAGAAACGCAAATACATCAGTCTTCCTGAATAAATACGTCCAACGTAAAGCCTCCGAATGATTTGAGAGAGGTGATAAAAAGTGTCATGAAGACTTTATGGTAACATTTTGTAATAACCGTCATTAATAAATGATCAATTTATAGTTAATTTAACTTTAGTTTGTAGTTATTTCACAGTTAATGAACAATGAGATCCTTGAAAAAACATTTTATTAAGGAATTTTAAAGGTTTATAAACATCAGTTGCATCTTTATAATAGTCATCTTAGTCATGTTTATAGATGAACTATGAAGTGTTTGTCAACAATTTACAAGAATTAGAAACAACAGTGGCAACTTTACAACAATGAATGTTTCAATAAGAGTTTGAGTGTGTTCACAGTGAAATACCAAAGTTTAATTAACTCTTATTAATGATGGTTATTGTAAATTAAAATGTAAATGTAACGTTTTAGAGAATAGTGATGATATTCTGATGTGGTCACTTTGATTAATTTGTATCTACAATCATGTTGTGAGTTGCAGTTTGAGTAACAGCTTGTTGATGTCGACACATGATGTGATCAGTCATGTGTGAGTGTTGATGATGATGCTGCTGCTCTGGAGGATAATAATAGTGTGTTTCCTTCCTGTTAGTGAACTTTGGTCCTGTGGGCGACTAAAAAACAAAAACAGCCCAGATGAAGTGAGTGTTTACAGAAGAGTTTGGTGCCATGTGCTGCAGGAGATGATGAGCTCTGTGCTTCAGGTTTCACTGAGACCTCAGAGTTACTGTCGAGGGTTTGTAGCTGTCATGAGTCAGTGTGGTGACGGGACGCGATCCTGTATCACAACATCTCATCGCTTTAACTCTGCTGGAGAACAGAAACAGCATCAGTTTGAACACACACTGGGGGGAGAGTGCCACCTGCTGGCCGAGGATGGAAGTGACTTTAAATAAACATTTAAATGCCTCTTCAACTTTTTCACCAAAGATTTGGTAAATAAAACAACAATGAAGACAGAAAACACAACATTCATACCAGCTGTGTGATTCGTTCATGTAAACACAGGAAGTCTGCTTCCTTTAGTTTGTTCTCCAAATGTTTTGTAGTGTTTTAGTTGAAATGACATCATGAAACCTGAATGGAAGGTCACCCAGCAGAGAGCTGCAGCAGTGTGTTCAGACACGATGTCCTCAGCGAGGAGACGTTAAACAGAGGCCTTGTTGTTCAGAGGGACGTTCATCATCTCTGATGCGTTCTGCAGCTGCTGTCGGCTCCTCCTCTGGCCCGGAGGACTCCTCTCGCTGTTGAAACTGGCTCGGCAGAGAGACACCTGTGTCATGTGACGGCTCCAGGGGTCGACGTGATGAGTTCAGACTGACGAGGCAGAATGTTTTTGTCTTCTCTGATCGGGGAGTTTGGTTTCCGAGATGAATTCACACAAACTCAGATAACCAGACAGGAAGACGGGCGAAGACGCTGTAGCTGCCGTTCATTTAATTTTCCTGTTCTGTAACACACTGTTACATAAATACAGTTTATTATCATTATATTATTATTATTGTTAAACAGAAGTTTGACTCACAGGTTTCAGGTCTGCACACCTGAACATGCTTCCCACAGTTCAAACTATGAGCTGGTTCATTTTGGTGTATCTGCGTCCATTTAACTGGTATTATAAACTATTATTTTATTTTTTGTCTAGTAAATCTTTAGCTTAATCAAATGAAAATATCAACTATTAAATGAATAGCCAACTACTTTGTTAATGGATGAATCCTTTGTCGTCATTTTTAGGAAAACATTTGCAAATATTTTGATTTCCAGCTTCTCAAACGTGAATATTTCCTGGTTTCTTCACTCGTCTGCGACAGTAAACAGATTATCTTTGGATTGTGGATAGAAACAAGACATTTGAGGACGTAACTTTGGACTTCTGGAAACACTGATCAACACTTTTCACCAACAATTTTCTGACATTGTATCGACCAAACAACTGACCCATAATGGAGTTGCAGCCGTAGCGTAAAGGTAGACGTCCAGTAAGATAGTCAAAAACGTTCCGCAATTTCTTCTTTCAAAACTTTACATTTATATTAAACAGAAGTTGCGAGGCCGACATGACAAACATTAGTGTTACAGCTGATTTGTGGACGTGTCCACTGTCTCTGAGCGTCTCTGTGAAGCTCCAGCGTTACTTTACGAGTCCTGGATAAAGAAATGCAATAATGTTAACAGGCAGGGGCAGATGTACAGTAATAATACCCCCGGGCCTCCCGCCCTCATCTGCCCCTCCTCTGTTTATGTGTTCAACTCTCCCCTCTCGTCTCCGTCTCTGTCTCTCTCTACTGATGTCTGAATCTCCACCTTCAGCTGGCCTGAAGCCGTTTAGAGTTGAGTGATCCCGACAGTTACTGCTTTACAATTACAATCTGTCAGAAAAGAAAATCTAGAAGGTGTTTCTCTCGTTCCTCTGAGTCTCCTGATGTTCTTCAACACATTTTTCTGAGTGTTTTCCAGCCCAGCAGTGTTAAGAAACACACACCCTGTTCTGTCTGTCTGTCTGTCTGTCTGTCTGTCTGTCTGTCTGTCTGTCTGTCTGTCTTGTCTCTGATGTCGGTGATCTCAGCTCTGATGAAACAGTCTGTTGTTTAATAAGCAGCTGTGCTACCCGGGAAACAATTTCCTGCTGGACTCGCTTAGAAAAATATCATGTGGAAGCTAAAAGAAATTCACATTGAGTGACGTCTGCCTTGTTTTCTTCTGCTCGACGGTTAATTGCAGATGGCGATCACTGACAGATTACCTGTAAAGACCACGTGAAGATGATGAGAACTGGTCTGATGCACAGGAGAACCTCGATTATTCTGTCAAATTAATGTTTCTTTCTTTCATTTGTTTCAGGAAGCCAAGAAAAAATACGACAAAGAGACGGAGAAGTACTGTGCAGTGCTGGAGAAGCATCTGAGCCTCTCGGCGAGGAAGAAGGAGTCACATCTCCACGAGGTGAGATGTTGTGTCAGAGGAAACGCTGATCCATGATACTTGTCGTGTTTTCTGGTGAATATCAGTCTGTCAGTTTTCCTGATTTCCTTTTCCTGGTTGCAGGCGGACAATCAGGTGGATAACGTACGGCAGCATTTCTACGAGGTTTCTCTGGAGTACGTCTTCAAGGTGCAGGAGGTCCAGGAGAGGAAGATGTTTGACTTTGTGGAGCCGGTAAGATCTGCTTTATTTTCTCTCTCTCTCTTTTTAGTCCTTCGTAAACGTTTCTCTTTCCCAAAGTTGCAGACGTGCTTTGATTCAGAGGTGGTCCACGGCCAGTAGCTCCTCACTACAACCAGAAGCTTCTGTTGTTGACAGATGGCGGTTTGGAGGCTTTGGTGTCTTGCTCGAGGGCACCTCAGCGGTAGTTGTTGGGGAAATTAAGTCAATTGGTTGCACGAACCAGACCAGGAAAGTACAACGTAGGTCTGATTCACTGCCTCGATGTCTTCAGGGCCCTGCTGAAACTCAAACTCTCAGGATATTTGCCTCATTTCTCGTCTTTATTCCATAAGTTCGTCTCTCTCATCTACCATCTTGTTTTTTCCTCTCTTTCTCTTCTTCCTGATCGTTATCTCCACCTATTCTTCCGTCTGCAACTTTACGTTCTCGCTGTTTTTGTCTCCCTCAGCTGTTGGCGTTCCTCCAGGGCCTGTTCACCTACTATCACCACGGCTACGAGCTGGCGAAGGACTTCAACCACTTCAAGACGGATCTGACCATCAGCATACAGAATGTAAGGACACACATACACAAAGCGTGAGCATCATCCTCAGCACTGCACATGAATACTGTTTACATAAACACCTTCAAAGAAAAAAGACCTTTAGAAATAAGAACTATGAATGAAACAGTCAAACCTGCAGACTTGGAGCTTCACTCTCTGAAGTGTAAACTTTAACTGAAAAGGCCACTTCACTAATAATGATATTCTGAAGCGTCCAAATTGAAAGTTGAAAGGTCGTCTGATTCCGGGGTCGTTCAGGAAACATTTCAGAAGGTAGAAGATGTCTCAGAGGGAATAATCCTCCAAATGTGAGAAGGCCAGAGGCTGAAGGGAGTTACTCACAGCGTCATCTGAAGTTCTGTTTGATACGTAGACGCAGAAACACTTCTGAAGCTCAACGCTAGTTTTGTTTTCAAGTGAGTTTAGTGTCAGTGAGTGTTCAGACTGGGTTTAATGTAGATTGTTTCAAAATGTTTAGCTTTAGTTTAGTTTTTGTTTTGATGTTATGATTTGGGAGGAATTTGAAAGAAGCAAGATTTAGGAAATTCAGAACTGGTGTCACTTGACTCACAGTCATGTGGACGTCCCAGTCTCAATAAACATACATATATATTTATATATATGTATGTTTATATATATCCAACGCCTCCTCATGACCAGATTGACAAAGACTAAAACTAAAGACATTTTCTATGTATTTTTAATTCATTTCAGTTAGTTTGTTAGTAAAAATGAAAATAACTTTATTGATATGGTACATTTAAAAACAGAGTTCACAAAGAGCTTTGAAGACAAAAAACAGTTAGAGCCAAACGAGGAGGCAACGTGTCAGGAGAAGTTAAAACAAGAAGGCAAACCAAAAAGTAAATATTAGTACGTACAAGTAAAAGGAATAAAATAAATAAAGAGATGAATCAATAAAGGATGAGAAGAAGACGCATCACATCAGACAGAGGAACCGCTACCTGCTGCTCGCTATACTCTCAGCTGTGTGAGCTCACCTCACTGTGCAGCTCGTGTTAGATGACTGGATTCTCCACAGTCCTGGAGCTTGGAGTGATGGTGCAGTGTTTGTGTAACGTCGCTGGTGGCGCCTCCGTCTGTCACATGACGTTAAAACTGATGAATACTGAAGTTTTAAACTCAAATTCTTACATACCTGTTACATTTCATTGCTTTAAATATTAGAATTGTGCAGTGTACAGTAGTTGCATCTCGTACTTTGCTGAACGACAGGTTGGTACATGTGATGCTGCTGTTTGCTCAGCACACTCAGCATCAGACAGGAAGGCCTGAGCTTCTCTGTGCTCCTGTTTACAGACCAGGAACCGCTTCGAGAGCACGAGGTCGGAGGTGGAGTGTCTGATGAGGAAGATGAAGGAGAATCCCCACGAACACAAGAGTGTGAGCCAGCACACCATGGAGGGATACCTGTTCGTCCAGGAGAAGCGTACGTATCACCGGCCGCCTCCGTGCATCTGTTACATCCTCCAGCAGCCGCTTACTGTCGATGCAGCACGGAAACATGAATGACTGCATGAGTGTGTGTGTGTGTGTGTGTGTGTGTGTGAGGACCAGTACGTGCTGGTCCTCACACACACACACACACACACACACACACACACACACACACACACACACACACACACACACACACACACACACACTGTCAGAGCGGCAGAACAAACAAACCATAATGAAGCTGCCGCTGATGAAGTCAAGTCTGATCTGCTGGAGACGTGACAGCAGCTCTGACCACGTGTGGTTACCATGGTAACAGCAGCGAGCACTAAAGCAGGCATGACTAAGACTCATCTTTTTTTTATTTGTTTTTCCTCTAACCCCGTCTCCCCCTCCTGCCTCTGCCTCTGACCGCTTGACATCATCGTTTCCTCTTGTCTCTCTGTTTTAAACCTTCATCCTTTTCTCTCTCTCTCTCTCTCTCTCTCTCTCTCTCTCTCTCTGTCTCTCTCTCTCTCTCTCTCTCTCTCTCTCTCTGTCTCTCTCTGTCTCTCTCTCTGTCTCTCTCTCTCTCTCTGTCCCTCTCTCTCTCTCTCTCTCTCTCTCCCTCTCTCTCTCTCTCTCTCTCTCTCTCTCTCTCTCTCTCCCTCTCTCTCTCTCCCTCTCTCTCTCTCTCTCTGTCTCTCTCTCTCTCTCTCTCTCTCTCTCTCTCTCTCTCTCTCTCTCTCTCTCTCTCTCTCTCTCTCTCTCTCTCTCTCTCTCTGTCTCTCTCTCTCTCTCTCTCTCTCTCTCTCTCTCTCTCCCTCTCTCTCTCTCCCTCTCTCTCTCTCTCTCTCTCTCTCTCTCTCCTCTCTCTCTCTCTCTCTCTCTCTCTCTCTCTCTCTCTCTCTCTCTCTCTCTCTCTCTCTCTCTCTGTCTCTCTCTCTGTCTCTCTCTCTCTCTCTCTCTCTCTCTCTCTCTCTCTCTCTCTCTCTCTCTCTCTCCCCCTCAGGCTCATTTGTCTCTACCTGGGTGAAGTACTACTGCACATACCATCGAGAGCCCAAGAGGGTCACCATGGTGCTGTTTGACCCGAAATCTGGGGGGAAAATGGTGAGTGGGTTTGACCGTTTAATACACTGACAGAGATTATAATCTGGAGGGTTCAGGTCAGCTGGAGGACACGACACTCGCTGACATACGTAAAGATAGACGACGTGTCTCCACTTCCTCTCACTGTAGAAGTCAAACCATACTGCACTCGTGGCATCGTTTGGAGCCAGAGTCTGCGTGGTTTCGAGATCCCGCCCATAAATCCACCCGATTCATTTATCATGATGTCTAACTCCCCTTTAATGGCATCCAGTGACAAATTAAAACCAAAATGAGCCCTTCAACATACATCAGTGTGATAAGAATGACTGGAAATGATTATATTTGATGTGCATCTTCGTGAAAAAGTCCAGAGTGCTCAGGATGTTCAAACAAAGTGTGATGAAGGGAACACAGAAGTGTGCTGCTCGGCACAGGTCGCCATCTAAATAAAGGAATAACATCTCTTTTGTGATATTTGATGTGTACTCTGAGCATTGTCCCATCTGATACCATGCAGGCGCAGGATTTATGACCCCAGATCGCCAGCAGCACTTAATATAATTTCTTACAATGTTTTTTTATCAGTTTTTTTTTTCCTATTTTCTAGTTATTAGTTATCTATTTTTTTCTATTTATCTATTTTTTCTATTTTCTAGTTATCTATTAAACTAGTTATAGTTGAAATAATTATTTTATTTATTGAATTCTATCAGACAAGTCAGAAAAAATGCCCCCCCAAAAAAATCAAAGACACAGCAAAATAAATCATAATAAATAAGTTATTAGGTACAAAAAATATGATCAAATATAAGTTAAAAATACATAAACATATAAGTAAACTATATATTCTGTTATATGGGGACAGGAGTAAAAAATTACAATATCAATGTCGTACATGTTTTCTATATAGTTTAAACATGGTCTCCATATTATAATCCTGAGCAGCCCTCTTTTAAATTCTTACAATATTACTAAAAAAACAAGCCATGCATTGATCAGCTTGAACACACACAGTCAAGTGAACGCCACATGCTTCAACACACAGACACACACTTAATCTGTCACCATGCTGTCACTTCACTCAGTTCATCCCACCGCTGCTCTCCAGCTCTCATGAACACACTCCGCTCAGCGCTGAGCTCCCTCGGGTGTATTTTAGTTTTTTATACACAACTTGAAGTCGAGAGACATTTTCAGGGAAGCTACAGAAAAGTGTTTAAAATAATCAGCTGGAAATGTCAAGTTCTGCGTCAGTCAGCCGTTCAGCGTGGAGATGAGAAGTGGTTCTGACTGCGTTCACACTCATACAGGGAGAGAACAGCTCTCCCACGAGCAGCCGCCGTAGACGAGAGTGCAGCATCGCCGAAGATGTTGTGAGTAAGCAGCGTGACTCCGAGCGTTTTCTCCAAAGTGTTATCTGTTATCGCTCTCCACCTACATACTGAATACGCTGCTGCAGGTTCAGGCCTGTTCTCTGAAGAGGTAAAAGTAGAAACACTTAACTTCGCAGAAAGAGCAGCGTGAGAGTTCTTTGCGTGCGTGTCGGATGGTGAACATTATGCTTTTATCACACAGTATCTGTAAAAAACAAGCTGATAATAAATAAAAAAACACATGCATGAAGCAACACGTGTTCTGAAAGGCTTCTGTGTGGGATGGAAAGACTGTCTGAGCGTTTGTGTCAGAGCGGAGTTCAGTTCAGTTCCCGCCAACATGTCGTGGACTTCTCTGGCTTTAACCTGTGTGAGGTGAATTTAACTCCAAACTTTAGTTAAAATGTGGTGACATCTGTGTTTACTGTCGCTGTGACTTCTGGGAAAGTCTGCAGGCGTGACTGAACACAACCTGGATAAAACTTCTCTCACTGAAGTATTATGAGCCTCAGATTTAAGACATTTTCCTGAAAATCAATTTGAGCCCTCTTTAATCTTTAATGTTTTCTGTTATACAAACTGTGACATGGCTCGAATCGTCCATGTGGACATCTGAATATTTCACATAAAGAAAGACTTGACTGATGTTTACTTGTACAGTAATGTTCCACACGACACCAAAGAGTCTTTTAAATGATTTCTTTCTTTTGAAGTTGATTATTGAAGCCTCGGGAACTTCTATCACGTCTGAATGTTGCCTGTGTTGATGTTGCTTCGTGAAATGTCGTCTTCTTCTGCAAACAGAATCCACCTACGGGTATAAAAACAGTAACCAGGAGCTGAACAGGGTTCAGTCTGTGATGAGGCAAAGCTCAGCTGCTTATAACACGACAGGATGTAACACCGTTTATACACATGTTCTTAGTTTCAGGCTTGTTTCTTGTTCAGTTCCTGCAGAGATTTGTGTCATTGCTCGTCTCACACTGCAAATCAAAAACCATCTTCATGAGCTTATTGTTGTAAAAATGCAGAAAGTGACCTTTAAGTTTTGATGAAACTGTCAGAGTTCTCAGTCTTGTTTCAGAAAACACATCTAGTTAGTTTGTTCTTGATTCTTCTCCTCTTGTTGTATGCAGAACATTATGTTTACGTGCAGGTTTACACTGTATTAGAATATTATATATGTACTAAATACTACCACGATGACTTTTTTCTCTTCCACTCTCTCTTTGTCAGGGAGATGAGGATAGCTTCATCCTCAAGTCGTGCACCAGGAGGAAGACCGATTCGATCGAGAAGAGGTTTTGTTTCGACGTGGAGGCTGTGGACCGGTCAGTGTTTACACAGTGTTGTACTTCACGTTATCTCTTATTCAGGGTGCAAACTGTGTCGTCTGTTAGCCCTTAATAGCTCCTGTGTCTATGTTTAAAGGCATTTTATCACATTTGTCACAGGATATTGTTGAATTCTCTGGAATGGATGGTCTCCACAAACCCACAAACTGAAAAAGACACAAATCAGCCAGAAAAGATTTAAACACTGTCTTTGTTACAAAGTGAATCCATCTTCATGTAACACATCACAGCTCCATCGCTCTGATCAGCCATCAGTTTATATATGATTATATATGTATGGTGTAATTACAGCTAACAGCCACATGGGGGGGTGGTTGGACCTGAAGATGGGACATCATGGCCGTGTGTCCTCACAGGCTCTCCCCCCTGTGGTGCTTCGCTTCCTTCACTCCTCCTCCTCTTCCTCCCTGTACACTCCTCCTCAGCTTCAGCCTCCCTCCGTCCCGTCAGCTCACCTTGGCATCGTCTCCTCCTCTTGTTTCTCGTTCCCCCAGTGTGCCTGTATTTATATTCCTGGTGTGCTGTTTGTTTGCCTCTAAAGTGGGTGAAGGGAATGCAGAAGACATTTCCTCTGAGGGTCGGCTGACACACAAACGTAGTGTTGTTGTTGCTGCATAAATACATGTGATGAGGTAGTTTAAGGGAACGTTTGTGTGTGTGTATCTACTCATGTAAAGAATGTGGCCATACACACTGTACATGAGTGTGATTGCATGCTGGGTAGTGTGTAGGTCAGTGTGTGTGTGTGTGTGTGTGTGTGTGAGTGTGTGTGTGTATCCAGTGGTGAAGGATGTAGTCGGATCAAGTAAAAGTAATACCACACTGTAAAAAATACTGCATTATAGCACCATCAGTATCATCGTCAGTATCCAAAGTGAAAGTGCTCAGTGCAGAAGAATGATGACAGCTGTCATTATGGATTAATCTCCATACATCCACACACATTCTGGAATAAAAGATAAATCCTTTTATTTCCAGGAAACCAGGCAGGTAAAAATGATATTTTGAACTTTATAAGTTTTTCTATGACTAAAAAATACACCTGTCTGTTCCAGTGGACATAAAATCCATACGCCGACGGCTCGGTATATTCTAAAGGCAGAACTTACCCTTTGGCACACAGCAGATGTATTTTCAGTTACAGGAAAGATATATGAGAAAAATGTTAATAAAATCTGGATTAAACACCTTATTTGAGAATAAAAGGATTCAGCAGTAACTCCTGAGTTCATCTCCTCCCTCTGCCTCTCATGATGCCGTATCTCAAAGTGACAACGAGACGCAAAGATAATAATCAAGTGCAACTGTGGTCAAGACTTTTGGCTTAATTCTATGAAGATGACTTCCAATTATATGTCTATTGTAGAAGGTTGTAGATTAAAGACAGATGAAGCAGCGAATCCTCATGTGGAGCAGCTGGAACCACAAAACTGTGTTTCTCCATTAAAAAGAAAAGAAAAGAAAAGTTTAAAGAATAATCAGTTATTAAAATAGTTAGCGTTTTGTTGTCAACGATTAGTCAGTTGAACAACTAATCATTTCATCTCTAATTTCATCTGCAGTAGATGTAATGTAGATTAGTGTAATCCAGAGCAGTGCGTCATGTTTTATAAGCAGACTGTTAAACTGTGAGGGAGCTACAGCTGCAGATGTCAGAAGAGTGTAGTGGAGTAGAAGTACAGAGTTGCATGAGTTAAAAGTATTCAAGTACTTCAAACACATACTGAACTACAGTATTTGAGTAAATGTTCTTTATTGTACTTGGTGTCACACTGCTGCCTCTTCTAAATGAAAATGCTTTGTGAGTGTTTATTTTAATGAAGGAGGGATTTTTGCCTTTTTAATGGACAGATATCTGAATTGTTTACATGTTTGCGTTCGTATCTTCGGGTGTGTTTGGCATTTAACGGACAATGTTTGCCACTGATCTTGATATTTGATAAGCTAACGTGCCTCGCCTGTGTGTGTGTGTGAAGGTCGGGAGTGATCACCATGCAGGCTCTGTCTGAAGAAGACCGCAGGTTGTGGATGGAGGCCATGGATGGGAGAGAACCGGTACGTTACCACGGTTACCAGTTTGTTCTTATGTGTGTGTGAGAGAGAGAATGAGAGAGACGACATGCCGGCTTATCAAACCCAGAACATTAAAACAGCTGCTCTGACTTCTGAGTCTGAAGGGAAACACACATGTGAATGTGTTTGATTTGATTTTTTTTGGGAGGGAAACCAGGGTTATTACAAGATTGAAAGATAATAGTTGCATTCGAGATTTATAATGGCTACAAAAACATGTCAAAATTAGGTTCACACAGAAATTATTGCAAAAAATTAAACATTTACTAAATTTTATTACAAGGCTCATCACCTGGACTGTGAATAGTTCACTAAAGCATCATAACTGTGGCCTTTAATAGCATCAGAAAGAACGGGATTCAACCAGAAGTGATGCTCACACGTTGCTTGAGTTGCTATAACAACATTCAGAGACGGGTTACAACCATGTGTGACAACAGTTTGGTTCATGAGGACCAGTTGGTTCTTGTACAAGCCTCACTTACTGTAGATAGTTAGTAGGATGTCGGTGTTCTGTCGAAATTCAATCCGTTCTCTTGTAAAATACTGAAAAAGTTTGCTTCTTTAAGCTTCTAGAAATAAAAGATTTTGAGAAGGTTAGAAGGGAAAATCAGTGTGTGGTGGAGCTGCTCCAGGGATGAAACAACCCGTCCTGTCACCAGAATAAAACAGAATGTGTTCCGAGTGACGTAGTCTACTGACATTTCTGCCATATGTGTGATATCACCTTCACATGACATGTTAATGAGCCACCGGAGTGACAGCGGCTCATGTCTGAGTTTTAACATTTGTAAAACATTTGACAGAATGTCAGGAGAACGTCTCCAGTGTTCATGCTCATGGCTACAAACCAAGTGGCTTCATTTAGGTGTTTCAAGCCTTTGAAAGTTTCACAAAGATTAAACCCACTTGGCTTAAACACAAAAAGTAATAATAACTGACCATATTTATAGCCGGGGTGTCACAGACGTCTGTGTTACAGTGGTGGTCGATGGGAAAATGCTTCTCCACAAGTGGCCAGTGGGACAGATTGGCAGCAGGGCTGAGATGTTTGAGCTGCCGGTGACTCCTGACAGACGGTGTGCAGTCATGTCCCTAATGCTGTGTTGACTGACAGCCAGTCTCAACACTTTCTTTAAGCCTCCTTAATATGCAGCTTTCTTTCCCCCCGAGGCTGGAGGAGTGTGTCAGCGCTGCTTTCAACACACACATTACTATTTAGTCACGTTCGTGTCCAAACACCTCCCTCATCCTCGTGGCTGCATTCAGTCGTGCAGAGGTAATCAAGTTCATAAAGCCACCGCAAGCTCCGACAAGCAGCCGCTGAGCTCAGGTGATCGGAAGTGAAACAAGACATGTTGGCGAGCGTGTTTCACCAGATGATGTTGTTAGACTTCCCGTCTCTGTGGCTGCTACTGTACCTCCACCTCCACCGTCGATATAAAGTCACCGCTGACAGCAGCCGTGAGATCCATCAACACCAGGCCAAAGCTCCGACTCAGGCTGAAACACACAGTCACAGATGGATTTAGATTTACTGATTTTCTATATGAGTCAGATTATTGTTATTTTAATGTGAAAAAAACATTGGTTCCATATTTATGCAGTCAACATGTTCGTGAGTTAAATTAAACTTTGCACGACCTAAACAAGATGTTCTCCTCCTCGTCACCGTGGAGACTGAACGTCAGGACGCATGCAGACAAACATTTAATGAGCTGGTTTTAAATAAAACAACATGTTATATGTTGATTGTAAAGGTACAGAACAAATATATGCTGCCATCATTAGACTCAGATGTAAATGGTTTTGTGGCTGAAGCAGTTCTGTCGTTTGATCTGCAGGTGTACAATCTGAACAAAGACAACCAGGCTGAAGGCAGTAAGTACTTTTAATTGGTATCAATTATCTTTTTATTCGAGGTTCCATTATTATTGACCTTTATCGTCTGACTTTCTGTATCAGATGTTATCATTATTATATAAATGACTCATTTTTAATTCAGTTTCATTTTTAATGATCTGTTGCTGTTTTCAACTAGATTTTTATCTCATTTTAGGATGTGAAGCTGATTTAAAACCCCTTTTTATTCCTGACTCTGTCTCACACTCACTGTGTTGCTCTCCATCAGTGGCCCAGCTGGATGTGACCGGCTTCAACGTGATGAAGAAATTCATCTACGCTGTGGAGACTCGAGGTACAGTGTGAAATCAGATTCCTGTTTAATTCTTTTTGTTCTAGATCTGTTTTTTATGTCCCACCACAGCCGAACAGTGTCTTCTGTCTTCTGTCAGTTGATTTATGATTATTTAACAGTATATTTTCACCTGTATCTGGCATTGTTCTTTATCCAAAATTGGGTCTATCAGGAAAAGAAAAAGTGTCATCGAGCTGAAACGATTAAACGTCTAATCGGTTATTCTACCGACAGAAAATCATCATGAAGCTGCTCAGTTTGCTTCTTTATTTCTCTAACATGACAATAAACTGATGATCGAAGAGTTTTGGTTTGTTCTTCTTCTTCTTCTTCTTCTCCTGGAAAATCAAGCTGGTTGTTGGTTTATTCTTTTACGAATGGCTTTAATCTGTTTCTGCAGATGAACTCTGTGTATTCGTCCAGTAGTCGTGGCGAGCTGCCTTTTAAATTCAGTAATCACATTATCTGTAACAGTTTAATTGACTGGCAGCCCTGAATGGTGCCAGCTGTCTTCTCTCTTTCTCCCCCTCCATCTTTTTTAGGACTGTCTCTAAGTGGACGAATTAACATTTGAATGCTCCTGCTGATGTGCTCTACCTTTATCTTCGGTCATGCCAAGTGCAGCAGGTGTACAGTGCTCGAAATGAGGCGGCGCTGAAATGAATATTATGTTTCACTGGTTTCAGGAGGTAACCTCTCTTCTCCTCTCCTCTTCCCTCCCTCCTCCAGGTATTGATGAGCAGGGCTTGTACAGAATCGTCGGCGTCAGCTCCAGAGTACAGAAGCTGCTGGGCCTCGCCATGGGTAAACACACAAACACACATGTTTCATCAAACAAATAAAATAAAAAGACATTTTCTCATCTTCCTATTGTAATCTTCATTTTCGTCTCCATCAGATCCGAAGACGTGTGCTGACGTGGAGCTGGAGAACCCAGAGTGGGAGATTAAGACTATCACAAGTGCTATCAAGCACTATCTCAGGTGTGTGTGACACATACAAGAACATCTGGTGAAACAGCTGTACACAATTCTACTGAGAAGTTAGTTTTAGTATTTAAAGATCTTTTCAGGCCTCCTGTTATTCGTCTCATTCTGAAATTACAGCACTTTTCTGCTCTTTTCATTCGGTGCTGGAATAAATACATATCGCTGCTTTCAGCCTCGTGTGTAAAACACATCTCAATAAATACTTAATTTCCCTGTTTATTCATGCAGCATGTGCTGTATCTGCTTAAGTCTGTTTTATGTATTTTTGAGCCTTTATTTACCCACAGAGGGTTTGATCGGAGCGCAGATGATCTTTTGCATATCATATTCACAGTTACACACAATCACACATGCGCTTAGTGATTTCCTCAAGAGCGCCGCGACTGTCGGTAACGAGGGAGGGATTTAGACTATGGGCGGCCAGGAATAGGCGACTAAGTGAAAGGAGCGATGCATGATGGGAAAGAGAGATGTTCAAGCTGTGCTCAGTCTGCTGTACCTGAATTACAACACACAGACGTTTCCTCCACACACACACACACACACACACACCTGCACGTGGCTGACAGCTTCAGAGAAAAGACCTACAGTTCACATCGACACACATCCGCAGCATCACTTCAGGCCTCATTGAGAAGCAGCAGGAGCCATTAAGCTCCTCAGGCAGCCGTGATTAAACGGGTGTCCAGGTGTGCAAACAGGCATGGCGGAGGAAAAAAAAGACATCATTCAGAACGATTCACATGTATTGATCTGTGCAGAGCAGCCAACCCTGAACTCCTGTTACATTTCACAATCTGACGTCTCCATCTCCTGTCGCAGGATGCTGCCGGCGCCTCTCATGACGTACCAGTACCAGAGGAGCTTCATCAAAGCTGCCAGTGAGTCTCTCACTTTTATGTCTCTTATTTATCTGCATTTTTTTTTTTTCATCCCTCCGGACGAGGAATCATCGGAGGAGCTCAGTGAGTTTCCACCGCAGGGACCAGGGTCTAAATTAAGTCTCAGGGACAGTATTTTACAGCCCAAGAAGCCCCTGCTCGGGGGGGTTGGACTTCCCGAGAGTCTGGGAACGCTGGGACTCTGAGCACTGATCCTTTTTGATTCAGTCCCTCAAACACGAGTTCACGCAGCAGAACACAATATAGACTCTCAGATTGTTTGAGGTTGTTTGAGGTCTCTTATATAAAAACACTGCAAACAGCTATTCTTCGACAGCCTTGGATTCACAGAACAAACCGTGCTAAATAAAGAACCGTACTGTTTACTGTGCCGAGCAGGAGAATCCATACGTAACCTCCGGTTTGTTATTGCTGTAAGCTGAGATCCTGTGAGTCCTGTCCTGCTGATACGTAAGTTTATGAATGTATACTTCAGATAAAGACTCATTCTTCTGTCTTGAGAGATCTCTTTAGCATTCCACCTCAGTTTAATTTGGACAATGAGACCATCGTCTGAATCGTCATACGAATGAGGTCATGACATGCAAGGTACAAAATTTGTACCTTGCATGTCATGACCTCATTCGTATGAGAATGAGGTCATGACATGCAAGGTACAAATGAGCTGTTCACCTACTGAGACACCAGGACGCCCCGCTGGGCCGACAGCCTGGTGGCCCCCGACTGGACCGCTATATGTTGTGTGTGTGTGTGTGTGTGTGTGTGTTCACACAGTATGTTGCTGACCTGTGTGTGAAGAGGAAAAGCCTGGGAAGCTGGACAATTTAGTAACAGCTTAGCCTTTTAAGGCTTCTCAAACAGCAGCTGCAAAATGTTTAAATTGTTTTATGATTCCAGCACCTGATGTGTGTGTGTGTGTGTGTGTGTGTGTGTGTGTGTGTGTAGTGAGTCAGTGTTGGGCTGATGTTAGATATTATCAAATATTGCATAATTTGCCTCCCTATGCGATATTTCTCAACATATCGAACAGCTTTTATGTCATCTCCGGGCTTTTATTTTGAAAAGAAAATGCACACGGAGCCGTCGAGGCAGTGGAGTCGATGCGTGTCGGTATTTGTGAGGTTACTTCAGGTGAACTGGCCTAATTTAGCAGCACGCATGCAGCGTTTCTGAGCGCGCCGCCTCTCCAGTTTGGCAATATCTCGGGGTTTTGGCGCGTCGAGGGATTTGAATGAGGCCACGCGTCATTCTTGCTGAAGCAGACTTTAACTAAACACGGCAGCACCACTAATTTGTGGTCTCAAATCGAGAGTGCAGCCCAGTGCAGTTTGAGCGACACTTACATTGTCTATCGCAGCAGATGGATTGATAGATGGATCCTTCTCACGTGGCTCCAAGGCAACAAAATACAGTTTTGTCAACAGTGACTGATTTAGATCATCAGATGAGAGACTCTGCACGAGGACTCAACACGCCTCCTTTCTTTTTGGCTTAGTTTTGATCTAAAACAGTTAGCTTAGGGCTGTTAAGGGTTGCTTTCACCGTCTGGATCATTTCTGTGTTGCTACTGTATCAGCTTTTCCCAGATATTTTGGACAGTGTGCTGGTCCCAGCAGGCCCAGGTGCAGCCCGGTCCGGTCCAGTCTGGTGTGCCGTATTACAGCATGTGTCAGTGACCTGTTCTCTTTGTTTGTCTGTAGCTAATTCCTGCAGAAAGCTGCTCTGACAGGGGAAGGAACTGCAGGAAATGACCGTGTGTCTCTGGCAACGCCACCAGGAAACGGCTCCATAGTGAGGCCAACTGGAAGGAGAGAGAGAAAAGAGTGTAGGAGTGTGTGTTTGGAGAGAGAGGGGCAGAGCGTGGCACCGGAGCGTGCCAGGGTAGCCGGTTTGATACCGACCTCGACCACCCGTGCTGTAACTCATGAATTCACGGTTTTGTAATAATCATAAAACGTAACGCGCCGTGCCAACTGTTGTAAGATTACAGATTTATCTCTCTCATCACGCCGAGGCTGCATTTGTGTGGGCGTCTGCATTTGCATGTCATTAATGTTTGTGTGAATGAATAAGTGCAAGAATGTGTGCGTCTGCCTGTGAGAGTGCGCTTTTGTATTTTTTTCCATGGCGATGGTTTTGCGGAGGCAGCGGGGTGTTTTGAGGACAGCGTCCTGAGATGAACTCTCTCTTTCGGCTCTGCCCTTCCTCCTCCTCCTCCCTTTCACTCGTCCTCCCCGGCTCCTCCCACTGCACCGCTCGCAAACCTCATCTTCTCCCTCCTCTTTTAGTCTCATCTCGGATTACTCTCTCCCATCCCATGCTGGTCTGGTGTTGGATATCTGCTTTAAGTGGAGGGCTTAGTGTTATTCAGCAGCTGCAAAGTTTTCCATTTACACCTGATGGGTACGGCGCATTGGGTCAGGATGAACGATTTCATTTTGTAACAACACTCAGCTGTCTCGAAGACGGATTGCCTCGACTCTCCAACAGTCACTGCAATCATTTCACTGTATTAGATTCTTCTCATGTGGCTGCTGCACTACATAATACAGTTTCCTGACCACTTACTGGTTTAAAGAGGGAATAGAGACTTTGAGAGACAGAGGAGGAGGAGGAGGAGGAGGAGGAGGTGAGGGGAGAATGCCACCTGGATTTCAGATACCTGCCTGCCTCAGGCTTGTACCAGCAAGCAAACACACATGCAGTAATTACCCTGTCTCCAGTTATTAGGCTGTTTCTTTCTCATTAATTCATCAGTTTTCTGCTCAGACTTCACTGTTGGTTCTCTCCTTTTCTTGCTATATCTTACTCTTTGTACCTTCCTCACATTTTCAGGTCAAATGCATGAATTCCTTCAGCTCCCTTTTCAGCCCTGCGAGGTGAAGCTTCTAAATATCACGACCAAACACTTTCCCCTTTTATCATCACTGTAATTCTGGCTTTATAACCTCGTACATAAAAGTGATGAAATAATAAGGGGTGATACAGAGGTGAGAGATGATGAGCATGAGTTGAATATGATGCTAATGCACGGTTTGACACTGAGAGTCTAACCTGCCTGCTGCAGACTTTAAAAGATGCTACGCCTCTTTTCAAGCAGCCAAGCTGACAGAGGCTCTTCTGAAAAACCAGTAACTATCCCTGATTAACAGGTATTGATACATATTTATGTATCTAATTTACCAAAGGCCTATTTTTCCAGCCTATAATTCCCGATGCAGTGATGTGTATGCTGCTTGTTCTGCAGGCAGCACAGTAATCATACTGTTTAGCTGCAAATCAGAACAAATTACATAAGGGGGTTATTTGACATTTTGGATTTGGAGGTCAAACTGATTATTGCACGGACGAACAAAGGGCAGTAAAGACTTCAGGTGAACAGGACAAATACCTGCTCTTTGAACGCAAGATTTCTTTATTATAGGCTGTAATTATTGAGGTGGCTGCATCTGAAACCAACAACCTGTTGAGCAGCATGTTTCAGGCAGCTTCTCTCTTAAGCTCTTTTTTTTCAGTCTCCATTGTGAGCCGTTATCCTCATTTGTGTGGTTCATCACCTCTTCCTAACGACGGCAGGCTTTTCACCTTTGAGGACATTTCGAACAGGTTTTTAAACCACACGTTCGCGTAGACAACCGGCTGCTTTGTGAACATAATCTCACAGACTTGCCTGTAGACTATGCGTGTAACTGGAGTTACTGCTGCTGCTGATGTGTTTTCTGACTCCTCACCCTGTCCCATCCCTAGACTGCGCTACACTGCTCCTGCTGCGTTCATTTTTAAGGACGTGTGCTACTGATGCTCGAAACGGATGCAGGATATGTGAATAAGCGCTTGTGCGTACCTGAACATGTTGTTAAAACCTACAGTTGTCATCATGTTCCAGCAGCATTTTGTACATTTTGATTTGAGCAAAGTAGCCCAGATGCCCTGTTCAGGAGCAAGTTCCTCCAGGTGTTAACAGGCCAGATGAGACCAGAAACAACTTCATGGCTGGTTTAGGTCTAACCCAGGTTCTCCTATCCATTACTTACCACCACAGGTAGATGGATGTTCGGGCGACACCCTGATCAGAAGCCTAAACTGACCCAACTGGCTCCTTTTTAAAAGCAAAAAACCTGCAGGTCAAAGGCTTTCAGACGTGTGAACTCGTTGCCCTCACTCTAAAGGAACTCCTCCTTCATTATATAATCTGAATCTTTCAGTAACTGTTCTCATGACCCTGTTTGCATCGGTATGTAGATCGACCGGTAATTCAAACGTTTCACCTGCATGCTTAGCTCGGTCGTCACCTTGACAGTCTGCTGAGTGATGTGGGTGTAGTGATCCACCTGTCGATCTCACACTTCATCTTCCTCTCATGTCTCCTCTTCTGTTTTCTTGTTATGTTGTTTCCAGAAATATCTCACATTATCCTGATGAGCCTGCTTTAGCTGAAAAGACTGACGTGGCCGTCGTGACAAACGGGAGAATGCGAGGCGAACAGTGGAATAATATAACTATAGTGGAAAATGCTGCTGTTAATAATTTAGCCTGCTTGGTGTGCATGTATGAATAGAAGCAGTGTTATGTTGCTGGTGGTGTGATTGCAGCCTGCATCTAAAGCAGTGATCAAACATGATGTTTTCTGTTCTCCCACATAATCGTTCAGGCCGGTGATTGCCAGGCAGCTCACAGCATGTCTTTCATTTCGACAAGAAGCAGGTTATGTAAAACAGGAGATTTATTAAGTGAGAGACAAACACCTGTTGTCTGCTCCTTCCTCAGACACCTCCTCTTCATCATTTCCCCATACAGATTTTCTGACACTCCGTCCATTAATTGTGATGCCTGTTGTGAATGTGTCTTTGCATGCAAATCTTGCTGTCAGTAAACACATCATAAAGCCTTTGGTTCGCCCGCAGCTGTTCAAAATGATGTTTTTGTTTTTTTATGCTGATGCACACTAAAGTAGCCTTTTTTGAGCCTTCACGTGTCAGCTGAGAATTAAACTCGGACCTTGTCCACACATGTGGATGTTTAGCAAAACTAACATTTCCTACATGTTTTGGCGTCCCGTGCAAACGTGAACGTCATATTAGGTAAAAGTTTTTTTTAAAACGCTTTCAAACTGCAGGTTTTTCCTTTATTTTGATCATGCCCACTTATGTTTTGTGTAGTGATGATAATAATGTGCAGCAACAACTGTGGACTACAGGTTGGTTTACGTTCAGTTAGTACCAGTGTAAGTTGGACCATATTCACACAGCGACCATTTTCCTCTGACGTATCATTTGGGATGGGAAGCTCTAGTGCTCGGATAATTTAAAGGGATTTGAGGCAGGATTTGTGAAAAAATGCATTTTAAGTTTTGAAATGCTAATGGATGATGAAGCGTTCAAAACCAAAAAGAATGAGCCCACCCACGCATCTCTCCGTCGCCTTGAACAGGCTGTGTGCTGCATCATGTATACTGTACTAGTACTGCAATTCATTGTCCGAATGTCCCGCGCGGTCCTGCGGACGTGACGTCAGATGACGCTAAATGCGCGTCCTCGACGGCTTGGAAACAGGAAGAAGACGAGCGCGGTGGAGCCAAACTAGTGTTTGTGTAGTAATGGATTCTGCTACGGCCAGAAAACGACCCACCACCACACAAAGTCCACTAAAAAGTCATACTAAGAAGAAAACGAAGGTTTTATCAGCGACAAGTCGAGAGTCGAAACAAAATTACGACCAAAGCCGGACCGGAACCAGAATAAACATCGGATACGGTTCGACTCATGGAGGCAGCTTCAACTTGAACTGGGACTGAAAACAGATGCTGACATGGCTCATTTCCTAGTGACCAGGTAAGAAAACATTACAGGTCATGTTTAGAGCTTGATTTGAAAATCATATGAGATCACCGAGGACTCGGAGTGACCTAACGTGCAGAGTAGCGTTAGCTGCTAACATGCTAACATTAGCCCACCGCTGTGTAACACTGAATAGTTACAGACTGCACATTTTCCACGGTCCTTTAGTCTGAAACCGAATAGTTAGAAATATGTCCCTTTATATATGGGACCGAAAGCCCTGCTTGTTATCCGGGAGGTGACGTTAGCAGCTGGCTGTAGCCACAGGCTAACGGTTTGTTTGTGTCTGTGTAGTAGCATTAGCTGCTAACACACAGCAGTCCCGTATCAGAGACGATGTTTTTGTCCCCCAATATGGCGTCTTTGCTTTCGCCTGTGCCTTTCAGACTCGCCGCTTGTGTGTCTCTACACACAGCGAGCCGGCTGCTTCATGTGTGTCGGGGATAAGGCTATCCCTCACACACAGCACAGTTAGCAGCTGTAGGCTACCAACGTCATTCCGCGGAGGGCGCATGCGCGGAGGTCTTGCAGTAAACAGTCACGTGAACAGCGAGTAAAGAAATAACAGCGTCACAGCATTGACGTAGACCTGATCACCACCTGCTGCTTGTTCGAGTGTTTGGAGTCGTTGTTTTGCTCTCAGGTGTAAAGAGAGATTTTGTAAAACGACAGTCAGTTGGATAGACTCTCTTTTCAAAAGGAGGAGAAACTTTCTGTCCTTTAGAAAAATATCCATATGTGTGTGGACAAGCCTTGAATCTATGTTTCTTCTCAGAATTGTAAGAACATTAGTCGTCAAGAAACAGGTGACGGTTGGTAGATGAGAATGTCAGTATCGATCGATTTAATTGGCCACTTGAGAGACGCAGATTCAGCTGCATTGTGTTTTTCTCAGAAAGGGAAAGATGAGGGAGTGTCTGGATAATTCTGTGTGGGTTTGTCACTGCTATTAAAAGGCCAGTTGTTGGTGTTAAAATATTGATGAGTGTGTGCAGCTTTAAAGATAGTGTGTTCATTCACTGTAAAGTCGTTTCTGGCGATTTCTGTGGCAGCTCAGGAAGTAGCCTCAAAAAACCTCTAAGCTCTATCAGTCCATTGAATCTCCAGTGAAATAGTGGACGCGTGACCGTACGTTCCGTAGATTTCATCAGTCATCCTCCAGATAAATTAAGATCATGTGGTCTCTCACATTTGCAGCCAAATGTTGTGTATTTGTATAGCTCTGTATATTCATGGCTGTGTGAATATACAGCTGCACACACTGCACAGGCTTCGAGATGTCAAGTATGAATAATGAATGATAAGAAAGTGGACCAGGTGCTGGCGCTGGAGGTAGTTAAGGATCAGCTGATGGTCAGCAGATGTGGCAATCCTCCTGAAGAAATGCACGCTTCATTTTCCATAAGTGCGTGTGGACATGTTTGCTTTGCTGACTTTGATTGTGAAAGTATGTTCTCCATGCATAATCAGAAATCCTCTTACTTAAGAGATGCACTATGCAGTTTTGATGAGGTGACACCCAGACTTGCCTTCAGGGCTTTTTCAGGGCCTGGGCCTGTAAAGATGGTGGTATTTTATGAAAATCATTCCTTTTTTATATTTTAAGTACAAAAACAAAAGCGTCTCTATAACTGTCGACGGCCAAAATTACAGTTTTTTGTGCTTTAGTTGAGTTGAGTTTTTCTCTGATCAGCTTGCTGGCTTAACAAGCTAGCTGAGCGGAGATAAGGTACTGCTTATGTAACGTTTGAGTAAATGTTTCTGTTGAGAGAGTAGAAACAGGTGGGTTTCCTGCTGTGTTGTGCGACTCTGGTTCCTCAAAAACCTGAGGTCCTTACAGGTGATCAGAAATGTAAATGGTTTTTAATTCTGATGTCTTAAAGTCTCCGTCTCAAATGTTTTTTTTTTATTATAATACTTTATTTACAGTTTACAAGTTTTACAAAGACAATAATAGGACATACAGGAGAAAGACAAAACAAACAACAAAACAAAAAAACAAAACAAAAAAACAACCAAGGCTGCCGGACAGTTCACAAGATAGCTATTCTATTCTGTCAGACATAGCTGTCGCAATGTCAGTATCTCCAGAGCGAGGTAAAATTACATGAATAAGTGAATCCAATCCAACACCATACTACATAGTTATTTAGCCAGATAAATCAGAGTCCCTGTGGTTATCAGGTGATGTGACACTTGGCCAAAAAAGGCCCCCATGTTCTCTCAAATCTATTTTGTGTCTTCGGTTTGTGCTCCGTCTCGAATGTTTAAATCAAAAAGAACGTTCCCTAAAAGTTCCCTGAAGGTCATATTTTTGTATCCGTCAAATTATTTTACTTTCTTTCTCCTTTTTTTCAAAAACACCCTCAGACATCTCTCAGGGAAACCTGAAGGTTCTCTGAAACTGTTTCTGTGAAATCTTTCAAGGACCTTGAGGGAAAGATTCTTATTCTAAGTGCTGCATCGTAGACAACTAGAAGTGTTTCAGTTTTTTGAAGATCCTCATTGTTATTGCTGATAAACCTACAGAGAACGACCTTTTCTCTAATCTCTAATCTTTAGACATCATCTGAGGAACATCCCCTAAAAGTTCCCTGAAGGTTTTATATCTGTAAGAACTTTTAAGTTATTTTCTTAACAAAACTCTTTACCTTTAGGGAACATTTTCCATGAAGGTTCTTTGAGGGTTGTTTTAGTGAAATCTTTAAAAAAAAAAACCTTCACAGAACGCTCCCTAAACGTTCTCTATAGAGTTTTGTTTAAATAACCCACAAAGCTGATGGTTATGAAAATATAACCTTCTGGGAACTTGAAGGAAACTTTCCCAGAAGGTTAGTTTTTAAAAAATCCTTCACATACATTTACATTTATTTAAAAACTTTCAGGGAAACTTTATGTAACATTCCCTAAAGGTCCTTTGAAGATTCACAAAAATAACCCTCAGAGAACCTTCAGGGAATGTTCCTCAAAGGTTCAGAGAAGGTTTCACTAATCAACCTTCAGAGAACCCTCAAGGAAATGATATTCATACTGAAATGTGTGGGTCGGGTTAGCACAGTTCACCTGCAGAGTAAAGCAGGTTTCATGATGAGTCACGTGACCCGCTGCTGTCTGTGATGTTGCGATGTGAACGGAAACTGACTGTTTCTTTTTAATCGTTGCATTTGTTCGTGATGTGCCGGCTCCACCCTGTACGATCTCCATGTTGGGCAACAACAGGACGACTAAAATCCAAAGTTGGCTGAAATTCAAAGGACTTAAAAAGTGGTGTGTTGAGTGATGGATGTGTCGGAGGCTGCTGTGATGAATGAGTCCTGTTGGTGTAATCACACTCAGACCTCGGTGTGTGTGGGTGTCTCTTTAATTGATTTCTCCTGATGTGATATGGATTCCTTGCAGTTTCTTGACATTCTGTGTGAATTGTAATCCCTTAAATCCAAGCAGTGACTTCAAGGATATTCATGCACTACTGTATATATTCGCCTGTATTTCTAGTCATCTGTCATTTCATGCACTTTCAGTTGCCTGAACACTGAATCCAAATGCATGATGACGTTTGTGTTAAATGAATAGTTTCTGATGAGTAATGATCTTTTTTGGAAAGCCTTTTAGTCACTTTCATGCCGACAGTTAAAGGAGAAGAGCCACAGAGTTATCTTTGAATTTGTTTCCCGAGTCTGATGGCTGAAGTGTGTCGGTGCTCCTTACAGACGCTGGTATATACACAGAGCGAGTATCTACAGTAGGTACTGAGCAAAGATTAATCTTTCTCCAGAAAGTGTGTCACTGCTCGAACAAGTTGAAGATAGATACCAGTTGAATTCTGCTTTTCACTCCTGGATAAAACCAACACATGTTCAATAGTGTTGGACTGAGAGAGCAGTGTGTGCTTCAGCATAATGTCTGTGAGCTGCTGGATACCACAGACTGAGCATACAGAGCGATGAGTGCCAGTGTTTTCATGTGCATGCATCTGTTTGGAGGTATGTGTGGGTGAACTGGACGTGCACATGCATGTTTATGTTATAGGCTTTTAAATGTGTGTGTGTGTGTGTGTGTGTGTGTGTGTGTGTGTGTGTGTGTGTGTGTGTGTGTGTGTGAGAGAGTGTCTGTGTGTGTGTGTGACTGGTTACATGTTTTTGTTGTTAGTGTTTGTTCTGCGTCTCTCTGCTTAATACGTAATAAGTATGCTTTTAGGGGATTTTCTCTCTGTAGGCCTGTGTATAAGTGCTCGCAAATATTTGGTCTGTGTTCACTGTATATTTGAGTGTGTGTGTGTGTGTGTGTGTGTGTGTGTGTGTGAGTGTTTTATCTTGTCAGCTCTGTTGGTTGCTGTCTCTGTGTGGGAGATGCTCTGCTGGTTGTGTATTGGCTGGCGCTGACAGCAGAGACCCGAGGGCTGATCTAGTGTGAGACTGCTGCTGTCACCGTTCTATCGACTGACTCTGCAGCCGTGACTGATTATAGTTATTCATCAACAAAAAGTCTCTGTGCCCACCTGTCTGTCTTCCCTGCCTGTCTACCTGTTACTCAACACAACACAGAGTTTTCCAAATTTGCAGCAGAGTGACAAAAACTGTCTTTTCATGAGCGTCTGACTCTCATCACCCTGCCTTTTTTTGTCTGGTCTTATAAAGAAGTCATCAAACATGACACCTCACGCTGAGGTCTTGTTTTCTTTAACTCTCTTTCTGTCCTCGTATCTGTCTCCGTCCAGAGTTGGACAACCCGGAGGCCCGGGTGACGGAGATCCATGCTCTGGTGCATCGGCTCCCTGAGAAGAACCGACAGATGCTGGAGCTGCTGATGAAACACCTGGGCAAGTAGGTGGAGAATATCACACACCTGGACGACTGCGGTCTTTTATTCTTATACTGCCGTCAGACATCAGGAAACAGAAACAGCACTGTGGTTAATTTTAGCAGTTTCTCTATTTCTGTGCCCACATGGCTGTAATTCTCCTCAGTTTGATTGTGGTTGTTGTCCATCCTCGAGGTGGATTAAGGCTCCGTGTAATCTCTTGACCACATGCATTAAGGCGGCGTGTGCTGAAAATAGAAACCATCCAGCAGTCACGGGGCCAAATCTATTCCCCCACTTACCAACTGAAGCCATGGTGAGGTTAAGATAGGGCTACATTTTTAATAGAACTTAAATTGCTTTATCTTAGCCTGAAGCAGGTATTAACTCCACATTGAAATAAAGTCATGTGTCCCTTTTTTAACCTCAGCGTCTGTCATGTGTTTCGACCTGCAAATCACCGAATCAGTGCTGCACGATAACAGGATGCTACTTACCCTTCCAACTGATTGGAACTCAACATTTTGCTCGAGGGCGTTTCATCAGGGCAGATGCTGATGAGCACTCCAGATGATTAAATTCAACAAATCTGTTGCAGGTCTCCTGCAAAGATCTCATTTTTTCATGTGAAGTACATTCCCTGACAATTGCCTCTTCATTTTATGTTTCTCCCTCCTCTTTGATGCTCACCTACTGAATAAAAACACCACAGATCATTTATGAGTCAAACAGGCTGTCTGTCTGTAGTTTACATAACCACAAGCTGCTGCAGCCCCTAAGCAAAAAAGCAGGGCATGACACTGCTGGCTTATGTACAGATATTCCTCTAATGCAGCCTACTAGCATTGTGTTTTCACTCTAAACCCGCATCTAAGCCCCGTGGCTTTATTGGGATTTTCTTCAGCAATAGCTGCATGATATAATGTGTGTCAAATGGGCCATCAGCCATGTTTATACAGCGTGCAGGCGAGTGCGAATGCAGGTATTTTGGTGAGCATGCACATCATTACCTGAGCTTAGAGGATTACACCTGTCTTATAGGTTGAATGGTTGAATAAACACACCTCAGCTCTTTCAGTCTCATTCAGTTCAGATCCGATCAGAAGGTTTATCGCATCAGTGAAAACAGAACTGCCTCAAAGGTTCTTCTGTCAGTGCAGAAAACACACTCAGCTGCCGGTTAATCCTGGAGACTCAGCTGACGTGAAGGCCGTCAGACACGACAGGCTCGTCACAGGGTGTACAAACCAAAACAAGGAGCTGAAAGGTGGTAAAATGTTTCTCTCTCCGTCTCTCTGTCAGTGTGGCCAGCCACCACCAGCAGAACCTGATGACCGTCGCCAACCTGGGCGTGGTCTTTGGGCCGACGTTGCTCCGCCCACAGGAGGAGACGGTCGCAGCCATCATGGACATCAAGTTTCAGAACATTGTAGTAGAGATCCTCATAGAGCACCATGAGAAGGTACGGGAGGTTTGTGTGTGTGTGTGTGTGTGTGTGTGTGTGTGTGTGTGTGTACACAAACAGCAGAATTCGTGGTTGAGGATTAAGCGAGTCCCGTGGCATTGTTGAGGGGATTGACTTTTGTGTAATTGCGCAAATTAAAGCAGAAATTAACACACCTACTCGTTCATATCCGAACGAGCACCTGACGCACATGTATATAATCTACACACTTCAAAGCCACTTTCCCCCGGCGACGCAAGCAGCTTATTGGCAGTCCAAGCTGCTTACACACGTCGCCATGGCAACAGATATATCAGCTGTTTGAGACCCTAGCGTTGTGCACACAGTATGTTCAGGAAACACACAGTACAACACACAGACAAATAGAAACGATGAGTCACGTACAGAAGACTCGGCCGCCCTCTCCGTCCTCCACAGTCCTTGAAGACCGTCCACGCTTCACACATCTGCCCTCTCCTGACAAATAAAATGACGATTAGGTCAAACCATCGTCTGTAACATTCATTTTGTTTGCTGTGGTCAGCCTGAAGCTCGTCTGGAGCCGCTCTTATTCTCCGTCCTTCACAATATCTATTTTAAATGAAAAAATATTTCATTTTGGTGGAAAATGTTTTGAAATGATTTCCTCGAGCTACAAATCACATCGGGTCACTTGTATTTATAAAGCCCGGTGTCACACAGCCCAGTTCACCTCCAGGGGTTTCCAGGGTTACGGAAATATTGGTAGGTTTCATGTGATCCTGCTTATACAACTCCAAAACAACTGAGTCAGTGTGTTAAAATGCTTCTCCTGCACTCACAGATGTTTATTTTTTTCCCTTCTGTTTCCATCTTGAGTGGAGCTATGGGCTCGGAGCTGGCAGCGAAGCAGAGAAAAAAGGGGCTGACAGATAAATGGATGGAGCCACGATGACATTTGTCTTTGGCTGAAATAACAGACTAATACGAGCAGAGCGGCAGTAGCTGTGGAAAAAACCATCAAGCCGAAGAAGTGATACGTAATTGGTGATCACTTCTGTATTTTTATCTCAGCGGGGTGTTTTCTGAATCTTGCCTAATTGTGCTTGAAAAAGCAGTTGTAAATTTCAGCAGTGTCACGATCAGTGCCATGAAATTGCAGACTGAGGCACATAATGTTCCCCGGGGTTCAGCTCCTGCACATGTAATTATTCCCAGTTAAAAGACGTTTTTGCTTCACAGCAGTGAGCAGCGTCTCGTCTGCGGAGGCTGCAACTGTAATGCAAACATTACAGCAGGAATTAATATTAGATTTTACCCTGTTAGCTCTTATTTGAGACCAACTCTTTAGTCGACAGAGAGCGGGAAGGCGAGAATCATTCACTGGGCATTAAGTGAGTCGCAGGTCCACAGGTGGTTTTGCAGACCTGAGTCGTGTCATGCTGCTGGTTTAAGTACCGATTCTGTATCAGATCACAATATTCTGACTTTTGTTGCATTGAAGCAGGAGTGATACGGCCCTGCACTTACAGCACGCTGTGCACATCCGCTCTTTAAAGTGGCAACAGACGACTGTTCAGCTTTAAGTTTAGCTTTTAGTTGATGCTGAATGTAACAGTTACAGAATATCTCAAGGAAATTGAATCGAAAGCAACTGGATTTGGTGAGACTAGTCCAATGTTGGACTAGTTGGACTAGTCTCAGCCTAGTCAAGGGAGCAGGAACTGATGAAGCCTCTCGGATGAGAGGTGAAACGTCTTCAAGACAAAAACCAAATCCAGTTGCTTTCGATTCAATTTCCTTGAGATAACTATGACCTGGATGAATGAGAATATTCACAAGCTAGTTACAGAGTAATGACATCGTAGGCCGTTAGCACACAGCAGACATTTTCCTGTCACACATGCCATCCTGTGTGCTGCAGGTCGTATAAATGTAAATCATTGCACCACTATCTGCCTTCATGTCTCTGTTTTAGATGTTTACATGGGTGAATAAGTTCACACTTCTTATCTTTTCTCCATTTTAGATTTCGCCCTCCAGCGAAAATGCTTATTTCTTCTTCATTCTGTTTCGAGAAGTGGTGTTGATCATCCTTGATTTGAGATTTGATTTTTTTCTCCCCCGTTTCCACTTTAACAGAGGAAACAAAAATATTACTTTTCACTGGCGGTTTGTTCTGTAAATGTCTGTATTGTTTCTTATCTTCTCGTGCAGATATTCAGGGACATGCCGAGCTCTGCGAGCGGGCCGACCAACATGCAGCTCAACCTTCCCCGGAGGAGAAGCACTGAGATCAAAGCCCCGTCGTGCAGCGAGAGGCCGCTCACACTCTTCCACACACCGACACACTCCCAGAAAGGTGAGCTGGACCACGTAATTAGCCGATTAGACCTAATTAAAACAAATGTGTTAAAGATGAATGAAGTCTCTACAACCACCACTCTCTGCTGGAGAGGCGGTCAGCGGTCGGTTATGGATTGATTTGTTTAGCTTCTGATCAGAGAGAACTCACAGTCAGCAGATGTTTGGTTTCAGAACAGGAAGAGGCTCACCAGTACAGAAGTGGCCACTTACAGAAAGAAATGGAGAACATTTTTCTGTCTGAAAACACTCAAATCTTTATTCCTGCAGGTGAAAAGAGGAACAGTGTAGGAACTGCAGCCGAGCTGCAGCCCGTGTCCTCCTCCGCCAACTGTAACAGCAGCAGCAGCAGCAACAGCAGCAGCCACGGTCGAACCCCGAGACACAGCCTGACCAGCAACGACGGCGAGCAGGACGCCCGGCAGATCCGACCCAGCTCTCTGTGAGTAACGTGATCAGAACATGATGCTGAACTCAACCTGTGTGGTTCCTCTTAGATACTGTAGGCTCGATTATTTAGGTGTATTACTTTAAAATATTTAACCTATATTTAATTTCAAAAATGTAGTGTTTGATTAATTACTTTGAGAGATAATCAGCATCTAAGTTCTGTCTTTTTCTCTTTATTGTCTTGTACCAGTAAAATTTCCTGAGCCTTTAGTTTTTTACTTTAAACTGAAGTTAATTCCAAATTATCAGGAGAAACAAAATACTTTTTTTCAAGGAAATCCTTTAATAAACAATAAACGATGAACCTTACTTGTATAATAGAGCCAAAGTGCTTTGCACATCAAGACAGATTTAACTCATTTATTGTTTAGTAGTCAGGAAGATCCCAGGTGTCACAAGATCTTCAGGGAGTCCTGGTCAGGAGGGCAAATGTAAAGATAAAAAAGTTATTATGTCAGAGAAATGTCTAGAAAAGCAAAATAAATAAAAAGCTTTCCAGCTCAGCAGTGTTTGTGTGTGCGGGCAGAGAGTTTGCACCCACATGGAGACATATGAGTGCAAATATTCAGTTCAAATGCACACAAACACATGATTTAAGAATGTACACATCCACTTGTTTTCATGCACAAAGAAATTCACCAGCCCAGAAATGCATGAGCACATGTGGACACATGTCGTGGGACCATATGTTTGTGGGATTGTGTGTTTTTCTCCTGGATGAGGAAATGTTGAATCAAACAAGAAGTCAAGATCCCATTCTCATGCATTCACACATACAAATATCATGTATCAGTTCTATAATCTAGTTTAATAGGTTTTGTATATAATCAAACCATAAGAAGTACCTGCCGTGTATATCTCGGATGTTTCCGGCTGTCTGTGTCCGAGCAGCAGTTTACACAACTGAAACCTAAAGACTGAACTTAAACAAAAATATTTGTGCAGGTCTGAACCAGCAGGTCTGAACCGGCCCGTCTGCCTGTGAGCAGAGCTGTATATGTTCATATAAACACTGGACCGGCCCGTCCTGAGGTCACGAACAGACGCCTGCATATGGAATTCACAGCGACACGAGGCTGAGCACACGCAGACACAACGAACACACTCTCGCTGTCTTCATCTTCCTGTCAGTCATCATCTGTTCCGTCACGTCTTTTCTACAAGACACTTTGGTGTTGACAAAGTCTTTGTTAGACTAAAGAGACGACACACGACCAATCATCTTATTACTGACACGACGGTGAAAGAGCTTCAAGCACAACCCGTCACCAAGTCGATGACGCGTCACTGCTGATTATTCTTCTCCCTCCGTCTTCCCACTGTCATCACATCTTCTTCATCTTCACCCTTCTAATCTCTCACTCACAGAGAGTTGTTGTGAGAGTTACAGTTCTTTCTGGCGGCAGCAGCTGGTGACAGACTGGAGAAAAGGAAATGTAAAAAAATAAACAATGGAATAGTGGTGAAATTCTGTCCATGCAGCAAGATTGTATTTTGTAATTGGTCGGCTGGATAAGTGTTCAAAGGTTTGAATTAAGTGGAAAGATCCAGTTACTTCTACTAATACTACTAAGTCTGACTTGCTTCAGCACAGTAATAAGTAATAATATACCCTGAATATTAGCAAATAATTATTTCTTCAACGTGTTTGCATTCTTAATAGAAACAAGAAATTAAAATAGTAATTTATGTGCAAACTAATCATCAGTTTGTGGGAAAAAGAAGGTAGTTGGTGTAGTGCTACAGTAATGGACTGCCCAAATGTTAGCTAGCTAGCGTTAGCAACATTACGTTAGGTGACTTTTGCTAAGGCTAGCTCCTAGCTAGCTGTTGTTGCTAACATTTTGGTGTTAGCAATTGGACAAACTAGCGACCACGTGAGGGGGCGGATGACTCAGACAACAGTGGTGTTGTAACGTGAACAGTGTGAGACTTCACTCAATCTAATGTAGCTTGTTTTGACAGCAAATTGTGACATTTCCTGACTAATTGAGGCAAATAAAACATGTTTGTGATTTATTAAAAAAAGACATAAACTTTTTAAACACAATCTCATATTTCCAAATCTTAGACTTCAAATCTTGGCAAGCTGAGAACCTTTTCAACACTGTGATAACCTTAATGCTGAATCTGTGTTAGTGCTCATTCTCTAAAATAATGCTCACATATTACTTCAGTATGTGAATGGAGTGAATGTTGTGTAGTAAAACACTTGCTGGACAGTCGTCCTGAGCGCTCAAAGCGCTTTACAGCACAAGTCAGCTTCACTCATTCATGCACACATATTGATTGTTGGCAGAAACTACAGCACCGTGCGAGGCAAATTTGGATTCAGTATCTCGCCCAAGGACACTTTGACATGTAGACTACAGGAGCCGGGAATCGAACCGCCGACCCTCTGATTGGTGGATGACCACTTTGCCTCCTGAGCCACAGCCGCCCCCTCCTGTGTATGATTGTTCCCCTGGGAAATCATATTATCTTCTATCTTGTGTTTGAAGACTTCAGACTGACAAGAAGATCACATGACAGTGACGGGCCGCCGACCACGACTGTACACTGACATGCACTTATACTGTGAACCCACATGGGATGACAGTGTAGAAGAACAGTCGTGACTGTGTGTTCAGCCTCTGAACGAGCCCTGCAATCACACGGACGGGGAAATGAAAAGGCTGCATCTAACTGCTGTTTTGTGTGGTTAAATCTTAAAATGTGCACATGGAGCCCATTGACAGGAAGATGCTTGTCAGTGGGGTCGTGCTCACATAAGTTGAAAAGTTCTGATCCTTTCAAAATGAAGCATGTGGTGTGTGTGTCTGAACTAAGGGTGAAAGGACACTTGTTTATTATTGTTATTATGTTTTTATTATACTTACCGTTAGGATATTTATATACCTTCTTGTGCCTGTTGTAAACGGAGGCCAGGGTCCATTTCAAGGTTTTATGCAAAGATATAAGAGATGTGTCATCCATAAATGCTAAAAGAGAACAATAAAGCAGAGATGAAAGGCCTGAAGGAGATCGTCAAGAGCCCTGAGAGAAGCAGGGAGACAGAAAATCGTTATTTTTTTTTTTTTTGATGGTTTTCCCATTATGAGTCACATTCAAGAGGCATTAAGCGTCTGAGGTGAACAACCTGTTTGACATGAAACTGCCAAACGGTGCGTTAAAATGACGCCTTCACAAGCTTCTGCCCTTATTTTCTGCCTCGTGTGGATCCAGTGCAGTCGAGTGTTTCACACATTTGGAGCTTTAATGTACATTTTGTACGTGTATATATGCACATGTGAAAGGTGAAATAGATCTGCCCTCATTAACTCAGCTCCAGCCAATTTAGTCGCTAAAGCATCTTGCAATTGGTCACATGGAAACTTTCTGCTCTTTGCACTTCATGGCTTCGTTTTATTTCCCTGCATGGAAGAAGAGAAGTGTTTGGTCAGAAGTCTACCAGAAAAACCAGAGAGCATACATTCAGATTAAAACACATGATATGTAATTTATTAGCTATGAACAGTCACGCCAACATTTTGTTGCCGGGATACTGTGACAAGGACAGCGATAGCAAACCTCCTGTTTATAAAGTTAGAAAAGAATCTGCTTTGCATTTTGTGCGATGGCCATGAAACCTGTAACTAAAGGATGAATAAAGAGACAGAGGACGGAGTCATTTTGCATTTTACTGAATGAGATTATGTGTGGCTCTTTGAATCGCTGCACCTTTTGAGGGAATTACCCTTTAAATGGGGCAAACTGAGGGTTAAACAGGATAAAAGGAGCAACATTTAGGGCTCCTGAAAGCTTCTGATCTGCAGTCACTCTCAGGTCAGGAGGCAGTGTGGACCCGCGGGTCACAGATTACAGCCAACGGATTTAACTTCATGCGAGCGTGTTTGAAGACGAGCTCTCGCAAACACATACTCTCTGTCATAACAGACGAGATGTTGTTTGACAAAAACCTCCATTCTCCTGTTCAGCAGCGAAAACCGAAGAGAAAATTATGACATACCAGCCATAAATAGTCATACGACTCGGCCGAGGGCACAGTGTGAGTCGTCTAAAAATACAGAGCCTAAACGTCAGTCCAAGGTTCATCTGTTCATCATTCTGCAACACAGAGTCGCACAACAAAACGCAAACGGAGTCCCTTTATACACAAAACTGTGTTTATAACGGAGTTAAAGTGGAGGAAGTGTGGACTTTATACACGTGATGATGTTTTCATGAGTGTTTAATCACCTGAAACTAAGAGAACAGGTCCTCTTCTGCATCAACATGTTTCTACATGCACAGACAAACTAATCACTGACGCTAGAAAGGACAGGGTGAGACGAGGTGTGTTCAGTTGGTTGCAATATGCAATCAGGTGATGCTACTAAATCCTGTCAGTGTATTTTTTCTCTATTAGATGTTTTCAGACTAGATAAAAAACCAACAGCACAGTATTATAACATAATTTCCACCGGAGCATCCTCGAGCATGAGTTTAATGAGGCAGAGAGCCTTTTTTTGGGTTGTTTAGATGATTAGAAACCATACGTCGGTTCTCAATAAGGCTTTTATACAGAGCATAAACTGAAACATTAACTATAATGAAATTAGACGGAGGAAACTCAAATCAGCTGAAGCACTGAGACATTATGTCGATACGAAGACATTAGTGTCTTTGCAGTAAAAGTTGAATAATATTTGTCTGGCCATCTAAAGTTTGAGCAGTTAAAGGGCCACTCCGCTCATTGTATCTGCACATTAACATCAGTTTTGAGTTGTAGTTGTATAACAGTTTGATAAAGTTGTCTTCACCTTGTTGTTGTCTAACCCTGATGCTGTCAAAATGATGTAATTGAGGTTATCTCAGCTTGGACTGAGGGACTAAAGACTCTTCTTCCACGGCCTCAGATTACAAACTGAGGGTATGAAACACGGTCCAACGAGACAGTATGCAGTTTCATTGTGGGTAGTGTAGTTTCAAGTGTTTTTGGAGCCTCACTCATACGAGGAATTAGATGTCAGGATATCTCGTTGTGCAAATACTAAGTTCCCTTTTTAAATCGCTGCAACAAAGACTGGCTGATTTGCAAATTTAAGGATCAGCGGTTCTCATATGAACCAGTGAGCTGATCCAATAACTTAAAGATGCCAACATCAACATCAAGTCCATTTACAGCATAAAATGCTAACAGAGAGAGTCATTCTGGGGTAATTTACTGGGATGTCAGCCCAGATCGTGTTTTCCAAGAGCCGGGCGTCCTGAATATCCAAGAAAAGCCCGGCTGCACCCTCCTCACTGACGAGAGAGAGGTCCAGAGGTCAGGGGTTAACAGCTGGGCCCTCAGAAGCCCGACATTCCTCTGAGGCGGATGTTATTTTCAGTTCTAACACTCTGACTACTGTTGGTGGTTGTTTTTCAGGTGAGACATGCCTGGATGTTTCCTCACACCTCTTTCAAATAATTCCTCGAAAGCTTTCTCAGAAAAAAAACACACCCCCACGACTCCTTCTCATAATGACCAAACCAAACGTAAAAAAAATAAATAATATATTACAAATGCAAATATAAGACAAGTGAGAAGTTTAATGTCTGACCTCTGTCGACTAGTATATGTGATTAATCCGACTGCTGACCCCGTGGACTTAACTTCAGATCTGATGTTCGTACTGAGGTGAAAGTATAAATGGCAAAACGTCTCCTTCTGTCTCTCCTGTGCTCCTCAGAGAAAGTCATGGATTTTTATTTATTTCTCGACTCTGTTTGGCATTTGAGAGAAAAGCAGTAAAAGTACAAAAAACAGTGAAGAGCAAGAAATGGATGGAGCGAGACGAGAGATAAAGAGATGAAGAGAGATGTTAACTAGATGAAAGATAAAAGACGAGCGATGCGTGAGAAGCTGGTCGATTGTGACTCGAGTGTTTTCTAGGAAACCTGTCAAAGAAATATTTCTTCCCTCAATGTATCACCTAACTATGCACACACACACACACACACACACACACACACACCTGCGTCTTCCTTCTTTAAGCCTTCAGCGTAACACTCGCTGTCGAGCTCTCAGATCTTCCTGTAATTACAGTGAGCGCTGGCCGTCGCTCATGAAACATTCAGCTCAAGTTTTTTCGATTGTGTTTCAAAGCTGCAACCCGATAGCACAGTATATTTTTGATGTTGACATTCTCGGTACACTTCCTCTCTGTGGCATTCTCGGTTTCGCCCCCTTCTTCACCAGCTAACCCTCCTGTCTGCACTGCTGTAAATATAATTGATGACATATGAGCTGAGCAGAACCTCAGGCCATACAGGGAAACACATCAACAGGTTAGTCAGCTTTTAAGTAACAAAATAACGGGGTGCTTTTATTGTGAAAAATGTGTGTGAAATGAAACGTATTTATTACTGAATTAGTTTATTCTTGATAGCAGCTGTTCTTCAGTGATACTGCAGGGAGGGAGAATGATTACAGCCTCTCCTTTGACCTCCAGCTAGTTTTTAACTCATCAGAAACAAGTGCTCAGGTGGAAAATCAGCCTTCTGAAAGAGCAAAATCCATGAAACTACGTAAACTTGTAGGATTTCGAGGTTTAGCGCTTTAAAAACTGATCTAAACTATATATTGCTGGATTTGACATCTCATTAGCCGTTTTTATTCTGGGCAGTAAGCCGCCAATCTGCCGTCCTTTTGGTGGCTCGCTCCGCGGATTTAGACAGAAGGCGGCAAACTGGTGGTCTGTTTTGGTCCACCAGTTTTGCCCCTCGGAGGGTAACGTTACACTTATTTGCGCCTCCATTGCTGTAAATCCGAGGCGGCAATGTGGCGGCAAATGCTGAGATGGGCGGAGGTGTGGATGACGTGCACTGCTGCGCACCCACAGCCGGGAGTTTTAAAACCAGGAAACAGCTGATCACAGCAGTCAGTTCGTCACTTCATCCACCAAGATGAGCAGCTGGAAAGCCGCTGAGATCCGGGAGATGCTAGCGTCTCCTCGCTCTCTGTAGCTGTCTTGGTTGTCCGCTTGTTGTTGTAGCGGCGAGCTAATAGCGGTCGCTACTTTCAAATTAAAAGCCCCCCGCTAAGAACCCAGTTCTAAACTCCGATGGGGTGCAATGTAAAGCTCTTATTTTGAAGAACAACTGCGAAAAATTTCCCATAAGGAATGAATGGGACGGGGTCAAAAAAGTCGCAAAATCATGGACGTTTTTCAAACATCTCCTGCTCTGGCAGACTTTGACCTAGAGACACCATTCAAACTTTAAAATGTAGGCACAAGTCTTATCTATTTGAGTTGTATTTGAACTTTCTTTCTACGATGTTTAGTTTTTGAACGGTGACCCTTAATTGATCGTGAGCGATTTCGAAAAAATTCAGGATTTTCAATGTGTGTGTATTGCGGAATGTTCGCGCAGCACCAACTGGCAGAGTGGGGGAGCCTGAAAAAAACTCTCCGAAAATGTTTCTTTAGATGACGATCCTAGCCACAGATTTCACACTACAATAGTGATATTTTCCAAGAACGTAGCCACACTTGTCTTCTGTCTGGCAACGTGTCCACTTTATCGGGAGGATGTACGGTTTTTGAATTATCTGCGTCTAACCGACACAAACTCCAGCAACTGCCCCATAAGCCCCAATGTTAAACGGGAAGAGGATTTTGAGGAGGAGGAAAAGTGGAGGCTGTTTGGAAAAGGAGGAATATTACACCTCCCTTTTAGAGAGACAAGGAGGCACATTGCAGCCTTTACCTTGCTGCACATGTGCCACCTTTTCTATCTAAAAGGGGCTATTGACAGTATGATGCATCAGACGTCCGGAGGCTTGCATGTAATTGGCTCAGGTGAGAGGAGAAAGGTGAGACGGTAGCTCATTTAGCTGTTGTAGGCTCTACGGCGTGCATAGCTGATCCTATCTGCTCAGATCAGCTGTCAACAAAAGGCTGCCATCTCCGGATTGAGCTGACGTACAGGGACGATGGTGTCTGCTGAGGAATGAGAGAGCCTTTCATTACAGATGGTGATAAAGGAATACTGTGTTTTGGACTAAACATGCTACTGATGTGAATCTGCTTGACATTTGGGACGAGGAGAACACAGTAGCCCTGTTGTGGAGATGCAAATACCGAGTTAGCAGCCGTGCGTGGCTCGATGACACCTCCGTGACGACAGCGGCCACGGAAATTTATGATGCTCATTATTGAAATATTCCTGACAGCTTTTTGCACCCGTGTGTTTTTTCTGTAGTCTGAACTTGACATTTGCAGGTCATTCAGATTTATGTTGTAAACGGCCCTTAAGCAGGAGACGATACATTCCAACTTAAGGACTCTTCACAAGGTGAACCGAGTCGTGGACGTCTGATGTTCGTACCGAGGTGAAAGTATAAATGGCAAAACGTCTCCTTCTGTCTCTCCTGTGCTCCTCAGGGAAAGTCGTGGATTTTTATTTATTGCTCCGTTCTGTTTGACATTTAAGAGAAAAGCAGTGAAAGTTCAAAAAAAGAAAGTGAAGAGTAAGAAATGGAAGCAGCGAGAGTAGAGATAAAGAGATAAAGAGACACCCACAGATAAAAAGACGTGCGATGCGTGAGAAACCGGTCCATTGTGACTGAAACGTTTTTCTAGGAAACCTGTCAAAGAAGTATTTCCTCCTGCAATATATCACCCAATCTGCCTCTTTACCCCTCTTTTTCCCGTTTGTATCCATCCCCTTCTTCTCAGCCTTCAGCGTTACACTCGCTGTCATGCTTTCAGATCTTCTGATAATTACAGTGAGCTCTGGCCGTCGCTCATGAAACATTCAGCTCAAAGTTTGAGATGAGAACTACATTCTGAAGATTAGAGTAAACACAGACACACACTCAACGTATTATATACTTTGATTTGAGCATTTTTGCAGCCTTGAGAACAGCAGATACCTCGTCTGTAAAATTTTAGGTGCGTGCTGTCATCAAAGGCAGCTTTCAGATGGGTCTTTGTGAATTGATGGCCTGTCAGGTGCAGGAGGCAGAGACGAGACATCAGTTTAATTAAATCAGCTGTCGAATGTGCTGCGTGTAACAGGGCGACTACGTTCAGCTGCAAACTGGATGGTTCACTTCGTAACCTGTCAGATTTCTCATCTTTATGTGCAGTATGCCGGCAAATGTGAAGTGCAAAATTCATTCTTTCTCGAGTAGAGGGGAGAAAACGCTGCTGACTTGTGTCCTCAATCAAAGTTTCCTGATTGTCAGCTGGAAATCTGTCCTCCTCGTCTCTTCCAGGGGCTCTGCTGCAGGGAAGAGGGAGGGAGGAAGGGTTGGAAGAGGCCAGATAGCACGGAGAGAAACCGAAACAGAGAGAGCAGATGAGAGGGAGCACACTGACAGACACTGAGTGACAGATGGAGATGGAAAGTGGATTGTTGAGACACTCGTCACTCAAGCTGACAGTTTAATAAATACATTAGGAGCAGAACCAGGACAGAACTTTCTGATGATTTCTCTTTAAGTTGTCTAAAAGTCTAAAATATGATAAAATTCCACTGAAATCAAATTTGTACAATTCTGTTACAGATCCAATATGTAGGAATTAAAAAAAACTACACCTCTGTTTTATATTTTGTTGAGTTGTGCACTTAGAATAAACCAAATGTGTAAATATAACTTAGAAAATGGCATCATCTGTGAACATTTGTTCCTGAGTCACGTCAGATAGGTAGTTAATTTTCCAAGACGGTCTGGCTCTAATCCAGCCACTCGCTCCACCACCAACCTACATCGCCTGTGCTTGGTTTAAAGCTTTCTCGTCTCTGCACCAAATGTCCGTAAAGCTAAGAAACTGTGTATAAAAAGACTGAGAGAAACAGCAGCTCGCGGGAAAAGAAACACTGCTGCCACAGATTTAACCGAGTGTCTCAGGTAGCTGAGCTGGTGTAGGAAGAAAATAATAAACATGACATGGAGACTCAGTGTTAATGCACTGAGCAGCAACATGCTTCTTTTCATTTAATCTCCCCACACACCACTAACACGGCTCTTACACGCCTCTGTGCTCGGGAAGCTCTTTTGAATCACGATGTTACGATGGTCAGGGATCAGTAGCTGTCAGCCATCGGCCTCGAACCCTCGGTGTCAGCTGATGGGCTTCTTCAAACATTTACATTTATCACGTCTCCTCTTGATGCTATAGAACGAGAGACAGGAGTGACAGCAGTCAGTGAGGCAGGTGCTTGTTCCTACGTAGAGACAAATCTGGCCTCAGGATATAGCAGCGTCACTATGGCAACCGTGTTTCACGTCATCACAAGGGGAAAATCTATGTTTTAATGTGAACTGTGGTAGAGGTGAAGTCATCCTGCCTTCATATCATGCACATTTGATTTGAAGCTGCTCTAATCGCTGTTTGTTTTTAGCATCGGATGAAATGACTGTGTTCACACCCACAGAGAGTCATCAGGCCCTTTTTAGCATCTTTCAGCTCGTTTTGGTTTTACAGCCTGCAGCTTCACTACTGCTTCTCTAGTTAGCTGGTGAACATAGTGGTGCGTGCAGCTGCTAGAGAGCAAAGCGTTTTCTCAAGAGATGGTGGAGATCTGACTATAACTAAAAGTCAGAGAGCAGCAGGCCAGAAACACTCCAGACGACAGGAAGTGTTTCCCTGCGTCTGCTGGGTAACCCAACTTTTTCAGCCTCCACAAATTTTACCATCTGTTTTTTTTTTTATATTTAAAAAGAGACATACTAAAAACATTAAAACTAAAGGACTAAAGTGCGTTGAAGTCCAGTTTGCTTGTTAAATGGCGGATAATCTGGGAGCAAAGTGCATATGAAAAAATTAAACTGAGGAGGAGGAGGAGGAGGAGGTCCCTCTGTGTGTGCACGTCAGACAATTTGACACTCAACATTAAGATGAATCTTGCCTGTATCATCCAGCCTTTTAGGGCTTATTCAGTATTATTACGGCCCGTAATGTGCAGAGCAGTGAAATGATGGTGAAGCAGAAAAGCTCTCTGCCTGAGACTCATGTCGTCGTCAGTCACGATGCACAGCAGCCGGCTGAGTTGTGTCAGAGCTGCTGCGTGGATGGAAGGTGGTGGGCGATCTGTCTTCTGGCCTCGTGCGTGACAGATATATATATTTTCTTGTTGTGATGGCTGCACGGTGACCTGCGTGAATATTAAGCACTAAAGCACAAATATTATCTCAAAGCTCGTAGCTCTCGCCTTTATGTAATTTGATTGACTGAATGCATTTTCTTTGCTTTATTACACCTCGCTGCTGGTCTCTCACCTTCTCTCATTCTCCACCATCATTAATCCTTAAGGGCAGCCTGTGATGGATGTCGCCTGTCCGTCATCTCTGAGACTTGAATGATGAACGTGGTCACCGTGTGTGTGTGTGTGTGTGTTTGGCTGCTGACAGTGTCAATACACCAGCATCTTGAAGCGAGAGATTAGATGGTCGGGATGACAAATGGACGGATGAAGGCACACAGCTCGGTCAGACAGAAGGCTTGAATTATATTCCACAGCGTCGTGTGGGCTGACCATTTAGAAATTGGATTAGCTCCCCGTGGATACACACTCAACCTTGGGAAGCTCGGAGAGAGTCCCACTAAGACCAGATAAATGAACCGGATCTTAATTCTGAGTGCAGCCATGTTGGTGTTATTGATGTTGATGTGTCCGCGGGGTTTATCTAATATTGCCGTGGTGTTTTTCCTAGAACATCATACGTAACGTAGCTCAAATACCATAATTGCACCTGAGCAGAAAGCAACAACGACGACATTATGAGTGAAATGTTTCAGCTAAACGCGTTAAGCTTAGGACCTGTGCTCCCTTTGGAACCAAGTTTTCTTGTAACATTCCTTTAGTTTCTGTAATTTGTCACGGTTCGGTTTAGGCAACAAAAATACTTTATACCCTTTCACAAGGATCAGTGTGTGATGGGTGAGGGTCACTCGGTCTCCAAGCTATGACTTCATAAAAACCTGGTGGGTCGGCTGCAGTGACAACGCGAACATGGCGATATTTGATGGTGCCTGTTCTGTGTGGATCTTACAGTTAAACTCTGGATACCATTGGAGAAGCTGTTCAGTGGCGCATGAGCCCAAGAAAGCCAAAATACTGTGATCTTCCATGTTGTGGGGTCTGTAGAAACTTCCCCCGACCGAGCTGGCTAACCTTCGGTTTAGCGCCCAGCTAACTTGAATAGAGATAAAATGATTTAGTCTTGCGGCTACGACTTACATCACTCATTGAGATTTATTAGGGAGTCAGTTTCTTCTTTAGTTAATTGATTTGGTCCTTATACATTTTTTGGTCAGCAAGCTTGAGATCTTCTATGCAGACTTGTCATTGTGTGCTAGAAGCTAATGCAGGAAGACCTCAGTCAGACGGGATAACCCCTCAGGAACAGATCGATTTGTTGAGGCATAATGTCTAAATGATATCATGTTAGACACGTTTACTGTGTTTTCACAAGACCAGAAACACTTAAAGGTAGTGAAGGTGATTCTGGTGAAAGACAGATGATTCGAGTCTCATTTCCAGGTGGTTTGGAATCCGTGCTGAAAACCAACCTGAAGCATCGGTACATGACGACCTGGGAATGAGAGTCAAATATCTTTCTCCAGAATCGCCTGCCCTCCTTTAACCTTATGACTCATTGATTATGACGGTTACTTCATCTTTTGTTTTTCTTTTTTCCATCTTGTGTTTCCAGGCTGAACCCGAAGAGTCGTAGCAGCATACCGACCAGGTACGGAAACTGTCTTTAACCTGAGAATGCCACACTGGTCACAGCTGATAATGTCCAGAACTGTACACATATGTAAATGATTGTTTCTCTAAATATTTTGTGTGTTTGTGTCCATCAGTGCGACGTCTCCCAGCCCCACCTCGCCACGTTCTCCCTCCTGGCCGATGTTCTCAGCACCCTCGAGTCCTCAGCCGATATCCTCGGCCTCCAGTGACTCATCCCCAATCAGGTTGGTCCACATCGCTGGCTTATAATTTAATTGCAGCTCGTCATTAATCACAGGGAAACTGCAGGTGATGCAGTAGAAGGAAAGAAATGCTGTATTTGACTTACGTTTGACTTCTGGAGGTGTTGGAGTGTCTGGAGATTTCATTCAAGCATGCATTAAGTACAATCCAGTAAATCACTGTATTGCTGTTGCTAATAAGCTAATAAGCTCTTATTTGTGCAAGTAGCTCCTTGAAGCACATTGTTACTGACTGCTGAAGGTATTCAAGATAAAAACACAACAGCTTTTTGCTGCAAGGAGCCTCCAGTGGATCATGACCGCTGACATTTCCAATGAAAGGAGGGAATATAAAAGCTAATATAGCATCTGTAATCAGTGATCAATGACTCTCAACTCTTTTAACACAGGCAGTGGTCATTTAAATGTCATTTCTTATCTAAACTGGAATAAAAGCTCAACCTCGGCTCAACCTTGGCAGACTGTACAGCCTCCGTCACTATATAACAAGGCTTCCAGTTTCAGGTTTCAAATGTCCTGATGTGTCTTCCAAGATTTGCACCCATCAAAACCCTCTCTGGATTCTGTGGCTGGCAACAGGAATACAGAAAAGTGTTGTGACAGAAGGGTTAGAAAAGATAACTTGTGTAAAGTTTGACTCACAGCTTCATAATGTAATGACCTGTCTGTGATTTGTGTAACTTCAGATGCCTCTGCAGGTCTGGTTGGATGCACCTGCAGCTGAATGAAGCCTGGTTTCAAATGAAAAGCTGTCTGTTTTTCTTCCTGAATCAACCCGCTGCCTCACTGTCGCTCTCTCCTCTCTGCAGTATTGTGGGCAGGAAGGCTCGGGCGCTGTACGCCTGCAAGGCGGAGCATGACTCGGAGCTGTCCTTCATCGCCGGGACCATCTTTGAGAACGGTGAGTCAGGCGCCGAACTCGCCAGCAGAGAGGAAAAAGTGAAGAATGTGGGTTGGTGTTTGTCGAGAAACAAACGATCACTGTCAGAAGGGAAAGCCAGCCTCGGGAGGCTGCTGGACTTCAGTAAGCATCGCTGTTGGATTGGATTTCATCTTTAGGGTCGGAAATATTGCTCCAAACATTATGACACCATTTTTTTGTGAAGGGATGAAATGGTTTCATGTCGTCTGAGGTCTGCTGATCATGTTGGAGGCAGGAGAGAGGTGCGCTGGAGTTGAATCCATAGGGCAAATAATATATGATTCCATTTGTTCAGTGTATTTTTATCCAGCACCTGGCTGTAAGATAAGCCTGGATGTGCACTTGCTCTTATTGCACACTTCTCAGGAGAATATTAGAGGCTGGCAAGCAGACTGGAGTCTAACAGACGCAGTCAAGTGCAATTAATTACTTCTGCAAGCAGCCAGGAAAGTAATAACTCTCAGATCTGGACTCTTTCTTGTGGTTCTGCCTCTTACAGGCAGCACCGGTCCTCTCCAGCCTGAACTCAGTCCCTCTGTCCTCCAGCTCCAGAACTTTAAATCACTTTTATGCTTAACTCTCCGAGTGAGAACTAGATCTGCACACATTTAAAGATAATAAAAGTACTTATGCTGTACTTATGTACTTATGTTGCTTCACCTGTTATCAGACAGAATAACAGTTTAAAACCCCTGTTGGCAGACAGACACTCAGGATTGGAAGGGAATCATTGACACATGGTCCTTCAGACCCCGAGACCCTAAATAGAGTTTGCTGTGTTAAGACGATTGGGTGTTATGTAACGCAGCGCCGTGTCATCGGAGCCTTTTGGGCCAAAATGTGACCTTGGGGACACGAAGTCCCGGCGCTGGTATCTCAACACCCCAGTCTGCTCAGGGCCAGCCAGGGACCGAGTATCTCAGCTGTCCCCTCGGACCTCATACCACAGACTCAAAATGCCCTTTTTGGTGGTCATAAAAATTCTGTTTCAGTTCGAACTCTGAACCTCTCAGCGTTTGTTTAAAGCAGCAGATCCACGACAATCAGGGACAGACTTGTTTTCCTGTTCACATTTGGTTCCTGTCTTTGATTATACTCTGCAGAATTTCTGATTTAGATTTCCTTTGAGCACAGAAATGTGGTGAAATGTGGTCAGTGATCCTTTTAACTTCCTGTGTTTTAATCTGCACGCAACGGGAACACGCAGTTCATTTAGTAATGTTGTTTCCTAAAAATCGCTGTCTCATCGTAGTTCAAACATCAACCAGCTTCAAATCGACGCCTCTCATTCGATGATCCTGTGCACAAATTATTACATTTGTGTTCTCAAATTACTTTGATCTTTCCTTTCAAGTTAAAGTCACATTATGTAGAAATTTGCATTTCGTGCCACAGTTTTTCAGTGCAACAAGACCTTTGTGAATATAAATCCCAGGTCTGTAACAACTTGACAGACGTAATGTAGGTGCTCACTACAAACAAAACACGTGTTGAAAACTTGTATGTTGAAGTCAACATGTATGTGACGCTGTGATCCGACTCTCCCTGGAGTCACACAGTGCAGGAACAGAGTGAGTGGCTGAAACACCGTCCACCTTATTACAAGAGACTGTAGCATCAAAATGATGTTGAAGCTGTGTTGTTTTAATACAATATTCATATTTGTTGCTAACATTTTAGCACTGACGGTTCGTTCAGCCTCACCTCTCCCATCAACGCCGGCTCGATAGTCCGAGAAAGTTATTGACTAGCTGGTAAAAAATAACACAGGAACGTAAAAGGCAGATATTTCCTTTTGGAGATGGTGGAGACCAAAGACAGAGCTAAAAGAAAAGTGATCATTGGGATTATTTTAACTGAGTGGCCAGAAACACGACTCCAAGTTAATGTTGCTCTACGTCTGCTTTGTGTACTAACATGTCAGCCTTCTCACCAGGGTTTTGAAAAGTTTCAGTTCAAAAACACCTCCGTCTGGAGTCGTCTCTTCTATTTAATGCAAATTTATTAGCAGCTTTTGATGTGTGATGTTGCTGCCAGAGATACCTGCTCAAGATATTTCGATATGAAACACTTAGATTAAAAATAACTCAGAATAATTAATCATTTCACATGTTTCTCATTATCTGTCAACTCCTCCACACAGTACGTGTGTCCGTCCACATGTTTATGGATCGTTTTTCTCTCTTTTGTGCAGTTCATGCCTCCAGGGAGCCCGGCTGGCTGGAGGGGACGCTGGACGGCCGGACGGGACTCATACCAGAAAACTATGTGGAGTTTTTATAGTCCAGAAGACGACTCGACTTGAACCGGACCAGACGTGACTGGAGCTGACCAAAACCCGACTGTAGAGGACTAGATGTGACTGCACACGACTGAACAGACTCCGTTAGATCGTTTACGATACCGGACTGAACCATCGTCGTGGAGGCCGCTCTCCTCTTGACCGGACTGGGAACTGAAACTGGACCAAGCAGAACCGTATCGAATGGATATGACGCAGGATCGGAGCGGACTGCGGGGAGGAGAACCGAGTATTGCACTGGAAAAAAACAGAAACAAAAAAAAGGTCCCACTGTGGTTCTAGCTGTTATTGGATTAGTGTGGATGACTTCCCAAGATCTGGTGAAGATGATGTGGTAATGACCCTGGAATGTGTGTGTGTGTGTGTGTGTGTCTTGTATAAATGAGTTGGACTCTCTGAGGCTTGTGATTTTTCAGCCCTTGCTTTAATACTTTAGCTTGCACTGCCACTGCTTCAGCATCTCCTCTTGTATCAGTCAGACGGTGGAGCTCTCTGCGGAGATGATGGAGATGATGACAGGGAACATTAAACGAAGCAGGTGGCCTTTAACTTTGGACTTTGCTAGTTCACCTCCTCACCGTGTTGCCGTCTGAGCGGCGGCGGCTAATCGCATTGGGGAACCGGAGCTTTTAAAGCCAATTTAAATGATTGGGTTGTGTTGTACAGCTGTAAATGTGTTTGTGGCGGTCCGGTAATTCCCCCGGACAAGACTCGACCCGGCTAATGCTGCAGAGATCCCGTTCAGCAGCAGCAGCAGGAGCCCCGGGGCAGAGCAGCCCGGGATGATGATGTCGCCTCGAAAAACAGTTCGCCAAAAGGTCAGCGCTGGAATTATCCGTATTTCTAATGCCTCTCCCTGCAGAGCCCTCATGAAAAATGTGAAAAATTTCAAACAAGCTCTGCGAGCAGCTCAGCGGTTTACAGCAGCGTAGGAGGAACATCTGAGTCCTGCTGGTTCAAACAGGCCCAGCTGTGCCTCCCCAGGTCAGATACTCTCTGATTGTTGGGAATAATTGGAGCCACAGTGTTGAGTCATATTTGCACTATTGAAAACAATTCTGTGAATTCTCAACATTTAATGATATAATATCGTTTTTTTAAACCATATGTTGCTAATATTTTTCACCTAGTTTGAACCATCATGTGAGGCGATCAGTGGCTTTAATCTTCAACAGCATGCAGCGAGAAAACAACCCAAATCGTCACCTGATCACAAAGACGGAGCTAACGACATAATTATATTAAGTAAATTAAATGTTTTTCAGAGGCTGAACTGTTCAGGTGCAGAGGAGCTGCTCTGCTGCGGGGCTCCAGCCGACGTCGAGTCGAAGCTGAACTTTTTGCTTGAACCACTCGGTGAACTTCTTTGAAAAGTTTTTTGTTTTCTCTTTTTTTTTTAGGACAGAATATTAAAAAGAACATTTTATCATTTTAACAAAAAAAAAACAAACATTTAAATGGGAGAGTAGAAAAACAACTTAAATGTGAAATGAGACTACTTTGTTCATACCTGAACTTCTTATTTATGAGAGTTTCTTAAAGGCGCGATCCTGAACTGTATTCATTTTGAGGTGTTTTATCGACATTGTAAATAAAATACACAGCGTTTGATAAGGTATAATTTTTTTTAAGTATGAAATTTTATATTTTGTATTTGTAGCCTACTAACTTAATTCCTTAATTCCTTCTTTGTTGCCCAGATTTTTGTATCATTTAAGTCTTTCTACAGCCTTAAAGATTCCTCCAGATGTTTTGGTGAATTGACAAGATTGTGCAGAATAAAAGTGTTCAACAGCTGCAGCCGGTCTCTGACCCGTCTCTCTGACCCGTCTCTTAACCTGTCTCTGTGGTCCATCGCTAATGTTTGTTTCTACAGTGTTTCAAGAAGATGAAGTTCTAGAAAAAAACTGATTAGCTTGCGACACAGTAACTTCAGTCGTCAACTGTCCTGTTAGTTCTGACTTTTCTTTCACTACCATATTATGCTCCTCACCTGCAAGTCATAACACCACAAAGCTTCACCACATTATTTCTAATATTGTCATCATTTGGTTAACGAACATTTGTTACAGACGTGGTATTTTAGCTGGAAGACAGTTATATTACAATGTCAATACCAAGTTAGGGAGAAGTTACTGACTATACATTTTACTAGTTAGTATCTTTTTCAAACAACACATGTAAAAACCCCCTTCATTCTGGGAATGATACACTGTTATGGGGGGAGGGACAGACACACACACAGAGACAGAATATAGAAGGAGATAAGTAATGGGACAGAAACAAACAGGGGGTCGGCGCCTTGCCCCGCGGCACCTGAGCAACACCCAGGATGTGAACTTGCATTCTCCACCTGCCAGTCCACATCATACTTTGATCCAGGCGGGACTTGAACCGGTGACCTTTCAGCTCACCAAGCCAAGTCCCTATGGACTGAGCTATTGCCACCCCGCTGAGACTTCCTCTAATCACGTCTCTCATTGACACAATTAAAACACATGTGTGTAAAACTCCCCAGTGTTGATTTCCTCTGCTGGATTACAGGCCAACTCTTTGTGTTAGCTGGTGGTTAGCTGCTGTCGGCTAACGAGCCACACTAACATTAACCCGTGTTCCTCAGCTGGCGGTCTGACCGCGTTCGTTAGCAGAGTTGCAGCACTGAGAACATTTCACGACGCTCTCCTTTCAATTTTCACCCTGATGACTCAGACTGAAGTCACTTTGCCAAGAAACAGTTCCAGCTCATAACTGACCGCAAACTCATTTTCAAACTTTAATTTGTGCTCAGATTCAATGATGAGATACAATCTGTTATTCACACGTCGGAGGAAATGTAATTTTGAACTCTGGCAGGGGGGAAACTGTCTTCATGCCTCCTGACCAGAGCTCCAGGCTGGAAGGGAAATCTGGTAAGTTCATTTTTGAATGAATTTCAGAGTTAGACTTGTGTTTCTGATTGTTTCTTATTATTTAACATTAAGGTCGTTTTCATTTGAATTGTTTCTGTGATGTTTTGAGACAGAATAACAGCTTCAGTACTTCACTTTGACAGAAACAGTTGCCCCAAAGGATCGTACATTGTAGCCACGTAGCTGCGGCGATTGGTCAAAACGTTTGACCAAAGTAAATACAGGGCCGAGGTTTTAAAATAACAGATTTTCCCTTTAATACACACACAGAGTGGAATCGATCTTCTTACCTAATGCGAAGCAAGAAACAAGTTCCGTCTTTCCTCCTGACTTCAGTGTGTGATCACCGAGAGTTCCAGATGATTTTCAACTTCTGAAAACAAAATAAAGCGAGTGGAGCTGAGCGTTGAAAAACAGGAAACTTTATTGTGTAAGATGTTTTTGAACTAAAAAGAAATCGGTTCTTCTGAATTTTTCACTTTGAACCGGCGATGACAGCGTCGTCCGAGCTGCCGCCGACCCGATGCCAAAGAACAACACAGATAACTTAATTCAACATTTAATCAAATAGGTGAAAATATCGACACTGACTACAGAGGAGGTGTAATACAGAAGTAAAACAAACTATTGTTTTTTTTTTAAACAAACATTTTATACTTTTTGTTTTGTTTTTTACATCGGATTACATTTACATAACTGAAATACGAACAAAACAGACTTCAATGAAAGCCATAGCCATATGTACCAGTGAAACATGATCTGCCCTTAATCTTTAAAGATAATATTTGCATGTATTTTATACAAAATAGACTTTATCAACCAGTATGAGGGTAGTGCAATTCCGTCAGGCTCTGGTAGGTTTACGTTCACTCGAGATTCAACTTTTTTTTTGTCTTGTTTCGTTTTCTATTTTAACGTGACCAGTAAATCCTCACAGCAATGTACACGGATCCAAAGCCTGGACCTTTACAAAAAGATACCTTTCAAATAAAATAAGAAGAAGTACTAGAAGTTGGATAATAAGTGCTACTTAAAATGTAACTGCTTGAATACTTCTGTTTGTTAAAATCTTTTTTTTTTTTTTAAACTCCTCTGCTTTGGTCACTCTTATAGAACTCTAATACCTCCCGTCCGTCTCGCCTTCCCTCCCTCCCTCCCTCCCTCCCTCCCTCCCTCCCTCGTTTCCTCATAACTTTTAAAACACAGTGAGCATCCATGTAGACTTCCCCATGACTCGTAGAATTTACATTTACTTCACAAGACAAACATGTTTAACACTTCCTAACGTATTCAACACATCTACCTTTTTATCAAACACAAACCAACAAACAGAAAAATATTTACTTTCTCGACTCGTTCAATGTACAAAAAGGATCGGGTAAAATTATTCATATCAAAGAGGATCAAGCTGATGTATTCAAAATCGCAGAAAATATCATCTTTTTTTTTTTTTCTCTTTACAATAGATAATTCTCCAAAAGCATTGATATTTGTTAAGGGTTTATCTATTTCCTGATTTGAAATCTTATTTCTATGGCTCTCTGTCTCCCTTTCGCAAGGCCTTTAGTCAAACATGTAGTTGAAAGGTAAGAGGAAAAACGTATAGGAGTATAGAGGTTATGTCCATGTAAAAATATTTTGTAATAATAGACACTGTTTACATTGCACTGGATATGTCGGCGCTGCTATATACACCTATGGCCATTCAGAAATGAGCAGGGATATGGTGAACATCTACACATTAAAGCTGGTTTTCTGAAGCACCACCACCTGGAAACAACTGTAATACTGTATGCAAGAGTCACCCGAACAAAGAGACAGTTTGAGTCAGATCCTCCCCGTGACGTGACGCGAGCGAGCGGCGTCGAACCCGCGCTCTTTACATCACGAGGCCGGAGAGCCTGCGCTGTACACGAAGCGAGCATCCTTCAGCAGAGCGGCTGATTACAGACGTGATGGCTCTTATTGAATCGTGGCGTGTACGTGCTCGCTGCAGGTAACGTACGAATGACCCGTCTCCATGGCAACCTGCTACCTGGTCTGTCAACTGCCCATTCAGAGCGATGTGCTGCAGCAGCAGAGCAGAGGGACGAGTACCGTTCAGAGGCAAACAGCTGCAGATCTGTACAGTGGATGTTTTTTTAGGCAGTGAGAAGAAACACTGAGGGGAAACAGAGCTGCGGCGAGGGCGGCGTGTCGAAGCCGACGTACAGCCGCCGCGCCGTCGATGGGCTTCACTTTGGCCGTCACACAAGCTGGTACGAACGTGTTTTCACATCACAAGTGTACCAGATCTCTGCCTGTCTGACAGCAGGACACAGAGCCGCTTCAGTTCAAAAATACAATATTTTGTGCATCTCCAAAAACAAAACAAAAAAAGTGTCATCTATCATCTAAACTTCCTCGAATGATCACAATCAGTACGTTTAAGCTGGTGTAGGTGTGACTCTGAACCCAGATCCTCCACAGAAAAGCCCCAAGCAAAGTTACAAAAACCACAGAACGTCGAACACCAACTGAGTCGTCACTCATTCATCGATCTCCCAGCAACAGACGTATAAAAACGTGTTTTTACATTTGGCACTAGTGGAACAAGTGATGGAGTCACTCAGCCTGAGCTTCAACTGGATCAACATCTGGACCAAACTGCATCTTCTTCCAAAAATAGTTTGACTTTAGAGATGAAGGCCTGTGCTGATCGGTTATGGGTTTCTCTTTTTTTACATGTCATGTACAATAGAAATATGTAAATATATTAATTTACCTTTTCAGTAGAGTTAACAATCTAATATAAAGCCCCACTTCCTGCTTGTGCAACGCTTTGAGATGAAGTCGATTAAAGGGCGTATTTCATCTAAAATGGTTGATTGAGTCAATACTTTTTAATAAATAATGTGTTTTGTTTCTCCTCCTGCGAGTCTGGAACATAAATCCAGACTTTAGTGGTTCGATAATTGTGTAACACTGCTGTGAACCTTACACTTTGACAGGATGTACGATCAATCTGTAACTTATAATAAATCATCTAAAAGTAAAATTCTAATCAGATGAGGGACAAAATGATTTTAAATCAGGTCTAATCTGAAACCACCGAGGATTCCTGTCGCTCTGACGCGATCGAGCTGCGATGTGTGACGTCGGAACAGCAAGCGTGTGAAAGAAAGTCGTGATCAGAACCAGACAGGACGGACTTCAAGCCCGGTTTGTGTGTGTGTGTGTGTGTGTGTGTGTGTGTGTGTGACTACACCTGAATACACTGACAGGGTTTGTAAACAAATTTCATTCTGACGAGCAGCTGTGATTTTTCCAAATCTGCTCCTTATAATATTACAAAATATTAGATATGCCTTGTTATAATTCCAGTGGCATCCATTCAGCACCAACGTTTGTCACAAGCTTGTTAACAGAAAGTATCTGGATGTATTCAACATTATATCTGTAATATAATCTGGGAGACGCTCTATATTTATCAAATATACTATAATGTGTTTTGGGCCTTGAACATGTTCGATCCGTTTCCTGCCTGCGTGACTCTCAGATGGTGATATTTCACGCCGCTGCGTTTGTTTGTCAGATCTGTACCGTCGGCTGTCTGGGGACCAGAACAGAGAGCTGCCCACGTTCAAAACAACTAAATGGTGGCTTGGAAAGAAAAACAGAAATTGCCAGCGTGGAAAACAAACTAAAAGAGAAAGAATATGTGGAAGGATGTCGAGGTTGGATTCTCAGAGAGGATGGCTATGACGAGCTTTAGAAGCTAAAAGGCACTGGTTTTCCCTTCTCAGATACATCGTGTGTAAACATTTCGCTGAGTGAATGTGCGTCTGCTTCTACTTTGTGTTCGTCTACGTTCCTGTGTGTAAGCGTGTGAAATGCATGACTGCAAAAAATAAACCAATCTTCCTCTCGCCGTCTGTTCTTCTTCCATCGGTGGGACATATAAATCTGATTCATATAATTTCATAAAAGATAACTGATTCACAGCTGAAAACAGTTCGTCCTCCGTGTCCTCGGGTCCAGAGGAATAAAAGACTCTCTCACGACGGAGTCTGTTTCTAATTTTTCCGCGTTTCAGTTCATCCCCTTCGTTGCCGACAGTCCTCGGGAAACCACAACAAGTGAACACTCACTACATTCTCAGCGCAGTGGAGCCGGGGAGGCGACGGAGACGAGCCGGGCAGGTGAGCCGGGCAGGTGAGCGGAGGAACAGAAGGGCTGCTAATCCGGCGGGTTGGACAGAATCTCAAGCTGAGGGAGGAGAAGGTGTTTCTAGGTGTTGGCTTGTCAGTGAAAACAGCGATAACTCAACGGAGGCAGTGGAGCTTAAGAGGCAGGCGGCCGCCAAACGAACAGCGTTAGAAACCTGAGGACAGGGCCGTGGACGGAGGAGGGGACGAGGAGGCTGAAGGAAAAACAGATTGCCCAAAACGCATCCTGCCCACGAGACATTCAGAGCCGACAGATCCCCCCCGGAGGACAAATTCTTCTTGGTTAGCCAACAGGAAGGGCTACAGGTCGGTGGGTGGGTGTCCTCCCGTGGTTTAACCAAACCCGGGTCCGGATTAGGAGGCGCGAGGCCGCAGGTTTTGTGCTCCGAGATCAGGCCGAGGCCCGGAGGGGGAGCGGCAGAATTCCTAGAGGGGGCCTGGAAACACCGAGGAGTCGAATCAGGAGCGATGTTTGGGGGGCGGCAGGACAAGCGAAGGCTTCGGGCTCGGGGCGAAAGCTCGGGGCCCAGCAGAGGTACGCGGGGAGAGCAGAATTTAAGGCATTGCTTCACAGTTTAAGGCAGTCACTTCTGATGAAACAGCAGAGGCTTGACACTCCCGTCTTTGAATTTTGGTATCTGGTTGGTGATGATCTCCGCCAGCATCTCCGGGAACTCCACGCTGAGGGTTTTATTCACAAAGGTGTAGAAGCAGATCTGGAGGAGACCCTCGACCATCTGCAGGGGCGGAGACACGGCAGGTCAGGGAGGAGGTTCAGACAATAAAAACATTTTTAATTTGTGGGATTATCTTTGAATTATGAATGAAGAGTACATTAGTGATATTATCAAAATTAATTCATTAAAATATTGGCATTTATTGACAAATACATGGGGACTCCTTCCATATATAAAATTATATTATTTTAATATATATAACAATATAATATAATTTATAAATATAACATAATAACATATATATATTTTTCAATATCGTCAATATACTGTATATATTTAATAATGTACAGCATTTGAAATGTATCACTGAATATATCAAAAGACAATTAAACCTATTATTGTCGCTCTTCATATATTGTAAACGACAAAAAATGCAAAATGATAATATAATAATAATAATAACAACAATATATCGGTTTTATATAGCGCTTTTCTAGACACTCAAATATTTAATTTATTTATTTATTTAATAAATATTTATATATATAATATATAATATATGTGGACTCAATCCTTGTATTAAAATCTATTTTTGATATATTATAATATATGTTTTAGTATATGTCAATATATATTTAATTATGTACAGTACTTGCAAAGTATTATTGAAGATATTGAGATATATTCCCTGTATATTGACAAATATACTTGTTTATGAACATTTCCATATATTTACTGAACATATATTCCAACTATACTTTGAGTAATATTAAAATAAATTAGTGAAATGTTGGACAAATGCACATTTATTACGTTTTGTAATATATTCTTGAAGCAAAATATCAATATCTTGACATTTATTGACAGAATATGTTAATGTATCACAATATATTTTTCATACATGTCGTGTGTGTGTGTGTGTGTGTGTGTGTGTGTGTGTGTGTGTGTGTGTGTCTCTCTGACCTCCTGCATTGAGTCCAGTAGCTTAGTTAGCTGGTAGAAGCGCTGCCAGTTCTGGCTGGCGTTCTCCTCTCGCTTGACGATGGCTTTTCCCAGCTCCTTGATGTACGTCATCCTGATCTCGTCAAACACCGCCTGGCTCTTCAGGCCGTCCTTCGGTACTAAACACACACACACACACACCGGCACAAAGACAGACATCGAGGGACACGTCAGTGTGCGAGTCAGCTGGCGACGGCAGGAAGTGACTCGTAAAGTCAAATGGAAAAAAACAAACATTGTTAATTAGCGGCTCACAGTTAAAGGGGTTTTTAATCTGCAGTTTGGGCCTCAGGTAACATCAATGAACTGGTTTAAAGTCCCATCAGGACACTTCTGTTATATTAGGACGCAGTTAACACGGAAGCAGCCAAAGGTTTTCCCGTCAACAACTTTTCTATGAGGATATGAATTTTGATTATGTCTCTGAAACAGCCGTGCTGCTGCTGTGAGGAGAGAACAGTGGAGAGCAGTTTTATCTGCATGTCTCATCTTAAACGAAATAAAGATTTTAAGAGCGCTGAATACCTCGCCACACACTCAGACACGTTTCTATGTGAATCTGAACAGCTGTCTGCGTGAACAGCTGGTTCTGCACATTCAAACATCTGGCTCAAACTGGGAATCCATCAGCGATGTTGCTATTTGTCTCTGTCTCCTCTTTTTCCTGCAGCAAACAGCAGCGCAGGACGTTAAAGCTTCATTCAGACGTCTGTGTGGGACCCTGACAGAGACCCTGAGGAGCTGCCGGCTGAACACACACACATGCATGCAGACGGCTGCAGGCAGCGGAAAATATGCAAAACTAACAGGAAACACACAGCACAGTAGCTGTCCATGTTACCGACTGGTGCGGCTCGGATAAGAATCTACAAAGTGATTCTGACACGTCATTAAAACGATAAACTCAGCATGTACAGTGTGTTTTAGTGAACACACACTGAGGAGTATGACTGTCACACACAAAAACAAGATTTGTTTTATAGGGAAAATAATCTACAGATGACTTTGCTTCCTGTCCCGTGACCCGTGGATCCAGGATTACAGAAAAAGTGCCAACCTCTAATTGGATGAATAAGATTTAACACTCGTCACCAGGAGCTTTTCATGAAATGACTTTGCCATCTGAGGGGAAAATAAATGTCTCCTGGCAGCTGTTTGACTTTCGCTCTCTCCTCCTGTTCTAATTCAGAAATGCAAACTGTGCAGAAGTGACGCTGTGATCACATTAAATCACACCAGCAAATGTGTTCTTATGTCACCGGCTGAGAAGAAAGCAAACATCTGATAGGCTACTAATAACTGGAGAGGCAGGTGAGGGGTTTCAGGCACAACTTCACCTGCTTCCAAGGTAAGATAAACGAATAATCTCCACCTTCACACACATCAGCCAATTATTCCCTTGAATGCAGTGAAGTTGAATACAGGTTCAACTGTCAGTACATACATCTACATATTGTTTATTTCTATCAGAGGAGACACATCATGATCATTTTCAGATTCACAGGCTAATGTTCAAAAAACACTTCAGTTGTCTCATTCGGTCCAGTTCTGCAGCTCTGAACACACCTGAACCTGAACCAGCACCGCTCGCTAACAGCAACAGAGCAGCTGTGCTAACCTGCCTGCGAGCTAGCAGCTAGCAGCTAGCTGCTAGGCTACTGAGGACTGAGGACTGAGGACTGATGAATGTTTCCTGTGGGAGAGAGGAGCTTCTGTTGGTGTGGACTTTTTAACTTTGGAGATTTCTTACATGCACCTGAACCTGCTGAATCTAAAATACCTGAGGAAAGATAACAGGTCTCCTTTAAATTTAAAAGAAAATATTTGTGCGCACATCAGATTAAAAAAAAAAGTTCTACATTCGTCACTTATATATAAATCACAAAAAAATACATTTCTGATTTATATATAAGTGACTCACAGAAACATGATGATGCGGTCGTCATGGCGACCATGCCGACACATCGCAGCCTCGTCGTCGGGCCGGTCGCTGGCAGCGGGCCCAGACGAAGCCGCAGTAACTGGCCCAGAGATTATGCAAAGCCACAGAGGGCAGGACGGGGGTGAAACACTGTCCGATTTACATAATCAGATAAATGGGAGATACAGCGGAGCGAGTGCTCTCTGCTCTCCTCGTTACGCAGGTTCAGGTTTGGCCCAGAGACCAGTTTTGAAAAGAGTAAGAACAGATTGCCTCTTCTGCTCTCTATTGCTGATTAATCTGTGTTTTTCACCCAACAGATCTTTGATGATGGTAGAAAATAGCTGCTATCACCCATTTGTGTGTTTTCTTTTTACAATTATTACATTTTTGTGGTGCAACTCTGCTGAAAGTGAAAAGGTTCCTCTGCAGTAAATCAAAGTGTCCCATAGGTGACTTTAATTTTCACGCATGTGCATGAGAAATGATGAAAACAGCTCCGACCGGTTGTTCTGACCCGACAGTGTTTCCGTCCCTGAGGGAAACAGATGGAAATAGCTCTCAGGTACGAAAATGCAACCGAGGCTCCGTATGGAAATGTCATTTCCTCTGCATAACGAGCAAATCGCCTCTAAAGTGCATCCTTTCCCCTGCCATTCCCAGAGAGCGAGGCGGAAGGAAGAGCGCTCTCCTCCTCAGAAAAAGACACATTTACATAATAGGGAAACATTTGATTCTGTAATACTGTTCTTTTTTCATGCTGTGTCGTGTTTTTCTAGAGATTTTAGCAACTTGTGTAACTGGAAGCTCACTGCTCAGACAGCATGTCGATTATTTTACCTCCTCAGAACAAAAGGAAGGTTTTTCTTTTTTGTACACTTGAAAGTAAATGAAGAAAACATCCGCCAACAACTCAAAATGCATTCAGGATGAATTTAAATCATAAGAATAGATCTTCAATTTGCACTCAGCAAAATGGAGACAATCAATTTGGGGAAGATATTTTGTCGTAATGAGGTTTTTTCATTATGCAGGCAATTTGTGATGTTGGTGATTATCGACCAAACAAACAGAACGCTAAAGAAAGTTCAACTCGTCTGACTGTTTGTTGACCTTACTCATCATTTTATCATTTTTTACCAGATTAAAGCTGCAGCAGTTTCTGTTAAAGGGGAGAAAAAAAAGAGTCTAAGTTCACGCTGGACACCTGAAGATCTTCTCACCTGAGACAAACCCCTTTCACACAGGAGAAGACGCATTATCTCCGCAGCGGCGGTTCGGCAATTCTCCGCCGATAGCGATTCACACAGAGCGAAGCAGCTCCGCATTAAAGACGAACCGACGTGAATTCACACAGAAATCCGGCGCTGCGGCTCCTAAAGAGGCGTGACGGTATACGTCATGATGATGACGTAGGTGTGTTTTCAAGGTGTTTCCCCGGTGTCCCCCCTGTCAATCTAAACCCGCGGATAGTTTATAATCATATGGATGCTGTTATAATGTGTTGTGATTGAGATCCTGACCCACCAAACATCCTGGAAAGAGACGAAGTTACGTTTTTCGCGCTAAATTACATAATTAGCCTACATCACCATCAGTAAACTGGACGCTGTCTGACTCGCGGGGACGGAGGCTGTCTTCCGGGGGAAAGTTCACTGAAGTCTCGGTCTGGAGGGCTCTGACCGTCGCGGTGATTTATTTTCATCACAAACACTGGTGAGTTTAAGTTTTTTGCCACCGACAGACGCTGTTTTTTGGGCAGAAATGTGTCGGTCAGACAGACGGGAGGACAGAGGGAGGACAGACAGGAGGACAGAGGCTTCTCCGCTCATATCTGCGGTATTATTTTCCTCATATAAGTTGCCAGAGACAGTTACAGTTACTACGTTACTGTTGTTTGGTCCTGTAACGTTGCTTTGTGGGACATTTCTCTGTATTAAGTTGAGTGAAGGACCTGTGTAGTTAACCGACCGTCCGATCGACACGCCCTCGATACGCGCCGCCGGCTTATCCGTTCACACTGGTTCGGCTCGCCAATAATGCGGCCCTGACACTACCTCCAGAGGCGTATCAGCGCCGGAGCGAAATTGCACCCCTCGCCGCATCGGAGAGATTCACACTGGGACGGATGCGGAGAATTGGCGCACAGAAGCCGCACCCAAACGCCAGTGTGAAAGGGGTTACAGACTACAGAAGATTAACAGGCCGTAGGGTTGTTCCAAAAAGCACCAGATGGAAAATGTCACCTTTTAGGTTGTAGATAACAACAAATCACCACGAGATCTTTATTTCCTATCGATGTGTCTGCCTCTTATGAAAAGAAATGTTTCCCCGTGCGACTGTTGAATTTTAGTGCAACAAGAAGAGCCTCGATAGAACTGTGAACCTGGACAGGCGGAGATATAATCAAACACCTGAGGTGACACCTGAACAGAACCTGCAGCCTGTCCAGAGCCGTGTGTTCATTTACCGCTCATGCTGCTGCAGCTTCACATTAAAATCATCCAACTGACAAAGCACGAGCTGACTTTTATAATGAGGGACAGTAAATGCATCATCAAAGATTCATCTACAGAGCAAAGCAGCGATCATTTTCTGCATTTTGTTGACACTGGATCAGTTTGAGACGTGTGAGGGAGCAGCTTTACTCGGACTGAAGCAACAAGGAGGCGACAGGCTGCACACCTCCGACTCCTCAATCACTCATTCATCCCTCCAGGTCCGGCTATTCTATCCTTGTGAGATAAAGAAATGTGACTGATGTTTTCACTCAAACCTTCTCAACAATAATACTGAGCTATGACTCCTCAGAAGACAACCTTTACAGTGCAGTCCGGCTCTCTGTGCTGCCCTGCTGTGACTAACTGAGCCTCCCTCACGCTGCACTGAAAAGGCTGCACGGAGTGCATAGGTAAGCAGAGATTCTGAATCCTATTTCAATCCCAGACAAACTGCACTTCCTGCTGTGGTTTTCTGAAAGAGTAAGCGTTACCTGTACTGAGCAGCAGCAGGACCTTCATGCACAGGTACTCGTCGTACGACACCTGCAGTCTGACAAACTCGTTACAGATCTTCAGCATCTGCTCGCACTGGTCGGTCATGAAGGGCAGCTTCATCCGCTCTCTGAGGAGGGAGGAGGTGGAGATGAGGGAGGAGAGAGGGGAAGAGAGAGACACAAATATTATCCTGGAAGCTCTTCAACTCATCCTGTTATTTAATTCTCAGTAAACAGCTCCAGCAGAGAGACGCCACCACAGTCGTGCAGCAGAGAACTGGACTGTGAAATCAGTGCTGATGGATTTTTACACCTCACTTCCACTAACACACAGCCGACATTACTCCCAAAATCAATGCAGCACATTCTCCAGATTCACTGTGGAGCCTCAGCTTCAGAGCCATCGCATTCATTCTGACTAAATGGCGTGCTACCGACAGTGACTTCTTCACCTTTCATATCTATTTTTACCCCTCTATGAGTTTACGAGGTCCACAGGGAGCAGCTCTTCACAGCTCGGTCCTCGCTTCCTGCGGAGAGAATGAGCTGTTTGTGGTGCTCGCAGCGCTGCTTCCATTCACAGCGAAGTGAGAAACATTTAAACACAGTCAGTGGTTATCTAAAAACAAGAGCTGTGACCAGGTCTCCCATCAGGTAAGAAAGGAGACACATTATGCTCGTTTTCAGATTCATAACTGTATTTGTCACTTCTGTGATCTCATGCAGCAGCACTGTCTTCCTCCCAGTCTGCTCTGATTGGTCGGCTCTCACATGTCTGAGCCTCTGTCGTGTTTTCAGCTTCCAGTTAGCATCACTTCTACCGAGAATATTTAAAGAAAGGACTACTGACGAGGTGTTTTAAGCACTTCAGGAGCTGTTTCCTGTGAGAGACGCTCCTGTTGGCACGGACTTTTTAATTTTCAACACATTTAACACGCAGAAGAACCTTTAAGTAAACGGATAAACATAAAAGATATGTGTCTGTAGCACGAAGAATTGAAAATGATCTTTGAAATGCTTGGAAAGACTCTTATGTATTTGTGCTCCAGTCAAATATTGTTTTTTTGTTAATCATAATCTTTACTGTGTGTGATTCGGGCTTCTGAGGAAAATCATGTTCATGTTTCTGAAAATAAGCCAGCCGACTAAAACTCTGATTCTGCACCACGTCGGCAGGCTGACGAGGCCGACATGAAGCTACTGCTCACTGTGAACAAATCAATACATTGTTTCTTACTTAAGTGATTCTGTGATTAAATGTAACTATCTGGTGAGCAGCTGGTTACATATTTATCTTAAAATACAGACATAAAACTCCGACACTGAAACACCAACATGCGGTAACAGTAAGGGAAAAAAAGAAAGTCTAGCTGTGGGAGTCAAGCAGCCACAGCTCACTCAGGTGTGACGAGGTTTGACAAGTTAATATTACATATAATGGATAAAATAGGACAAAGCTGTCTTAACCTCCTCAGGTACAGAAAGTTGACCTTCAATCACTAGAAAACAGCGCTACAGGAAGAGACAGGCCGCCTGATGCTGAGTCCTGCAGGGACACGCTGTGGTGAGCTCAATCAATCTGTGATTCTTTAAGTAACGAGTCGTTGTAATTAACATACTGTGGTCGGACCTGAGCCCTCTCTCTGTTACTCACTGTAACTGATGTTCTCGCTTCTGTCCGTGTGAGGAAGCATGTATTATAAACCCTGAGAGGTGTTTCTGCACTAATACTAATTAATAAGATGTTTCATCTCACTCCTGCAACACAAACCAACAGTTCCCTCAGCTTCTGAAACAGAGAACTTGTGTTCAGTCGCTTTTCAGAAAGTGAATGTGTAATATATCTGTGAACAAAAAGTATTTACTGGTGAAGGAATAGTTCTGGTTCTTTTGGAATTTCTTTATTTTTTTGACTTTCTCTTTTCGAGAATTAGATAAGAAGATCGATAGACAAGGAGCAATTAGCTTAGCTTAGCACAACGACTGGAAACAAGGGAGAAAAGCTAGCCAGCTCTGTCTAAAGCAGCAAGAAACAGTAGCACACAATCAGGATACTGATGATACTCGCCATAAAAACCCCACGTGTAGTTTTGGGATTACACTTGTGATGCTGAATGTTCATCATGAGCTTGTAGGATTGTTTCTAAACTTTGGAGGATCCATGCAACCTGTCTGTCCCTGACTCCCAGTTTTTAATCCTTTAAACCAGTGCGCAGCGCTACATCAGTAGGATCATTCAAACCGCTTTTTTGTGCCTTTTATTCGATATCTTGTCATTTTTTCTTGTCCCACAGTCTTTGTCTGTGCTAACTCCAGTGTTGGCGTGCTGGAGGCTGCAGAGAGCCATGTGCTGACAGACGGGGTGTCACCGGCTGCTTCTTTTCACCTGATTAAACATCTTAACACTGCCAAATCTCTTTCATAGACGGATGGACGAGCGCGTGATCCGAGTGAGACTGACACTCTGAAATGTGCAAAGGCAAAACAAAACTGGAAATTCTGTGCAGAAGAAGAAAAGGACATCAATATAGAACAGCTGGCTGAGGTACGCACTTGTTGATGACGAGGTCGGGGGCGAAGCAGAGCATGCTGCCGTTACACTGCTCGTACGACCGCCAGCCCAGGCTGAAGGACATGAGGAAGAGCCAGGAGCACTGCAGCAATGTCATCTGGTCATCCAGGTGCAGGTTACGGAAGCCTGAACAGGTCAAACAAAGAAAACACATAAAATCAGAGATAACGGTTCTTTAAACTGAGTCGTGACTATTAAAGCTGCGTATTATTTCAAAACAACCGCAGCCTGGAGGAGGACGATGTATCGGGCGATGCTGCCTGTATTCTGTCCGTATTATCAGAACGCACAGCAGAGAAAGACCGAACAAAAGGAAAAGCAATCGCTCGATACATCATTAAAACATGTTTACTGCTGCAGCTCACAGGAGAACAAGACAGGTCGAGTTGAGTCGATGTTCAAATTGGGATAAAATTGCAGTTCAGTCGTTTCCATCTGCAGACAACAAAAACAAACAGAAAGCTGCACACGAACATGAGCAGTCCTTTCACGTTACATTTATTTAAACCAGAGCTTTGTTACGTAACAGCTTCCCTCACTATCACCTCGGCACAACGCCAGCGCCGAACAATACACACAAGATCAGAGCCAGATTTGTCCCCCATCGCACTGACACACACACTTTTTTTAAAAACCTTCGGGAGGTTTTTCTCTGGGAAATCTGATGTTAAATCTTTCGTGTGACCAGCGACTACATTGCGAATGAGGAGAGAAAAATCTCAAGCAAATACCTGAAGTGATTATCAGGTCATGTGCCACCTTTCTCATGATCAGAAGCTACAGCAGCGTGAGGAGTAAAAGTTCCAGACTCTCTGGAGTTTTCAGATTTGTGGCCTTTATATTTATATTTATAGTAGACCATGAACATAAGTTATCAGGGACAACAGTAAAGTAGTTGTGCACATATCCCTGTATGAAGTGAACCACAGTCACAGAGCAGTAATAAAATCCAGAAGTCAGAGTGAAACTGTCAGTAATTGCAGTGGTTTGAACAGAAGAGGGGGTTTCTGCTTGCTATAGGAACTCTGACTGTACAGAGATGATTAATTCAGCGTAATACATATTCAAGAAGATGTTAACCTTGGTCCTGACCTGATCAGAATCAAATCACTTGAAGAGGCCGAGGTTTACAAGGTGAACTGTCCTTTCATAAGCCACGTAACACTCTCCTCTTCTGTCTCTAATCAGCCATTCAGACATTACTGAGGTCACACTTTTATATCACAGGGCTGCTAATCGTGTTTTTCTTTGGCTCCCCTGACAAGAGGAGTCATGTCAGTGATGGACGGTTGGGAGTTTTCACCTGATGGGATGTTGGGACATCTCCAGCTGGGTTTGTGCCGACAAAAAAGGCATTTTAAGATCGTTTCCTCACCTCAACAACGTGGTTTTAGTGTCTAAATCTAACCAGAGCAACATGTCAGTAGTTCTGCATGAAATGTTCTTGTTTGTCTCTAACAGTGTGACTCTACGCAGCCACAACAACAGGGCCAAGAAATGAGCATTATTAGATCTTATTACCCCAAAATATGACATAAAAATCTGTCTTTTGGACACTTTAAGTCAGAGACATGGAGATCTCCATCTGGCCACCAGCCTAACCATGATTCAATCAGCTAAGTTGCTAACTTCAGCTCTACAACGGCTCCTTCTGTGCGTGAAGTCTGACTGGAGTAACGTCTGCACACCTGGGACAGTCTGAAGTACAGTAAGTTCTGTTTCAGGAACATCTCGTTCTGCATAAATCTCGCGGGTGACTTGCAGGTACTCGTGTTCATAGTTTAATACCGAGGAATGCTGACGCTGTGACCGCAGGGCAAAAAAGATAACTTTGTCAATGTGTTCGAAACGTCTCGTTAAACTAATTTTCTTTTTTCCGTGTCTAAATGTTTGATGAGGTGATGAATCATCCTTGACAAGCTGCATGTAATACAAGCAACAGATGACTTGATTTTCCACGAATGACTTGGCCAACTTCACAAGACGTGAGTCTCAGTTACGAAATGGAAATACTTCCACTGACACACTTTTCCTCAGCAGTGGTACAATTCAAATCTCTTCAATTCTTCAATTACAGTTCTGTCTGTTACCTGGCAGTGACTTGGCCCACTTGACTGCAGAGATGACCTGCTGCCCGCCCAGCCTGTTCAGAGTGGTCATGAGCCGTGACGAGGTGTCAGGCAGCGTGCTGTCGTAGCCCGAGTAGATGATCTCCGGCTCGATGGCCTTGAGCACAGACAGCATGGTGGGCACAAGTTGGGGCATGCACCTGGGGATCACTGGAACAGGCATGTTGCTGATAGGCTCTGAAGGTCCAGGGCGCTGCTGCACCTTCATCTTGATCAGCTTCTTGTTTTTCCTCGCTGGGGGACGAGGAGGGGAAAGAGCAGAAGGGAAGAGAAGAAGGAGACGTGAACACAAGGAACCAGTGAGCAGCGGTTATTTGACTTTTTATGCATCAAGCAGATGTTTTTGCAGCAAATCATGTGATTTAAGAGGCGTCACCACACAGCAGAACCAGTTCAAATCAGGAGACTGTTTGTCAGAGATTATTAGCTGATCATTTGATACGCTGACATTAGGGTCATCGCAGGAATGAATTTTATGGGGAGTCATGTGTTCTTTCCTCTCGTGTCATGAGTTTTCGAGTGGCGTGTGCTGTATGGTACAAATGTACAGACGGCCAGCAACACGAGGGGAAAACAGCCAAACAGATGTTCAACCCAGCAGCCAATCAGAAGACACATCCATCATGAGGACTGAAGAAAAAAAAACCTTTTTCCAGGAAGTACTAATCTATAGTTTTTTCATCAGTGATGAATCATTTGGTCTATAAAATGTCAGAAAGTAGTGAAAGTGGAAGCGGTTTTCCAGAAACCAGGCTGAGCCAGAAGAGTTTGGCTCTAAACGTCACATAAATAAAGAAATAAACAGCCTCATAGCACCAAACACATCATCATCATCAACACACCATCGTGTCTTAAATCAAGAATCATCCCCAAACACCAAAAGACAAAAGCTTTCGGAGCTATCCACCCAATGTTATCATCATTTTTATTATAATTAAAGGTGCAATATGCAAGAATTTTGGTAGAAAATATTAAAAAATCTGGATGTACTATGTACTTTTTGCAGCAAAACATATGGAAGTTAGCATGCTAATCAGCTAGCCTCAGGCTATTCTGTCTGCTGCTCGCTGCTAACAGAGGCTAACAGCAGCTACACTTAGCAACAGTCAGCAGTTTCTTCGGTGATATGCTGCGCCCTATTTTATTTTTCTTTACCTTTGACAGGCAGCCAATTATTCACATAATGCACCTTTAAACATTACATTCAGATTGTGTTGCTCAATGAGACTGTTTGAGAAGTGAACGTGCAGACGCTCTGCTTAATGCTGCATGAACACGTACAATATTTACGGAAGAAAAAACATTCGCTGATTAAACACGACTCATTTCACCGGACCTCCACACCTCAGTGCTGCACTTTACATTTTTTTTTTTTTTACGTGGATGAGAACAGCTGAGTGAATTAATAAACAGTTGAATTCATTATTGAGAATAAATAAGATGAGAGATGAACATTAATAGAATAAAATGTTCTGGTTCTTATGATATTGATTTTAGTTCTAACAAACCACAGAAAGGTTGGAAGGATGCAACGTGCTGTTTTCTGCCCAGTAATGCTCCATAAAGTCTCCACTTAATTGTGATAAAAACTCTTCCATTTCTCAGAAGAACATTGTTTCTGACATTTTATTCTTCTTTGCAGAAGAGCACCGACAGCAGCAGCAGTAAATTGCCGTGTTTTTGCAGACAGCACTGTATGTAGATCATTTGGGCATTTGCACTAAATGTGCACAACATGTCGGGGGGTTGAGAGGTTACCATGAAAAAAAAACATTTTAAATTTCCTCTCCTGCCGTTTCTATGGCAACTAAGAGCCTTTCTCGTTGGGAGTCTGTGTGCTGATGTGGTGACGTTCATCAAATCCATCTCTACGTCTCTTCTGTCTCTCTCGGTGAAGCTACCTGCTCCTCTGTGTGATGAACAGCTGACTGTTAATCTCACTCAACACTCTCTCACACAAACCACTGACAGTTATTTCATGTCCTGAGGGGGCATCAGCTGGAATGACACGATGACCAAGTACTCATGCAGCAGTCTAAACCCTCAACGAAGCTTAACGGTGTCACCGTGTCCGAAACATTCATCCGATGAGGTGATCCGAGACTGTGGACTCGACACTGATCAATGTGTGAGAGAGAGGCGGCGATTCTGTAGCCGCTCATGTTTCCGTACTGACGAACTTACATCTTATAGTGAGATGTTAAAGATCTTAGAGAATAAATTCTTCTTACAGACACATTATTTTATTTTTTTCCAAAAGCTAAAAGCCAAAACACACAGCATGTTTGATTTAACACGGTTAATAAATCTCTGTTCTCGATGACATCTGTGCACAAATCATTGAATTGCATTATTGTGAAAGAGATCTAATGAAATGTGGTGTTGTCTTGTGATCGGGTCTGAAAGGCTGCAGCCTCGATTCGTTCTGGTCACAGTTGGACAGTTTCCAAATAGTTGGAGTGCTACGATAACAAATGACACAAATAAATTGTGTTTTTATGGAAGTACAATTCAATTCGGTAATAAGTGTGAAGCTACAAGCACGATTTAAACACTGCAAAGTTTCTTTATCTCAGTGGAACGATTCGGTGGCAGCGTCAAATAACGTGACATTCAATGGAGGGAAAGTTTAAAATCCTTCCTCAAGAGAGCAAAATAAGAAGGTTCTCATCCATTTACTGCTCTGTAATCTCACAGTGAGCATATGATGTCAAATATATGTCACTAAAGCTTCAATTTGGAGATTAAATACTTGAGTCAAATGTGCAACAAGTGAACCTGTGGATGTATTAAAACATCAGAATTCAGTTTCCAGTTTAAATCGTCAACTGAGAACTTGGAAAATGTGACTCCCCAGTTCAAATGTACCAGAAGTCTCCGCGGGGCTTCCTCCTCCCACACTGAGCATGCCCAGTAACGTCCCTCATGTGCATCTTAGACCTTCAGTGACTTCCTGTTGGCTTCACACCCGCGTGACAGACATAAATAATTGAATCATACAGCTGTTTTACATATTTCTTAATGCAACTGGACCGAACAGATCACATTCTGGTGATTACATGAGTCATTCTGTGGCGTTATAACCATCCAAAAAGATGCATTCAGCACTTTATGGGGGCTTTTTCTCTCAATGGCTGCATGTAGGTCAGTGAAGAACCTGATCTCCACCCATCGTTTATAGCAGCTCTTGACTCTTAGTTGAGGGGTCATAGTAGTTAGCAGAGCAGGAGGTGTGAATGTGTCTAATTTTATCCTCGTCCTCTGCCTCTTGATCTACCAGCGTGGGCGAGGAAGGTTTGTTTCGCTCTGACTTCGAGGTCAGTGTTAATGAGGCCCGGCCGGATTTAAAGGCGCTCAGACTGTTTACCTTCCAAGTTCATTCCGGCTTGAAGACATTTCCTGAAGCGGCAGGCTGGACAGTTCTTCCTCCGGATCTTATCGATGATGCAGTCGTTTCTCCCGGCGCACAGGTAGTTGTGCTGGCCTGCACAGAGGAGAGGAGGAAGAGGAGGAGGAGGAGGAGAGAAACGGAGACATATTAGCCAGCTAAGAAGGTTTGAGACGGATTATCCTGAGCAGTATGTGTTATGACCAACCTAACCACCTGCTGATTCTACTGTAAGCCTGCGAGCCTGTTGCATCGCTCTGGTGTCCTGAGTGCCACTTCCTTCAGCCTGCACTTCGAACACACAACTAGACGAGTCTGCATTCATATCACGGTCGACGTGCTCCAGTCTAAATGGTTCAAATCTGTTTTCAGACGGTGACAGCTTTCCCTCACTGATAACTCTCTGACAATCTGTGTATGATGCCGGACATGATTAGGATTTGGGGAAATGAACGAAAGATAAAACAGTGATTTCTTCAATTTAAAGGAGACCTGTTATAGTTTTCTTTTCCTTCCTTCAGTCTAAAAAGTCCAAAGTGTGTGCCGACAAGAGCTCCGGTCTCCCACAGAAAACACCGCTCCTCAAACACCTCGCCAGTAGTCCCGCCTTTAATACACACACATTCACACACACACATATCCTAATATATGCCTGGCTCGGGCGTGTGTGAGCTGACCAATCAGGGCAGACTGTGTATTCAGGAGGACGGTCTTAAGGCCGGCACACACCGGCTAAAACGTCGGACGTCTGAAGCGTTTGGAGAGAGTCGGACGAGTTCGGGAGCTGCTCTGTTCAGTGTGTTCAGCTGCGTCTGATCCGACTGAACATGTTCAGTCGGCCGTCTGAGGTTGGACGCCGTCGGACACTCTGATTGGTTGTTAGCTAGCTGTTCAGTGACCATTCTGATTGGCGGTGTGCCAGCGAATCAGCGCGGCGTGTGGGAGGGGCGGCGGAAGTGACGATGGTAAACAAACCACATAAACAGAGACGGCACAGAGTTACAAACAACACTTCACCGTTCGTTATTTTGGGGATAAACCAACGTATGTTTGGAAGCCATGGCTGTGTGGACCGAGGACTTTGAGGAGCAGCTGGCTGCCCTGGTGGAAGAGAGACCACCGTAATACGACATCACGCAAGTAATGCTGAGCTAACACTGTGTGTGCTTTGTTCTGATAAGCTACGGTCCGCACTCCGTTCTGTCATTTCCTGTTTTTATGTTTTGGGTGACTGGCACGAGACTAGCGCCACCCGAATGTTTAGGAGACTTATTGCATTTCACGTATACGCTGCTGTGTAGCCGGGGCGGTGTGTTTCAATGTGACTTTTCTGCCCAACGGGTCAGACGGGAGGCGACAGAGTGGTCGGATAAGGAAGTCGGCCTTGGGCGGAGTGTGTGGGGGCCTTAAAAGAGACAGAGGGCTTCAGACGGAGGGGGGATACAGGACTGCTGCACTGGACAGTATGAGGAAAAACTGATGTGTAAACCTGTTCTAGCAGTAAGACAAAATAAAAATGATGAACCTGAAAATGAGCAGAATACGTCTCCTTTAATTTATCGAATATCTGTGGCTGCTATCTTGTAGACCAGAGGGAAGAAAGTATATTTTAGGATAAATGTAAGCAACACTATGAGCATGAAACGGGCTCGACTATGACTTGAATAGTTTGGGATGTTAAAGGATGAAGCTGGTTTCTGTTTCTGTTGTATGAAACAGATCAGAACAACCACGTATCTCTCTGTACTCTCTGACTCGACTATCCTTCCTGTGGTTCTCAGCTCGATGCCCACGAGTTCCTGGTACGTTAATTTCTGAGCAACACTCCTTCACCCTGTCGCCTCTGTGATGAACTCAGCCTGTGGTTACTGTCGCCAGCTCAAGCCAGGAGGATGTGTCTGACGTGACGATGGCGTGTCACTCAGCACACACAGTAACAGCGTGCTCTAACACATACAGTACATGTGAGGCCGAGCGTGAGGAGTGTCACATGCATCTCATCGCTTCCAGCAGCGACACATTCCTTTAAATTCAGACTGAGGCTTAATCACATTGACAAAATTAACAAGGCGATGTTCCTCAAGATGCCGCGGTCATCTTTAAGTTTCACTATGACAGTCGTTCTAAGAAAAACGGTCGAGATTAACTCGAATGACCTCTGATGTGCCAGATGAGTCACTAACCAACAAAGAACATCTGCGGCTGAGATCTCATCGCGGGAAACAGCCCGTTGGTAGTGATTTACAAAGAATCGACACCAGAGATAACGACTTCCTTCAGCTACTGGTCAGAAATGGAAAAACACTACGTGGTGATGGAAGGTATCACATATTTTAAGAGCTTGACGTGTAATGACATCATCAAGGAGGTTGTGTTTCCGCTCCGGCTGCTTGGTTCGTCAGCGCGATTACACAAAAACTACTGAACACATTTCCATAAAACTCGGAAGGAGGGAAGAAACGGATGAACCCAAGATTTCTGTCTGACTTTCTGAAGTTTGTTTGCTTGTTTGTTTTTACATTATTGTTAATTTCTCAGGTAATAAATCAGGGTTCTGGATGTTCTGTCACATCTAAGTGTCTGGTGTCTATGAGTGAGGACAACATGATGCAGATCAACATCCAGATCATCCAGATCTAACAAATGTACATGTGTTTTATTTGATTTTGGATGAGGCTTGATTGAATTAAAGTGCCAATCTAGTTCAAAGATGCTGTTGAGCTGCAGCAATTAGTCGTTAAATTGATTAGTCAATCCGGTGAACTATTTTGATAATCGATTAATCGTTTTTATTTGCAGGTTCCAGTCTTTTGGTTTTGGACAAAATAAACAATCTGAAGTACGGCTGCAACGATTCCTCGAGTACCTCGAATAACTCGATTACAACTCGATTACAAAAAATGATCGAGGAACTTCCTCTCCTCGAAGCCTCGTTTAATTGAATTTAAAGCGTATCATGTTTCACACGGATTCTTTTTAGTGTGACACAACGTGCTTACATCAAAGGCTTTGCACGGTGAAAATAAGGAATGCGTCCCGTCCGCGTATCTGACAGTCAGGTTACACACCACACAGTTCATTTGAAAAACAGAGGAAATTAAGCAGCTTCTTTGGTGTTTCACCACCACCGAAGAAACGAAAACCGAGCCTGTTAACTGGTCCGGCACGACGGCAGAGCCGATACGTTTCATTGTCAGTTTCCAACGATTGCGGAGGCGCTGCGTCACTGATTCGCCCCGATTACTCGATTAATAGTCGATAAAATACCTGATTACCAAAATATTCGATAGCTGCAGCCCTAATCTGAAGACGTCACTTCAGGCTCTGAGAAATTGGAGAACAGATGAGCCAATTGATCGATTACTTGTGAAAATAACCTGCAGATTAGCTGATAATACAAATCTATTCCATCCACAGGTTTCACAGCTTTGCGCTCTTGTCAAAGTCTGGATTAACTTCTTCCTTTCAACTATTAATTTCCATGAAAGCGAGCTCCTGGTCCGACAGAGAGATGAGGCACAATGAAGACACTGTGTCGGCTGCTAACAGGCCTGAGAAGGAGATGAGATTAGACTGAAAAAAGTGGCTCATTGTTTCCTCACTGACTGGTTATCTGTGCTGCGTCTGGCCTCAGGTGGAACTATTTTAAACTTTTTCAGCCTTCAGAGTTCAAAAGCTTGTCTAATTTACGAGCGTCTGCACTTTCTGGACGACCGGACGGCCCAATCACAGTTTTCTCCTCCATCACTAATTACTGCAGACGGCAGAGAGGTGAGCTGAAAGTCCTGCTCATTAGTCACTTGGGTGTAACAGCATCACTCATTACAGATTCATCCGCAGCTGAAACAACCTTATACAAAGTCAATAGTGCCGCGACAAAATGCCCTTTGGGACCATAAATATCGTCGGTGATCTTTGAAATATCATGTGTTTGATGCAGCGTTTTGAACTAAAGGGCATTCAATAACACTGACGCCACATAAAAAATAAAAATAAGAGCCAAAACAATACGGTTTGTTTTCCTGTAACTCTAACAGCAGCACGCTGGGCTGCATCTCAAACCGATGTCTCTGGAACCAGCAACAGAGCCGCCTTTGTACCAGGTTCTGAACATGTGTTTGGCCACAGTACGTGTCGACCAATAAATCCAATAAGAGCGTCTTGTGATCCCGAGCCAGATCATGACCAAATAACTGAACCAACACATCACTGGCTGGCCGGACTCAGCATCATTCCTTAGAAAGCATTCGTGTTAAGTGTGTCGATGAAAACAATAATGAAAACTATTTGCTCGCCAACAGTTTCTCCAGGATGAAAACACAAAGATCCTGACTGAAAAGATCTGACCTACTTTCACCTGCCAGTAAAACCTTTAATGGATCGAACCAGGAAATCAGATCCTTATAGATTTATATAAGACACAAAGCAAACATAACGTCAGCAGGTTGTGTGGATGTAACGTTGGAGTTACCATCCATTGTGTTTGCTACATGTGGGAGTGACTGTAGGATTAATGTCCACCCTCTGAGATGCTCATGTTCACGTCTGTAAGAGCCATAATGAGAATGTTTTAATAGTTCAGCTGCAAAATGTTGAAATGCTCCTTTAAGTTGATAGTTAGTGACGTCACAGCCACTTAAACATCAGATACGGTTGAGCAGCCGAAGGAGCAACACAGTTTTTTGACGGTTCAGTTGAGATTGAATCTTGTAAATTTGTTTTTTGCTTTTCAAGTAAAAGTTTTTGAACAGAGTTACTTTGTCTGAAGATTCATTACCAGTCAAGCTTACTGCCGAAGGTTTGCTTAATAGTGGCAGTAAAGAGGATTATTGGAGCTATAAAAGATTGCCAGCTACAATGTCATTTCAGTATTTTACTTCCTGTGGAGGATTACACTTTACACAGTATTTTTGGGGTCAATATTAGGGGAAAAGAAATATTCTAATATCAATATATCAGCAATATATACAGATTCTTTTGAGAATGGTTATCAAACACTTGATTTTTAAGGTTTAACCAGTAATGAAATGTAACTAAGTACATTTACTCTTCAGTTCTGTATTTGTGTGCAACTTTGAGGTACGACATTTCTCTCCAAAACATTTTGGATGTAAATATTAAACTTTTTTACTTCACTACATTTATTTGATAAGTTAAGTTACTAGTTACTAAAGTAATGCATTTTTAAATTCATATGACGTTAAAAACAATAATTCTAGTAATTCTGGTATTTTGAGCTAAAATAAAAATGCTTAAATATCAGATTCAATATCTGGCGATGCTGAGAGTCTTTCTTTGTTCACAGGATCTTTACTTTCATGCAAAAGTAATATTTTAACACAATATCTTTACTTGTACTCAAGTGTAACTTTATTGTTTAATTGAAAGTACCCTAAAGTTTATTGTCCAAAACCACATCAGTGCACTGAAACAGTGACTGGAAATGTAATTATGATAAATTACACTAAGCATTGTTTCCTTCATTTTGTTCTTATACATGCCGATACTCATTTATCTGTGAGAGGCCGATATCAGCCAGCCAACATATTGATCAGGCTCCAGACTGTATACTGCACACTGCTGGCCTGTGGAGTTACCTTACTTCCTGTGGAGGATTATACTTTACATGGTCTTTTTTGGGGTCAATATTAGGGAAAAGAAATATTCTTATATCAATATATCGGCAATATATACAGATTCTTTTGAGTAATCCTAAAGTGGTTATCAAACACTTGTGTGAAGATATGTGATGAAGGATTTTTAAGGTTTAATCAGTAATGAAATGTAACTCAGTACATTTCCTCTTCAGTTCTGCATTTGTGTGTAACTTTGAGCTATGACATTTCTCTCCAAAACATTTTGGATGTAAATATTATACTTTTTACTCCTCTACATTTATTTGATGAGTAAAGTTATAAGTTACTAAAGTAATGCATTTTTAAATGAATTGATGTTAAAGACACTAATTCTGGCAATTCTGGTATTTCACACTAAAATAAAAATGCCTAAATATCAGATTCAATAACTGGCGAGGCTGAGAGTCTTTGTTTGTTCCCAGGATCTTTACTTGTACTCAAGAGTAACTTTAGGGTACTTTCAATTAAACAATAAAGTTTATTGTCCAAAATGACATCAGTGCACTGAAACAGTGACTGGAAATGTAATTATGATAAATTACACTAAGCAACGTTTCCTTTATTTTGATATAAGAAAAAAATGTCATATTGATGCATCTCGTACAGTATACATGCCGACACCCATGTATCTGTGAGAGGCCGATATCAGCCAGCCAACCTATTGATCCGGCTCTACACTGTATGTTGTACAGTATATTGTTACCTTTATAACAGTGAGTCGGTTCCTATTCAGTTTCTGCATGGTGCAGAGCTTTGCACTGCATCGCCCTCCTGCTGCACGCTCACAAGTACGTGAACACTGATACAGAAACCTAAATGCACATTTATGAGCTCGGGCAAACAGTGAATCTGGGCCACCGAGCAAATGATTAGCTCGGCTTAACGATGTTCCAGCACTGCGGCGGCCTACATGAAGCTGAACACACTCTCAGCGTGTGGACTGTCCTCTGACTCAAACTTCAGTCAGACCTGAAGGAATTAAATAATGTAACTGTAATCATACACAGCACATCTGAGTTAGGTTTGTATCTACATCAGTGGGAAACGCAGTGTTTCTCCAGACATCTATCTAAATAACAGAGAGATTCACCTTTGAAATCTACAGCTAATCGTTTCCCACAGAGAGCGGAGGAACTGATCTGCAGGGTTACTGGTGTGATGACGAGATAGCAGCCTGGTTCTGCCAGTCGCAGCCATCGCTGATATCACAGGAAGTCATCGCAAACAATGGCGTAAACAGCCATCTGTGGTGTTAACGGCGCCGGCTGAACCTCACCGATGTCTTCTCTCCGCCCGCCTGTCGTTAAGATCAGCGGCTGCAGCTAACGAGTGTTTGCTCAGCGGTTAGTGCTGTGGGCTCGCAGCGAGGAGGTCAGGAGTCTGAACCGGACCGCGTCCCTTCCTTCTCACAAATAATTACTTAATCTGATGGTCTGCAACTTAAAAAGGAAGCGACTCATGTGTGTGTGAAGTGTTTGGTGTTTCTGCTTCCTCAATAACCAGAAGCATTCGATTACAACATGATGTGAAAATCACATCTGAGTTCTCATGAATATAAAAGTGACTCAAATCAAAATATCTCGTCTGTTGATGTGTTCCTAAAAAGTGTGCTCATTTAAAAACTTGCAGGTTTCTGAAGCACTTTCAACACATTCAAAGTTTGATTTCACATCTAATCTCTAGTTTGCTGGTTTCTGAAACAATCTCTGCTGATTTGTTTCTGCAAAACTGTAATCACAAAAGAACGTACCATTTTTTTTTGTTTCCTTTAGAACTAACACAAACCCGCTGTGTCAAACTGAAAATATTGTTAAATGACATGAAGGAGAAACAGAATCTGCCTGTAGAAAACCAACGTGGACAGACGCGAGTTTTACTGTAAAAATAGTTGATTAAACCAAGAATTCAAATTTACGGATGATTTCAGGTAAAGAGTTAAAGACAGGAAATGATTATGTGACATTATGACATAACCTACCAGAAAAACCTCATATTTATGATCTTAGACTCGAGGTTGTTATCGATTTATGTATTTAAGAGGGTGTGAAGGTTTACAGCGGGAAATAAAAGGTGACACTCCTGAAATAAAATGTCTTTCTATTTATCGCTTTCCAACAAATCAAAGTGATTTGTACCAATAACCATCAGCGCCAGTTTAGTTTTTTCTAGTTGTTTAGATTTACTGAAGTTCTGAAAACTTCGTTATATCTTTTAACGCATCGACATCTGAGATTATTTGTCTGGATTACAAATAAATAGATATGTGAATCAATATATACATTATAATGCAATTAAATGCACCAAAAAGAATAATACAAATACATGTAGGTAATAATTAACTTATATTTATGTTCTGTGTTTATATACCTTTGTATTCATTCCCTTACTTATTTACTTTCCCCTTACTTTCATTAATTTCTTCATTTTATAATGTTATTATTGATTCATTTATTATTTTCTGGCGAGCCTGAGATCGTGTCTGATGCACTAAACAACCTAACTTTAAAAATAAGCAGATTTTGGAATGATTAAGTTAATTAGAAGTATGCGATTTAAAAGCCAAGTGAATTTTCTAAAATGTGCATCATCATAAAGCTGAAGAGCATAAAGAGCAAAAACAAAAAATAAGTTTGGAGATACAATTCACATTTTAAACTCTAAATCCACTGATATCAGCCGACGGTGGGTCCAGCAGGATGTGTTTGCGAGCAGAGACCTGAACGTGGCCTACATACAGTTATCAGTAGAAACACATAAAGCAAATAAAACACATGAACAGCACAAGTGAGGAGGAAGAAAACGCCGAGAGGTGATTTCTGACATCGGATCTCTGCATGTTAATGTGTGTCAAGTGCAGGAGAATAACCCTAATTAGAGGCAGAGATGTGATTGCAATTATTGGATCTACCACCTGCGACGAGGTGGAGCATTCGAGGAGGAGAAACTAAGGAGCACAGAATCACTCACAGGCAATTTACGCTGACTTGAATTACCAAATCAGAACATTTGCATGCATTAACAGATAGCTGGCAGAGTAGAGGAGGCTGCGCATGTGTGGAGGCAGACGGCTCAGATTTCAGCGCTGAAGGAGAGTACAGGCACACGGGCAGATCAGAGGTGAGAGTGTTTCCATCATCATCATCATCATAGTTTGTCATTGTTGTTATTGAAAGTGCATTTATTTACCATCTGTGTTTTGTCGTGCTCTCCATCCTTCACCATAGAGACAACGGACGGAGGATAGAGAGGGGGGAGAAAAACAAAAAATAACAGATATAACTCTTTCAGTGCTACTGTAACACTTCACTTTGAGTGCTTGGCATTTAACTCCAGCACCACAGAATTCAAAAGATAAGAAGATACGATGCTAGAAAACAGTCAACAATCATACAACTCTTAAAGGGCAACGCCACCAACTTCACACTTTAAAGTGTGTTTGACAGTTGAGGAGCGCTGCTGCATATGTGAACAGGTAGTACGAAGCCTTTCTGTGGCTCGCTGCATTTCTGTCTTTATCGTACATACAGACACACATCGACCATATAACACGAAGAGATAATCTCATTCACAATGAGTTTTCATGTCAGAAGCACATTATATTATCATTTAAAGACTGAAATGTCTTTATTTGCTTTTTTGTTTTTAACGTTAGACACAGAGATGGAGGCGTTTCACTGTTTAACTTCATGACACAGTGCAGGAAAGCTCTGTCTTTTTTCTTATGCATATGGAATTCTCCAAAAATAACTCATAGCTTGTGTAATATACAGCGTGCTATCTCCATCTTATCTCGACTTAACACACAACACCACATGAAAACATCCGTCTTAAACTGTCTATTTATAGAAAGTTTCATCAAACCAGAAACATTCTTGTGTCGGTACAGTGAACAGAAACATGAGATACACTCTCTGGTTCCGGTCCAGAGGAAGCTGCACGTAATCTGGGAAACTGCCTCCAGTGATGTCACTCAGTGGCCGAGTTGCATTGTGGGTAATGAAGGCACAAGAAAAGCTGATATTGTTCTGCTGTATCGCCTTTTTAACTCCATGCATTCTTCTTCCTTTTCAAAAGAAAAGTGGTGCCTACATTACCCACAATGCAACAGCCACTGAGTGACATCACTGGAGGATATTTTATGCAGCTTCTTCTGGAGCCACAACACTTTACACTACTTCTTTCACATATGCAGTTTCACTCCCTGAGACCTGTGAACACACTTCAATGTGTAAACCTGGTGCAGTCGCCCTTTAACTGTAGCAGCAGAATTCATCTTTATTAATGATTTACACATATTTTCTAAAATGTCTGATTGTGTGCAGGAGGCTAAAAATGTCTTGGAAGTTTTTCATAATCGACCAGCAGCCATGATTTATCCCTGAACTGTTGCAGAGGTTAGTGGATGTGGAGGAACGTTTCCCTGCAGCAGGTTTGTTCACCAGCTGTTAGTCACAGATACAGAGTGACAGACAGATGAGAGAGAAGAGACAAAGACGCCGCTCTGCAAACTGAAGAGATTAGTGTGGGTCATTTCTGTTCACTCTAGTCCCAGTGTTGAATCCAGAATCTATACAGATGGTTTATTTAGCGTCTGTTGTTCATGAATTCACAGTTTCATACTTCTCAGAAACTAATCACACATCTGCAGAGACAGATGTGGACAGACAGAGGACAGAGACGCAGAGAGAAGCAGAAGAGATGGAGCCTTTAACACAAATGACTTTCTGTTTGTCAGGTGCATTCCTGCCCCTCCCGACTTAAGACTCTGTCGAGGCAATTAGCGCCCGAGCTGTTTGCCTGTGAGACAACAACTGAATCCATAATCGGACGAGAGGCCGACTGTAAGCGAAGCAAAGCAGAGAGAATGGCTGTCTTGCAGGCTCATTGTCTTATTAATCCTCTATGGTTTAGTTTAATATTTACAATTTGTTAGCTGTCAACCAAAGTGACGAGCAAGACGCCTCTGCTTTGACACAGGACGAACAGGAAAGGCAGGAGAAGAGGAGGCGCTGCCATGCAAGGTCAGGACTGAGACTCAAACCCACAGAAAGGCGAGGATGTGACGCATGGCTTCTAAAGCTCAACAAGAACCCCAGATTTTACTCTGACCTTGATTTTTTATTTATTTAAACCTAGTTTTCTGAAGCAGTCGAGATGTTTCAGTGTTGTGCAACAGCTTGAAGAGCCGACCTTACGTAAGTCCACTGACTGAGGATCTTTGGGACAAGATGTACAAAGCTAATGGATGCTAACCATCGCTATTAGGTGCACATGCACAAGGTTGTGGCTGCATAATGTCGAATACATGGACATGAATATGCAAATCTGATTACGACCTGGTGTAAATGTGGCCACGATGTATCTGTTCAAAATGAGATAAAATCCTCTCAACGATACGTGGAGATGACATCGTGGTGTCGTGTCTGAGTGAGACCAACCTTCGACGGCCCTCTTAAAGAACACCTTGCAGCTGCCGCAGGTGACGACCCCGTAGTGGCATCCCGAGGCCTCGTCTGAACACACCAGGCAGATCTTGTGCGTCTGCCCGCTGGGCTTGGACTGGCCCGGCACCGCAGAACTGCTGGTCTCTCCGGCTCTGGGTGACGAGCTGGAAAGTGCACAGAAAGGAAGAGAGAACAATACGTTAAGATTAATGAGCTGCATCCAGTAATAAAGACGTCTGTCACAAAGGTAGGTAGGCTGCAGAGCGCTGCTTTATGGGTATTGACAGTCTCAGTGGTATGTTGTGCTGTTGCTAGGAGACGTGAAAACCCTGAAGACAAATCCGGCCGGCGATGGGAAATATCTGAACTGAAACAGATAGTCACTCTGATTGTGCTGCTGTTTCCTCTGAGACTTTTTCTACAGTCATGGATGGAAATCTGATGAATGAATGTTTAGAATAAAAGAGAATAAAACTGTAATTTACACCCAAAAAATATCCTACAGGGAAAAGAAGCAACTAACTGAAACAAGAAAGGTATTTTCTGTATTTTCTGTGTTACAGTGACGTCACTGTGACTGAAGGTTGTCCTCAGATTCAGATTCTCTGAGGTGATAAAGTTGATGGTTTGTTCATTTTGATGAGCTGACAAGGCGACACCATCCATGATCTAATTTCCAATCTTTCGTCTTAACTCCAAATTGCCCTGCAGACTACAGACACACTTGAAATAGCTTATGGTTTCTTTTTTTCTCCCATTTGCATCATAGATGGCATCAAAGATAGTACGAGCTCCTCATCTGCCCGTCTCCAGCTGTAACTCACGTTACGTTATTCAACAGCCCTCCAGGATGTTGGAAATGTTGTGATTTCCTCGTAATCACCACAGCTGACACAAACAGAAGTGACAAAAACTGAAAATACAAATCAGAGGCTTTTGCAATTTTCACTTGCAAATCACAGCAATGAAAAGAAAAGAATAAAAAATCAAAAACCTCCCAGAAATTAGACATTTTCAGCAACAAGTCTAAAAAAATACAGCAAAATAGTGGAAGGACTTGATTATTTGGACATACAAGGAAGAGGATGTGAAATAATACATTCAAAGAGCAAAGCCATCTATCGGGACACATCACGTCCACATAGGACGGATCAACTAGCCAATCAGGTTGAGAAAAAATAAAATGATGGTGGTGCACGAGAGAAACTCATGTTCAAGTGTGTCACTATCACTGTTCCTGCTCATGTCCATGGTAATGATTATCTCAAGGAAACTGAATCTAACACAACTGGATTTGGTTTTTGTCTTGAAGACGTTTCACCTCTCATCCGAGAGGCTTCATCAGTTCCTGCTCGCTTGACTAGGCTGAGACTAGTCCAACTAGCCGGTGTGGAGGTCCAGCTATTTAACCTCTCAGGAGGCGGTCAAAGACAAAAACCAAATCCAGTTGCGTTCGATTCAATTTCCTTGAGATAACTATGACCTGGATGAATGAGAATATTCACAGACATAGTAATGGTTTACTAGCCACACCCCGCTCTATCATCAGCTGGTCCCTCAGAGAGCTCGCTGATCGTTGTTCGATGTGTGATGACACCAGGACGAACCCGAAGGAGCCCATCACTGAACCTCTCGTGAAAAACGATGTCATCAACCTACAGAGCCGACAGCGTCTATAATTAGACCTGAAGTAATGGTTACAGCTGAATCAGGCTCGACACCGGGCTGACAGATATGCTGCGGCGGCGTGCCAGCGTGTACGTCGGGAGTGTGTTAGTTTACGGGGCGTGCTGCCGCCAAACAGACTCCAGACCAGCGTTAGACTGACACGGCCGTGTAATCCATGACAAGAATTTGACCGCATTAGAAGGGCTTAAATCTTTTCTCTCTTGTTTGTTTTGGCAGCACGCGGCTTTGAATGAGGGCATTATGTAACAGAGTTGGCTCGCTAAGCCTGATAATGACTTTACATTCAGGCCTATAGATATCTGAGCCCTGCTGAGGATGCTGCCCACTAATTCTCCAAGTGTTGCCCCTGCTGAGCGCTCGAGACGGCAGCGGGGAGAGGACAGACGTGAAACTTGTTAGTGTCCATCTCGCCGCCCCGTCTCCACTTATATTCTCGCCGGCGCTTCATGGTCATTGGAAAGACGACACTTTGCGTATGCGGGTTGGACGGCGACCAAGGTGGAGTAGAGGTGGTGGCTCCTGGAGGACGACCAGCTAACGAGTTTAGCCGTAGCTTAACACTCATTCCTGACACATGCAGACAGGTTAAGATAGCAGCAGGATTTAGAAAGCGATGCCATCTTAGCTTTTGGCAGTCGAGCGTTAGACAACCGCACTGTTGTGCAGATGGCATAAACAGACAGACAGAGAGCGGAGCGCGGAGAAGAAATACCTTTAAAAGTCACGGATCCAATAACATGTTTCATCATTTATTGGTATTTCTATCAATTTTAATAACAAAATAAAATTCAGGGAGGCCAACACTGATATTACAAAGTTAAAAATTCAGATATCGATACACACAAACAGCCGGACAAAGATGTGTGACGGATGTTTTACAGTTTAACAATAAACTTTATTGTTCAAAATCATATCAAAAGCTTTCTTATCGCAATCAATAACCAATAATATCAGCCAATCAAAGGTTCTTACAGAGAGAATTTACTGCTATTTAACACTTAGTTTTAATAAGAATATATTGCTTACAGCAGCTTTAAATGTGACCTTCATGTTTGTTTGTTTTTTTCCTTTCCACTCGTCTGACAGAAGACTGACGGAAGCATCTCCGCCTGTCGTCTCTCCCTCCGAGAGAGAATTCAACTGAACTCAAATAAATAATTGGATGAAAAAAAAGGTTTATTCCAACAACAAACACACAACTCAACCGCAGAGCTTCACGGCTGCGTGACTCACAGCTGAATGAGTCAGCACGGCTCATCCTGAAACTGAGCAAACCCACATTTCTGGCTGTTTCTGACTGTATGTGATGGAGGTACAGTAACTGTGACCTAAATCTGACACGAAAACCTGAACACAAACGCAGATCTGTGCCCGACTGCCGCTTCCACCTTGTTGTGCGACGGATCCTGTTCACGCTGCCAACGTTACAAAATAGAGATAAACAAATTCGGCTCGCTGTTGTTCACGACATGCACACACACACACTACGCTACGCCTGAACTTTAAATGCAACACTATCACTCTGAAGATTTTGGCAGATGCTTTCTCATATGTACCGGTCTTAACCCTGGATTGTCGGTCTGGCAGTAGTGGGGTATTAATAGAAGAGGAGCGTCCTCCCCATGATGAGGAGTACGGTGTCCTGCTGCTATGTGCTCTTCGTCCTGGCTCTCTCATTACTTGTCAACTTACGGCAGCTATGGCTGGATCTGAGTGAAGATGCTGTGAACACTCATTATCGGGCGGCGCTTGACCTGCGATGGCTCTCTCGAGGTTTGCTCAGCCACTGGAAAGAAAGCCAGACGGCCAAGTGAAGCGGGAGATCACATGACGGCAACTGAAGCCTGTGTCGGCATTCACACGGTGTTTGCTTTAACAACTCCAGATATTTCACATCATCTGAGGTTTTATCAGCTACAACTGCACCTACTTCTTATTTTACTTGCCATTTTTGGCTCTTTGACAACTGATTTAAAAAGGTCATGATACACAATTCTCTTCTGAAATGCTGGTAATGTAAAATGGCCACAGGGTGGTGTTTGAATTAAGCACCCATAATCCCCCTCTGCTCCGGCTCCAGCTCACATGCTCCTCCCATCGCTGAGCCAACAAGTGTGGCTCCGAGCCACGCAGCGCAGATTCAAGCCTCATTAGGAACGCCTGCATACTGGACCAGAGTGCAGGCAACATGCGCACTTTCTCCCTCTCTCTACACACACACACACACAAACACACACACACACACACACACACACACACACACACACACACACACACAAAGCAAAAGTGACCTGTGTTTGAGCAGCATGTGTTTAACAGCCTGCTACATACATGCAGAAAATAGAAGCCTAACAAACACACCTGCGCACACAATTATAACACAAAAAAACACATGAAAGCAGCTCGCTGCCCTTTGCTGCTCCTCCTCCGCCCACGCTGTTCTGCATGTGCACTCGTGTGTGTGTGTGTGTGTGTGTGTGTGTGTGTGTGCTTATAAAAGGCAAATGTAAGCAGGACACACACTGTTTACATTCGGAGACGTGCTGTCAATCACCGCTCTAACATCTCTTCCTGAGCGCGAGCACATGCTACCAGAATGTGTCGATCCTAGAGACGGCAGAGCGATATACCGAGAGACAAAAACAATAAATGAAATGAAATCCTGCTGCGACAGACAGACGGACAGCAGTACGAGCCTGCAGGATTTCATTTAAGAATGCACATTCACAGACTGAGCGGTCATCAGCTCTGCCTCCTGACGATAACCAGGATGTTGATTTTTCAATTAATCACAAGAACATGACAACTGTTGATCCGATCAGACCGGAGCGGCCACACGTTCTCCTGACGACGTGACGTTACGTGACGAGGCGGTGGAAAAGACAGATCGGCACTAATGACAGTCCACAACAAACAGAGCGCCTGTAGCAACGACGGCAGGCAGAACTGAACCGGGCTGACCCGCTGCGTCGCCCGGGGACTCGTAGACCAGCGACTGCAGTGGGAACCGATGAGAGGACGGCGTTTTTTCCACTCAGATCAAAGGTTTTTTAGGGCCAATATGTGGGAGCAAGAAAGCATGAGGCGGGCGGAGGGAGAGCGGCGGTTTCTCTCAGTGTGAGAACATTTACAGCGCAGAGGCGTGACGCAAACATGGAAACTGATCGGCTCTGCCAGACACATTATAGCAGAGACTAACGTATGTTTTAGTGTCATTTCTAACTCGCTTTCTTGAGTAAAAAGTCTTCCACACTGCAGCTGTTTTACTTTTTAATTTCAAACGGTTGGATAATGTTATAAAAATACATCGTCTATTGTTTCTGTTTCTAATTAGCAGCAGCGGTGAAAAAGCCTGAGTGGGCAGAAATTAAACATTTAGATTTTTATTACACACTCCCAGCACATTTATCTTCGTTGAATTGTAATGCATTCATGCTAGTTGCTGCAAAAATATGCATTTCTCCCTCTTTTTTTTTGATGGGAACCTTGGCACTCAGTAAACATCCTCCGTGCTCGGCCCACACACTGATAGTGAGTGGGCTCTCTGAAAGGCCAGCCATTATCAGAGACCCGAGAGGAGGGAGTGTGATCCACATTCAAAAAAGCAAAACTGCATGATGATATAACGTGTATTCACCTGTTCTGCCCGCACAACTGATACTCACCGCTCACACAGATGGTCTTTTTTAATCAATATTGAATGATTTGGAATGTGGTTTGTGTCGATCTCACCTCCAAAAGCATCAAAATAAGTCTCCTATTAAATCACTGCAGCTCTACAGACAATTATATTTACTTTGAATTAAACAGCAGATTTTTCCCAGATTAATCCAGAAATGTCAGAAAATTCAAATTTAAATATCTGGTTCTGTCCGACCAACAGTCCACGAGCCAGAAGTATTCAGCTCACAGCGATATAAAACACAACGAGTCCTCACAGCTGGAACGAGCAAATATTTGGCATTTTAGCTTTTTAAAAAATGACTTAAATGATATGAATGATTAATAAATATCCTAATTGATCACTACTGGTCGATTGATTAAACAATTAATTGGTGAAACATTGTGGCTGTTATGATCCTTTATAGAACTGATATAGCAAATTCTTCATCTTATTTGTTTTTTTTGTATAAAAATGCAACAGAATAAATGCAGCAGGATTATATAACAGTGTGAAATGGTTTGTGTCCGTCTCATCTCTAAAAGCAACAACACAGGTCTCCTTTAATCACTGCAGCTCTACAAACAATTATATTCACTCTGAATTAAACAGCAGATTTTTCCCAGATTGATCCAGAAATTTCCTTTCCCAAGCACACGAGCACATATTTGTCATTTTAGCTCTTAAAAAAATGACTTAAAGAATGAATGATTAATAAATCAATACATGGTTGTTGATTATGATTATCATTATCCTGATGATCACTACTGGTGATTGATTAAACAATGAATTGGTGAAACATTGTGGCTGTAATGATCCTGTTATAGAATTAAATAGAATCTTTTTTGTTTTTTTAAATAAAAAAGCAACAGACTAAAAGCAGCAGCATTATATAACAGCGTGCAGCTCGTCTATCCATTATGTAAAAACAGCATTTTAAAAAATCTGTTCGCTGACTTTTTAATCTTTATTGTGTAATTTCACTGTTTTACTGTACTTTGTTCCCTTCCTGCCTTTCTCTGCTCTCACTTCCTCTCTCTCAATCGCATCCGTCGCTCTCACCCTCCCTCCCTCCCTCTCTCTCTTTGCTCATTCCCCCTCTTCCTCTTCCCCTCACACCGCCTCATCTGCCAAGGTTATATAATATTCGTATTACTGCTGCTGGGGCAGACGCCTCCTCCCTCCTCTCTCCTCCCTCCCTCCTCTCTCCCCTCCCTCCTCCCCCCTCCCCTCGCTCAGCCTCTCAGCCAATCGAGTGTCACTACTGGCAGAAGTATGGAGGAGGTCAGGCGAGTCATGGGATTATCCAACTCACCTACCCGGAGACAAGCGCGCACAGCGTATGTGTGTGTGTTTTCTGCATGTGTGTCGCTAATAGGAACCCTGCATTTGTGCATGTGTGTGTGTGTGTGTGTGTGTGTGTGTGTGTGTGTTTGAGTCGCTCTTTGCGTTACTCAGTGGAGCTTTTGGTTGCTAGAGAGGAGCGCGGCGATAAAGCTACCCTTGTTTCAGAAATCATCATGTGATTGTGTGATGGCTCCTTCTTTTCTTCTCGCTCCCCCGTTTTCTCCCGCTGAACTGAACTCCACCCACACACACACACACACACACACACACACACACACACACACACACACACACACACACACACACACATCCGAGCGTCTCCGTCTCCCACACAGTGAGCGCTGTCACTTCAATCATCATTTCAGCGCGCCGGCCTTCTTTATTCTCTGCAGTTTGAGTCGCTCGTAGCCATCGACACGTCGTATTATCTCCTGTGCAGGCAGCGGTCAGGTGTGACTCACTGTAAAAACTACCTGACTGGGACTTTGTTGCCTTCGATTTTATGATCGTTGCACGTCAGAGGAACGCTGTTGCAAAAGCAGTTAGTGAGGCTGGAGCGATGACACATCACTGGAAATTATGTGACTTGGACGTCTTATGAGTCAACTTTAGTGTCTTTAAAGCAGAAAGAAGGATTGTAACCTTTCTTTAACCTTAACCAAGCAGCGTTCGTCCGTAACGTATTCAAAATGAAACCGCAGTCATGGGCAGATAAAAAAACAACTGACAAATGATGCTGACACGCTGCCAGCGGCACCTGGAGTGTTTTGTCATCTTGGTTTGGAGCAACACAAATTCCCTCATTCCATCTTATTTGACAACACGATGCGAACAGAGTCTTATAATCCACAGGAGAATCTGTTTAACCCTCGGGCAGCGAGTCTGTCCGCTGGGTCTCTTTCGAGCCCTTCTCCAGAGCGAGCGAGGTGAATCATCCTGCAGGAGAAGTGAAAGCTCAGGAAGGAAAAAAAAGAAAAACATGTTTATAATTCAGCCGAGCTCTTTGACTTCCCCTCATGCACAAAGTGACAGTTAATGACTGTTCCATCTCACTGTTGCTTTATAGGAATAAGTCTCGCTCTCGCTCTGTTGTGCTTCATGCAGGCGGAGCTGCTCATAAAGGATCATTAGCGAAGCAGCCGCGGTGACGTTCATTCATTTCCACTGTGACTCTGCTCTGCCGCCTTCGTTTCATCTGGCCTGAGCACAATTTTCCATTTTTTGATCCGGATTCAGATTTGATTTACTCTCGACCGCACGTCGTGGTGTGAAGTGCAAACATAAAACTGAACAGCAGCACAATAGTTTACATGCTCTTCTTGGTTTATCTGCTGGTAATGATACAATAACACAGACGGATGGTTTCTAACATTTTGACAGGCACTTCTTTGCATTCTCGACACTGCATGTGTGTTTTTTCAAATAGTTCTCAGTCCCAACTCGTCAGATTCAGCATTACGCTTCAGACTAAGGCCCCACGGTCAAGTTAGCACAGATACATTATACACAACAATATGTTATATACAACATCTGGTTACACTTTCAAAATAAAGCATCATGAAAAATGATGATACAAATAGCCAGTTTTCACAGTTTCTTAATGAAGCTAATCTACGACACACAGGACTTGACAAATACAGTGTAGTGATGCTTTTACTGAGATGGTTACGCTAAATTTTGCCGTTTTTCCACCGACAGTACCAGCTCGCCTCACCTCGACTCAGCTCGCCTTTTTTGCGTTCCCATTACTGAAATCTGGTACCTGGTACCTGCTAAAGTGGAGCTTTTTTAGTATCACCTCCGTATAAGTTCCAACCGAGCTGAGCTGATACTTCTGTGTGACGTAAGCTGGCAGCCGGCCACTGATTGGACAGAGAGCGACGCCACTTGATGACTCGTGACGAGCGCGACGTCCGAGCCTGACGCCTGCTACCTTTAAAAACTAGCATCTGCGTTCAGTCAACACAGCGATTACATGGAAGGAACAACGCGCAGGAACACGGCGTGGACCGTGGCAGAGGTGGAGACGCTCCTGAGTGTTGTCGCTGAAGACGCATCCAGAACGAGCTTGATGGTGCGACAAGAAATGAACAGGTGGACGTGTTCTGCGTCAGCCCACAGCTAGCCCTGTTTATGTGTCGCGTGGATAAGTACGTCACTGATGACGACCCGCCCACGTTGATGACGACCCGCCCACGTCGATGACGACCCGCCCACGTTGATGACGACCCGCCCACGTTGAAGACGACCCGCCCACGTCGTGACGACCCGCCCACGTTGAAGACGACCCGCCAACGTTGAAGACGACCCACCCACGTTGAAGAGATACTAATTCTAGATGGAAACGCGTCTGAAACCAAACCAAGTAGAGCCACGCTGAGCCGAGGCGAGCTGGTACTGTCGGTGGAAACGGCATTAGAAGCTATAACTGCTGTCTGAGAGAGAATAAAAGCTGCTCAACGTAAATAAACTATGTAGAAAACTGCTCGGGGATCCGACATGCAACCCTTCCTGGCAGCGGAGAAGAAGAAGAGAGAAGATGAAGCTTCATAACTGTGAGTGACCCGGCCTCAGGGCTGCACAATAATTTAATATCTCTGTTTATTTTCCTTCAGTGGAATCGTGTCGTGAAGGTCAGAGGAAATTGTGGATATGAGGATATTGTGATGTACGATTATGCCGTCAAAACACACAATAACAAGTGTATTGTATTTAAGAAGTGGCAACAGGAGGTTATGAACCCTGATAAGAGGTATTTGAGGATCGCTCGACGTCACGCTCATATAATGTTATCTTGCTGTTTTATGGACATCAGCGTGATTATTTAACAACTGAGTGCGTAGTATTATTATTATTATGATACAAAAATCATTACTGTGATATTGATTTCAGGCGCACAGCGTCGCGCGGCTCAGCTGTCTCTTTGCACAGCTTCGGTTATATATAGAGCGAGTGTGTAGGCAGAGCGGAGCGGCCCAGAAAAGAACAGATGACACTCTGAGAGACAATCAACTGGGAAAGTGTGTTAACGGGACAGACAGCGAGGCCGTTTCCACCACTTCCACGACGTCCTGAGCAGGAGCGAGCGGCTGAGGGCAGCTCAGCGGAAGACACAACTTCTACTGTTCCTCTCGACGGTTCGGGCTAGATGAGGTCACATGTTAAATCCCCAGAGTATAGCTCTGCTGTATTGGAATGTGGAGCTTTACAGGAAACTGGGCCACATGGTGCGGACCACAGGGAGCAGAGTGAAGGGCGACGGCACAGGCTTTCAAGTTTATCCCTGTTTTACTCAATGTCACTTCTGTTCTGCAGCTCTGTGAGTCGCACGCTCATCGTGGAAGTTTAGGAAAATACAGACTCAAGTGTATGTACGTCCTGTTTCTACTTCAACCTGTTGTGTGTTGGTTTTACTTTCTTTAACTAATAAACCCTCAAACTGTGGCTTTTTTTTTAATGCTGTAAGAGACTTGATGAAGGTTGTGAGCAGTCAGAAGGGAAACAAGTGTTGGGAAGTTGTTCACGTTTAATTAAACTAGTAGTTTGTATTTCTGTGTGCTTAATGACTGAAACTACAGCTTCTCTCGTGTCATTCAGGGGGATATTCTAACTGTTTTAGCTTTAGGACTCCAGGGAACGATTATTTTGGTCGCACATGCCCCCAAAGATCTAAACCACTGAACGTTATCATTCGTTGCACATGTGTGACAAAGATTTAGCAGTTAAAGTGAATTGAAATGCAAAAACTCAGTCTGAAGCCCTGGTTTGATCTGGTCACTAGTCGGCATTTTTTGCACATGTAAAACTTTTTTTGCATCATATTTTGTTAGAACTTCATGTGGATTGTCAACTTGATCATTTTTTTACAAAGTCATCTACGAAAGCAGCTTTCGTAGACGTGTGGTTTTACTTACTTTAACTAATAAACTGTGGCTTTTTTTTTAATGCTGTAAGAGACTTGATGAAGGTTGTGAGCAGTCAGAAGGGAAACAAGTGTTGGGGAGTCGTTCACATTGAATTAAACTAGTAGTTTGGATTTCTGTGTGCTTAACGACTGAAACTACAAACAGGATTTATTTCACCACAGCTTCTCTCAGTGAGATATTCTAACTGTTTTACCAGTTTCAGGGCTCCAGGGAACGATTATTTTGGTCGCACATGCTCCCAAAGATCTAAAGCACTGAACGTTATCATTGGTTGCACATGTGTGACAAAGATTTAGCAGTTAAGATTAATTGAAATCCAAAAACTCAGTCTGAAGCCCTGGTTTGATCTGGTCACTAGTCGGCATTTTTTGCACATGTAAAACTTTTTTTGCATCATATTTTGTTAGAACTTCATGTGGATTGTCAACTTGATCATTTTTTTACAAAGTCATCTACGAAAGCAGCTTTCGTAGACGTGTTGGTTTTACTTACTTTAACTAATAAACCCTCAAACTGTGGCTTTATTTTAATACTGTAAGAGACTTGATGATGGTTGTGAGCAGTCAGAACGGAAACAAGTGTTGGGGAGTCGTTCACATTTAATTAAACTAGTAGTTTGTATTTCTGTGTGCTTAACGACTGAAACTACAAACAGGATTTATGTTAACACAGCTTCTCTCGTGTCATTCAGTGGGATATTCTAACTGTTTTACCAGTTTCAGGGCTCCAGGATGAGACTGTTTTGGTCGCACATGCCCCCAAAGATCTAAACCACTGAACGTTATCATTGGTTGCACATGTGTGACAAAGATTTAGCAGTTAAAGTTAATTGAAATGCAAAAACTCAGTCTGAAGCCCTGGTTTGATCTGGTCACTAGTCGGCATTTTTTGCACATGTAAAACTTTTTTTGCATCATATTTTGTTAGAACTTCATGAGGATTGTCAACTTGATCATTTTTTTACAAAGTCATCTACGAAAGCAGCTTTCGTAGACGTGTTGGTTTTACTTACTTTAACTCATAAACCCTCAAACTGTGGCTTTTTTTTTAAAGCTGTAAGAGACTTGATGATGGTTGTGAGCAGTCAGAAGGGAAACAAGTGTTGGGGAGTCGTTCACATTGAATTAAATTAGTAGTTTGGATTTCTGTGTGCTTAACGACTGAAACTACAAACAGGATTTATGTTAACACAGCTTCTCTCGTGTCATTCAGTGAGATATTCTAGCTGTTTTGGCTTCAGGGCTCCAGGATGAGACTGTTTTGGTCGCACATGCCCCCAAAGATCTAAAGCACTGAACGTTATCATTCGTTGCACATGTGTGACAAAGATTTAGCAGTTAAAGTGAATTGAAATGCAAAAACTCAGTCTGAAGCCCTGGTTTGATCTGGTCACTAGTCGGCATTTTTTGCACATGTAAAACTTTTTTTGCATCATATTTTGTTAGAACTTCATGTGGATTGTCAACTTGATCAGTTTTTTACAAAGTCATCTACGAAAGCAGCTTTCGTAGACGTGTTGGTTTTACTTACTTTAACTCATAAACCCTCAAACTGTGGCTTTTTTTTTAATGCTGTAAGAGACTTGATGAAGGTTGTGAGCAGTCAGAAGGGAAACAAGTGTTGGGGAGTCGTTCACATTTAACTAAACTAGTAGTTTGGATTTCTGTGTGCTTAACCACTGAAACTACAAACAGGATTTATTTCACCACAGCTTCTCTCGTGTCATTCAGTGAGATATTCTAACTGTTTTAGCTTCAGGGCTCCAGGATGCCCCCAAAGATCTAAACCACTGAACGTTATCAATCGGTTGCACATGTGTGCCAAAGATTTAGCAGTTAAAGTGAATTGAAATGCAAAAACTCAGTCTGAAGCCCTGGTTTGATCTTAATAAACTCACCTGAGGGGCATTTTTTGCATGTGGATTGTCAACCTGATCCATTTTTTTTACAAAGTCGTCTTCGAAAGCAGCTTTCGTTAACCAAAATAGATTTCTCCTTCCTGTAGTTCTTCCTGTGTGAAGTGATTGGCTCACTTTCTCAACACTCATCAAGAAACACTGATTTGCAAAACTGAGATACTCATGTCTTTTTTTTTTTAAATGAAATGACTTGATTATTTAATTAAAAGGAGCCATAAAATAATGAGATAATAAAACGATGACCGCCTCTTTACTCTCATTAACAGCTGAATCAATACAGAGTCTCCACAGAGCAGCGGATAAAATTTAGCAGACGTTTTCTTTCCTAAATGAAGAAATGATCATCTGCCTTGATTATGACAGACAGAACTGCAGGGGGATAATTAATTACAGACCAATCAGTTAAGCAATCATTTAAAATTGGACTTTCCATTCATTAAAAGGGGGCGTTTTCTGGTTTGTACCGAGGCTGTAAATCCCGTCTGTCCACCACACCGAGGTCAGAACATGAGCTCAGCATCATGTTTATCTAACAGGAGGAGGGACGGTGCTGACCCGTCCCGCGTGGGTGAGCATCCACGACCTGCGAGGACGGGTCCAACACTGCTGGAATAAAGCCTGTGTGTGTGTTTCTGTCTGTGTGTGTGTGTGTGTGTGAAGGGAAACTTCAATTGCTCCCTGCAGATTCGATTTGCCGCTGACACATTGTGTATCTTAAATCAGATGGATGGCCGGGGCCTGAGGGCACACAGCACCCATTTCCCCTGGTGCCCTTATGTAATTAGCTTTCATTTAGCACCTTAATGCTTCGGGCGCCCACAAATTATCCACAAGAAAGTCTCCTCTCCCCTTTCACCCACTCTTTCTCCGTCCCCTCGTCAGAAAAGACCTCTTTCCTCTCTCAGCGCTTCATCGTTTATCTCCATAAATATCACGATCAGTCCCGCTGCTGTCGCGGAGGCATCTGACAGGGCGTGTGAGTGCTGGCTTGCATTGTCACTTTATTTTCTGCCGCTGTGAACAAGAAGCAGCGACATGCAGCGTGCGAGCCAACAGCGATCATGTAACAGAAAGCCCACGGCTGCATAAATATTTATCAAGGCCGTAAACATGTAAATCACAACGACATAAACAGCCTACTGTTGGACGGGAGCGCTTTCTACCTGCTAGTCGAACAGTTTGGGGTAAAACTCAAAGTCTCTTTCCAAAAAGAAAAGGACATGACAATAATATTGAACCAGTGCAAATCAGTTTTCAAAGCATTTGGATATCTAAATAAAGATAACGGGGACAGAGAGGAGCTGCTGTGGTTAGAAGCTCCAGCGTTCGGCCCACATTAACTGGACTAAAACACATAAACGGTTTGAACATCACACACAGCAGAGGATGCGGGCCGGAGCTGACAAAGAGCTGAACGTCAGCAAACTATAAACAAAATACAGTCGAGGCTGAAACTTGATCTGTGCACCCGGTTTCACCCTGAGGTCCGACCTGACACGGCTTCAGAAAACAGACGTTTGTGACGGCGACTGAACAAACGGACGCCATTGAGTCCCATTATTGAATTGGCATCATATCACCAATGCACAGAACTGTGGTTAAATGCATCTTTCTCTGCTGTACTGCATCTCTGCATGATGCAGACCCCAAAGTGTGCAGTCAGAGACGAGTCCACTGAGCCTCACCCTGCTGTCGTCAGTACTGTTGCCTCTTCATGGTGAAAAACAGGCCACGCATACAGGCAGGCAGTGGGCACGCAGAGCTAACAGGCAAGAATGCAGAGAAAATGTTCAGCAGCAGCAGCAGCAGCAGCAAGATTGGCAGAGGAGAGCTGTGACGGCTTAAGCTGACTAATGGAGGGTTAAATTTACATACGCCCACCATCTCTGTCTGCAGAAAGATTAATGAAGCTGTCGATGCAGACAGACAGACACACAGAGAGAGCAGGAGAGCAGATCTGAACTGGGGCCGGTTCCAGGTTTATTAGAACCGGACATTTGTTGGGGAGCATGCTTGTCATTTCAGTTTATTGTTTCGCCCGTGATGTGTGTGTCAGCGCAGGTTTAATACAGTGGAACAGTCTCTGAACGGTGCTACTGTGTCATGTAATCCCTTTGCCAAACTAGTTTCCTGTCATGCAGGAGTCTGTCTGAGATGATCACTGACTGCAGCGTGGACGGAGATGTTGTGCTGACGTAGTTAATGCAAACACGTCCAGGCGGAGAAATGCATTTTTCATTATTTATCATAAACCACCTCGTCACTAATTACAGTTGCTTTACGTGTATGGACGGCAGCCTGACTAGAATCAATGAGCAGAATGTCAATAAGAATCTCCACAATCTAAACATCCCTGTACGCTTGTGATACACAAGCTGAAACTCTCCCAGCAGCTCGTCCATACTTGATCCTTTTGCCCAACACGATTTCCCTCCAACACTGAGATTTATCTCTTATCAGCGGCGAGCAGAGGGAGGCGGTGATCAGCTGAAGTTTACCATCAAATAAGGCCGATGTGGTTCAGCTGCAGCAGGTGTACAACGCTACCTGTCCTGGATTTAAGCTCTGCAGGTTAATGTAGTTGAACGTGGAGACTGATTGATGGGTTTTCACTGAATGATGCAATCAAGTGCAACTGTAGATTAGAAAATGCAACCCCCCCCCACCACTGTACTTCCTTCCTGATCGGTTATCAGCATTTAGCATCAATGCAATTCTGGTTTTGCAGCCTCTCGAGTGGCTTACTGTAATCATAAACAGTATATTCACATGCAGTTTACAGCACATAGTTGGCACGTTAGCTCAGGCGAGCAGCTGCGATGTTACCAAGTAAAGCTCAGATTACAAAATGTACAAAATGTACATGGAAGCACTGCTTTTCTACAGTTTCCTCATCAGCATGAAAGGTTCAAATACTGGGTCTCTAAGTTACACATGACTTTTTTTATCCTGTGACGGTTATAAAACTCTTAGCAAATGTCACACTTAATTTAAAATAATCAAGTAAACATGAGCATCACTTCTGTTATTTGTTCTTGACGTCAGTAAAGGTTCTGATGATACAGATGTGGAAATATGCAGGTAAACACTGCAGATATGAGACTGACAGGAGCGATGAACCTGATGAATCCCAACTATTGGTTTTTCTAAGAAGAAAAAAACAGCTTCCGCATCGCTGCAGCTTTCAGATGTCCTGATGTACCTCAGGAACAACACTGCTGATGTATCGAGCTGCCTGCTGAAGAGCAGCTACAGAGCTGCTGTTTACTCGTGTTGACTTTACTTTCTGTCACGTGTGTTTGTTTTGTTCACTGGTTTGACCAGAAAGCTGGAGACAAAATATCAAAGTCCTCAACAAGACATAGAAATATCCCCTCACAGCATCTGTACAGCGAGGACGCTCTGTCTGTCTGCATGTTATTCAGATATCTTGAGAAGCAGCTTCATGGCTCTGCAGACGTGATGCTGAGCTGTAATCTCAGGGGGAAGCAGACTTAAACAAAATGGGAAATTAGCATGGTGCAACAACTTGTAATGCCTGACAGTGAGAAAAAATCAAAAGCAGTGAGGAGAAGTGGTCAACACTGGTTTTCTATTCTTCAGTGAGAACTGGAGGTGAGATCTGAAGCTTATTTCAACAGGAGGATGCTAGCTGCTGTTAGCATCGAGGGCTGGAACATGTCAGCTGCTCCGGGACGCCTCTCGCATTGGCTGTTACGGTCCGGCTTGGAAAGTACCAATGTAATCATCCAGATTTACATAAATATCAAACATGTTGGATGTTATCATGGTGGCTCCTGAGAGTCTGTGAAGCCTTCACTTCACCAGATCATCTCTGCCAAACAGCATGTTTTGAACGGGCACTAGTAGCTGAAAAATGGTGAATTGACACTGATGATAAAACATCGGACATCAATATAAATGGTCATTCATCTACACATCCTTCTTCGTACCTTTGTTATGTAATATCAATATCAAATGTTGAAACTTTTATTTATTTCCTCAAAAGAAACAAAGACTTCTATCATCACCAACATCCTCAAACTGACACAATCCACTTCTCAAATGCACCTTCCTTCTCGCAGCTCTCGATCTTCATGACTAATCAGGATTTATTTTTAAGTGTCATCTCATCTGTAGCAGGCGTATTTATAGCTGCCAGTAATATAGGCCAAAGTGTCGGCGCAGTCAAACCGTAACAGAAACTAAACAAAACAGCGGTGCAGGCGGGCCGAGCCGCACGGCAGAAACGAAACCACTAATGAAGAGGAGACATGTGGTCGAGGTCAGGCCGAAAAAAGGCCGCTCATCGCCCGAAATACAACCCGACCACGTCAGGAGCGCACGCAAATTGTATGCTTGGTATGTACGCATGTGTATTTGACTTGATTCCACCTTGGCCCAAGATGTACTGCAAACAGCACAGCTCAGGTCAATACTGAACAGTTATTACAAAATTGAAGGGATGTTTGTTTTCAACTGCTGTCAGTTTAAAGATGAAACCCGACCCGAGCGGAGTTTAACTCAGTGAAAGTCTCGTACTGTTCTGATATATAATCAATGTCTGCAGAACAAAAAAGGAAAATCTAGAAAGAGTTTCAGAAAGTTACAGCAGTTAAAGGATAAAGAAGGAACCATACGCACACATAGATCCAACACCCTGATAAAAATTAATCATCTCATAATATTTTTGCAGAACAGTTACATTTTTATGGCCTCTGAGTTGGATCCAAGCTGCCTGCAGCTCCTGTTGGCACAACTTTACTCTGCTGCCGTATCAAAGAGGCACAGCAGACTTTCTCCCCGAGTCCATGAGGGCACAACACTGCTTTTATTTGGCCGTCCGGGGTTTAATGCACATAAGGTTGCCCTCTCTCCTGCTATCACACACGGGACACACCCACATACCACGAAGGAGGCCAATCATTAACCCGCAGAAGTAGGCTAAACATCTCTCCATGAAACCCCCTCGCACATTCCTCCCTCAGGTGGAATCATACCAGGGAGATATTTTCCATGGAAGGGAGAGGGGAGGAGAAGAAGTGACAGGAGGTATGAGGTGAAAAGCAGAAGGGAGATGAGAGGAAAGAGTAAAGAGAGCGAAACACTCAGGGAGCTAAGAATAGATAAATGAATTCGAGGGGAAAAGGACACAATTGCACACATTTGTTCACAGATTTCACAACTGGAGATTTCATGAACCTTGTTCAGCAAAGACAGTGAGCGAGTGATGCACAATAACACTGCTGTCATTCTAACATCGTGTTAATGCCACTGATAGAATTATGATCGCATTATAATAAGTACAACCTGTTAAAAAAACCTTTAAGTTCTTATGATGTCATTTTCTGAACCCCTCCAGACTTCTTGTCTTGTTCTAATCCTCAACTCAGTCCTCATGTCCACATTACTGATGATTATTGATCCAAAATTTCAGTGTTAAGATTTTGTTGAAGTGCAAACTGTCACCACGTGAACATTGTCACAATATCGATCAGGATGTTGGGTCAAAATATATTGTGATATATGATTTTGTTGCCTGGTCCTCGAATTTATGAGAGTGCTTCTGAGTAGATTTAAACATATCAAGATAAACATATTGTGCATCCTGATAAAGCCTAAAATTATCACAATATTAATCAATAACTTGACAACTCCACAAATCATACACATTAAAGTGTTTACAGTAAAACTGCATATGTGAAAAAGTAGTAAAAAGCATTTTGTAGCTTCAGAGGAAGCTGCGTGTAATCTGATAAACTGTCTCCAGTGATGTCGCTCAGTGGCTACGTTGCATTATGGGTAATGTATATTTATAATTTACAATTATATACATTGTATTATATAATTTGTATTTGTTATATTTAAACTGCCCATAAGGAGTAGAATATAGTTACAGCTAGACTCGTCGAATGCTTTTCAAAACCTACATTACCCACTAGCTTTAGCAATTCAGTAATAATCAGACATTTTCATCCTTGAGCTGCAGAAATCTACTGCACTCGGTAATCGACTCGTCAGGGCTTCCCCACACAGGCAGGCTGCTGGAGGAGAGGGTGAGTTGTGCTGTGTTTTTAATACAAATCCAGCAAAGCTAGCAGATGTTTGATGCTTCGTACTGTGTGCTGGGACTGTACATGTACTGTTGCTGAAGTTTGCTGCTGTTCTCACCATTAATTGTGGCTTTTTGATGGCGGTTTCTAGTTGGAGACATAAGCTGCAGTGTGTTGTTATCGTGCGGTCTTTTCTGAGGTTGCTAAAACTAGCTAAGCTAGCGGTCAGCTAACTTGACCTCTCGAGGGGGAGTCTTACTCGGTGTCACGGTGTGTTAGACCATGGATTAAACTTACACCGGAATATCCCTTTAAGACACTCATTAAGACATTTAAATGTGCCGCCCTTTAAAGGCCATATAACAAAAATTCAAAACAACAAAACAATAAAATAATAAAAGAACTAAACTGGTTCTCAGGCCTCGTTAACCAAAACCACATGTAAACACAACAGCCGATATCGCGGTCAAGCACATGTCGATAAGATATCTACGATAAGTGGCTAATATAATCATCATGACGGGCCTATAAGGAGAGAACCCGTGTCTCTGCAACATTCAGTTTCCTTGTGAGAAGAGCAGCAGAGTATGAACCTCGGCTCGGCCTGAGGGTGGGAGGGCTCCTCCAGATGTTGGCTTTCACTCAGGTGAACTCATTGACTGATATAAAACTAACAGGCCAGGATAAAGAGCCTGATAAGAGCTCTGGAGAGGCGGTTCAGTTCCCTCCTCCTATTATTGTTCCCCAAACAGCCGCAGCCGCAGCACAAACAGCAGGCGGACAACATGTAGGGGGAAATTACCTTCCACTCTGTCAACAGCACAGAGAATAGAGCCTGTTTGCTGGAACAGAACCAAAACATGATTGGTCTGATATTAGATTCCCGAGGGTTGGCGCTCGCTCAAAAGCTAACGGCAGGAGCTAACGTACACAAAGACTTCAGGTGTGTGCTGAAACATGAAGAGCGGACGGCCAGCTTCAGTAAAAAGGAAATATTAGATACACGTGATCATCTCCACAAATCTCTTCCTGCCGGCCCGGCAGCAGTGAAAACGCCATCCGCGGCATTGATTTAATGGAAGTAAACAAAACCATTAGTGGTAAAAGAAGCATTTTTCACCACAGGTCGCCGTTAATGGAGCAACCACAGTAAAGCATCTCGGCGGAGGTGAGCTCCAGGGAGGATGTGCGTCCTAATTCACACACATACACACTTCATGCACCTATTTTTCCACGCTGATGCTCAGACAGAGCCAGCAGAGCTCACCTGGGTGCTCTTTTCATTTCAGCGCACACTCAAGTCATGTCAGCCGAGGGAAGATCTTGTAAGGGCAGACCTCCCACTCCTCGCCGCTCCACCGCAGCCCACTGAGAGGTTGTTTTTTTGTAGAAATGAAAAGCGCTGGTTTATCGTTTTGTAATTCTTTTTTCCATTTGACTGAACTTTAACAGATGACAGGTGGGATCAGGGTTGAGATGCTCTGACGTCAGATGAGCTCGGCGGTGTGTTTTTCAGATTTCTGGGACGATTCTGTACCATTAAAAATAGATCACAAAGCAGCCACACAAGAGCACAGACGTCTAATGTAAACCATGTGCTCGAGGTCTAAAAAAAGGGACCGGACGAGATCCTCACAGTGCACCGAGAACTGCCAAACATCTCGCACCTACAGAGAGAATCTGCAGATGATCCATCAGAGAAAGCGACGAGTAACCCAAAGTGAAAACCTGCAAATCAAGCTTATCTACCGACTGCAGCGAATCAGGTGCTGTGACTGACTGATTTAAATTTATCTTTGAAGATACGACAGCGTAAAGACGCGGCTCCTGATAGATCCTCGTTCTGTGATCTCCTCAACACGTCGCTGCTGTGCATCGTTTCTGACATTTCAGTATCAGCCTGCGCAGACGCGTTTACAACAACGTGACAAGGCTGGAATAAAAATGAATGATTCCGTCTTCTCCCCTCCTCGTCAAAAACTTATTTTCCATGCCGTTAAACCCGTTCACAGCTGAATGGAGCTCAAAAATGATGAAATATCGGAGCCGGGGTTTTAAAACGACAGCAGACTGGGGCTGCAAAAAATCATCAATCATAAAGGAGTAAAGAAACCAGAAATCTGATAATTGTTTCTTATAAAATCCCTTAAACATGTTAATCGATTATTAAATTAACTGCAGGTTATTTTGTAGTTGACTCATCACCGTATATATTAATCCTTGACTAGGTAAGTCTTTAATCTCACACACCCACCTGAGTGAGTCAACACTTCATTCATTCGCTGGAGTATTTATTACCCTGCCGAGCAGCGTTTCCCCCCACGTGTTATCAGATATCCTCGTTATCAGCGTCACATTACTGTGTAATTCCTCACGGCGTTCAGACGTCTCCCCACACGCAGCTGCCACCTACTCCTTCTCACATCTGGCCGGCTGCAGATAACGCCAGCGCTCCTCTCACATCGTTCATTACTTGGCAGACTCATCGGCCAAATAATGTTCTTACTAAAGAAGGAAATCAAAAGGTGTCTCCGCTAAGCCGCCGTGATTTGTTCAACAGGGTCTGTGTGTGTTCACTGTTTCAACAGGAACTGAGAGCGCCGACACTTGGTGGATATCCAAATTCCAATTTCATGAAACAGTTTCAAGATATACAAACATCATACTGGACTTCATCTCTGCTGATGTAACATGAACTGGGTGTGCTTTCCTCTTATATGTTCTCAATCCGGCCTCGTTTGAATATATATATTAGAGAGAGGAGAAGAAGAAGAGAGAGAGTCTCTGGTGAGTGCTGAGTTTAGTGAGAGGTTGACCGAGCCCTAGCTCTCTATTTTACGGCTAATATACGATAAAATAATCTGTTTTGGGTCAATAAACACTTGTGCAAGAGTTGTAATAAACATAAATAATCCTGACTGCTGATGAGAGTGGATCGGTGCGTCTCTGCACCGCTGATTCCTCCTCAGAGATACGGAAAAGATTCAATGATCAGTCTCTCGTTGTGAATGGCTCAGCGCTCACTTCAGCTCGAAATGCATCAGATTTCAGAATTAAAGTGAAAAACTTGACCCTGGAGTTCAGCTCCATGGCAACGGCACTGAGAGAGCAGCATGACTAAGAGCAGTGAAGCTGTCGCCCTCACAGCGGTGCGTTTCAGCCTCCAGACGGCCACAAGTCTGACAGCAAAACCAGCTTTCCTCACCGATCATGATCATTCGGGACCGTGTCTCTCAGATTAGGCATTTATCTTATTCTGCCATGTTTTAAATAAGAATATCGGGAGGTGAAGCTTTGAGTATGTAGAAAATCACAACTGTATCTAGAAGTACATGAAGTGAGGCAGCTGGAAACATCAAAAATCAATGTCCTTCACTGACAACGTGCAAACTTTTTCCTCAGTAAGAGCATCTTATTGGCTAAAATCAGGCAGAATAGAGCTGACTGAAGGCTACTGCGAGAGCGAGGTGGAGGGAGAGTAAAGACTGACCAATAAACAGAGAGAGAGAGGACCGTGGAGAGCTGAGTGTCAGCTGTAATAATGGCTAAAAGGCTTGATGTACTAGTGAGGAGGGAAAAGTGGAGGAAAGGGAAGAGCAGATATTAGAGCGAGGCCTCGGAAACTCAGTGAACGTGCAAAAGGCAGAGGTGAGCAGGTGCACCATCCATCAGGAGAGACACAAAACAGCCAAGTCCAAACCTGTAAAGGTGAGACACACACACACAGCTGAGCGGTCTGATTAATGACACCGAGCTGCAGCAGAGCAGTCGAGCTGCATCTTCTGTTTGAAAGGCCACACACAATATTTATCATCAAGTCAACACAGCCGCAGAGGTCTGATCGCGTCACGCCAGGCTGTCTCCACAGAGCGGAGATGCACATTTTAAGCTGTTTCTTTAATTAATAGTCGGCTGCTTTGAAAATGAAATATGTGGAATGTTTTCTCCAGTAGATACGTGTTTGAACCACCGACGTGATGTATGTGTGATGATAAATCAGAGCAGGAGGGAAGAGAACAGAAAGTGAACACCAGAGTTACTCTAATGATAGATAACAACACGAATACAGCAGAATTCAATGCTGTAGATCAGAAAATGTGCATGATGACATCAGCTGTCATACTCCTGCAACCCCACGACTGTATGAGCTGTGTGAAGTTTACCATCGTACATATCAAATGAGACAGTTCATCTAAAATCCAGTCAATCAACAGAACTGACCAGGTGATAATCAAACAATCATTTCAGTTTTTGTTGGGCCGAATTTCCTAAATACCAGAATTTGCTGTGTTTTTTATTTCATGTGGTTAAAGACGCCTGATGTCTCTCATCCTTTCCTTCAGTGACACCTTTTTATTGGAGCTGCCTGCTGAATGTCTTTGTGTTCAAGAGGAAACTGTGGTGGACTCGTTTCTTTCGTATCTATTCTGATGTTTTATATAACAAGCCGCTCTGTAGAAGACAATAACTGTTAACACAGACGTTCATTGTTGCAGGTCTGCTGCAGTCTTTCACAACACTCGCTGCTTCCCACGTTATTTACAGTCGGGTCGATACTTATGTAAAGGATCAATACGTGTTGTTCTGCTCCTCCTGGACCTCCAGAGCTCTGGCTTGGCTCATATTTGATCATTTTGCTCTACAATGAAGATTAAAGTACATTTTAAACACATTTTAGCTTCATCAAAACATGGCAGCTTCTTGTGATTTGACCTTTTTGCTATTTTCGACAAGCATTTAGATCAACTGTGCAGAAAAGTGCACCATCTTCCCTCTGTGCTCGCAAGGCCCCGAGTACAAATGTGACCTGACCGTGGCGAATACAAAGCTTGCCAGGAATCTGAGGGAGCTCAGCCGAGGTCTGCAGCTTCAGAACAACAACAAAGTTAGAGCAGCCTCTCAAACGAAACGCGGCGCGGTACACAAACAGGACTGAGCCGTCCTCGGGCGGGCTCGGGCCAACGCTCAGCTGCTGAGGGAGCAAAGACAACAAGGTCTGATAGAAAGGGAACACAGGAGCTTCACAGAGAAACGACACCCGCTACAGGCAAACTGAAACGACAGATAAGAAGCAGTTCAAAGGAACAAGTTAAAGAGGGAGAGTGAGAGGAAAAAAAAACCCCAGAAAGAGTGAAAGAAAGACACGGAGAGACTTTGGCCCAGCTGGATCACGGCCCATTTACAGTAGAGCTCCTCCTCCTCCTCCTCTTCCTCCTCCACTCCCAGACTGACGGCGGTTACAGGCGGAACAAGGAAGAATTTGTCTTCATTGGAGCCAAGACTGTCAGCAAACTGTGACCGCTGGCTGGCTCACTGTATTATATATACATTACACTGTAGATAGTCACGGTGAGACCGTTGTTTCTAACAGTGCCGAGCTGAGAAACAAATCGACAGACGAGCTCTGATGGCAGAGGTCGTCGCCGTGGCTTTCACAACTGATTTCTAGCTTTCATTCAGCAGCACATGCAGTACGTCACATCGGCATCACCGTGAATATGAAATCATCAATCTGAAGTGACTCGAGTCGTGAGATTTACCTCTCAGACGGAGCAGAGACCACATGAGCTGAACGACAGGAACATGTTCTTTGATTCATTTTCATTAACAGTGATCAGACTCACTGACAGGGAACACACACACACAACTCCACAGTTTGTTTCTCATGCAATTAAATGTATGATGGTGTTATGCAAGTGTTGCTTCAGTATGTATGTGACAAATAGCAAATAAAGCAGCCTAACATCGCTTTATGAAGCATGGAGGGGCTTCAGGCAGCTGACTGCCGCTCTGACACTGTTTTTCAGGCCACATTAGAGACAAAAGACTGCACGCCTTCAATGAGTGATGAACTGCTTATAGTGATTCTGTTATAGTTTAAATACTATATATTTTTAATCTCTTACCAGGACATCAGTTATGTTTAGTTAAAACTACTAAACCTGAGGCTTTCTCTTTCACAAACCGAGTTCTAGCTTCATTCTTCTCAGCTGTGTCGGTGTCACCGCGGTCAGTCCGGCTGCTGGCGGCTCGATGTCAGCCCGATGAACAGCTGTAGGCTCGGCTCCGGACTCTGCTTTCACTTAAAAATATCCCACATCAATTTATCAGCGTGAAAAACAGGAGTAGTGTAACAGGAGGCCGCGGCCAGAGATGTTCAGGGTGTGCGAGGCAGCCTGGGAAACAAACATCACCACCACTTGTCAGCACTGACCAGTAAAGGTATATTGGGCATTAACCAGCCCGGTCACATCAATCTGACCTGTAGACCTCGCGGTGCACATGCCAAGGTAGGACAGGGGTGATACGCCTGCCCTCGCTGACCTCGCAGCTAGTCAAAGAAAACAGATCCCTCCAAATATCGTGTCCAATAAATGTCAGGTGACACAGAAGGTATGAGGAGGCTGAGGTTTAAAGGAAACACACACATTACTCTCACCCAGTGTTGTGTCAACCGTCCTGAGATTTTCAGTATTGTTATATCACGTATTTTGTGTCGTAAGTGTTTTCTTTTCCTGGTTTTAAAGGCTGCATTACAGTAAAGTGATGTCATGTTCTCTACTTACCAAGACTGTTTTCTAACACTTGCCTCTACCTACCTGAAAGAATAATCCACCTACATGTTCATTTCTTTCAGCTAAAGTCTAACCGCCTGTCGTGGTGCATTCAAGGTCCTCTTTTCTCCCAAAATGTGCTGTTTTATGTTGGCTTGAATGCAGCTGTACAAGTTGTTACGTAACGCAGCTGGCGAGCTTCCAACTCTGACAGAAAGAACATGAAAAACCAGATATGGGTCCGCTGTAAATTATCCGTGACCAAATCTTTGCAAACAGATCCGGACATGGTCTCAGAATCGAACAGTGACAAGAGCTTTCTGAAAGTATGTCAGCCTTTAAGTTTGAGTGAGACGGTAACCTTCCGAACAGTGGACTCTAAACTGTCATCAGGATCAGTCGACACCATTATAACCTGGTTCTTGCATATCGAGCTTCAGCTCTGCTTCTGGACGAGGATGAACAAGTGAGAAGTAACACGAACCGACCGATACCCAGACACAGAACACCTAATCCAACAAAACATGCGGCTTTCACTCTAAGTGATTAAGGGAACAGCCGTCATTCTAGATGATTCCCACTGCAGCCGAGGGGAGACGAGGTCCTCTGGGGTGAACAGCTAAGGGGCGAGCTATCAAGGTAGCCGATGCAAGTCGAGCTGCTGGATGCCTGAAATGTGCCAAGGTTTCACACCACAAAGCAGCGCTGGGCCGCCGTCCAAACCAGGATTCCCCCTCTTTAAAGAGAGAGGGAGCAAAGAGGAGACGATTTCTGGTCTTCGTTGAGCAGCACTGATTTCACCGACGCTGCGAGAGCTGCGTCCCGTGATCCACCTCCGAGACAAAGATGAGATCCTGTGAAATCCTTTACCGTCTGATTAGTTTTAATTAAGTGTGATGCAGCGACTTTTACTGACAAGAACACTTAACAACTACAACTTTGTCTCCAGTGCCATCATGCAGAACATACAATGGTATCATACAGTGTAGATCCAGTCTGCATGTGACAAATAGCTTTCATTTAGCATAGAGAGGCTTCAGGCAGCTGACTGATGCTTTAACATTATTTTTCAAGCCACATTAGAGAGGAAACTTAACACAGACCACAGACAACCTGAGAGTGAGACCCAAAACTCAACTGTCTTCCTCCAGAACAGACCAGAATCTGCTGACACAGAGTTGCTTTATTTGCCAGCACACCGTCCTGCATCGCCTCTCTGCGTCTCTCTACAGGCAATAAGTCTTATTAACCCGTTTTGCCCCACTGGCAACAATTGTTGCCAAAGTGTATCACTGTCATTTTCGACTCACAATAAAAAATCTCAAAGGTACTCATGCAACTTTTTCCACTTATATGCTAGTAGACAACTTAGACAAAGGTTTTGATTTATAAAAAATCGTTTCCAAGTGCTTCCTATTGCATGACATCATCTGCTTCCTGCTCCTTCCGGCTGAAGACATGGCGGTTGCAAATCCTCCTGGAAAGAGGTCATTTTCATACATTTCTTATGATTTTCCCCGCAAACATATTATAATTATTTAATCATTCAAGTCTCTAGAGTAACCCTACCCTCAAAAATGTTACCTAGGATGAATATTTTTTTGTTCATGGGCAGTTCAAATTGTTTGTTGTTTTGAATTTTATACAGGGGGAACCAAGGTTTGGACCACGATCATTAGCTACCTTCCTGGAATGATGATATCCATCGGTATCCATGTACAGTTTTACGTATTTTCTTTTGTTTTACCCCCTCCACCTTTTTGTTATTATTTATTATGACTATATTAATATTTTGTTATTACTACATCATTGTTATTATTTCTATATTATTATTAGGTGACATTTGACCGAGTGACAAGCTGTGTGACTACTGGCGACAATTGTTGCCAGTCATAAAAATGCTATTTTCTTCAAAACAAAGTACAAAATGGAAAAAATAAATACATAACATGATTCAGAGGGACTCAACTGATAAAATGATCTGCCTTACAACTCCGAAAAAAATCTGGGCACAAATGGGTAAAGTCGACCATAATACAAACCTCCCGCTTAGGATTATTTCCGTTGTCATAACAGCAGGTGAGCCACGTGTGGTTGAAGCTTGTTAACTACGTAGCTGATCAAATACGACGTACATCGCGACAACCAGGTCCATAAGTCGGCCTACGTTAAATAGGAGAGGTCATAATCAGTGTGTTACAGGAGGGACGTAACACCAGAGCGTCTCTCGCTGTCTCGCTGCAGAGCATGTGTGACTGACAGCAGACAGGAGGTGAAGAGCGACGGCAGACTGTCAAATAGGTAACTGATGCCGGATGGCCTCATTCTCTCAGATGGATTAAATATGAAACAGTAAAACGCTTAAGCGGGTCACCAAATCGTTGATATACCTGCCCGTCCTGCCCAAGTGAAGTTTTACTTGTGGGAAACAGTCTCTGTGTTGCGTTCAAAGACTGTCACGTAAATAACAACCCTCAGCACAACACAGTTTACATACTTATATTTACTACTTTCATGTATTTTTACACTAGATCTTCATGTCAACTCACGTCATCATTTAAAACAGGGTTGGGTAGTGGAGGAGGAGGAGGAGGAGGACGAGGAGGAGGAGGAGGAGGAGGACGAGGAGGAGGAGGAGGAGGAGGACGAGGACGAGGACGAGGACGAGGAGGAGGAGAGAAGGAGAAGGAAGAGGATGAGGAGGAGGGTGAGGAGGAGAAGGAAGAGGAGGAGGAGGAGAAGGAAGAGGAGGAGAAGGAGAAGGAGAAGGAAGAGGAGGAGGAGGAGAAGGAAGAGGAGGAGGAGGAGGAGGAGGAGGAGGAGGAGGAGGAGGACCTTCTGCTAATAACTAACAAGCAAGTTGTTTACTCATTAGGAGGCAAAATGCCAGTCATGCATACAGGAGTTATTGTTTTTATGGCACATAACTCCGCCACATTACTGTATATTTATTAATAATACAAAAACATTGTTCATTTATGATTTAAGGACCGGCCTGGGCCTTCTGCGGTGCATGCAAGGTAATCTTGCCTCCAAGAATTAGCGGCTCCATTCTGCTTGAATACAGCCGATGGATGTTACATAACACTGCTGGCGAGCCTCCAAACTCCAGAGAGAGAGAGAGCATGAAAAAACAGATATGGTGGAGCTGTTGTCCATGACCGCACTCCCAGCAAACAGCTCCAACCATTTCTCAGTACGCTGAATCGAATTGTGACCGTAGCTTTCTGTAAATGTGTTTCAGCCCTGACAGAAGAATAAAAAGCAGATTTCACATATCTTCACATCTTTGAGTCTAACACCAAACTCCAAACCAGTGGAATCAATTCCAAACTCCGTCCAAACTGTCAGAAGCATCAATCTTCCCCAATAAATAGCCTCACAGCAAGTCAAAAACACCACTACGTCCAAATATATCCCTCACTTTACATGATTAAAAGGAAAAAACAACATTACTCTAGATTATTCCCACTGAAGCCTGGGGAGAACGAGGTCCTGTGAGGTCCTTTGGGGTCGCCAGCTAACGGCTATCGAAGCAACCCGTCTAGCTGCTGGATGCCTGAAATGTGCCAGGGTTACACAAGAGAGAGCAGCGCCGGGCAGCGGTCCAAATCAGGATACCCTTCTCTAAAGAGAGAAAGCATGAGAGCAACACGGAGAAAGATATAAAACGACAGCGTAAAGAAAGAGAGCGAGAGAAAGAGAGAGAGAGAGAGAGAGAGAGAGAGAGAGAGAGAGCTGATGCATAGCTGCTGTGTTGCAATTAAATCATTGTAATTACAGCGCCTGAGAGACCGAGGCATAGTCTGCTGTCGACAGCAAATCACCTGTGACCAAATTAGCTTCTATCAGAGGTCAGGCGTATCAGCAGCGACGCTCCGGCCATCTGGGGCGAGGGCCGGGCAGCGCGACAATTGGGGCAGATGCAATGCAAACGCATACTTTAAATAACTCCAGCCTGTAATACGGTACATTAAAATGACCGAGTGCTGTGTGGCTGCCTCTCTCTCTCCCAGCCAACTACGTTTAGTATAGTCCCTTCTAAATGTACCATCTCTATCAGATTTAATAAAAAGTGGAGTGATCCAAGATAAACAAACAAGGAGAGAAAAGAAAGTGAGGCGGAGCTGAGACTTGAAGCAACCGAATGTTTTAAAATAAATCATTAATTTGGCACCTTTACCCGTCAGTCAGCCTCGAGAGCCTGGAGGCACTGAGAGAAGAGAAGAGAAGAGAAGAGAAGAGAAGAGAAGAGAAGAGAAGAGAAGAGAAGAGAAGAGAAGAGAAGAGAAGAGAAGAGAAGAGAAGAGAAGAGAAGAGAAGAGAAGAGAAGAGAAGAGAAGACTGTCAGTCAGTCAGGTTGTGCAGCCGAGGCAGAAAGACAGAAGACAATAATAACAAGGTTTTGGGTTTGGCCGGCTATCATGCTGAAACTATGACTGGAAGTTATATCAACATATCTGGATTCATGTTATGATGACATGAATCTAGATATCATCTACGGTTTTGGATACCGGTTTTAAAGGTCTGCATTACGGAAGGTGAGGTCATTTTCAGACTGCTCCAACATTACTGATCATTATTCATCATCAATAATCTCATTGTTTGAAGTGTATTGTATGTCCTAACAATACAGTCTCAATATCAATAATGAGCTATGAAGATTTTAAAATGTAACCTGTATTGTGTTGCCTACAAATATATAGCAATAATATTTTAAGGCCCGAGATTAAATGTTCAACTTTAAATAAAGTCATTGTCACTTTTGTGACCCGACCAATCACAGCCTCAACGGGCCAGAACATTAAAAACTGTTGACATGTTTCTGCCGGACCCAAACGACTCTGAACAGGGTTCCCACTCTTTCCTTGAAATTATTTTCCTGTCCTGGAAAAGTCCTGGAAAATAATTTCAGGAAGCGTTGGAACCCTGAAATTATTTTCCAGGAAAACTTAACCGTTTTCAGGACATTTGTCCTTTTTTCTCATTTTTCATATATTTTCAATGACTGGAAAATTGGTCAAACATTTTCCAGGTTTTCAAGGACGCGTGGGAACCCTGTCTGAATTAAGTCCGCCTCGACTTCACAGCACCTTTTATCTCCTTTTCTTTTGACCATCGCTGCAGAACTTTTTCATATTCTTTACTTTGATTACATCTCAGATGCTTCATACCACAGTACGTCCTCACAAACACATCCAGTAATGCAGCCTGGCTGAAAAAACCTTACAGGCTGAAGGAGACACACTAGATTCATTCACACCAGATTCTGGTCATTGCATAGTTTCTTTTCTCGTGTGTTCCTGTTGGTGGTAAAATCCACATTTAGCCTAAATTAATGAGTCAGATCCATCGATATTTCTGCATCACCATCACCTGACAGCAACACGCTCCGCCTGCTCTATTTTACATCTATTTTACATAAAGTTATTGTTCACGTAACGTGGCACGGGTTGTGTGAGTGTCGGTGCATCGCTGGACGGGCAGAGTCAGAGAGTCCAGGGCCATTTTTCATTCCCGGGCCGTCCCTGAACCGAGGCCACTATTCAAATGGGAGTCTGAGTTTAGAGGCGGTGACAGATCCGGCGAGAGGAGTGATGACCGCAGCGATGCGTGGGTTTGTTCCTGTTGCAGTGGCCGAGCAGCACTTCAGAGCAGCTCAGGATATATTTACTCTCATTTGAACCGTTTACACAACAGCGCAGCCATCACTGCCCCGGTGCACAGTGGGAAAAATCACATCCACGATACAATATATGAAAGCTTTCAATAAGGAAACTGGGCTTTTTTTTCTATCCCAACTCACTGTCAGTAATCTGACCCAAAAATCCCATTTCTAGTTTCGTCCTACTTAAAAAAGTTCTCTCACACGGGCCTGCTCTCTGCCTCTTATCACATGACGTTACAGCAGGAACACAGAGGGGTGTGGAGGGTAAACTGTCCATACCTTACTGCTGCACTTAACGTCATGCGCTGTGATTTATTGCCAGCAATCTGTGAACCCGTTCGGCATGTTTGACAGAAAGTTTGAGCGGTGAAAGGAAGAGTCCCGGCTGCGTTCACCGACTCACACAGAGCATCAGACTCCTGTTTTCAAAGCACTTTCTGCCCACTTTACCACCACATCACTAAAGACAAGCAGACCCGTGCATGTGTTAGATATGACATGGGCACCATTCGCAGCTGTGGACGAGTCCTGGTGCAGCGTCACTGAAGGCAGTGAAGCAGAGAGACACTTGCAGAGACGTTTAGAGAGGAAGGTAGTCTAAGCAGGAGACATCAAAGCGAGTCTGGAGGAAAGAAAGAGGGTGAGGTGTGTGGGAGGGTGTCGGCTACACAGACCTACACTTCTGTTTCTACACAAGATAGAGAGTCCAGGGTGTGAACTGAACGGAGGCTGCGACAGGTATGTAACTGTTACACAAGGGGCCTTAACACTTACATAAAGAGCATGCAGCACAGCGCTGGTGACATTCACAGCAGGAACAAACAGTCGTCATTAATTAATTAAACTTCTAAATCTTTTGTCAATCTTTAAAAGAAATGTGTGGCTTGTAAAATGTTCAGAACAACCACTAAACAAGACAGTCTGAAGCCAGGCTGGCGGATCAGCGAGCTGTAATTAGACACAGTGGTGCTCAGAGCGACGCGTGAACGTCAGCATGCAAACATGTTCACGGTGATAAAACTAACATGTTGATGTGTAGCAGTTATGAAGTTAGCCTGCTCACATGTGCCAACAGTGGGGTCGGGTACCTTTCATACTTAAACCGATACCAAGACCAGAACCTGGAATCTGGTCCAGGTTACAAACACACACAAAACACAGACGCATGACATCAAAACTGCTATTTGTTCACATTCTGTTGATACTTTTACTCAATAACAGCTTTAACCCATTTGTGCCCAGATTGTTTTCGGAGTTGTAAGGCAGATCATTTTATCAGTTGAGTCCCTCTGAATCATGTTATGTATTTATTTTTTCCATTTTGTACTTTGTTTTGAAGAAAATAGCATTTTTATGACTGGCAACAATTGTCGCCAGTAGTCACACAGCTTGTCACTCGGTCAAATGTCACCTAATAATAATATAGAGATAATAACAATGATATAGTAATAACAAAATATTAATATAGTCATAATGAATAATAACAAAAAGGTGGAGGGGTAAAACAAAGCAAAAAATACGTAAAACTGTACATGGATACCGATGGATATCATCATTCCAGGAAGGTAGCTAATGATCGTGGTTCAAACCTCGGTTCCCCCTGTATAAAATTCAAACCAACAAACAATTTGAACTGCCCATGAACAAAAAAATATTCATCTTAGGTGAAATTTTTGAGGGTAGGGTTACTCTAGAGACTTGAATGATTAAATAATTATAATATGTTTGCGGGGAAAATCATAAGAAATGTATGAAAATGACCTCTTTCCAGGAGGATTTGCAACCGCCATGTCAAGGAGCAGGAAGCAGATGATGTCATGCAACAGGAAGCACTTGGAAATATCAAACCTCAAAAAATCAAAACCTTTGTCTAAGTTGTCTACTAGCATATAAGTGGAAAAAGTTGCATGAGTACCTTTGAGATTTTTTATTGTGAGTCGAAAATGACAGTGATACACTTTGGCAACGATTGTTGCCAGTGGGGCAAAACGGGTTAAGCATGAAGCAGAGCTGAGTCTGAAGGGAGAAACCACCAGAGTTCATGGTAATGCATCCAATGCTTGTCACAATATTCAACTTAAAATCAAGTGTCAGCCTGCTGCTGGCAGGTCCGATCCAAAGGAACCGGGACACATTGACTGGGAACCATCACTGGGTGCACAGACATTGGGCCCATTCTTCCAGTAGATGCTGAGGTATTACACTGGATGAGTGAAAACTTTGTTTGCTGTGCCTCGCAGCGACACATAATCATCATGAGCTAAAGCGACTTTAAAAATAGTGGTTTGGCCTTAGCATTAGCTCTGCTGAAAATAGCCGAGCTCCAGAGACAGAGGGGCTTCTATTTTAAAGAGTGACAGCATGGTGGCCGAGAGGTGGGTCAATATTCCCAGACAAACGAACGAACAGGGTCAATTTACTTTCACTTCAGTCGATGCGAGGACTGAAAGGAAAAACATCCATATAGGAGATTGTCGAAATTAAGAGCTCTACTTTCTGAGAACTGATTTCACACTCTGGTGTAATGAGAAGGAGAACAGGAGGGAAATCAGCAGAGAGAGAAAGAAATGGGTCGAGACAGACGGATCCGACGCTGCAGCTAACCTCAGTTAACCTACACAGACACCAGCCAGCGACAGACGCACCATCCTTCCTGTCAACCAGACGCCTGCTCCGTCGGATGATAAACACAGTCCACGCCTGCTCCACCTCGGGCGGTGTTGATACCGATGCATGCTGGACCAGCACGGCAGAAGGAGCATTTTTCCACTCACTAACTCTGCTGCTGTGTGCAACGACAGACTGTGTTCGTCTTTTCAAGAGGAGCATCTGTCGTTTGATTCTGTACTTCATCATCTTTCAGTCAGTTCAGATGACTTCACGAGGCTTCTGGCGTTCTGTGATCTCGTCGTTTTTCTTCTTCATGTGCCGTTTCTTTTGTTGCTATTTAAATAGGTGCAGGATCAAGAGGACACTGTAATGTTCAGTCACTACTGGAGGAGCGTATAAGTGCTTTCACAGCAAACCACAACATCTCATGTGTTTCCCACTGTTGACTTTTCAAAACCAAAATTGGCCTGGATGTCCGTCGGTGCCAGTGTTATATTTACAGCTAACTGCCCGGTGGGTGTGCAGCGATGTCTGGGCAAGAGGCCATTTAGCTTAGATTAGTTTTAAAAATGGAAAAGAAAAAAACCTAATCAATGGGCTAAAGTGTTGATGTACAGTTACACGTCCCCTAAAGCCAAAACACTTCTTGATACCCAGGGGGCAAAGTGAAAAAACCGACACGGAATGTTGTAAAAGGTTTCACACCAGAAATGATATCTAGGACCTTCAAGGATCACAACCTGGGTGGACAACCCGGTCAACTAGCTACTGGAAAGCTACAGGGGGCCAAAACCCCCCTTTTGGGGACATATTCCTGGCGAAATTTTGTAAATGCAAATATTTAGGTACTACAAAGGCATAAATAGTCCTACAACTTTAAAATTTGGCAGAGAGTATCCTGACACATAGGGGAAAGCAGGAAAAAAAGATGCTGGGGTTTGCTGCAACTCTAGTTTAAGATATCACCCTCAACATCCCAAAAAAGACAAAAAAAAGTACTGTTCGCCTGACAAATTCTCATGAAAATTCATATTTTTCAACACTTTATGGTGAGTATCTATACCTAACATATATACAGAAAACTTCCCTAATTCATGAGCTTCAATTTGAGTCCAAGATGGCCTTTCTATCTCAAAGATTGCACTTGCTGTGACCAAAAGTCTTCTCTATACCCAAAATCGAGAAAACTGAAAACAGACATAGAATGTTGTACCAGAAATTATATTCAGGACCTTCAAAGATCACAACCTGAGTAGACAATCCAGTCAACTAGCTACTAGAAAGCTACAGGATGGGTCTAAACAAACAAACCTACCCCCATATAGGCATATAGGCAGTTTTCTTTAAAAAATCGATTAATTGTGACAATGAAAATAATCGTTGTTGCCCCATTCCCTCCTGTTTCTGTCCTTAAATCCCTCTAAATCCTGCAGACTGGACCTTTAAAGAAATTGACAGAGCTCCAACCCTACCAACATCTTTTAATAACAGCAGTGTATTTCAGTGTCAGGGTGGCGCTTGATTTAAGTGAGCAGCAGTCGCCCAGCAAACACACAACGAGAAGTGGGACGATAGAAGCTGAATCTGTGCTGAATCTCATTAATGGTGTTTTGACTGAGGCGAAATGAGGCCAGTATGAAGTTTTTCCCTTGAACCAGCTGGCGTGGATCGTAGGATTACACAAGGTGCAAGTCCGAGCGACGGCTTCTGGGGGTGAATGTTTGCCTCCACATGTACAGTAACCTTGGTCAGGTAAATTATTGACCGGCTACGGCACAAGGTCCTCCGCGTTGTCTGGTGACGACCTATAAGACACCCGGCTGCACACATGCAGCAATCAGGGCTGCGAATGCACAGCGAGGATTATCCCTGCGTGTTTACATCGGCACATATCTACACATACTCAGGCAGGAACGGGCTCATTAACAGGTCTGATGCAATGAAATGCGTTTCTGTGTAACGCTACACAAACCAGTCATGTTACACAAGTACGTTCTGCCAAGCGTTTTCTATTCAGCTCGACTTGGCAGCAGAATAATCCTCCCACTCTCACATCATTAGCACTGACAGCGCTGAAAAAGACAGAATCCGCTGCCTGAGTCCTCAAGGACGAGTGTCACTTCACAACAGCTCTTAAAAGCAGCTCAATAACAAATATTGAATAAACTAAAGGGTAAACAAACAGCGACGAGTGATCAGCGCCCAGCAACTTGTTCTGGCTTTGTTGTACGACATGTAGCTTCAGGCCTCCGTCAGAGGATGAGACCACAAAACCTGTGAGCTTCATCCTGAGATGTGTCTCAAAATCTAATTGTTCCAAACAGGGTTTCAGCTTCACAGTGTACTATTGTATGAAAATTAAAATACAAAATCTACTGTATTTAGTGTCATGTCTGTCAGGAGGACGAGACATGGGACAATATGAAAGTTTTATTTCATGATCCTGAGCCCAAATAATAACTTCTGCTCTTAAAAAGGCATGAAAACACACTGGAATTATTTTACCTCATGTTTTATATTATATAATACTTTTATTGCATTACAAAGAGCATAAACATCTTTTTTAATCACAGAGAACGGAGCTGGATGGTGCTCACAGAGATAAGAGGAGTCCACAGTAGTCTGACACCATATTTTAAGTTGATTTCTGTGGGGAAGATAATGTGAAAGCTGTGTCTTCAGCCATGTTTCTGTCATACGTCCATACAGGACAGGACAGAACCATCCACTACTGAGTGAGACGGCTATTTTCAAGTCATTCACAATTATCCAGACTATCGATTATCACAATAATGGAATTTCACCACGATCAACTCTTCTTGAGTGTTTTTATCACCATCTGCGATACATTTTTTTATCGTCCCATCCCTAGTCAGGACTCAACGTTTTGTGAAATTATGATTAAGTGTTCGTTCAACCATTTAGGTGTCAAGGTAACACATAATAATAATAATAGTTGTGCAACACTGTGTACACAGCAATAACATGAAACTGATATTCTCTGAGACATTATCGTAACGTGATCTGAAGATCTAAACTGAATCCAACTCTTCCCCCTTTGAAGGACCAAAGATACTTCATGTTGTTGTCTGAAGACAAATAACTGAGTTTTATCAACTCCAACCCTCCTTTCCAACCTCAAAAAAGTAAGTAAAGTATTTGTTGTATTTCAAATGAGAGGCTAACCTGCGTTTTCACCTCCGGGCCTCAGCAGCTGGCAGGTCTGTGATATCGTACATTAGCTGTAACTAGACGACACTCAGCAAATCAAAAAGAACAGCAGCTCTGGGACTGAAGGAGATTCATCAGTTGGCTCACACTTCAACAGGTCGGCCGCTGGCTGCCGGAGGGGTCCGACCCCGCGGCCTCCTGCTGACAGTCTCCGTGGTTACTCCGCCTCCCTGCTGACACTCAGCAGGTGGAGGGGAAACGCTTCACTCCAGATTCTTGAGGAGTATCCGAGTCGAGGAGCAGAGGCATTACATGTTCTCTCCCCTTTAAAACAACATTTGTACAGACTAGTGTCCAAATTTAGATTTGGATCACGTTGATAAGCACTTTTACTAAACAAAACACGGCTAACCGAATATTTGAGTAGGACTGAAATCACAGGCGACTGTGGGTTTATTAGCAAATCAGACAAAAATGACGTCATCTAAGCAAGAATCCAAACTTGTGGGAGGGATGAAAACATGAACTAAGAGGGATCCCTGAACCTTGGCATGGCCCGGACTACTTTTCCTCTGGTCCGATCAGGAACACTGAGAGGGGAGAGAAGCATGGACATAACGATGTGCGTGCATCCCTTCAACAGATTAACAGCCTTCCCCTCCTTGCTGACTCAGTACAGAGGAATTAAAGACGATCGCATCTGTGTCAGATGAGAGGAGGAGAAGCGGCGGTGACCCACAGGCAGACACAGCGCTGAAATATCTCCCAGACGCAGGAGAACAGAGCAACAGTAAAGAGCGCCGGAAAATAAAAGCAGCGAAGGCAGGAAATTCCACCGACTTGATTCATCGATCGAAAAACAAGTCGTGACACATCAGAGATATTTGTGGACTTGCAGCGAGACGCAGCACTGACGGAGACTTTGTTAGAAAGTTTGTGCTCCTGCAGGAGGTTTCTCTTTGTCTTCCGCAGCAGCAACAAGACAAAACCATCAAGGTCTTGTTACTGAATCAGACCGAGCTCAGAGAGGTGCTGGAGGGGAAACGATCGCAGCAGCAGGGGTGGAAATCGACCTGAATGCTTTAAAGGTGCACTGCGGAGGTTTGGGGGAAGAAAATCTTCATCCAGCAAACAAACTAAACCAAAAAACTCTGTTTGTTGAAGGACAACACGATTTCAGACTGATCTACTTTGTTTATATGTGGCGGACCCTGCCACCTTTCTAGGGTCATTCCATGGAAAGTGTTAAGATTGGACCTTTGAATTTTGAGGTTTTTGATCATAACCTTTTTTTTTTTTTTTTAGTTTCATAGCCTATAGAACATGTAACACTTGCAATAAAACATATTTTTCAAGCTCAGACACCATTTTCTGAAAGTATTTTAGCACATTATATCCAGAGATCATTGGTGTGACGGGGTGGAATATGAAATTGATGGACACAGGAAAATCATGCTATATTAATAAAAAAAAATATGACATTTTAATATAATTAACACATTTCCTATTAAGAGGAAAGTATTTCTAACCATAACAACAATAAATGTTTGAGATTTATTTGATATTTTTATAAGTTTTACATTACATGAATGAGAAAAATGGTCAGAGCGGACATGAGAAAATGATTGCAGTTTAACACAAAAAGTTATAAATGTGCAAAAGGTATATCTATTATTTTATTTTATTTTACCTCATGCTAGCAACTAAACTTGAATCAATGGCTTCAGACACTTAAAGTATTACTGACAGTTTTATTATGCCTCCTATTCCTCTTTGAATGTTATGGACCCAAACTTAACAGTTTTCATGGAGTAGTAAATAGTTTTTAGTTTTATTTCTTCTCCCAAACTAAACCGCGCTCCTTTGATGGGTTACAAATAAGGTAAAAAAAAACAAAAATGTGGCTGCATACATGCTGGCTGGTTTGACGAGTATGAAAATGACGCTGTGGTATTTGCATTCACCAGATCTGGAGACAAATGAGCAGCTCTGGGATCAACATGCCGCTCCACCATCATCATTAAGACTATCAGCAGCATCGGAGCTGCCTGGAGGCTGCGATCAAATGATAGGGAGCTGATCTGTGCATGCAGGAGACAAAGGGCAGAAAATACAGTGTTTGTTTTGCTTTTTTGGGGGCGTGTGGTGGAGGGTATAGCTCACCACCTCAGCTAACCAGCTTCCTGGGGAAACCCCTGACATGTGCTGTACGAGCTCATGCAAATGTCGTACACCTTGATGCTTTTTGTTGGGGTTTGAGCTTGATTGCGGGGGAGTCGCTGCTTTGTTCTATAGGATTCTTTCTATACGTACAGGAGGGCTTTTATGTTTACTTCTGCAAAGCGCAATATTTCCGAGAAATATTTGGTTCACCAGTCACATGACAGGAAGAAACAATACGACTGCTGAAGAAGAATAAGACTTCCACCACAGTGACCACGAGGCCACACAGAGATGCTCCACATGCTAATTAAGACTTAATTGTTCTGAGTTCAGGTAAAACAACATGTCAGTCAGAAGCTCTGGGCAAAACTCCTAGAAAATAAAAACAATATTGTTACTGCAGCAGCCAAAGAGGCATCATGGCCCCCAGACTCTGCACTTCCTGTCTCCTGATAAAGCTGAAGCCAAACACAACAAGCACAATCCTCTGTTTATGAAGTACAGTAAGTACGTGAAGCTCACTCCTGACGCATCCATCGCTTTGCTCAGAGAACTTTTCATATTAACAGAGCTGGAGAAGCATCGGTGAGAAAGACATGCCTTCACAAACACCCTGTTATCGCCTTCTCGCTGTCAACTTCTGGTTCAATTGGTGCAAGCTGAGCTCGGGTACGCTGCTAAATAAGCCCCTGAATATACGAGCTGAGCAGAGATACAGTATGCATGCACTCACAGGAACTTTAAAGCACAGCGCCGACGGCCATCACATAATTCATCAGACAAGGACGGGTTTAGAAAGAATCCCGCTCGAGTTATCCTTCAAGGATCTCTTACTCTATTCTGAGTATTGCTGGTCTATACCGAGAAAAGCCTTCCAGCTCGCCTCGGCGATCATACGCAGGCATCACATGATGTGCACTGAGGCATTTGTGAGTGCATATGTTTGTTTGTTGATGGTGCACAGTATGTGGGTGGAGTGTGTGTATATGTTACATACAGCTAATGTGTGTGTGGAAACAATACAGATTTAAATGAATCGAAGCGAACTCAGCAGCGTCTGATCGCTGGATAAACACAGATGCTTCAAAGAACACTTTTCCTATTTCTGTAGTTGAGTTTTTCAAACTTGTGTTGATCCGACAGCTTTCTGAGAAGATTTGCAGAAATAGTTCTTATTGCAGGGCTACGGCCCGTGTTGTTTCTTTGCAGTGAATAAAAAGACAACCTTTGTCCTGCAAAGAGGTTAAATCCATCATGTGGCCTTGGACATGTTCGCGACACCCAACACCAGCGTAAACATGCCGGCAGCCACCAAAACAGCCTGAAAAAGAAACAGCTTGGCTGCTAAGAGGCCGAGACCTCCTCTGGCTCTCTACACTGCAGTGACCCCAGCCGAGGCTCAGGACAGCAGTGACCCAGGCGGAGAGAAGGAGGAAGAGCGACAACATCGAGTCAATGAAAGAGCATCTTGTTAGCGTCCTGGCTGGTGATCGGAGCTGACATGTCCGCTGTGACTCCAGGCCGCATGTATACAGCTGCTTTAAAGAGAAGCAGTATGGAATCAGCCTCTCAGTTCAACAGTGAAGACCAAGCTGGAGACTCTTTGGATCTCACTTCACACATGATGATTCCAGAGCAGCTTGTAAAAAGTTCTTAACTTCAGGATATATATTAAAAGCATTATGAAGCTACAACGTGTAGTTTAAATGTTTACATCCCACATGAACACACGAGGCCTGACCAGCCTGAGTGTTAGCTGCTGATGGAGGACAGAGGAAATGAAGACACGGTGGTGATTGAACAGGTAGACGCAGCGACAGGCAAAGAGCAGTGAAATGTAACCTTGCATACAGAAAAAGGTTAAGCCTGTTAAGCAACAGGAACTCACACAAACAATGTGGATTGAGGTTGGCATAATCTTAGAGATTACAAATCCAGGAAACTGAGTCAACAGACATGAGTCTGACCTAGTTTGGCTTCAGGTCGTTTTATCTGCGCTCGGCCTGACTACCTGTTTTGAAATATCTGTCGAGGACACTTACAGTTTACAGCTGAGATTCCCTGGAGGCATTTATCTGCATGTTAAAAAACCAGCAGTGATATTTATCTCATGCTGTGAAACTTTCAAGTCTAAAATTAAAGTTTAAAAAAGGTCAAAGTCCACACCAGCAGGCAGAAGCTGCTCTCTCCCACAGGAAACACTGCTCCTGAACGCCTCATCGGTGGTCTCAACTTTAATTCTGTGACTTTGTGACATCACTAAGAGTCACATTTGCACAACTTAATGCCTAGCAACTAGTTTGACACGTGAGAATTGATTTAGCAGAGCTGCTCTGTCATTGTTAGTGGTGCTGGCTCAGGCGTGTGTGAGCCGACCAATCAGAGCAGACCTGGTATTCGGGAGAAGGCGGGGCCTAAAAGACACATGACACACAGAGCTGCAGCACTGGAAGCATGTAAGCCTTCTCTAGTAGCAACCCAAAATAAAACGATGAACTTGAAAATGAGCAGAATACGTCTCCTTTAACGTGAAAGCAGCTCGTGTGCTCAGATGCTTCCATCAATGTTGGTTTTGGCTTTTAATGAAAAGTTGTTCATTGCACCCAGAGGACGTCGACGAACAGACGGGCCCGAGGAAACGTAAATTACTGCCAAGCTGACATATGCTGGAAAGTTATTTGAGGAGGAGCATGAAGTCGTTGACTGAATCACCAGTTTTACCAGCGAGCATCAGCAAACGTCAACGTTTAAGACTTAATAAACCATTAGCAAAAAGTGTCACAATCATCCTTTAAAGTAGATGCACACGTCTGTGACACCCCTTAATCTGCAGCACACTTCTGGTGTGTGTGTGTGTGTGTGTGTGTGTGTGTGTGTGTGTGTGTGTGCGCGTGTGAGTGAAGCTTTTACACGCCTCTGTGAAATATGGAGAGCTCTGAGGGGCCCATCAGGGGTGAGGAGGTGAGAATAAAGAAGAGGCTGAGTGACAGTCTAAAGAGAGGAGAGAGAGGCAGCAGCACCCCAGAGCAGATCTGTACACGTGGCCTTCCAGCATCCACACACACACACACACATGCACACACACACACACACACACACACTGACGCACGCACACACAGCAACAGAGAAGAGTTAACACTAACTTTTCCACCTCTTCTCCGTCAGTGTGACTAAGAGACTGATTACAATGAGACTTTAAATTTAGCAGCAGAAAGATGAACAAGCCTAACATTTGGAAAGCAATGTTCCGTATCATAAACTGGGATCTGAAGCAGTAAATAAAGCACAATTAAACACAAACTGAGTGTCTGCTTAATCAAAGGAGTATCCTGCTGTTTCACGAATCTCAGAGAATGTTTCGGGGGCCTCGTTTCACCCTGAGCATGAGGCAACAACATTTGTCTATTTGATTATCGGTTATATAACTGCAGGCTGGAGCCAAGCAACGTGATGGAGCCAATTTGTGTTCCAAGTGTGCTGAAAATTCCCATAGAAGAGCGAGGTGGGCTCGCTGACACGCTGCACAGTGCACGGAGTCGGTTGCTATGCTCACTCATGTGGTAACCAGGCAGCCGGTCATCTTTCATTCACACTTTGAGAGACGCCCAGCATCATGTGTACACATCATATAATGCAATCTTATGCAACTGCAGAGCAACAAAACACTATTTTTAGCAGCTTATATTGCACAGTAAAGCCCATTCACCTTTGCTTGGTGTATTACACTGCAATATTATAAATTATTATATTATATGCATATAAAATATATCATAGCAATTGCTGTGATTACAGTGAAGTTCACAGTCTGCACTTGAAACTGACACACAATTGTTTCTTCATGCAAAACTAAAACAATTATTCTATCAATTAATTAGTCTTAAGAAAATTAATCTCTATATTTTTAAGATTCATCATTTGTCATTTCTTAAAGAAGACATATTATGCTCAGTTTCAGGTTCAGGTTCATTTTCTCATACTGCCTAGTGCAGCAGCATCGTATTCCCCCTCTGTTAGAGCTCCTGTCTCTTTAAAGGCTCCACCCAGTCTCCTCTGATTGGTCAGCTCACACAGGCCTGACCCTGCACCACCAACAACAACATAGCAGCTGCCGGGGATAAATTATGCAAACATGACGAGGCATGGTGGAGAGAGGAGCTTCAGTCAGTGGCCTTTTTCAAGATGTTTCACACGCAGAAGAACGAAACACAGAAAGAAAGGAAAAAAAACATAATCAGTGCCCTTTAAGCAAAAACCCTTAACATGCTCTTGTTCTAATTCTCCTCAGTTTTAGGAGTTTCTTGCCTTTTCTGTGTCTTATGTGACAGCAAACTGAATTAATTTGGGTTCTGGGCTCAAAGTCATTTGCAGATGTGACAAATGTCTGATTTTACTTTGAAACAAATCTTGGAAAATTGCATTTAAATGAATCAACTAAGAGTCTGATTATTGCATCAGCTTCAAATAACATCATTTTGTGGGATATCTGGTTATGAATAATGAATTTAAATTGTTGTGCATCATGTTAAAATTCAGAGAACGTGACAGTTTGAGAAACTGTCAGTGTGTTTGTATGTTGAGCTGTTTGTTGGGACGGTTTCTGTTTCGAGCGCTGCATCACGGGCACACGGCATGAAAACACACACCATGCAAGTGTGCACCAACATACCAGGAAGTAGCTGGCGCACGTCAGCGCTGTGGCACGGCTTCTTGGCACGACCACATGGAGGGTTAGAACAACAAACAAGCGGCACCAGAGTAATTGTTGTTCGATTAAATTAACAGGTGACACAAACAGTTGTTGTTGCTGCGAGAGCACAATAACAAGAGAATATTTCACCGTGACAAAGAGACTCCACCACAGACTGATGTGCTCCTGGGCTGTTGTGCTGTTTAGACTGACAGGAGGCTGATAACAGCCGCTGACATGTTCATCTCCGACTTGTTTACAGGCAGCAGCGAGCCAATCACCTCCACGGCTCCTTCAGAGGGACAATGCTGACTCACGTTATTACCTCGCATTAATCAAACACCATCTTGCGATCTGCACATTCAAGCCGCGTTCACAAAGCAGCTCATATAACGGTGAACACATCTCGTGCTCCCGTTCAGTTATCACAGTATATAACACAGAATGATAGAGAGCTTCCCTGCTCGAGTGAGGCGTGTCCACCAGACATGACTCGTTTCCCCCCTCACATTAAACATTAATTAAACACTGGCATCATGTTTTCTCGATGAATCATTTCCTCTGGGATGTCACATTTTAAGCAAGTCTGTGATATCTTTACAACGAGCGCCGTCTCACAGCGCTGCTTTGGAAAACTCCCAGAGGGCGAAGCATGAACAAATAATGATGAGTTCAGCATTTCACAATTTCATTCTTCCAAAAATAAATTAAATTTCCAGTAACTGCTGTGAGTTGTGGAATCACCAAACATCCGACATGCGGAAAAAATGCGAGATTACAAATGATTTTATCTCGTCGGGGTGATTAAAGGAGCACTGTTGGTTTTGGGGAAGAACTTTTAGTCAGAAGAGAAAAATCTTTGTTGACTGAACAAACAGTCTCACAGTGTTTTACTTTGTTTATCTGTGGCGGACCCTGCCACCTTTCTAGCTTCAAACAGTGTTCTGGGACCTTATTTTCCTCTGAGAGCAGCTTGTTTATTCACTTACATCCACTATATTATTACCGCATTGATATAGTAAATATGTCCCGTTAACACCATCTTATTCACTTCCATATTCAACAGTTACTCTTTTCCCTCATGCCTCGTTGCAATCCGCTAACTCACCACCGTCCACACATCTGCTCCCTCCGACAGTAATCCGGTAAATAAAGCGGAATGTGTTCCTACACATGTCGCGCTCGGCGTTCCTAAAACGTGATGCAACGTGGATAAATTGGAGGAATGTGTCTGCCCACTGCAGACGATAAGCGCCAGATGCATCCCATCTCAGGAGCTCCAGACTGTCAGACAGACCACACAACAACACCTGAGCACCTGAAGTGATGTTGCAGTAACACCGGATACTCCGACTTAAATGCTGTGAAAAGCAACAACTGCTTTCATTTCCCGAGAGCCCACTCAGCGAGTCCTGCAGGGAACTGAAGAGCCCTGATGCACTGCGCTGAGCATCAACACAGACCAGCATGTGTGTGCAAAAGGAAAAAGCAACATGGATATTGATTACTGAGCTAATGATTCTCATACTTGTAAAACAATCTGTAATTCACAGTCAATCATTCATCACCTTAATTTTACGAGCACTGTGGTGAACAACAAACAAGCTGAATCAAGACGTCACATCCAGTGAGTCTGGCCTGAGGCTCATACTGCACAGCCTCTCTGCTGTTTTCTGGAAGAGTTTGATTTTAGAAAAAGCAGCAAAAATGACCCCAAACAACCCAAAAAAGCAGTGAGCGAGTTGGATCACAGTTTGTACTCTGAGAAAACTTCTCACAGCTCCGACAGCAGGAGTGTGAATCATCTTCAACTCTGCGGTTCCCTGCACAGACATTTCTGCATATTTCTAACAGAAAATACCATGAATAAATGTTAGAGACAGAGTAAACCACAGGTGAAGTGACTCCATGACACCTACCTGGAGAAGCTGTGTGAGAAAGTTGCCAAGGCTGCGGCGGACGGGAGCCCGTCATCGCCCCTCTGCGACCCGGACGCCTCTCCATATCTGCTCCCCCTGGCCCAGCCCTCCCCGAGAGGCAGGCCCGAGTACATGCCAAAAGGCTTCTGGTCTTGTAGGCCCACTGTGGAGGACGGGTTGGCTCTGTAGTGGTAGCCTAAGGGCGAGGGCATGGGGCCTCCTCCTGCGTGCAGAGAGCTCATGCCGCCCTGGAGACACTGCGCCTGGCAGAACCCGGCGTTGTCCTGCTTCTCCTGTTTGACCACACCGGGAGTGCGGATGTGGATGAAGGAGCCGTCGGGATCCTTCTCTTCCTTGATCATGACGCTGGAGAGAAGCGACCCGGGCTGCTGCTGCTGCTGCTGTTGGTGATGAAGCTGATGCTGCTGGTGCTGGAGAAGGTGGTGGTGCTGCTGCTGCTGGTGAGGATGGTGCTGGATGGGGTGGTCCGTTCCGTTCACGCCGGTACAGTTTATTCCGTTATCCACGAGAGGTTTTGTTTCCTTTAGCAAGCCGCCGACAGGACCTCCAGCACCGCTGCTGTCGTGGAGGATGTTATCCAAGTGTGCCACTTCTGAATCCAACTCAAAATCACTGATTTCTGGCAGAGAGCTGGGAAGGTCGAGGTCTTGCCAAATCTCCGTATCCTCCATCATGCGACCGCTGTTGCCATCCAAATCGTTCGGACCGGCGCCTGTGTGTCCGCTGTAAGTTTCCAAGTCTTTATCCAGAGAAAAAGTCGCCTCCTGCTTGATGTGCTGGGGAAAAAGGTCGGGCAGAGGAAGGTTGCCCAGGACGGAGCTGTTGGAGGTGCTGATGACGGAGGTGGACGTCTGGGTGAGGTCGGAAATACTCTGCTTCAACAGCGGCAAGTTGTCCTCCATGTTGAATAAATCTATATCCTGGTGCTGTTGTTTCTGCATCATGATGATTTTACCCTCCTTCATGTCCTGCAGGACCTGATGCTGAGGGGGTTCAAAGAGGCCTCCCAGCTCCCCCTGGTCTTTGGTTCCACCCTGTCCGTTTGGGGACACCGTGGGCAGGGGCAGGGACCCGGGGCCCGGCAGGTGCATCACAGACTGGAGCAGCGAGCCAGCTGTGTCACCTGTATCTCTGCCGACTCCGGCTGCTGCTGCTGCCTCCCCAAATGTCAGGCTGTCGTCTCGATTACCGTTCCGCTTCAGTCCACCCTGATCCATTTCTTTATCCTGACAGGACAGTGAGGGTGAGACAAAGAGTTCACAACACACACAGAGTTAGAGAGAAAAGAGACAAGGTCAGGCGTCAGATCTGATGTTAAAGCTAGATAACATGACACAAACACAGCAGAAGTACAAATCAAAGAGTTTAAATAGTTACAGGTGTCTTAAAAACATCTGCATTAGAAATGTGTCATGGCTGCAGCTCAGAGAGCACCGTGCACGCCTCACGCCATCCTCGATTAATTGTTTGGCTTCAAGAAACGACAGCAGCCGAATCAAACAGGCCGCCTCGTCCGCTCACACCCACACTGCTACAGCACGGCACCGAGCAGTGCTGGGGGAAATGTGCACAGTACAGCAGGAGACCACAGCCATTACATAACATAAACGCCTATAATGCTCATGTTAATTCTCTGAACTGTGCCCTCCTCTCAACTCAAGCGTCAAGTAGTGCTCAGGCATAACTTGTGTTACAGGCACTGACGTCCCCTCATATAACCGAGCGAGCGAGCGTGTGTGCAACAACATACATCTGTGGAGAGAGATTATAACCCACAATGGGCCTCCAGGGCTTCTGCAGCAGCCAGTAACTGTCTATCTCCATTTGCAAGGGACGGCGAGTCAGAATTACATTAACGAAATGATGCATTTTAACAAAATGTACTGAAATCACGCTGATACGAGTCGAGTGGAGTCATGTGGAGGCTCTGCAGAGAAAAGCCTTCTGCATGTGACAGTTCGGCGGTTAATTCATCTGTCGATCTTTGACAACGACAGCCACATCTGGAGGGGAGATAAACTCCTGGCACACACGCGCACCAGCAGGCCGGCGGATTCTGCACTTCGTCTGGCGCTTAAACGCGGGTCGAGCCAAATAAATAACCGACTGTCACCTTGAAATCACGCATTGGATCATTTCCTGTGATAGTTCTGACGCATGCTGGTCTCGGATCAGCTCCGTCTGATCTGTTGTTGTTGTTGTTGTTGTTGTTCGCCGGAGGCAGCGCGCGTCACATGCGCCCGAGATGACATCCAACTCCATATAGCGCATACAGGAGAGGATATACGGCGCTATATGGGCAGCGGTTTGGCCTCCAGCACTTCCTTTGCAGCACTGTGGGGCTGAAAGTGAGGTCGACGTTTCGAGTCTCTCGACGAGAATGAGGCATGATTTTTATTTTTTTACCGCACTATCCGAAATCTTTCAAACTCTCAATCGTCCTGATTGAGAGTTTGAAAGATTTCCGTTTCGGGTTTCAACCCCCCCCCGGCCCCCGCCCACAGCCCTGCACGGTGATCGACACCCGGCTCGACCTGGACACCATCGTCTCCACTCGGGTTTGTTGCTGGAATTCAGTCCGGGAGGATACTGTGCGGTAAAGTTGGAGAACTTTGGGCTTTTCCTGCCTCGCCACAGCCTCCTGTACTTTTCCGCCGGAGCAGCGGCTCCGCGCATCATTACAGCATTAGTGCAACCTGTTGGCTGCGATGGGAAACTGCAGCGATCACAGCGCCTACAGCCGGCGGAGCTGATAAGAAGCCGTCACGTACAAGTTTGTGCAACATTTTTTCACCCTCGCACGAAAATAAAACGCTTCCACCGAGCGCTCGCGGTGATACTCGGTGATTTTGTCGTTGTTGTTGTTTATTTACGCGCGTCACACGGCGCACGGCTGCCGACGCGCCTGTAACGCGCGGCGCCGGAGACGCTCATCGTCGGCCTTCCCTACCGGCACAGCCAGCTCCCCCCACCACCACCTCCTCCACCTCCACCAGCAGCACCACCACCACCCTCTCTCTCAGTAAAATCAGAAAACAAGTGGCTGCATCTCAAAGTGAACCGTACCTGTAGTGAACGAAGGATGCGCTCCGCCGGTTAGGTCATCTCCCGTCGGTCCAAGTTGGGGCGAAAAAAAAAACGTGAGAAATAACGCAATGTCCAGTGAGTGAAGCCCTCAGATAAACCCCTTCCTTGCAGCGGTGTTGCGTGGTGAAATGTCAGCTGGAGTTCTGGCCGCCTCTCTCCCCGTGCGGCGGCGAAACATCGTCCGAAATATCACCGATTTTCTAACTTCAGCCAACAAGCGCCGCGGACATATCTGGAGCGGGGAGAGATCCACCGTGTGCGCCCGTGTCGCCGATCTGTCGATAACTTTTTAACGCCAGCAGGAGGGGTGGTGGGGGCGACGCTGGGTGGGAAAGTGATCGATCTCCTCGCACGCTCGCGACAGAAATTCACGATAAATCCGCGATGATTGGACAGATCTGCGGCGCGAGGCTGCGCTCCAGCGCCATTAAACCCGTGAGAATATTAAAGTTATATAAGACAGCCGTGCTGCCCTGGCGCACTCAACTGCAAACTCAGGCAGGGCATGGCGGACAGTTAGTGAAACGGCGTCAAAGTAAATGGGACAAGAGGAGCGCTTCCGGCGCGTCCTTTCAGAACAAAAGCCTCGCTGATGCATCTGCGATAAAGCTCTTGTACACAGATATCTCGCAGATGGAAAACGCACATCGGTGGCTCATTTTAAACAGATTCACGGACACTACTTGTGAGTTCAGCCAAAACAGCTCGTGCAACTTCACTTTTTATTCCCTCCAGCTTTTACTTTGTGTCAGAGCACCGCAGCTTCCGGTCGCCGGCCGTCCACAGCTGACAGCTTGGCGCAGCTGTTAGTTTGACACTTGCAGGTGAACGCCCCTTTCCCCAGCGAAACTCTCACTGCTGGGGAATCTGTCAAAACGTGTCTTCGTCGGCCACGATCGCTAACCTTCAGGCATGGCGGGACCGAGGACTCATGTGTAGGCAGCAGCCTGCAGCCGCCGCTCCGACCGGCAGCGCGGCGGAGCGGCAGCGCGCGGGTCGTGCGTGCAAATCCCCTTATAGCGTTTAAGTCTCATGTGGGGCTCCTTTAGGGGGTCAAATAAGGTCCCGAGCAGAAGAAAAAAAAAAGGTGGAGTCTGTTTTTTTCCCCCCAACTAGAACATATAGCTTATCATGACGAGGCCAGGTTCCTCACTCCCACCGCACCGCAGCGCGCACGGCCCGCACATCTGGCTGCTGATAGTCAGGAGACACGCATTAGTTTATATATAACAAAAAGTGACACCTCTGTTATCATGTCAGGGTCATTCATTCAAAGGGAAATGACAGTTAATTCACTTTCAGCCACTGAGAATCACACTGAGATTGAGCTGTTAAAGAAAAAGAGGAAGTCACATCGTCCTACACGCCTCATTTTATCGTGTAAAGAAAAATCCTCCACATGGTAAAAAGTGGAGAAGACGGTTTGTTTTTATTCGCTTGATTTTTTATCTTGAACATGTAAAAACAAAAATAAAGCAAAGTGTGAGATAAAAAGCTCCGGGGTTAAAATAAAAAATAAAATTCTCCTTTATTCAATCTTATTTACACGTAAACCTTCACACACATACACCACAGTGGTGTCGCACTCAGAAACTGTGGGGGGCGCCAAATCACACAAAAAGCACATTTCTACATAATGTTGCTTTAACTCTCTGAAATATGTCAGTTATATGTAAATATATCAACTCATTCATTTTCTTAATCCGATATAATAACTCATCAACTAATTATATTCATATTTTAATATATGAACATTCATTATTGTTATCTTGTTTCTATATATCTATAAAGGCAATATTCATATAAAACTGTTCTACTAATAATAAATTATAGTATAAAAACAGCTACAGCATCAAACAGGGGAAATGAGCAGGTGACTGATGGGTCGTGAGTTAAAACATGTGGGTCTGACTGCAGAACGGAGGAGAAAGTCTGACGTGTCGGGGTGGACGGGTCCAGAAACGAGGCAGGCAGCATCAGTCCGGTCCAGAACTGGACCTCTGAACAAAACTGCCTTCAGCACTTTCACATCAGGGGCATTAATCATCCCTGTGACCGGCTCCTTCTCTACTCTCTACACAGCAGATCTGTAATTGGGCGTAGTGCCGTTCACTGGGAGGGGTCAGAGGTCACGCTGACAGCCAGTAGCTCTGCAGAGACCTGAGGGCTAAACCCCATTTACAATCTCTCACATGGAAAGGCCTTCAGCCAAAGATAAGTATCTTTTAACAATGACATGAAACACGAAGGATTTCACGATTATCTTTAAAGGGTCAATCCACCAATTGAACACATCAAAGTGTGTTTACAGGTCTTGGAGTAAAGAGGAAGCTACATGTCATTTGACAAACTGCCTGTTGCATTGTGGGTAATGTAGGCTTTGCAAAGAAGAATGCATGGAATAAAAAAGGTGATATCTCTGGTTCTGTTGTATCCATATTGATCATTTGTTTTTACCCACAATGCAACTTGCCCACTTACATGGAGCTTCCTCAGGAGCCACAAAAGTCTTTATACCACTTTTCTTTCTCCCCAAGACCTGTAAACACACTTTACTGTGTAAAACTGGTGGAGTTACCCTTTAATGCCAGTTTGAAATCTCTTCTTTTCTCCATTTAAAGGGCCGACTTGAGTTCTACACGAACTGACAGGTGACCTTTCAGTGACTACGACACTATTATACAACTCCGACGGTCACCTTCAGCAGACAAGGTCCTTCGTTATGAATTCATTTTCCTGATGGCTCCTCGTTGGACCAGAACCAGGACTCATTTGTTCAGCAGTGTCAGGTAAGGGTAAAGAAGAAGAGAGGAGAGGGAAGGGAAGTGGACAGTCCAGGCTGTGCAGACAGGTGCAGAGAGAAAAAAAAAATGAGGATGGGCAGACGTGAAACCAACAGCCAGGAGAAGCGAGAAGGTAAAGGGGCGGAGGGAAGGAGGGGGAAAGGGAGGGAGGGCAGGTGTGGCCCTCCATGCAAGCTGTTCGATTAGACGGAGCAGAGAGTGTCCTGTGCATGTGGATGTCTCATTAAGAGCTAGCGTGGCTGGAGAGAGGCAGGAGCTCCCCAGGGCCACAGAAAACCACACTGTTCTCAAAACATCTCAGGGAACACTGTGAGTTTTTAATGCCGGGTAACGACGGGCGATCCTATTTTCCAATAAATAATAAAGACGCCGGACATGTGGCGCTACATGTGCATGTATGTGCAACTGGGAATTCGTGGAAAAAGTATGTTAGCGTGCTTGTGTAATACGCGTCGCTATGTATGCAGAGTAGGTTACAGCAGTTTCAGTGAATGTGCCGCTGCAGAGGCAGCTGCATGTGAATATTCATCGATCGATGTGCGCTCACGTGGGCTGCTCGCCACCAGAGGCTGAAAACTGGGTTTCAAATGTCCTTTGTATCTTTGGAAAAAAAGTAAAACCAACAACCCCGGATTAAACTTTTGGCTCAAGAATCCCTGGACACAAGCAGACACACACTGCCGGCTGCTCGCTGGCTTCTGGAAGCTTTTGGTTTTTATCTACTGAAGCTCTGAAATATATTGATCACTGAGATTCCTGCCACCAGTCAGATTTTAAAGTGTCTGTATGGGGATGTTGTTTTGTTAATCAATAGAGGCTGATCAATTTCATCTCAGAAAAACTTTAGAGGGTCGACAGGAAACGAGGGTAGAGTTTTTTCTTTTTTATGTCAATGGGTTTAATTTGAGTTTAAAAAAAAAACAAAAAAACAAGTGAGCATGTTGGTGGTCGGAATTGGATTTGTTTTTACTCCTTCCTCTGCCAAAGATCTCCAACCTGACAGGCTGCCAAGCTCCGTCCCCATGAACAAGAGACTGGTGAGTCCACAGGCCTTTTGTTCAGGCCCTGATTTGGAACCGGGCAGCAGAGACGTGCAGCTCGAGCATCGAGGCTCAAGCTTTCCCCCTTTATTATATTTCCACTCTAGAACGAATAAATAAATATTACAGCAATATTGTTGTTCTTGTAGCTGCTGCTGTTATTCATAAAGTTATTACTGCCAAGTGTTAAATTAAAAATTATATGTCTACATGTATTTTATTCGGTGACTGAACTGGATTTCCTCCTCCCAGTTCCTTTTTTGTCTTTCTTTGCACAGAAATGGATCTTTAATAAACCAAAGTTATCAACACAATGTGAAGAAATAACAGTATTGACATTATGAAGTTTATATATTGTGTTGTTCACAGCCTGTCCTTGTCCAAAGCTCTTGTGCTAGCAGTGTAAACACACCTGGTGTGCCAAACACCCAGTCCGGACTGCTAGCTGCATGGCTAACTGAGCTAACTGGCTAACGGGCATCTACTGTTAGCAGCAGGTGGCCAATTCTCACATACTGCACCTTTAAAACATTCAAAAATGACCTAAAATGATCCACAGATAAGAAGAAATAACAGTTCTGACGTTATCTCAAAGATGTCTATGTATGTTGTTGAAGGGATATTTAGTGAAGTCAGCATGCTAACCAGCTAGCCACTAGCTAACCTCCAGAGGTGACAGTCCGATGGTAAACAACACCAGATCTCCCCTGGTGCCCTGAGCTCCCAGTCCGGGTGGAGTCAGCTAACATGCAGTTAGCAGCAGTTAGCTGTTACTCTGGTGATATTCATGCATATTGCACCTTTATTTGTGGTTGGCAAAGGTTAAAGCAAGTTTAAGCGTATAAATTAACTCTCTGATTTGGTTGTGTGTTTTGTTTAGAGCGCCCTCTGCAGGTGGGAGGTCTGTTTTTGATTGAGCCAAATAAAACAATAAGTGAAACTGCTCTTCTATCAACCCAAAAAGCACTAAATTAGTGAACTAAACATCAACTTAACAGCATTAAATTTAATAATTAAGTGTATTTCTTCTCACCCACCTTTGCCGTGTTAATTTAGAACATTCTCCCCCTATAGGATTGCTAACAGCCACACAGCAGGACTTTCCTAACACAATCGAGTTATGTAAGACGCTGCGGAGGAAGCGCAGCGAGGAAGGAAGAGTTTCTTTTGAGAGGGAAGTGCAGAAAGGAAGGAAGGATTTCTTTTTTAAAGCTGAACAGGCCGTTCACACCCTTCAGTATTTCTTCTTTGAGAAGGGAGCGGGACAATGAGGAGGAAACATTCAGAGGAGGAAGGATGGAAATGACACAGATTTCTAGACAGACTGAAAACAAACAGGTCAGCGCTCTGTGTTTGTGTGTGAGTCTGTGTGTTTGTGTGTGTGTGTGTGCAAAAAACACAGCGGCAGAAGAAAGCATCATCCGAAGAGAGTACCGCCTTGAAATAAAATGCCTGGAACTCATCGGACCCAAATCAAGGCCGTATGAAAGCCGATCCGCGTACCGAGCTGTTATTTATACTGGATGATGTATATGTGTGTCAGCCACACGTCCGACTTGAGAAGAAACAAACACGTGAATCGAGGGTCTGAAATAGACACGATATGTACATTAAGACGTGTAAATGAATTAAAAATCATGTTTTTAATCTGCTGGTGTATTCTGCATGTCAGAGGACATTCTGTACTACAGTTCCTATATGGTCGACACAGCGACGACGCCCCTCTCAGACAGGAAGCCAGGATGATAAGTTACCATTCCTGGATGGCATTTGTCCCTATTCCTGCCTTGACACACAAAAGAAAGTGTACTTGTGCTTCTGTAAGTGCTTCAGTGCCTCTATAGACAGCTCCAGCCGACAGGAAGTGTCTGTTCATCTTATCTGGATAAAACTGAAAATGTTTTGTGAAGTTGCGATCCAGGAGAAATGAGACGGGAGGGAAACACAGCGAGTGTCACAGAGTTTGGACAAATGGAGGAAATCAGTTTGAGGTAAAGTCAAAGTGAAGTTACTCCAAACAGTGGTGGAATGTAACTATGTGGTTTTACTTTGATATGTTAACCGTTTTATTTGAGGCAGATTCCACACGTTTACTTTTACATATTTGTGTTGGAGTATTTTTTTTATTGTGGTGTTGCTATTTTTTACTCATAAAAGATCTTCGTGCTTGTTTTACTACCACTGACTCAAAGCCATTCTGAAGCAAAACCACAGAACATGGATTATAATAATATCCTTCAGAAATTGATGGTTATAGCATTTCAGGGATTTCTCTGAACAAAACAAGTCAACCTCTCTCAGAGGGGGAGCGGAGCTTTCTGTCTGATTGCTAAACGTCAGTGTGGCTTTCGATTCCTGCACAACAGCATTTCATTTTTGTTTTGTTTTATTAAACATGAAGGATAGATTTCAAACACATTGTCTCTGTTTGTGCTTCAGTCAAAAGTAATCAGATCTCATTAAAATATAATACAGAAATACACCAAAGCAAAGTTTTTTTTAACCTGATACTGATAATAATGTTACGGCATGAACAATAAAAACATGACTCCTTTAGTTTTGGGGTGCGAGTGGAACATTTAACAGCTTTGAGTCAACATCTGAAGAAAGCTATGACGAATCAAACCATAAAGATTCTTTACATTTTGACTGGAAAGATCAGTGAAGTCTGAAATGTACAGGAAGCAAAACTAAAGAGAGGACTGGAGTAATGTGGGCCGACGTAATGTTCGTGAAGGTTGCCAAGAAATGTATGAAATAACATCGGGGGGTTAAAATAATCCAGACGGAAGGAAACCAGTGGCGGACTCGGGATGTTTGAGGGGCCGGGGCGAAGCAAACAACAAGGGCACCAGCTGTATGCAGCGGGGCTTTTATAGTGAAGAGATTGGCCCTGGAGTTGTCATGTTTTATCTACTGCAGGGGCGTTTTTTTTAACATGGGGGCATCATGGTGGACAATCGCCCTTAACCTGAGCACGGTGGGCAGAGCAACTTAAAATAGACAGTGATGTATGATTTTGGCCCGTCATTAAGTGAGAGTAGCTCCACCTTCATGACCTTCATGCCGTTTTTCCACCGACAGTACCAGCTCGCCTCGCCTCGGCTCAGCGTGGCTCTACTTGGTTTGGTTTCAGACGCGTTTCCATCTAGAATTAGTGTCTCTTCAACGTGGGCGGGTCGTCATCAACGTGGGCGGGTCGTCATCAACGTGGGCGGGTCGTCTTCAACGTGGGCGGGTCGTCTTCAACGTGGGCGGGTCGTCATCAACGTGGGCGGGTCGTCATCAACGTGGGCGGGTCGTCATCAGTGACGTACTTATCCACGCGACACATAAACAGGGCTAGCTGTGGGCGACGCTAAACACGTGCACCTTTTCATTTCCTGTCGCACCATCGAGCTCGTTCTGGATGCGTCTTCAGCGACAACACTCAGGAGCGTCTCCACCTCTGCCACGGTCCACGCCGTGTTCCTGCGCGTTGTTCCTTCCATGGAATCGCTATGTTGACTGAACGCAGATGCTAGTTTTTAAAGGTAGCGGGTGTCAGGCTCGGACGTCGATGCGCTCGTCACGAGTCGTCAAGTGGCGTCGCTCTCTGTCCAATCAGTGGCCGGCTGCCAGCTTACGTCACACAGAAGTATCAGCTCAGCTCGGTTGGAACTTATACGGAGGTGAAACTAAAAAAGCACCACTTTAGCAGGTACCAGGTACCAGATTTCAGTAATGGGAACGCAAAAAAGGCGAGCTGAGTCGAGGCGAGGCGAGCTGGTACTGTCGGTGGAAAAACGGCATAAAAGTACAGCCACAGACCAGACCGCCTCTGTCACAGAATGTTTTAGTTTTTACTCTTGGGTTAAGGGTTAGGTTTAGAGGATTAGCAGTTAAAGGGCCATACCGCCCATGAACAAAGCTGACTCTAATATAGCACATCAACCCACCCAAGCGTCAAAGTCTTTGACATGGCTCCCTCCGGCTCATTTATTTGTTTTGTTGTGTGTTGCTCTTGTGACATATCTGCCCCACAGCGGCACAAAGGTCACGGCACAAACCACCACCCTCTGACAGATGTCCGAGCGCTGCGCCAGAGCTCCACTTTGCTTTCCACACATCAAAAGAGAGGTCCAAAGATTCAGATCTTCAGGATCTGCTTTGCACAGAGAGCAAGGCATGAAGCCAACCTTCAAGTCAGCTGACAACAGCGACCTTTGGATTCAATAGTTGAAAAGGCAATACGATATATTGGCGGCAAAAGAGGGTTTTAGAGGAGATCATCATTACAAACACCAACAAGCTGACAACAAAGTGGCTGCAGAGTGGACAGCACGTCCGTCTCCAGCCTGTTTGCCAGCAGTTTGCTTCTCGCTGCTCCACCACACAATCCCGATGATACAAAAATTGTCATCAGCATTTAGAGATTCAACACAAGCAGGATTATCTTATTTGATGTCAACACTCGTTGTGTTGAAACTGTGTTGACCCGCAGAGTATCCAGGACACATCTGTCTCTCTGCACATGCCATCTGGGTTCGTGTGGACTGAATGAAGAAAGAAAACATTTTGCTGACGAATGAGAAAGCTGCAAAGACTCAGGATGGAAAATCTGAGTAGAATTTGAGCAGTATTCATACGCTGCGTGTCTGAGTGGCTTTTAAAATGATGCAACAACATCTAAAATGGTTTATTATCATGATATTTGTACGTCGACATGGTTGATACTCGAGTCTTTTATCCACCCAGCCTCTTCACCTCAGCGGAGGTGAAGAGGCTGTTTACATTCCCCGAGAGAAAACCACTGCATTCACTGCCAGCGTAACGTTCAATCTGATATGATGTGCGGCCAGAAAATAGAAAGAGACTTCAAAAGAGGGACAGAGAGGCGGTTACATCAGCAGAAAAGAGAAGGGTTTCGGTCTCAGTGTGTCACATCTGCATGATCAAACTTGATCAGAACAGACTGTTACACTCAATCTATTCCCAAGAAAACACAATTTCTACTTATTGATATCCGACCGCAGAATGTAAATGCCACAAGTCGCTTGTGATTGTTGTGAAAGTTGTTCTGAGCAGAGGATTGTGCAGCTTGAAGCCGCCCCCGCTGCTGCTCTCAGCAGCCGCCCTCATCTGCATCTACGCAATTATTTGCACACATGAATCTAAACAACAACAACAACAACGAACACACGCACACACTTGCAAATGTGATGTCAGGCTGACACACAAACACCCGACGGGGAGTGCAGCAGAGCGGTAAGTGTGCGAGCAGGTAAACACATAAAAGATAAGCACGAGTCTGGTATGCCTACTGTACCATTAGAAGCATCCGGAGGGGAAAAACAGCCAACTGCCAGAAAACTGCTGCACGTTCAAAACAGCCCCGGTGAGTAAGAGACTGTTGGAGAAGTTTCCCCGAAGGATTTTATTGTGGTAAGGTCGGATTCAGAGGCTTCAGTGGAGCAAAACAGCAGCAGATAGAGTCTATAGCTGCAGGGTCATCTGCAGTGATGAACCTGTTCGGTGAGCCAAAACAAACACGTCCTCCTACCTATACACCTGAACAGGTTGTGTCAGCGTTTCCCAAAACAGAATGTACGACCATCATATCGTCACAGATAACAGACCTGCACCGCAGAGTCACAGCTCGGTTTAGGCACTAAAACAACTTGGTTACGTTACGGTGTAATATTCCACTTTTTCCAAACAGCCTCCACTTTTCCTCCTCTGGTAGGCGTCAACATGTGACGTGACGTGAAGCAGGAAGTTGGGCGTGAAGAGAAGCAGGTCAAATTTGTCTTTAAAATAAGAGCTTTACATTGCACCCCATCGGAGTTTAGAACTGGGTTCTTAGCGGGGGGCTTTTAATTTGAAAATAGCGACCGCTATTAGCTCGCCGCTACAACAACAAGCGGACAACCAAGACAGCTACAGAGAGCGAGGAGACGCTAGCATCTCCCGGATCTCAGCGGCTTTCCAGCTGCTCATCTTCGTGGATGAAGTGACGAACTGACTGCTGTGATCAGCTGTTTCCTGGTTTTAAAACTCCCGGCTGTGGGTGCGCAGCAGTGCACGTCATCCACACCTCCGCCCATCTCAGCATCTGCCACCACATTGCCGCCTCGGATTTACAGCAATGGAGGTGAAATAAGTGTAACGTTACCCTCCGAGGGGCAAAACTGGAGGAACAAAACAGACCACCAGTTAGCTGCCTTCTGTCTAAATCCGCGGAGCGAGCCACCAAAAGGACGGCAGATTGGTGGCTTACTGCCCAGAATAAAAACGGCTATTACTTCACTTCATCGTCTGTCCACAACCTCCTCCCTATACAGACTTTCCACTCTCTATACTACTTGTCATCACTTCCTCTTTTGCAGCTGTAATAATCTCTGCAGCCTCTAGAGGTCGCCTTTCATTTTGGACCCGTATGGTAATTTTTCTGACGAGGACGGGCTCGGCAGAACCAACGATACAAACTTTTTTACTCAATGCATTCTACAACATTGTCAAATCTCGATGACAGTTCAGTCGGAGAATCTGCTGTTTGATTACTACTGGTAGCTAATGAAGCTACAAGCTACAGGCAGAGCTGAGAAGCGAGCTGCTGAGGTCTGCTAAGTTGACAAATGTTTTTCTTTTTTTCCTCAGGTGACATCACTTGAGGTAAAATCAAAACCTCCAGAGCCACAGAAGGCTTTCTTATGCAACACATTGTCCACATACAGTATGTCTGTGCAGATTCACTGTTCCCTTTCCACACTGTAATCCCTCTAGCGGACTCTTAAAAGCTCGTCTGTACCTGCTCCAACACAATCAAGCCAACCCTTAAGAGCCCTTAATAATGTAGTCACTTTAATAATCCAGGAGATTATCTCCTTTACATTCTCACGTCCTCTTAATTCTTTCTTTTCTTTTCAATGTGAACAAAAAATACTCTCTGTCTTTTAGGATCTGCTCTAAAACACACATGTTATTATGTGAGCTTCTAATCTGCAGAGTAAATGTGAATAATATAAGATAGTTTTAGAATTAGCTGCACAAAAAAGGTCAATTCAGACGCATTTTTTTGTTTTGTGGACATGTCACTGAAACACTGCTGCAACTGATGAGGCATTTTAATTAATTAACACATTTGACATAGTATTAAATGTATATGAGGCGCTGGTGGAGCAACATCCCACGTACAGAGGCCGTCTCCTCGCTGTCACCCTGTTTCCTGTCACATCTCTAGCTGTCCGATCAAATACAGCCATGAAAGGCCAAAAAATACTTTTACAAAAAGTATATGACCCATATTCAGGCCTACAGTAATTACACAAGATAAATAGATGAGGAACTAATTGTCAATACCCGTTTTCAGTCCACATCCTCCCCACATAGTTTAGTGTTTCTGGCATTTGTTGTTTTTTGCACAAATGAGGTGGTAAATGTTCAGTTTTAGCCGTCAGACGCTCTCGATGCCCTGGATGCCGGGCTGAAGTGACCTGGGTACATACAGAGGGAATACTGGAGTGTAAATGTTGGTCAGCCTGGTTATCTGATCTTCTTTCCAGGTTGTAGCTTAAAGCTCCATGTGATGAACAATGAATGAAGCAATGAAACCTGATGTCAGCCTGACCCTCTTTGAATTTCTACCTTATTGTAAAGCTTCAGTAACTTTATACTTTTCTCTGCGTTTTACTTGACCTGATTATCTGTTTGGACCAGACTTTCTGAGGGGAAACCCTGGGCACTTTTTAACATCTGAACTGCTGCCTGGGAACGTTCACTTTTTTCCACTTGTGTTCTGGCCAGCATAAAATTAGCTGGTCAAAAAATCCCCTCGAGTCATCTCGAGAAATAGAAATCTGACGCGACCGCATCATGAAGCTCGCAGAGATATGACAGGAATGCCTTCAAAGAACACATCTCTTATCTTTTTTTCCTTTTTGATGTGTTGCAGTTCTTGTGACTGAACAAAACCAGCTCGACAGCCTTCGATACCAGTAACAGCCTTCAGAGGTTTCAGCGTGAAAACAAAACTGACGGTTGGTTTTGGCACTGTGGCAACTGGCACGTCCGCCCGCTCGCTAAACCAAAACCAAATTACGTGCTCGATGTGTCAACAGTAGATTACCAACTTTACCAACCACTTTCTGCAAACTGTCAAGCAAAGTTCAGACCTGCCAGACGGCCTCCTCGACAGGCTGCGTGACAAGTCGATGTTATTGTCTAACTGACTGTCATGTGATGTCATTTACAGAATTATCTTGTCTAGAGATCTGTGATTAGAAACTGACAAAATGATTAGTGATTAATATACAGGGTATAATAAAATACTGAAGTGGGCCGACATGTGTCAGGATGCTCGTCAGGCAAGAAACCAAGAGGTGAAGTTAACAGCTTTGTGTTTGAGAAGGGCAGACAATATCATGTTTTTATTTAAATCAAAATGTATATATCTAATCTATTTAATTATATGTAAAAATATAGTATGGTTGAACAAATGAGACCAAATGTTTATCATATTGCAATTAAACAAATTTAGGCATTTTATTTTATTTTTTTAATCATTACAGTGACAAAAAAAAGGTCCTGGTGTTATTATGGAACCGAACTAAGATTATAACCTGAAGCAAAGCCTGATGAAGAGCTGCTACAGAGGTTATCCTCCACAATGAAAGATATAAAGAATACAGGGGTGAAGTATCCAGATGGAAACATGTTTGGACTGTATTTGTTTTACCGACTTGTTTTTAAATGCAGAACTAAATCCAGACAGAGCACTGAGTGTTTCTCATCAGGACAGACATTGTTTCAGATGTCGGAGGAGTTCGGTCTGATGTATCGCTCAGCGAACGAGGAACTAACAAGTTAATTTGTCATTAGACATTAAGGAACATTGTGTCTGGAAATGGCCACCAGTTTATTAACGATGGTAATTTGCTAGCAGACAAACTGGCATTGTGTAAGACAGAAAAGACAGAATATCCTCGAAATAAATGATTCGCTTTCTCTCAAAGTTTTGCTGAAGAGTGTGTGTGAATATAGAAGGTCAGGAGGAAACTTGATGACTGAGATGATCCCGTCTCGTATGTGCAAGCCTCTCCTTATTTTGTTTTTAGGGCTGAGCCAGCTGTTGTTTTCACATCTGATATGTGGCGCACAGATGTTCTATTTAACAGGATGACTCATTCACCTGGCGAGCTGAGAGACAGACAGAGAGACGGAGAGACGGAGAGAAAGAGCGCGACAGAAAGATCCCACTCACTCGCTCTTTTATGCAAAAGAGAAAGAGTGAAACAGGATCAGGTAGCAAAGCCTCAGTTCGATGTAAATGGATTATAGAGGTTTCACAGCCACTGCGTCTATAAAAAGGCGAGCCTTTCAAAAACACCCACCTCAAAAATATGATGCGGAAGGGACGTGTGTGTTTACAGCTGCAGATACAGGAGGGCTTGTGTGTGTTTAAAGGAAATGATTTGGATAAATATTTCCTGCGTGATCTTCTCTACTGACGACACATAAGTCTCCTCCGGGGCGCATGAAGAGATTATTTATGATCCAGATTCAGTGACAAAAGCAGGTGGTTACAATGCTGATAGCTGCTGAATCAACTATCTGCAAAGAAATAAAGAAAATTCATGGAAAGTGAAGCCATATATGAATATAATCTATGCAGTTTTATGACACACAGCCAGGATTCAAAATCAATCTAAACAGGCAGATTTTTTGAGCAGATCTGCACCTTTCTCTTCCTGCAGGATCGGGACCTTAAAAGCCAAGCAGTTAATTGTAACCATGGAAACATAATGCACGTTCATCGCGAAGAGCAAGCCTGAAAATTGAGTCTATCTTTGTCTCTCCGTCTCAACAGCCTTCTACAGTATGCATCCAGTCTGACGGTTAGGCTTGGCCAGTTGTTGAGATCACAAAGGGAACAGCAGAAATATTCTCGAATAAGAGCATTTTGGGGAGCCGACATGTCTTTTCAATTACCAAAGTCTATAAAAAACCATGTGGCTGTGCAGCGAAGGCGTCTGCTGGTCCCTCTGCTCTGTGCAGCTCGGGATGGAAGTGAAGAATGAATCCCAGCAGGGTCTTCGGTTTCAGCCACCTGAAGCCTCCTTCATCCTCTCCCTCCATCCTCTCCTCCTCTGTCTCCTGTCTTCTCCTGTGTTTTCAGCGTCCTCCCCTCCTGACAGCAGCGAGCATGCGCACATGTTAGTGTTTGTTTGGATGCACACGTACATCTACATGTACCTGTGCACGTACACGTACGTGTGCTGATTTGGTTCAGTTTGCAGCTCTGAACCCGGCTCATTTTTCTCCCGGCGAAGCGGTCACCATGGATACATGCTGTGTTGTGACCTTTCGGGGTCGACCTATCATGTGCTAAGTGGTTGGTATACACGGAGCGCTGAGGACATGGCTTAGTGCAGAGTTGTGTTCACACACAAGAGAACACAAACACGTGCACAGATGCACAGGCAGGTCAGGCTTTAAAGGGACAGTTCAGGTTTTGAGAAGTGGGGTTGCATGAGGTACTGATCCAAAGTCAGTGAGTTACATACAGGAGACGGAGGAGGGCAAGGACTACTGGACCCAAGGATGTCATGTATTCAGGCAGATATCCCTTTAAAAGGTGCAAAAAGCAATTCTGGAGAAGGACAGCAGATTCCTGAGTCTCATTCCCAGGTCCACAAATACTGATGTCTTGGGTCGGTAGGTTGGACCGGCCACGACCCAAAACATCAGTATCTGATGACCTGTTTTGTACAAGCTTGAAAGTGCACCTGTTTTTTTGTGATGTCATTAGGTACTAGACTTGTAATCAAGACCGCCTAAACCGAGACCAAGACACTACCAAGACCAGAGAGTATCAAGACCAAGACCAAGACCAAGACAGACCAAGTCAAGACCAAGACTAGTTCAGCTCGAGACCGAGACCAAAAAAAGACTAGTTTTTTGCCATTTTGCATGAGTTGTAGAACCTAAGCACCATACTGGGTTCAGCTGCTTAGTATAAATATGAGATTGTATTATTTCAACTACAGGCACAGTAATACAGAGACAGTGCATGTCTTGTGTGTGAACTCACTATAAATGTTTTCATCAATTGGCTAAAAATCAAATATGTGTAGCAATTGCATGACCGCTATTTCTACACTATTCGAGGATTGACTCTTGAGTGCTGTTAAGGACTGACATGACTATAGTCCTAAATCTAACAAAATAACAAGCCTCCAACACCCTGCACCTCAGAAAAAGTCTAATGAATTGGAGATATGTTACTGATTTAAATTGTACTTAATTTGTAGATGAAACGTTAATTCTAAATATTAAAGATACACAATTATCAACTTGAAATTGCATTATTTCCCATTATAGTAGCCAAATTACACTGTCACCATTACACAATATCAGCATCACTGAAATGGCATAGGCCTAATGCTTAATCAATCACAACGATATGCAAATATTATTCAAAGGCCAATGATGCCATATATTTATTCAAACAAGGCCATAAGCACAATACTGTGAATAAAAACTCAGACACACACGCAGGTGCACCAAAAAATGCATTAAATCAAATGCAAAATACAAATAGTTTATAGTACAAATAGTACAAAACTGTACTTCAAATTGTACATTAACAAGAGGAAGAACTGGTCACCTTGATGTGTGCAATGGCATCTCACTTATAACACAAAAAACTGTGCCTGCCTGGATATTATAGGTTACAAATCCCTTCGAGACCGCTCGGCCAGTCCGAGACAAGACCGAGACCAAAGACTGTCGAGGCTGTGACAAGACCAAGACCACGGAAAAGTGGTCTCAAGTCTATTAGGCACCACATTGTTTTAGTTCTAATAGGCTATATAATTAGCGACATGCTTCCATTAAGATGGACCCTTGCAGCAACATCATGTAAGCAAACTTGAAAAAGATTCATTCATTCAAACAGTGAAGCTCTGCGCCTCTCTCAGCCACAGGTACATTTCCCTCTTGTGGAAAACATGTATAGAATATGCTCATCACTTTACCTTGGCATCAGACTGCTCTTTCCGACTCGACACTAAAGCCTTTAGAACAGCAATAAACCGTCGTCCTTGTACACTGTAACTGTTCAGGTTACGTGGAGGCAACAGGATGTTATCTGAAAAGCCATCAAATTAGGTTTAAAGGTGCAATATGCAACAAATGGCCACCTCTTGAATTGCTACTCCAAACAAAATATGGGCCAACATATTATAGTAGCTACTAGCTGCATGGCTAACTGAGCTAACTGGTTAATTGCAGCTCAAGTTAGCAGCAGTGGTCCGAATTGGGAGCTCAGCGTCCTGTGTATCACAAGACAGTCTCATATCTCATATCAAATCTCACATATTGCACCTTTAAGAAGCACAAACCTAAGGTTTCACAACAAAATGACACAAAAGATCACAACTGTTTCCAAATAAAGGATCTGAGCTGACTGCTTTCTGTCAGAGGCGTCTGTCTGGACTCTCTGAAACATAAAAACACTGGCTACAAAATGCAGCCTACGTGCTCCACGAGAACGTTAGAAAACCCAAAGAGATTAAAAAAAAAACCCTGTTTCGGTTATATAACAAGAGGTGTGTGTGTGTGTGTGTGTGTGTGTGTGTGTGTGTGTGTGTGTGTGTGTGTGTGTGCAAAGGAGATGACTTGATGTTAAAAACCAAAATGAAAGAGAGAGGATTGTGTTTGTTCGATGCTCGTCCCTGGAGGAGTTCTGGGTGGACGGCTCGGCAGACGAGACTCAAACCGACTGCTGCAATAAACCTCAACTTTGTCTCTTTACCTCAATTTTCAGTCTTATGTTGTGACCAACACTTCGCTCGTGGTCTGGTTGGGTCAAAGAACAAAGGCCACTTTAGGCGTTGAATGCCAACATATTTTGTTTCTGTTGACACTGACTCCGGGTGGAACATGTCCTGATGTTATGTCCAAAATATCCACTTCTGTTGCCACTAAAACAACTGGAAAATGTCCTGAGGTCTGTTTTAGTTTGATGGAATCCAGATTTTTCCCCCAGTAGTTGGTGGAGACCAAAACAAAGCTAAAAGGAAAGTGAATGTTGGACTTCCAGTGGACACAGCAACACTGTGAGGATGCTCCTACGACTCTGAGAAACTGTGATGTGTATTTTTCACATTATATTAAGTGCTTAAAAGAATAAATCTTTAATTAGTTGCAGCCCTGTACAATATCGTTATCCTGCTATTATAAATCTTACATTCATTCTTCTACAGCTGCGCTCTTGATTGCTTTTCTCCACTCAGGCTGATTTACTCGTCCTCATATTGTATTCTCCTCTACATCGCTGCCTACATCTGATGCTACGGGGAGGAGAGGTGGTTGAAAGAGCTCAGCGCCCCTGAAGGGTCGACTGAAAGGAAAGAAGTGGGAGAATTTTGCTCCAACAAGGTGAAACTGAGCTGTGATTGTGTGTTATGAGTCAGCGTTCATCTCAGCGGTGTATTGAAATTTGTAGAAGTAAAACCTTGAGAATGAGAACGATACGACAGTCCTGTTTTGGTGACGTAACTATGAACACCGACTTTCTTGTTAGTAATATTATTTATTGGAGTGAGTTTTCATAACGCTCGTTCTCATTCATACACATTCATGACGTCAGTTTTTGGGCTTCTGAGCAAACTTTACTTCGCTCATGATGAAAACATTTTTTAAACGATCACGTAATGAGGCAGCAACATCTCTCGTCCTACTTCTTAAATTCGTAACGCTCTATGTATGTCACCGTCACCCCCCCCCCCATGCTATCTTCTCCATTATGAATGTGCAGATCTCATATATTAGTCATCAAAGAGAGAGTGGGATTCAGGCAGGAGGGAGGGGTTGGTGTTGGTGGTGGTCACAGAAATAGACAGCAGACCCACGCATGCACACGCTCAAATGGGAAAGCGGTATTCTGGGATGATGGTGATGTGTTGTGATGAGTCAGACGGCGGCCAACCTGCCCCAACTGAAACTTTACACCACAGTTTCCAGCATCGATCAAACTGTTCTCTCACTCCACCAGCTCCATGCAGTCACACGTCCTTTCCATCTGAAGCTGTGGATTAAACGAGCCAACCACACACTGCTCTCCACCCTCACTCTGTTCTGCTTCAATCCAACATTTTCAGAGGACAATAAGAGAATATTACGGCCGTTTTCACCCACAGCTGCTGTCAGACTCCTTCTCTCTGCTCTCCAGCTCCTCAAACTAGTCTCAGATGACTTCTGGTCCATAGAGTCTCGTGTCCCTGAATGGCGTCTGCATTTTTGGAACTGCCTTTGAATTCTGGACATATTCAACAAATCGCACCATTACAAATAATAAACTGAAACCACTTTGATTGATCCTCCTTGAGTGCACAAAAACACACGATTTATGAAAATACAAAGGAAGAGATGTCTTATCAACAGCAGTCTGACTGATACTCCCCGCTGAACACACAGAAACACATTATTATTGAGGAAAAGAAATGAAAAACAAAGATATATCTGTTGTTACTGATGAGCCCTGTTCTCGTACGGTGATATCCACATTGTTTGCCTGCTCGCTGGACAATTTCGGTACAACAACCAGAACAATAATCACAACAGATTACTTCCAAACGAGCATCCTCTCAGCGGGTTGTTTGTAAAGATGATTATGTTGGCAAATCTGTCACAGTGGATAAGCTCTGAAAACATGATGTGAGGGATAAATGCTAAACCCACGCAGCTCTTCACCACTGTTTACTTTGTGTACTGGTGGCAAATGATGATGTCAGGGAGGAACAACAATGATTTATTTTTCCCCAATACAAGCCACCTCAGCTCTGCCTTAAAACTACATTCAACTGTAAATACTTTAAAATGAATCTGTTGATCTCACAAGTCTCATATAAAATCTGTGGAGTCACTAAATCTACAGATTAATGGATGAAGGTAGGAGGAAATAAAAAGTCTGTCATTAGAAATCATAACTTCTAAGTTCTTATAATATTAAGAAAACACGTTTGTTTCTGTCGGTGCATTATTAGAAAGTGTATTAAGGAGTGAAAAATCTTATAATTTCATTCACTGAAAAATACAGTATATTACAGTTTATCTTAATTATCAACTGATAAAGTATTGTCCATTTTACTTTTTAAATTCTTGTGGACATTTCACTCTGCACTCCTGAACCTCGATTCTGCAAACCAACACCCAGATATTACTTTTTCTCTTGTTTTTACATATTCATTGGCCTAAACGTTGCTGTCTCTATGCCAGCCTTGACTTAACATCAATGAAGAACATTTCTTGGAATAAAAGTATTCAGCTGTAGCAGAGCGCTCTGTGGACCCAGCAGGTCACAGCCGCTGCAGTCAGGACGGGTTGCACCAGACAACAAACAAACAAACAAACACGCCTTGTTGATATTTCCCTGGACTTTGACATGTTTGTGGTGGCCAGAAGATAACATTTTGAATCTAACAATCTCGACTGACTCCAGCAGAACCGAGCAGGCAAATCTGTTTGTTTAGAAATCTTCTTGAAAATGGGTTTAGTCTAAGTGAGCACCTCTGCTCTGCAGCGAAGGCCCCTGGAGGCTCCATGTTCCTCATGTGCCCTTTGTTCAGAGACGTCCCTGTTTCCTAAGTATTTGATCTTGATCCGTCCCTTCCCTTTCTGCATTTATGACATTGAGAAGTCATCCAAAAACAAGGGTTTCATTACCTGGCTAATTGTTGCGCTAATGAGAAGCTTGTTTATCTAGGAGGAGTAATTAGATGTGTCAATTAGCATCAGTTAGGCCCATGGTGTTCTAATCTGCCATTAGCATGCAGCCAGAGAGAATGTTCCCATGCCTACTCCAGGTTGGACACGGCTATTATGAAGGATGTGTTGCACAATTTGCCCCAAGATAGAAAGACGAGTGCTTCTAATCTGAGTGTTAAGTGGACGGGGAGGATATTATCGTGCTTCGTCCAAATATTAACAGAAAGAAAGCGCTATGTGAATACAGCATACGTATGTGTACATTTCACATAACACCAGCCGCCACGTGGTCACTCCTAAGAGAGAATATAGAGAATATACACCTGGTGAATTCATCTACAGCGACTTTCTATGTCACAAGATCGTGTCGTGCAGCAGACAGTCTCTTCATATGAATTATGTCACATTGAATGTGATTATCTCTCCTGTGCGCGACAAAAGCCGTCCTATTCAGGCAAAATTACAGTGGAGTAATTACAGAGTATGAATGTCATGTGAACATGACTGTTAGATGCACCGGGGTCTCTCATTCAAAAGGATAAACACAAGAGACGGAGTTTGATGACGTGGTAAAGTAGCGTGGGAGCATGAGAGATGTTGTCTTCATTGTTAACCTGGAGAGGCACTCAGCGGAGAACATGCCTCCGCAAACGCCCAGCAGATAACTCATAGATAACAGCCAAATAAACCTGACCCTATTCATGACAGATGCATTATTCACTGAGAAATTAACAAGAATGACAAATGTTAGAGGTCATAAAGGCTCCCAAGATTGCAAGTTGGTGTTTCAACATTTGTAAGCGTGACACCACTGGATTTTTAAAAAGAGAGTTTGCTTCAGGCGGCCGAAACACGTGTTTAAAGCCAAAACGTAAGAAGGAGGAAAAATAAAAAGTATGATGCTACGTTTAAGCTTGGAGTTGTGAAATACAACTGTCATCACAATAATGGCCTGGTGCAGGTCTGTGTAGAAATAAATAAAGGCCTGCAGCGAAGAGCCGCCTGCTTCTTTTAAACGCCTGGGGTCAAAGTTGATTTTACGTATTAAACGCCCGGGCTATTAATTGGTGAAATACGGTAAGTTGTTTGTGTGCCTAAACCTAACCAGAGCGTAAGCTCAGCGTTGTGACAAGAGACAAAGTGAAAACTGAACCCGAATAAACGTAAAGTTGCAACATAAAGAAACATAAAGCTCGAATATATCTGTGGTTTTGCAGAAGAGTACTTTGCCAGCATTTATTCTGGCGATTGGATTGAGAAATGTTCAGGGACGAGGTGATGTATGAAAGTTTTATTCACGTTACGTTTAGTCACAACTTCCTTCCTGACTGTGTTTCCCTGGAAGTTATAGCGACAGGCGACCACATCAAATGCACCGTTGCCAAGAATAAACTTTCCTCTGGGTTTGAAAACAAAGGTCTGATTGTTTTTAGAAATCTTAAAAGAGGAATGTTACATATTGTATCATTGTAACATCCTTATATGTAACAACTATAACAGACACATAATAAAATACACAGATTGATTGCAAAAACCAAGTAATAAATAAATAAAAACGGACAATATAAACAAGCTCAAAGCTATTTTATGAAAATGAGTTTTAAAGACGACACTGTTCCTCTGTGCGGAACATTACATTACGCTCTAATAGAAAGCTGATGAGCCAACCGAGAGCGAACGCCACCACCAAACACAGGCGACAAACAAGGGCCAAATTAATTCTAAATAAAAAAAGAAGTCAGCCAATATCACATAAAATACTTTAATCCCAATGTAAGAACAACACGAGCCAACACAAACAGCCAGCAGACACCAAGACTATCCAAACAGTTCAATAACACAGCCTGCAGCAGTGTTAGCGCATTTCCAATTTCCATTGCCAAGCGCACCAACAGAAGCATCGACGGCGCCAAGGCATCGATTCACTATGTGCATAACGGGACAAGCAGCGACACTGACAGCAGCTCGGTGAAGTGAAGCAGCGGCCCCTCACAACTCAGCGAAGAATAAACCCTTTGTCACTGCTGTCCCGAGCTGCCCCCAGCAGCAGCACAGGAAGCCATCGCTGCACATCGCTCGAGGAGGCCGACAGCTGATACGACAGACAGAGTTGTGAAGCACGAGCGAGAAAAGCCCTCCTGAAGCAACACCACCAGACTGTTGGCAGACGAGCCTGCGTTTGAAATGCAACAAGTATCCGGTAGCAGACGCAGCTCGGAAAGAGCTAATGTGGCAGCAGCGTAACGCGGCAGGGCAGAGGACATTTTAAATAGCTTGCCAGATAGTAAAGGGTGCACTGGATATACGTTAAAAGCATAGTGTGTCATGTGTGAGTGAACTAGGTCACACCAACCCTTAACCTTCCTCCACTCATGTTCACTTTTATACAGAAGTGCAGTAAACAAGCACAATAAAAGTGAGTGTGTAGAGTTGCAGTGTGGCGACCGTCCAACGCCCGGCGCCAGGAGACGTGTAGTAGCCTAGCTTGATCTTAGAGAGGCAGCAGTTCTCTGCTCTGGATGATCAGCGCCTCGACAATTAGAGCACAATGATCTAATTTGCTGTTAAGCTGTGCATCATGCATGCATGGCTGGAGACAGAGACAGGCACTGCCTGTACAGTACTGTGAGGAGAGAGCGCTGACGGAGACGCCGGGAATGATGAGGAAGTCAAACAATCAGATGATTATGACGCCGTAATAACTTCGGTGGATTAAGATGAATATTAAGAGCAAGTTCAACACTAAACTGTTTAGATTTAATCTAAAGTTACTTCATTTATAAGATGGAGATCGGGCCGAATCCGAGCAGAACAGTAACTGTATATGAGGAGGTTGTGTTTTTATAGATGTCCGTTGTTGGTTTGTCAGCAGGATTTTAGAAACACTACTGTACTAAAGGAAGATGGTCTCGGCCCAGAAGAGACCTCATTCACTTCTGGTGCAGATTTGGATAAAATGGTTGGGTCCAGGATGGTTTTCTAACTTTCTTTAACGTTTTGAGACTTTTGGATCAATCATTTATTCCATAAAATGTGAAAAAACTGTTTAACATTTGATGTGCAGGAGCTGTGTCCTTACTGCAGAGTTCGGATCCGACCTGTGGTCATTTACTGCATGTCATCCCCTCTCTCATTCCATTTCCTGTCATCTTTCCGGGCTGTCCTGTTGAATAGAGCCATGAAAATGCCAAAAATGTGTATTGCAATTCCTCAGAACCTAAAATTACATCTTTAAATTGCTTCTTTCATCCAGCCAACAGTCCCAAAACCCAAAGAGTCTCTACTAGAACAGCAGAGAACATGCAAGAAACTGAAACCAGCAAATGTTTTAAACTGTTTTACTCGAGAAATGATTAAACCATGATTAAAATAGTTGGTAAAAATGATATTTGACAGACTAATTGATTAATCAACCAACCGTTGTCGGTCTAATTTCAATACTTAGGAATGAACTATGAACAAAAAGAGCGAGAGCCCGCTCACATCATATGAACACCTTGGGAAATGAAAGTAATGTAAGGGGAAGTAATAAGAGTAAATAATTAAGCTCCCGTGGGGAAGCGATCAGTCCCTCAGCCAGCGATGGTGCACACAGTTGTATACATACCCTTATAGTGTGTCACAGACAGGAATAACAGCAGCACATTAATGATTGAAGAGTTAAGAGATGCCGGTGCAGAAACGGGCTGTCCTGGTTCTGGTACTTTTCAGTCTTTTAAAAGAATGGAGGAAGCTGTAACGATGGTGAGCAGGTAGGGAGAAGATTGTTCCCCCGTCTCTGGAGTCTGATGGTGAAGATGTCAGCAGAGGATGGAAGCTCCCGGCACCTGACATTTATCTAGTTTGTGTCACAGTTTTGTGCTCGTACGTAAATTTGCTTGACTGGAACCACGTCAGTAAATAAATGTGTAATGTAATAAATGTGTCGGTTACAAACAACAACATTAAAAAACACCGTTAGCACGTTACTCACTAGGATCCTGACGAGCATGTAACCTGCTGAACAGGAAGTATAATTAGTTTGTATTTTAGTACATTATGATACTCACTAAATACCAGCCCTTTATTCAGCCCCGTCTCTGCTCATTAATTAGTGACCTTGCACAGTCTCTCACACGTTGAGTGGAATGCAGGGAGAAGAATAACTCACTGTGGGATGAACGCGCTGCGATCTGCTCCACAACAAAGGCTTTTTATTTGTACCATTGAGCTAACAGTGTCAGTGGAGAGTAGAGCTGTGTGCGTGTTATATACATACTGAGTAGTATTCATTTTGTATTCACAGATTCCTTGTCCGGCAGCACACCAGCATACAGATTACACATAGAATCAACTCATCAGAAAACTCAACTGTTAATAAAGTCTAGTAAAGGAGACACATGACGCCTTATTTTCAGGTTCCTCGTTTTATTTTAGTTTGGTGCTCTAATGCTAAAAAAACTTATACTGTCCGGTGCTGCAGCTCTGTAATTCCCTCTCTGTCTGAAACTCTGTTTTAGCTCCTGTCTCTTAAGGCCCCCACACACCGGCTCCGACGTCTTCCTTATCCGACCACTCCGTCGCCTCCGTCTGATCTGTTCGGTAGAAAAGTCACATTGAAACACACCGCCCCGGCTACACAGCAGCGTATACGTTCTGCACCTGCGTGAAATGCAATAAGTCTCCTAAACATCGGGTGGCGCTAGTCTCGTGCCAGTCACCCAAAACATAAAAACAGGAAATGACAGAACGGAGTGCGGACCGTAGCTTATCAGACACAAAGCACACACAGTGTTAGCTCAGCATTACTTGCGTGATGTCATATTACGGTGGTCTCTCTTCCACCAGGGCAGCCAGCTGCTCCTTAAAGTCCTCGGTCCACACAGCCATGGCTTCCAAACATACGTTGGTTTATCCCCAAAATAACGAACGGTGAAGTGTTGTTTGTAACTCTGTGCCGTCTCTGTTGTGTGTGTGGTTTGTTTACCATCGTCACTTCCGCCGCCCCTCCCACACGCCGCGCTGATTCGCTGGCACACCGCCAATCAGAATGGTCACTGAACAGCTAGCTAACAACCAATCAGAGTATCCGACGGCGTCCAACCTCAGACGGCCGACTGAACATGTTCAGTCGGATCAGACGCCTCCGACACACCTGAACACACCGAACAGAGCAGCTCCCGAACTCGTCCGACTCTCTCCTAACGCTTCAGACGTCCGACGTCGGAGCCGGTGTGTGGGGGCCTTAAGGCAACCACGCCTGTATACCAAGTCTGACCTGACCTGATTGGTCGGCTCACACATGCCTGACCCAGCACTGCTAACAACAACATGAGCAGCTGTGCTACATCAGCTCTTATGTGCCAAACTAGCCGCTAGGCATAAATTACGCAAATGTGTGACACACTGACGTAGTGTGATGTCACAAAGTCACAGAATTAAAGGCGGGACTACAGACGAGGTCTTTAAAGAGCAGCAGTCAGCTGATCTCAGAGCAGTCACTGGACACTCAGTAGTATCTGTATCTCAGCAGTAGTGCTGCAGAGTGCATACTCTGACTGGTTGTCATATTTCAGTAACGCCTGCTGCCGTCCTTGTTAACTGTTAACATTTCTCTGTGAGGTTTCCTGATATCAGAATTATGATATTTTTAAATGTGAGTATGCAGCCAGCGTAGGTGTGCAGGTTATTTAGTTAAATGATATCTACAGGAGTCTGGATATGAGAGACGAGCAGTGACAGGTGTGAAGGAGTCCTATCCTCATGATGTGCCAACAGGATTCACCACGCTCTGAACTCAGGCCCCCTGAGCAATGACTAATATGATGAGGAATGAAACACTGTTTGCTATCAGCTTCATGACAAAAAGGAGCTGCAGCAGGTCTGACTGTCCCTCTGCACCGTCTCCCTGCTGACCCTCTGCATTAACTTCTGTGCAGCCGTCATGGGACGTCTATCCAGGAAGAACATGAGCCGCACCGCTCACAGATGGTCGAGTCTAAGTTGCAGTTATCTGCATTATTCAAAACTCACATGCATTTTTTGCTGCCATTCAACCATTTCTGTTTGCTTCTCTGTTGGTTGGTTGGTCAGCAGGATTACACAAAAACTACTGAACGGAGTTTGATGGAATTTGGATGGAGGATGAGTCTCAGCCCAGAGTAGAGCCCGTCAGCTTTTGGTGCAGATCGGAATAAAGGGACAGGAATTTTTCTTTAACATCGTGAGATGTGATGTTCTCAAAAACAATTCATGATTCTTGATTAAAGGATCTGATGTTTTTGGGCGGCTGGTTTCTCCAATTTCATGCAGATCAAAATAAAAAATCTAAATAATTTAAATTTCTAAGTTTTATTTGATATTGGCTTGAAGGCTGAATTGAAAACATCCCTGCACAGGAAGTAAAGGGGGCTGTTGGGTCTTGTGTTCTGTCTTTTCTCCTCTCCGCCTGCCGTGTTGCCTTCGTCCAGCGAGTTTGTTGCCGGCCGTTTTATGAATAATTAAAGCCACGAGGTTATACGAGGCCCTGTCAGGATTTTTTCCTTCTGCTTGAGCTCTTCCCTTTTAGTTGCAATAAGGTCCATAGATCCCTGTGCAGCTCTCTGACATGCTGCCAATTACTCCCAGGGTCCTGGAGGGAAGAGGGAGCGGCTCAGACTGCTGCTGCTGCTGCCGCTGCTGCCTTTGCATGTGCTACTTTTAACTACCGAGCTGATGACTCACAATTATGCTGTTATCCTTACCTCACCGAGCAGCATAGCATTAATAAGACTGCTAACTGATGGACAGGCGGTGGCAAAAAGTAATTCATCGAGGGAATAAAGAAGCTTTATGCTCTGAATTTTCATGCTTCACACAATTTGTATGAGCCTTTGCAGAGCAGATGCATCACACGTTACCTTCTTGACATTAATTCAGGGTCATATACACTAATTCTGTAATGAGAACTGCTTCTAACTTCAGAAGCTTGAGCGATTGTGCACCAGTGGTTCGTTGTGCCCGGACACATATTCAGCCGCGGCTTGTATCTGAGATTTTGATCGTTCAGCTGTAATGGTATGGGGCTGTTACATAATTTACAGAGAAACACAACCCTGTCTATAAATAGGGCGCAATAGCTTCCATTAATAAATAACTAGGCAAGATGATTAAGTAAATTTATATTTTATTACGTGGTGTACTGCAAGAAAAGAGCGGCGCGGGCATGAACAGCGCTGGTTAAAATAGAGACGAGCGATGCTTGTTGTGTTTTTCATGGTCGTCTATCATCGACACATTTCTCACATCGGTGCAAACATGTGACTCAAAGTTAGGGACAAAAACAGGAATGTAAAGGATGAGTCACATTTCCACTAATGAAAGCACAAATATGGAGCGATGTCAGCTGAGTCGCTGTGCTTATGTCATGCATATTGAATAAGAACGCCCCCAGCAAGTCCATACGGGTTTCCAGCCTCTGCACACAATTTCACTGCCCGAAGTGTGAAGTGAAATCCTTTTATACGGCATTCAGGCAGATTAATGAGAGGTTAAGCGGAAAATACTGACAAATGGTCTGCGATGACGGGGGAATTATTGTCAGTCGTACGGAATAGTTGGCATTATGTATGTCAAAAGATAATATATTACACAAATTATTATGTAATACTGTGATTAAATTATTCCTCTGTCATCCACGAGATGCTGCTCAGCTTACTCAGCATCAGCTCACAGAACACATCGCTTCAGGCCATCAGCTATTCCTCTGTTTGGGTTTTGTTCCCATCTAAGGAGTAAATAATGAATCATTCAAACTCTGTTCATGGTCACTTCATAATTCTTTCCTCTTCCTCCTCAGTGAAAACCTCTCGAGGAGAGGAGAGCACTTCCACACATACACAACCGCAGACACACACTCTGTGAAGAATCAGAAGTAGGCAGCAGACACGTCGGTTTGGGAATCGACAGAAGGAGTCGAGTGTCTCTTCTCCGAGGCTGAAGTAGTCGGTTCCAGCAGCACACAGAGTTGAAAAGAGAAAGTACTTTGAAAGGAGTGGAAAGGCGTCTCGGGAGCGAAGACTTTTATTTCTCCCTCAGAAGGCAGAGCGAGCACCTGAGGACGCGTCCGGCAGAACCGACCACGGCCACAGATCTGTGCAGCGATGTTTTCCATCTTTGTCCGCTCAGAATCTCTCTTGAGAATTTGATTCATCAGTTAGATAAATCCCTTCCTTCTTTTCATGTTTCTTTTTGTGGTAAATCATCAATAATATAATATATTTTGTGCAGCCTGCAACAATTAGTTCCTATAAAGCTTTATAGTCTCTTCCCAGTTTTATATAATCGGTGTTGTGGTTTGATTTAAAGGGGCCTACGTCACATTCTGTAGCAGTTTACATGTATTAATCACTTTTTTATCAGCCATGTGTGAGTGAATTGTAACGTAACCTTCCCGTCTCTCTCGGTTGCCTTTACAAGCCTGTGGACGACTTGCCTGAATTGTTAAACGCTGTGTGGATGAGAGATTTCTTTGCGGAGGACTCAGGTTAGGTTTTCCGCGACAGTTCAAAGGATGTGATGCTAACACAGAGCAGCAGGAGCTAACGTTAGTTAAGAAACGGAGCCCGCTGACATATACGAGCACCTGGTTTCCACTGCGATGCCGGGAGAATAATCATGGCGCTGCTGTGAAACCTTGTGTGGTGGTCATTCTGACACCACATGGTAGGAAAACATGTGTAAAGGCAACAGCACTTAAGACTATTATATTCCATTTAAACGTCCCAGCCGAGCCAGTGAGTCATAATGACAGGGCCCTGAAACACCTTAACTAAACGCAGCCATCGATAAAATTATCAGCCACAAGTCTGTTTTTTCCTGTTAGGACACATCACACGGCCTGCTGTGAAAAACGCTTCCAGGAAACATCCACTTTGCAGCCTGATGTGCTCTAAACTGTGATGAATGAATCTGCAGAGAAAACAGCTGCACCACTTCTTCCCTGTCGCTTCACAAATATAATCGTTCTGTTTTTTTTTTCCCACGTTTCACATATGCAGGGTTTTTGTCGTTAAACCTCCGTGTGCACAGTGTGCAGGGTGCAGCCGCGGCCGTGCTGCATTCCAGACGACTCGCAACTCCAACATTTCCAACCTCCTACTTGGAAAAAGTACGACTGAGCGCCACTTGAAGTTGGAAATTCTACTTGTAAACTCATTTTTGTAGATGACAGTGAGTGAGTGGAACATTTAGATACGTTTCCAAATATAAAAGTGCCGTAAAATAAAAATCGAAAATGGCATCTGCTCCTCTATTTCATCCACATATTCAACAAGGCTGCACAAAAGTTTCTTGTTGAGTTTTGGCGTGGTCGGAAATCGATAGATTTCAACTAATTCCGACCTCCAGCTGTGAGTGGAACGCAGCAGCAGAGCAACATGATGGCAGGCTCAGGCAACCGCATGATGATCTGAAATCAATACGGCCTGACCGTCATCTGGTGAAGCCCTGTTGTGTTGCTCATACAGCAAAGCTCTGAGGTCTCATGTGTCATACGTGCATTTTTGTGTCTTTGGTTTATGCACATATTTGTTTTGGCATCATTAAAATAATCTGACACGCTGCACATTCTGATTAATATTTCCTGTGTGCACCTCCGCCCAGAAACACACAGACGTTCTGTTTGTACAGAGCAGCACGAACATAACATTTGATGCTTGTACAGCAGTACGTGCACATACACACACACACACTCATGAATACACATGAGCATGCATTCATGTACACACACACACACACACAGAAACACTGGTTCCCTCATCTGGACTCTGCCGATCGTCCCTTGCAGTGTTTGCATTAGTTCATTGAGTTCTGAATCAACTGTTAGAAGAGTCCGCAGTGCAATGAAGGGGGACAATTAGCCTAATGAGGTGCAGGAGCAAATCACACTCAGTGCTGTGCTAACAGTTGCTCAGTGAATATTCATGTGCTGTTGGCTTTGCAGATGCATTAAAAGGCGGCGCTGCGTTGCTGAATACCAATCGTTACATTTCCACCTGTCGCTCGTCTGCTCCCTCAGTGAAGTTAACGTCCTAATCAGCCTCGTCGCCGCAAGGCTTTTTGGAGTGCATCGCATACACGGGCAGCATCTATTATTCCGCCCAGCTGCATCTGTGGCTGTCCGCCATTAAAAACAGAGACACCTTTTCACCTTTAACAAAACAATTAAGACACAGAACGAGGACAGAATAGATTTTTACCATGAATGCATCACTCCTATTATATTTTAAAAGTCAAATCCCTTAATGTGTGTTATTTTTAATGCACTTTGTAGCATGTAAGTGTGGAAATATTAGACTATACAAATCATTTTGAGCATTTTGGCATGGTATTATTTTTTGTTGAAGGTGTTATTTGTAATTTGTAGGGGATGGCGACCTCCAAAGCGTCAGTTCTTGACAAGTGGGGTGTAGGACTCAAAAATAAATGTTTCTTACAAATAAGTGCTTTGATACTATGAGTTATATCAATATTCCATCATACACATAGTGGGCTTTAACACAAGTAAGCAAAACTGTTTCAGCCTCCACAAGGAGCTTCATGTTTTTGTTAATTCTGGCAGTAGAGGTTCAATTTCATCCCAAAAATAATAGTTTATTTTATTTGACTTCTCCAGCTTGGATAAATCATAATCCAACCCGGTGACATGTAATAAGAATAACTGCAATGACTAAAGAAGTAGCTGATGATCTCGTTTGCTTATTTAGGTAACACACTGTCGAGGCATCAATCATCAAAGTTTCTTGCCGTTCGTGCTCATATTAATCAAATGATCTTGTGTTTATTCTGTAGTCCTGAGCTTCCCTGGAAACCCTGCAGAGGAAACTGACTGAATCTTTACTCTGGTATAAAAGCTTTACGCAAATATGACATATTAACCTCCTATATTGTATTAAAGCAACATGTTCAGTGCTGACAGGAGTCACACCCACAGCACCACAAGGTTTTACAACACATTCTTTTCATACGGAGCAATTTTTGTTTTTACAGTTAGTTATTTATTTTTTTCAGATGAATTTATAACTTTTGGCCACTTGGAGGAAAAAGGCTAAAAATACAACATCTGTCTGGAAACAGGACTGACAGCCTGATCATATCGACCTGTGGGATGGAAATCCAAACAGTTTGCTAAATGAGACTAAAAAGGTGAAACGATGCAGCATCGGGTGATAATTCTATGTGGATTAGTCGATACTAGTCACATCTTTCACTGTGAACAGTAGTTTTTATAAATTGTAATATAATATTTACTGATTAGTGCAACTTAAATACTGTCAAGCCCTCATTGTTGCTCATATGTATGCTTTTGAGAAGTTAAAAAGCTGTTTTAAAGATCTGTCAGTGCATGAGTGCAGATCTAAAGACCTGATAACACTGAACTCATAATGGGAATAAAATGAGCCATGACTTGCTTATAACGATGGAGTTAATATAACGATGCTCGAAGCAATACGATCATGACGAACTGTGACACACTGACAAGTAATTTAATGTGACAGTAAACATTAAATGCATAATTAAGAGTCACAACATTTGGATAAATGGTAATTTTTGCATTTAATTAATAAAGTGTTGGAGAAAATAAGGGCAAAGATGAAAACACATTTTTTAAACGATTCCTCAACGTTTGTGGTTTTAGACAACGTGACAGGTGGATCATAAGATGTCAGAGCAGATAATCACAGCAGGGAAAACATTTAGATCAACATTCATTTAATCTGTATTTCTCATTTGTTAGATGACTTTTCTTAATGCAAACTACTTCTAAAGACTAATTATGCTTTAATGGAAGCACTATATATATTCATATATATAAATATCTGTCCATATATGATGTTATTTGTTCCTTTGCATCTGAAGAATATGATTTGCCGGCCTGGGAAAGCAACACGCTTCATTTATTGTGTGAGTATTTGCCTTTTTCTTGCTCAGCCCTCCCAAACATAGATGCAGAATATTTTCTTTACAGGAGACTGATGTCACTTTATGTTATATGATAAGCTCGTGACTAATGTATGACGCACACATTAAAGACATGATGGATTTTGTTATTGGTTAGTGGCAACCTGCTCGTGCTCGATTCACCACTCATCACATTCTCTAATGCAGTTATTGTGCAACGCTCACTGGGCAACATCTTATACAAGCATCATTAGCGACGGGTTAGAGCGCGTTTGTTAACAGTGACATAATTTAACTCAAGTTTAATCAAGTGTTACCATCTAATTTTATGAATTTATGATTATGAAATCAAGGAATTTAAGTGGCATTTTTTTCTTTTCCAGTCTTCAGCACAACTCCTGCCCGTCTCCTCCCTCTCCTCCCCTCTGCCTCCATCCCTCCAGCTTGTCTCGCTCCATGTATTTGTTTCTAGCAGAGCAGGAGACGGTTTCATCATTAGCTGCTACTCGCCAGTCAGCCGAGCCAGCTCGCCGGGCAGAACAGACTGCGGCTCAGGCCCGCCAGATGGAGGTGAGATTAACCTCCATTAGATAACATGATGGTTCGGTGGCCCTGATTCCCTGGAGACAACGGACCAGTCAACTAGTCAGCTATTCCCAATACAGTTTGGAGTTGATGGTAAGAATAACTTTAATGATTAGTTGCGTTAGCAGGGCGGGAGGAACAGTAGCAGCAGCAGGAGCAAACTATTCCAACGATGACTAATATCAACACAACTTTTTCTTCCAGGATGTAAAATGAGCTCAAATTGTTCAATCATTGCAGTTTTCCCATTCATCAAACTCAAAGCTTCTACATTTGGTCACAATAACGGTCTTATATTGTGCAACAGAAGTTCACAGGGACAAACTCTGGGACTGTTGGGGATTTCTCCGGGTCCACCCATGATACAAACACAGTACGTCTATTCACGATACTTGAGGCACTTATATTAATGTGTCTACTTGATGGGATGTTATGTAAAATGAGCAGTTAGCCTATAAACTAAGCAATGTGAAAAAGAAAAAAGAGCCAAGCATACGTGTAAACAAACAACCCATGAAGTGAGCTGAGCTGAGCAGTGAGCTGGGTGGGATCAGGGCTGACGCTCCTCATAAACGCTGATCTGGGCCAGAGTGAGACATAAATTTCCTGATAATGACTGCAAGGAAGTTTTAAAAAATGGGGGATGTAGTCATTGCTCCAGGGGAAATGTCAGGCTGCAGCCGGTGAACACAGCAAAAAATAATATTCGGTCAATAATCTCAGCCAAGAGGAGAGACAGTCTGCAACTCAACACTGTCATCTGGAGGCGACTGGGTGTAAATGTGGAAGCGACACAGCCCTTCCCTCGCTTCGACAGCTCTGAGGCTCTTAATTCATTCTTTTATTGAGCAGTGAGCTGGGTGGGATCGGGATGAAGCTCCCTTATAGACGCTAGACCCTGAGGATGAAATCCTCTTTCATTATTTTAAATCTGCGCTGTGTGCACAACTGCAGAATCACTGACTCATCATCAGATCCGATGATGAGTCAACCCCATGAAATCCAGCTAAGTTGAACAAAAATAACCAGGGGTGTTTCTGGGGTAAAACTGTCAAAACACTGTGGATAAGAAGTCCTGCAGCTGCCAGACTGGCTCAGAGCAGCACATTCAGCACATTCTCAAACTATGTTGGCCCCGTGACATGTACAATACTAAACATTAAATACTGAAGAGGAATAACTGGGAAAATGAGTCATCAAAGTTCTCTACTGACGGTGATAACGAGCTCTGCTAATCATATTATTTACCCTAATTTAGACAGTTTTGTTCACAGATGTAGCACTACTCTTAAATACAGCACTAAAAGGATTTCTATAATTTTTTTAAATCTTAGGTCAAGTCTAATACATCAAAAACAGGCAAGTATTTTTTCTATTATATTATAAATACAGTATCACTTAAAACCACTGCATGTTGGCTAAACCTGGTTTAAATCAGGTCTCTACACCACAGCTTTAGATACTATAAGAAACTTCCTCATGGCTAAGTTAAGGTGAGGTAAGTACAGGTATCAGAGCTAACTTCCTGTCTCCTTGTTTACTGACAACAATCATTGGCTGGTGCAGTTCTCAGACTCAAAGACCTTCATCCTGGCGTTGTGAGAACATTAACTCAAGGAGATTGTTTCCATCGATCACATCACTGTACCCAGCTTTCTAATTATACGGTCGTTTGGTCCAAGTGCCAAGCATGTCAATTAGGCAAATCAGGTCAAGTCACAGGTCAAGTCAAGTCAAGTCCTTACTTAAAGGGACATGAGGCAGGATCAAGAAATAAGACTCAATAGTGACAGACGGCTGTCAGGGTAACTGCAGCCATCAGCCAAGCCGGATGCTGTGACTGTTACTTCTTTAACCACTGTTCACGTGACACACAAGCAGCGAGTCTGAAAGGCACAGGCGAAAGCAAAGACGCCATATTGGGGGACAAAAACATCGTCTCTGATACGGGACTGCTGTGTGTTAGCAGCTAATGCTACTACACAGACACAAACAAACCGTTAGCCTGTGGCTACAGCCAGCTGCTAACGTCACCTCCCGGATAACAAGCAGGGCTTTCGGTCCCATATATAAAGGGACATATTTCTAACTACTCGGTTTCAGACTAAAGGACCGTGGAAAATGCGCAGTCTGTAACTATTCAGTGTTACACAGCGGTGGACTAATGTTAGCATGTTAGCAGCTAACGCTACTCTAGCACGTTAGGTCACTCCGAGTCCTCGGTGATCTCATATGATTTTCAAATCAAGCTCTAAACATGACCTGTGATGTTTTCTTACCTGGTCACTAGGAAATGAGCCATGTCAGCATCTGTTTTCAGTCCCAGTTCAAGTTGAAGCTGCCTCCATGAGTCGAACCATATCCGATGTTTATTCTGGTTCCGGTCCGGCTTTGGTCGTAATTCCGTTTCGACTCTAGACTTGCCGCTGATAAAACCTTTGTTTTCTTCTTAGTATGACTTTTTAGTGGACTTTGTGTGGTGGTGGGTCGTTTTCTGGCAGAATAGCAGAATCCATTACTACCGCAATTGTCTTCTTCCTGTATCCAAGCCGCTGAGGACGCTCATTCAGCGTCATCTGACGTCACGTTCGCAGGACTGCGCGGGAAATTCGGCCGGAATTGCAGTACATTATGCAGCATCTGAGAAGGAGAGTCGACTTTCTGACTTTCAACTCAGCCATTTCTGCCTCAGGCTTTCTTTTCCTCGCCTTTTTAACGGGGTGAGTTGGGAGAAGTAACGCTGGCTGCATTTTCTCTGCCATTGTAACCAAATGAACTCCGTATTCCTGCCAGAGGAGTGTGCTGAATATTTCCGGCATCAGTGAAACCGGACGTGCGCACGCGCGGAGGAGGGCGGGACATGAAGGCATCTGACCAATCCGTGCCATTCAGGCCGGATGGCACTGATTGGTCAGCTTTTTCTCAGTCATGCACCTGCCACAGAGGTCTGATTATTTTCGCTCCTTTTTCTGAATACATAATGTGTTGACTACTCTCAGGACAGAAGGACCGTTTCACCCAGTATAACAAAATGTGTTTCTGAACAACATTGTAGACCCAAGTCTTTAACTTTCAAGTCTCAAGTCATTTCTTTTCTATCGAGTCAAGTTGAAAGTCACTGAAACAGTGATTTGGGTCGACTAGAGTCCACATCTGGTCTCTGAGCACAGCCTGTCTGTTCACATGAATCATTAAACTAATATTTTACTATTTGTTTATTATTGTGTTATTATGGTCCTTCCCCAAACATTTTCTCACTTCAGCACCCACTGAGCCACTGTGAACTCTGAGGTTAGGACTGTTAGCTGGTGAGGAGATTTGAAAGAGGAACAAAACATGGCATTTTAGAATGAATTCCTCCTCTGGGCCAAAGAGGGAAAATGCGTGAACATGAGATGCCCCCGAGTGAATTCCGATGCCAGATATTGAAACCAGCTGAGACCACATACTGAAGTGGTGCAAGAATGTCAACATCCTGCTCACTTCTATCTTACCCAGAATACCTTGGACAGTTTCTGAGATCCAAAGAGCTGAGAGGATGCAAAACTGCAAAGATCTCCAGACTCTCAACAGTTTAGGAGTTTGTGTGTGTTCATGACACATCCAAGCAAAGTTTTATCTCGAGAGGAATCCAGATGGAGTGTGACACCAAACACTGCTAACAAGGAATGGAAAAAACAGGAACGTTAACACTAAATTAGTTTGATTTTGCCTTCTTTTTAAACTGATACACAGACTGCAGATACAGAAGATGTGTATATATAAACACTTATACGGTCAAATGAGAGCAAACTGGTCCTGTTGGGTTTGCTTGAAAAACAAAGTATCTCCTTGATGTTGAGTTTGTTGGAATAGAAAAAAGCACCACATTTTCATTTTTTGAATTATTCATTCCTCCTAAGTGGGTTACCGTCCATTTAAGCCCCCCCGTGCATGTGTTTTGTGTATGTTAGTGCAAAGAAAACCCTGCAGGGAGAAGAACAAAAAAACAGAGACTTGAGTTCTAACCATAAAACTCATTATTTCTTCTTGTCAACCTTCTGTTTAGATTATGTGGGTTGCTGCATTTTAAAGCTTCAGTGAAAACAGGGAAGTCAACCGATGCGGTTCTGCTGCATGTTGGCCACTCTCCTCCGCACACCACCAGCATTTGGGACTTGTGGTTTTAATTCTGCCAAAAACAACTGACCTTGAGAGCCTGTGGCTTCACGAAACCAGATGACACAATTACACAAATGTGCAACAGTAATCTCTGCAGAGTCCGTCTGTGATTTTCAGTAATATCAGGAAGTTGGTCCGTTTAAAAGTTAATCCTGATGTCGTATCACGCAACACCACGACGGGAAAGTCACGCCAGCATCACAGTGGTTTTATGTTAGCTTGTGAATAAGTGGCACTTGAGTTGAATATAATAATATACTGATATATACAGATAAACTAATAACAGCTGGTTACTTAAAGGTACAATGCGTAGACTTTTAGGGGACCTATTGGCAGAAATGTAACAATCACATGACGACAGGTAATCAGTTGGTTGCAAACTATAACCAAACAAATATGTCATATGAATAGTTATATGGATGAATATACCACATTGAAATTCTACAATATGGTCATATAATAATAGAAATAGAGAGCGATAGAAAAGCCACCTCATCACAGAGAAGGAATTGGCTGAATAAAGAAAGCAAGACAAAAGAAGGCTGTCTTACAACGATCTCATGGTGCTACTACTCAGTTTGTTTTCTCCCCAGCAGCTCGGCAAGACGGCTTCCAAGTTAGAGACAGCGTTCCAACATTTGTAAGCACCGAACCAACGGGTATTTTTAGACATCAGGACATTTTCAAGCCCTGTAGCAGCAATGAATCTGAGGATTTTTTAATGTTGGGACAATTTGCAGCAGTGTTTGTGGGATAGAACCAAAACAATGTGCTTTAATATAAAGAAATATTGGAGAAGTTTCGATATGTTTGTGGTTTAATTTGGCTACTGGGTTGGGAGATATTCTTATGGGTGAGGCAGTGTTAGAAGTTCAAACATGTCCACACTCACCTTTCATACAATTGCAAACCTTCTTTGACCTGAGAAACAATAAAAATGACAGCAGTAAGGATCAAAGTGTGCACATCATTTCCTCTGATTTACCACCCAGCTGTGATAAAATCTCCTCAGGTTGCTGAGAACTGTCATTATGCATCATACACCCACTTTTTCCACTGCTCACCGGCTTTTCTTCTGCCACACGGCCGCCAGCCATCGGTCCACAGGCCAAGTGTTTCTGGCTCTCTTTAATAACGTTTAAACCAGTTCTTAAAATTATCTGCTTGACCTTTTATCATCACAAGGCGGATAACCTTCAAAGACAACTTTAATGTGCATGAGAAGACATGAACAACAGATGACACATCAAAGCATACAAAGTGAGTCAACTGCAAAATAAAGATTAAGAAAATGTAAAGAATGCAAACTATAGCAACAACCTAGAGACGCGCCTGTACCTACAAACATACAGCATCTCTCAGACTAGTAATACTTAACAATCAAATTCGTTTGGTTTTGAAAATTAGAGACAAAAGATTTTGTGCAAACTGTATTTTTGTCTTCTTGAAAAGCATTTAAACTCAAATGAATTTCAAGAGAATATAAGAAAACAATACATGAGACTATCTCGCACAGCTGCTGCTTCTACAAAGATCAAAATCCCTGCTGTGATGAGCGAAAGATCTGATTCATGGGTCCTCAGTCCTGGAAAAAAAAAAGGGGGGAGGAGATCCCTCCCATTTTCCTCCACCCTATTTGGGTGGAGAAGAAGAATGATCGGTAGTCTTGTGCAGAAGGAAAGTGGGTGTTTCCAGTAGTCTTGCGGCTGCAGAATTTATAGGTTGTTAGACCAAAAATGGCTCACAACAGCTTTTGCAGAAATCATACGTGGTGTTTCCATTGGCTCCAAATTTGGCAGCAAATTAATCGTCTCCTCGGGCTTCCACAGTGTGAACAAGTTGCTTGCTTCCTTCCCCTTCAGGTCCTTAAAATCACAGGACTGTAGCAGGTCGTTTAAGGCTCGAAATGGTCCACAGGAGAGTTATTTTTCACCAGGTTTATTTGACAGTCCTCTCCTTGTAGTATGAGGGGGAGCACGGTGGAGAGACGACACACTCCAGCCTGCAGATGGTCAAGTCAGAATGTAGTGAGAGGTGGAGACTTGTATCAAAAAAAACTAAAAAAAAAAAACCTTGGTGCCCTTTTAGACAGGACCTCCCACTCTTCTGTGATGACAGTATAATTAGCTAATAATTACACTAATTACACGGCTGCTAATTATACTGAAATAACAGAAACGGAGGTGCAGGTACTTTAAATTTTTACTCAGTTGTGTTTTTAGAAGACAGAGATGAGTGCAAAGACTCCATATAAGAGAGCGCAGGGGTAAGCAACCAGCAGCTGCTGGCCATCCATGGCCAACGCCGAGATGAAGATCTTTGAGGCTGAGAAACTGCACCAGCCAATGATTGCTGCTGTTAGTATAATTCCGATCATGCCCCTAAAGAGAAGAAGAAGGAGGAGGTAGGGAGTGAGCTTTAATGATTTTAGCAGATGCTGGTATGAAAACATCATTCATACAGTTATGTGAAATGTACCAACCAACGATCATTTCAAAGTCATTCTATAAATAACACAACAAAAGTATTTTAGGGATGATTACTGGTACTTTCACAAAATATGAACACACTGAGAGTTCTGTTAGATAATCATCAGTAATGTGGATTCAATGAATAAGCTGGTAAATTCTACAATAATGCAGCCTTTAAAAACAGGAAAACACAACTTATAACAATATCCAAAATTTAAGACACTATCTGGATCTTATATAATGATTTTGACATGATATTCATTTTTTGCCCAACTCTAATTAATAGGTTGTATTAAGCATCAACAAACTTCACTGTGTACTCACTGTAAAGACAAGAGGACTCCGAAGCTGGAGAGGAGGATCATTGGGAGGAGGCAGTATCCCAGCACGCTGGCCACGCAGCCGAAAGACACGCCCGTCATACTCATGAGGTTGAGTAGGCAGTACATACCGAGGCAGCCGATAGCGCTGATACCGTACACGTAGCCAAACTGGATCTTACCTGACTGTGAATGGAAATGGAAAACACAACATCCACACAGTCAGAGATAAACACCTACATATTAGACAGCTGTACAGATACACTCTTAGTACGAATGTGAACTCAATGATTTACCAGGAGAAGTGTCGCTCCGAAGGCCAAACAGAAGACCATGGGGCCAGCCAGGTCTGTCTCGTTCATGATGCTGCCGTCGGCCACCTTCAACGGATGGAGTACCGTCAGGGTCTTCTGCCAGATGTGGTCAAAGTTGATCCCTAATTCTGAGACAGAAAACGCACGTCAGGCACACTGGATAACAGAACCAGAATCTGTTCAAACCTGGTTAGGAGGAAAAAGTGACACAAAATAAGTACACAAGAATTTTATGGGAAATTGCCACTGGCTTGCACCAAGAGATGGTTTAGAAACATCTTTGATCCAGGAATAGTCAGACTGTTCATTCAGCCCCTTTGCATGTGGATGAAGGCAGAAAAGACTCACACTGTGATAAAAGTGTGATTTCTTCTCTAGTCCTGAGGTCTTTACCTGTCTAGGTCACACTCGAAGGGGAGGGAGTCTACCACAGGATGCCACTCTTTTTTCTCTGTTGACTATTCTTACAACAAATCAATTAAATTTGATTACCTACAAAATGTCAGAAAATAATGAAAAATGCCAACAACCTTCCAGAGCCCAAGCATATTTTTAATTGGTTAATTATTATTTCAGCACCACTGAATACAACTTGATTACCAGCAGTGTTGCGCTCCACATGAGGCTGCTTACGTAAAGTGCCCTCAGTCACAGTTGATGATTGAGTCACTCTTGTCACTTTCTTTCAATGAAAGCCCTTTTCTCCAAATGAGCATGTAGCAAAACCTAAAAAACAAGGACTTACTCCCTCAACATCACACACAGATGAAGCTCCACCAGCACCAACACTCACATCCAGTGTCAACTGAATCTACTCCATGTACTAAAGTTTCAGAATTAAGCAATTTTGAGTATCAAGTTAAGAACATAAATACAGGATGTTAAGATAAGAGAAGTAAATCTGCATTTACTCTGCAAAAGCATGACAATTAACTTGAGTGGATAATTTGGCTACAAAAAAAAAACTGTTTTGACACAATAAGAACATAAGTATAGATCTGACATAAAGAATTACTATAATGATGAGGTTGACAATGAGGAGCATCAAACCCTCGCAGACAGAGTCTCTTTTCATGAGCTCCCAATGTACTGTAATGTAATGCAACACTAAACGTAATTTACATCTGTGTGAGCGTACATCTGTAGTTTGGATGTCAGATCTGTCAATTTTGCAGTCACTTTGTCAGGTAGCCAACTTCTCATCTGTCAGCCTTTCTATTCCATCGAAACGTTCTTGCAGCTACGAACCTTTGACTCTGCGCAGGCGAATGAAACTTTAATTTCACGCCTTAAGAACAGATATTAAGTTCATGTCCTGGAAGTGATACTGCAGACTGATTTCAACAGCAACACTATAATTTCATATTCTAGCAATTCAGCCGGAGGTCTTTTAAAAGTGACTTGCAATTATTCCAAACGCTGGTTCACAGAACAACTACTGATTACGTTCAGTCACTGATTATTTCTCCACATTAGCTGAGCAGAAAATAGTTATACATTTGAAGTAATATGAAACGTAAAGAAATAACAACTAGAACTTTTATTCATTATAAAAAAACTTCACTAGCAATTAACCGTCATAATAATAACCAACTAACAATTTAAGCACCGTAAACAACAGACAGAGAAAAACATACTCTGGTGTAATGTTGACTTTGCTAAACTGTGCAGGACTAACCACTTCCCTATTCTCTTAAATAATAAATATTATAAGAGAAGTGAGAGAAGCTGAATACAAGCCAATGAGGCTGCAGTGAGGTTGCAGTTCACCTACCTTCTAGCAGTGGCGGCTCGTCATCGAAGGTGCTGCCGTACATGGACTGTGAAGCGGATGGAGTGTAGGTCTGTGTGGGCTGGAAGATCTGTCCTGTGTATGGCTGCTGGGGCGGCATCATCCCCGGGGAAGAGTAAGCCATGGGCTGGGAGTAGTCATACTGACCATATGGCCTGGGAAAAACAGAATAATGGAAGTGAAGTGAACTGACAACTTAGTCACCAGTAATATATACTTATGAAAAGCATTAAAACACTGCAAGACTGGTTGCCTTCTTCATCTAACGAAATTTGTCTGACTCATTTTAAACAATCACTCCTGAAGATCAACAGGAGACCACAGACTGACATAATCAGGAAAAACCTCCCACACTGTTCACCTCCATTGCTGTAATATGTCAAATCAAATAACATGCAACAAAATGTTATGTAGGTTAGTTTCCATCAGCTGAAATGTAGAAAAAATGAAGGACTGCTTTCTTCACTTACTGTTTGTAGGGGGTTTCAGCATTGTTGTAGCCATAGCCGGCCTGGTTTTGGTCATCTACACTGTAGCTGGACTGGTAGAAGTCTGTGTTGAAGTTGTCAAACCCTGCCATCTCTCACTCTGTCAGAGACACAGGGACAGGAAAACAAACACGATCACAACTCGTCCGTCAGGGGGATTAATTCGGTCAACAGAAGCGGTCAATGTAAACATGCATTACTTTTACACTTTACATTTTAGCGTGCTGTTTTACTGAACAACTATGCTCCATGAGGACAGTCCAGCTGGTCATCAACAGATTAAATCACGATATATATGGAACAGTTTCCTGGTACATCTCGTCCGTGGCAAAAATATTAGCTATAGCTAATGTAAATAGTAACAGACGTCAGACGTCGTCGTCTCTATTGACCCACTAAAATGCCTTAAGCTATATATAACATACAACTACTCGCTAACATTGTCTCAAGAGAGTGTTAATACGAATATTTACTGCACTAACTTACTGTTTACTCGCCACCGAGTTTGAATAACAGTAACGTTACCTCCGTGTGATTTAAATACAACCGTTAGCTGCAGCAGCTAGCTAACGTCGCTTCACATATAAATAGCCAACTTAAAAATGTATGTCGTTGGTCTAATATGAGTCTGTTAACACTACGCATCAAATGACTCGAAACAATTGCCTTAAAGGACAAACTGGGTAAATAAATTAACCTAGATAACAAAAGCTTCTAATCTCCGGGTGGCTAATGCACCGTTAACTCTGCAGCTAGCTGGTTAGCTGACGCTAGCTATAACAGTTGTTGAGACGCTCGCTGATCCTGTGCATCATGTCAGCGGTGTCTCTAACATCCTATTAAACTTTTATCACATCGTCTTTATTCTAGGGCTGTAAAAGTATCACAAACGCTGAGACATACCTGTGCTGTTTGACGAATCAAACCACAGCCCTGCCAACTTGGTCGCGGTTGCTACGTGTCAGGAGAAAGATTAAACTTCCGGGTTGGTGAGCAGCCGACGGGAAGCCGTTAGGGACACTGGCAAACTGCACTTCGCTAAAAAGTTTGGCGCATTCTACAGACGACTGGTGGCATTACAGAAGAGGCTGGGCTGATGCCTGAATGTATAAAAATAGTACCATGATTTGTATGCGCCATGGTTCAGTTTCATGGCTGAAATAATTGCAGTGCTGACTGTTGCAGGCTTGTGCTTGAGACAAGCCCTCATGCAGTCCTTTCCCCTGATTCTGAATGCTGATCTTTATGCAGAGAGCGTGGAGACGTTGTGGAAGAAGGAGAAATATTCTATTTCTAAAGGTCAAAACACTTGAAGTGCTTGGACGTTCTGGTGTTATGGATTAACCTCATGAAAAAAGCATTAGCCTGCAGTACAGACCATGGATACTGTGCAAATATCACAGGACTGGGCTATTAAGTGACTTTAAAGTGACGCATACACAATGGAATTAAAGTACCAATGAAGCACTTAAAGGTCACATGCTACTGTGTAAAGACACATAATAAGTCCTTATTAGAAATGTCCAGTTTTGCTTATAATTATGATAAATAAGCAAATACGAGACACAAAAAGATATGGTTCGACGTCTCAAACTCCTGCCTGTTTTGCCCATCACAGGTAGTGAGACCCATGGTTGAGTGTGAAAACCAGCGTCTAATGGTAACAAATAGAGACAGAGAGCGGACAGTGATTTAACAGGACAAGCGCTGAGCTTCCGGCAAGAACAAAGGTAGTCTCTTTCATTAGGAGGCAGAGAGCAGATCAATCACTCCGCCCGTGCGGGAGAAGTGCACCGAGACCAAATACTGCGGGAGGATCCATCCTCTTTGATGATGATAGATATTGTGGAGTAATCAGCTGATGACCTCTGCTGAGAGGAAACAGGGAGGCAGGGAGAGCAGCACAGATGTGAGTTTGACCTGTAATGAATGGAAGAGAGCAAATGTGAGGAGTAAGAGAAAAAAAACACTGTTGGTTTGTCCTAATATTGAATCTTCTGAGAGTCAGGGGAGCACAGAAGGAATAGCCAACGGGGACAACAAAAAAATAGATATTCAGACGACAGAGATAAACAAAGAATGATCAAATTGACTCTTTATGAAAACTAGAAATTCACACCTCTGTCATATCTGTAGAAACTATTATCTTGGCATCTTACCGAGAGTTTATTGAAAATATTTCTGCCTCAGCGCTGAAACAAAAACACCTCCGGCACCCGTAACGATAAAGTGTTTGTATTTTAGCTGTAGATTAACTGGTGTCGTGTGAGAAGGAACTAAATTACACAGACTTGGCTCTGCTCCCAGCAGCCTGGAGTTACACAATCTTTAGAGAATGAGAAATGGGGAAAATAATACAGTGGGAAAACGGCACAGAGTAAAGCCTCCTCCTTCTTTGACAGAGGAACTTATTGAGTTATGGGTCTCAGGGAAAAAGTATAAAGAGAAACCTTTGGGCCAGCGTTGCACAAAGCTGTTCCTCAACAAGGTTGCATGAGTTAGGAGGACAATTTCTGGCTGGGAAACTTTGTGGCCATCTGTCACATTTTGTTTCCTGTTGAAGGCAATCCAGGCAACGAGAGTCCGGCCTTTATGTTGAGTCCCCTGTTCTGAGACGGCTTCCAGACAGTTCTGTGACAGGTGCCTCATCATGCTGAAGGACAGACAATGAAAATCCTAAACATGAAAAATTGATGATGGAGAAAAATATGAAAAAAACCCCAGTAAACATCATTAATAAACCTTTCAGCTGTGCAGACTGACACGGGTCATTTCTCCGGCTCATGATGAACAGAATCAATGTAACGTACACAACATGAGTTCCTGCAGCACACACACGACCAGTCATGTGCAGGAACAAGTCGACCCCGCTCCATTGCCTCTCATCCTCCTTCTGACTTTTAATCATTTCTAAACTTGAAGAACATGTCTTTCTTCTTAATCCACTTAATGAAGGAAAATTGAAAAGTGCCAGAGAGGGTAATTGAATTTAGGGCAGCGTATTGCCATACGCTGTCATAATTGCCTTCTTTTATAAAGTCTCTGCTGTAATCCTGCTGTCACTGCCTGGGTGGATGAGTGGATTAAAACTACTGAATTTCCTTTACCGCAGCAACCCCTCCTCTCCAACCACCTACTGTACCCTTAATTAAGCTTTCTCTCTGCACCTCTCCAGGCTCAAGGAGAGCGGAAAAAACCAGGGATGGAGCTATCTCACATGTCCCTCTCGTCTACGGAGACACAGATGGGAGATGACTTTGCTCCTTCTGCACAGAACAAATTGAACATGTGAATGAGCAGCAAACGCAGAACTCTATTTTTAGGAGAGCATTTACAAGATTAAATAAATTCCTGTGATTCGTCTAATTCAATTTCCTGCCACCCCGTTGATATGACGGCTGCTCAGATCATAAATTATTAGACATCTGGTCCTCGCGGGGTCCTTTCTCCACTCGGAGCGAGCTGCATGAGCACGAAAATAACAATCAGCAGCTGAAGAGTTTGTGAAGTTTGTTCGCTCCAAGAGGAGATTTCCGCCCACCTGATATCAGCAGCTCCTTGACAAAATGATAGTCAACATGCAAATATTATTCTAGTGAAGATACTACAAGACAGAAATGTAATATTTGGGTGGAAATGATCTTCTGTCACTCTATACTGGACTGAAGTCAGGCTAGATTTTGCTCTTCAAAATGAAAGTGGCTTTGTTTTCTGCAGGGATCATTGTCTGTCTGTCCGTCACATATCTCAAGAACCATTCATCCGATCTCCTTCATACTACACAGGTGTGTTGCTGAGGACCCCTGGAAGTGCAGCGCATGCAACACATTCATTATTAATAACATTTCAGTAGACAGTGAACACATCTCTGCTCTGTGCTACAGTGGAGGCGCTACGGCTTCATGGCTCTGCAGGACTTTTAAAACCCGAACCTGTTTGTGTCACACACATAAGAAGAGACTCCACAGATATTGTTGCCTCAAGACTCCTCTCATTTCACAGCAGATGCTACTATGCATCTACACCGGAGATCCTGAGATTGCAGCCGTTTGATTGGCAGCTCACTTGAGCAGATATTAGCTTCTATGCCCGCCCTAGAGCCTACAACAGCCAATGAGTGATCGCGAGGCAAGTCTCTCTTCCGTCTCCTCTCTCCTGAGCCACTCACATGCCAGCTTCTTGGTGATTGCTCCATCGTGTAGCCGATGAGATTTAAAATCCAACAATATATAGTTTGTATAAGTTTTCAAAGCACTAAACTAGGGAATTATGCAAGTTTATGAATTTAGGTGAGAAAAATAAATAATTCAGTGTGTTCAAATGCCTATAGATAACAAAATCAGCTTATAACCTTTTAAAAAGAGGCCAAAACCACGTTTGTACTCCAAGTGGTTCAACAACAGCTCTGAGTTTACCTCGAGCCAGACGTGGATAGGTGTTTTAGGTTGATTTTACATAAATTTCCAGGAATGTGAGCGGTTCAGGAGGCTTAACACTGGATGTGTAAAGCCCTCACATGGAGCCTAATCTGTGCCGAACAGCATGTTCTGAACGGCCGAGGTCAAAATGTTCGTGCCTCCTTTCTTAGTCTATCTTTCATGTAAAATTAACACATGCAGCATTAAATAAGTCTAATTTAATTCATATCCTGAAATAGCATGCCCTGTTGCAGGACCGGCGCTTTATGACGGAGTGCACTGTGGAGTTTTGCCATCCTTGTCTCACCTCCCTCTGTTTGGCATCAGGGACGGCACCCAGTCAACCCACGACTGTTCCACCTGTCAAAACAGATTTAGAGGCTTCTAAAATAAGTCACATATTATAAACAGTAGCGTGGCCTTGGCTCTACTTTTCCTTACCCCGACAGCCACTCTGCCAAGTCTCACTTCCTCTGCCCTCCTTTACCTCCGTGACCGAACTGATTCCTCTCACTAGAAGAGATGTCGTGCTGGACATGAGTTAGTTTTGGTCCGGCAGTTTTTCACTAATGTAGTTAAAAGTCAATATTTCTTCCACAAGACAGCAACTTGGGGTTTGCTGTTCATATCATTATCAACATCTTAGAATTAAAATGCCATAGTTCTTCAGTTGTTGATGCGAGGATCAATTGAGATTGATCTCGGCGTCAAGGTTGATGCCAGGATCGATTTGTTTGGATAGATTCCTGCTAATAAGCAAATAAGATGCAAAATCTTTAAACTCACATGGTTTGGGAATATTTCAGATGGTGAGCTTTACAAGTAGACTGATAACACCGGCCTTTAATCCGCCTGTACGGATTGATTGAATGTTAATTTATATTAAACACATTATTTCACATGTTATTGATTTTCCTGTTATCATTAATAGCAGTAGCAGCACAGTAGATGTACTTATGGATTACAGCGTTTTCCATTATAAAAGGAAACTTCTTCAAGTGTGTTTTTCCACCCAAGTGAAACTAATGATTCGACAGAGGTAAGAGTCGGTCGAAGACGCAAAGATTTCTTCGGGGACTCGAGCTGAATTGCCAGCTCACGTTATCTGATCGTCAGCGTGGCTCCTGGGTGCCAGATAACCCTCCCTGCGACGCTCTCACACGGTTTTATATCATCAGTTAATGATGTTTAACGCATTTCAGAAGTTTCAGAAGTTATGATGAAGTGTTGCAATTTCGTAGGCCGGCCCGCTTTCCCTCCGACGGCCTCCTCTATTTTCTATACTTCATTCTTTATTTCCCCAAATGCCCTCCGACAGTCCTCTGGGTAAAGGTGTGATCTCGTTGCCTGAAGCCTTGTTTTTTTTGTTCCTCTTTCACTGGATGCACGTGTCTCGTCCTGATGCACCACTGCATTGCTGCATTATTAAAGTTACTGTCAATGGAGGACTAAATACCTGTCATTTAATCAAGGATTCTTACCTGAATAAAGGTAGAAGTTCACTGCAGACGGAGGAGTATCTGTGGGAATTACAAAAAAACAGGTTTGCTTTTTTTTCTCTTTTTTTTTCAAAGAGATGACAGGAAGATTTTCTGCAAATAAACACCAGCTGCAGCGGTAATATTTCAGCGAGATGTCACACCATCAAGGAAAATTAGATAAAAGGAGCAAATAAGTCTACAGATGAAAAAGATGATCACAAAATAATCCTTGAGTGGGTAAAGAAGATGACAATAAATCCTGAATTGCTGACAGTGCACACGTGTACCTCAGAGTGTAAATGTAACAGCGAGCGCAGCCGAGACTTGTAATTCCTGTCGCCTCTCGTCTTTGTTTGGGGTGACACCCCACCGGACGCTCTGCCGTCCTGATTGAATTACTGATGGCAGCGGCGAACAGAGACCCTCCACACGCTCAATTATACATCTTCTGCTCTCTGCGTCTTCGCCTGCACTTTCTGATGCTTACAAATTATTCATTCTGACCGCGTGTGCAGGGAGCTTCACACAGTTCTTGATTTCTCACTTTATTCGTTTTACTTTATGCTGTAATGTATCTCGGTTTGACAGCGGTGGTGAAAAGCAGGAGGATCTGGAGAATGAGAATATATTTCAGATGATTAAATAAAGATATCTTAGGTAACATTTCTGCATTAAAATGAGTTTTGTGATGACGGTGCGTTTGATTTGGTCACCTGTTGAGAGATGTGACAGAAACACCGTGTTGTGTTTAAGTTTTCAGCAGCATTAGACCTCCAGCATGCTGAACATCCCTCAGAGCTTTTGCTGATGGTGTTTGCTGAAGAGCAAAATTGGACACTACACCTTTAAAGGGCTTTTACAGTTGTAAGGACTTTTGGAGATTTGGCCCCATCAAGAGGTTCGTCACACATGGAGGACCTGCAGAAGCCACCCTTTAATCCCGAGAGCCGGGGACTGGAGCACGGAAAACACGAGAGGGAGGGGGAGAGATGATGCTGAGCTGTAACACACACACACACACACACACACACACACACACACACACACACACACACACACACACACACACTCCTACACGCTCACAGAGACGCAAACACACACTGCAGGAGAGCTGACTGTGGCAGTAAACTCGCACAGCTATCTACCCCTCCACAGTGTTCCCACGTGGCCTTTACGCTGGCGGAGGGAGAGCGGGTGCTTAGCAACATCTCATCTGCATGGTTCGCCAAATCAACAGGGTCAAGATCCCTGAAGGCTCGGAGAACTCGGCTGTGCAGTGCACCCCCGAGGAGCGGCCTCGGAGACGGAGAGGATGGCACGCATACGGGCCGGCCCAATCTCTTCTTGGCCAAAATCCCTTTCTGGTCTCAGTCTGCAGCCTTCAGGATTTATTCTTCTTAAATCAGGAGAGAGGAAGCCAGTGTGAAGCGATCCGTGCGCCGCTTTTATTACTCTTCGTTTAAGGAATTGTGGTGTCAAAATTCTGATTTTAAAGTCAGATTGCAGCCCGTCTCGAGGCAATTTGAATACAAGCTGATACGTGAGGGAATGTATTTAACGCCTGAGTACCCAGTCTGCTCTGATTGGTCAGCTCACACCTTGCTAACACCGCTAACTAACAACACAGCAGCTGTCCTAAATCAAATCTCAGAGCCAAAGTAGTGGCTAGGAACTGAAGGCGGGACTGCTGATGAGGCGTTTCAGGAGCAGAGAGAAGCTTCCGTTCGTGCAGATGTTGACCTTTTTTAACTTTAAAGACCTTTTACGTGCAAGAACCTCCTCAAAACACAAAACACTGAGAGAAAGATAAATATAATAAGACTCAATAAGAGATCAAACACAATGTTTCCCCCCCCAGCTGGTTCACTCCTCTTAATTATAATTTAGGGTTAATTTAAGAATTGGGTTCAAGTATAAATCAGTCAGCACCACCCAGAGTCGTAGATCGCTTAAATCCCCAAAGCGAGACTGAAAGAGAGACAGTGGAGATGAGTCATCATCACCATATTTCCACAACAGCTGAAAAACGCACCTCAAAGGTAATTTCCAGTGAGACAGCAGCAAACAAAACACAATTACATAACCAGAGATACTTTAAATACAAACAGCGGTGCAGCGGGTTCATTATTAAATGAGTCCTGAAGCTCCCACATTAACATTATTACATGTTTTATTTCAGTGTGTGACATGTTCATGAGCTGGAGATGCTGCACGTGTCCTCTGGGTCGATCTGATCGAAGGATCTGACTGACGGTCGCTCCATACATGCTCATCACGGCTCATCTGCGTCTGATCCGATCCACACAGAGCGATGAGTCAGTACACACTTACACACTCTGACTCAATGGATGTTTTATTTTAACAAATGAAGAGAGATTTTCTTCTTTCTTCCTCGCGGAGCTGTCAGATCCTCCGCCCCCTCCCATCCTTTCACTACACCCACAACTTGATCTCGGCCAACTGCTTTCCCGAGTCCCACATGGTGCAAATTGAATCAGACGCCAGCTACTGTAAGAAACACACAGAAGCTCCTGGTTTAAACACCGGCTACAAGTTTGATTGTCTCTGCGTGTGCAAATGGGCAATAAGTGACATGAGAAGAGAGGTCCGACTGTAATCATCACTGTTCAGCAGATTACTGTTTGTCTCCGTGTGGAAATAAAGACGCATTCTGCTGGTTAATCAGTTCTCTTTTATTTCTCAAACCCATAATTATCGTGCTGCAGAAATGAAGAGTAAAAATCTGAACGACTGATTCATCTACTATCCGTTATTAAAGCATTTGGTTGATTGCTGATATTTCAAACACTTTGAAGCCAAACCTCAGAGCCTCGCAGGCAGAATCGATGCATGACAACCCGTCTCCCGTCGGCATCTCAGTCACTCCGCTCGATCACATCCTCGTTATTTCTACCGACTCATTTAACAGCCACGGTCGGATATTTGATTATGAAGGCAGAAACATAAATGCTAGCTGTCAGAAAATGATCTGCAAAGAAGATAATGACTTTACTTGTTTCTTCCTCGTCGTGACTCAAGCACCATGTGCCCACACACACACACACACACACACACACACACACACAGGACGGATATCAGGGGAAAGTAAAAGCATAGTAAAGGGATTTTTAATGGTGATTTTCCTCCGTTTAATCAGCTGTGCCTGTGGTGGAGTGGTGACCTGAACGCACCCGGTGCACGTCTGGATCGGCTCCAGCTCCCCTGCAACCCTCGTCAGGATGGAAGCTGATGGATGGATGAATTATCAGTCGATGTTTTAGTGGCTATTATTAGAAGGATTTGGAGCCTTTGCATCCCCAGTCGCCAAGAAACTGAATTTTATGTAGTTGCCGTCATATTTTCGGTTGGATTTAGCTTTTTTTCTGCTCAGTGTCTCCATTAATTTTTACCGTCTATGTTGATAAAGATTCTCAGTCATCCAGGTGAGACATCTAACATCATCCAGGAGGAGATCCTTGGATGAGAGGTGGAACGTCTTCAAGAAACTGAGAGTGCCTTGAGTGATAGCCTCTATGATTAAAGGTTGGCAATTCAGACCGGTGCTGATTGACCCACGACCCAGTACGGGTCCACAACCCAGTGGTTGGGAAGTCTGATTTAGATCAACGGTCTGAGTCCACAGAGAAGTCGTTTAGTCCACATCACACCAGCAAATACAAAACTGAGAAGTCCCATTGAGAAGTGCTGTTGCCATGACGAGGTGCACCTGGTCTACGATGGTAATATTTTAATGTATTTTTTTTATATTTTTCAATGAAAAAGAAGACGACACATGAATGCATTCCTGTCAAACAAACACTGTTTATGTCCAAGCAAATATGCAAATTGATCTGAAACCACAAACAGACCACGACATTATAGAAACAGTCTGCTGCGCCATCGTCGCCCATTATCCCTCTTTTCTGCTCCACAAACGAGGAGGAACATATAAACAGGAGAGCGACTCCTGGCTCGGCCGGCTGCATCCAAAATAAACTCTGGATCCATCCTCCCCTGCTCTGTTTAGACTTGGCTTCAAGGCTGCAGCCGCTCTCTTGATGCCTTCAGCCGTCCACAGCACAGTGCACACACACACACACACACACACACACACACACACACAGACACCTGCAGAGTCGGTGCTGCTGAGTGGGATGACAGCTCTGCTGCTGTGCTGCTGGCCAGAAGACAAGCTGAGACGTTCAGCTTCCTGGCTCTCTCTCTGGCGTCTTGCAGGGTTGTACTTATCCTGGCTCCAGGAGTCGCTCGTCTGCGCCTCAACACCCCGCTCTGCTCCGGCTGCCAAAGCCCGTAATGTTCAGTGGGCTTCCTGTTAAATAGCCTCGTCTCCGGGGAGAGCAGTGGACCCAGTGCAGCAGGGAGAGCTGCCTCGGCCGGTGCAGAGGGTGGACGAGGAGGGGATGCAGAGGAGCCACACAAAGCGAAGAGGAACCCATTTTTTGACCTGCTGAAACGGGCAGGAATCCAGAACTTTTTGTAATTTTATTGCTCAGTAGCCAAGAGAATATCGCACTGTAACACGCACGAGAAATATGCCCCCAATTTGTCAGTCTGCTGGCATTTAGTCTGTGTTTTCAGCCACGGAGGAAATTACTTTTTAGCAAACAATTGTTTGAAGATCATAAATTGATGCTATCGTTTGAGATGTGACGATCTGAAGCAGATCTACTTCCTCAATTTAACTGACTCCTGTAGCAGATGTGAGTGAAAGCGTTGAAAGAGGCTCTGTGTTCGTTGGGATCAGCTAAAAATATCTTGTTTTGATACCAAATCTGGGGCGTTGGGACGTGTTGCCGAGTCCCACAAGGACTTCACAAGAGTTCACACTGAAGATCAACATCGCGGAGACGTTTAAGTTGCTTAATTACGACGAGTTCATCGACAGACGTCTATAATAAGCTGACAACCTGCCGTGCTGTCTTTGAAGACACATGTGAGATTGATGAGTCACTGCATTAGAATGTGAAGGTGTTGGAGTGGAGCTGCTCAGGACAGTCGAGTTCACCGGGATCTCATGAGACAGCCGGCGTCAGCATCAGCATCAGCATCAGCATCAGCATCAGCAGGCTGCTTTTGGACTCACGCAAAGACCGAATAAATTAATAAATGATTCCAAAACACTGATCTATTTTTCAAGAAGTGATGTGGAGTTCATTCATGCACACAGGAACTCTGTCTGCCCTCAGTGATGTGCACCATGAAGACATATCTGATGCAGTTATTCACATGGTTTTAATGCTTTATTTAACTTTATTATATATATATTTTCTTTTTCACAACTTTGGCTGCTTCCTCACAGAGGTTTTCCTTCTGCAGGACTTTCTGATGACACACTCATTGATAGCTAGAAGCTGTGCAGCCCCAGTTTAATTGGATGGCTCCACTGGAGCAGGAGGAAGTAAGTGCATTGCTCAAGGGTAACTCTTTCTCACCTTCCTACTTATATCCTGCCGGTCTGGGGATCGCACCAGCAACCTGCCTCTCTGACCCTGAGATATTTTCATATTTACCTTTTTTTCTTGACTGTGTTTTGTTCACTTCTTCACTCTAAACTCACACACAAAGTGAAGTTAAAGATAATACTGGATTGGATTTTGATGTTGGCTTCATGCCGTTTTTCCACCGACAGTACCAGCTCGCCTCACCTCGGCTCAGCGTGGCTCTACTTGGTTTGGTTTCTGACACGTTGCGTTTCCATCTAGAATTAGTATCTCATCAACGTGGGCGGGTCGTCTTCAACGTGGGCGGGTCGTCATCAGCGTGGGCGGGTCGTCTTCAACGTGGGCGGGTCGTCATCAACGTGGGCGGGTCGTCATCAACGTGGGCGGGTCGTCATCAGTGACGTACTTATCCACGCGACACATAAACAGGGCTAGCTGTGGGCGACGCAAAACACGTCCACCTTTTCATTTCTTGTCGCACCATCGAGCTCGTTCTGGATGCGTCTTCAGCGACAACACTCAGGAGCGTCTCCACCTCTGCCACGGTCCACGCCGTGTTCCTGCGCGTTGTTCCTTCCATGTAATCGCTATGTTGACTGAACGCAGATGCTAGTTTTTAAAGGTAGCGGGTGTCAGGCTCGGACGTCGCGCTCGTCATGAGTCAGCAAGTGGCGTCGCTCTCTGTCCAATCAGTGGCCGGCTGCCAGCTTACGTCACACAGAAGTATCAGCTCAGCTCGGTTGGAACTTATACGGAGGTGATACTAAAAAAGCACCACTTTAGCAGGTACCAGGTACCAGATTTCAGTAATGGGAACGCAAAGAAGGCGAGCTGAGTCGAGGCGAGGCGAGCTGGTACTGTCGGTGGAAAAACAGCATTACAGTATGTTATTAAAGCTCTCTTTGGGTTCTTAAACCTGCCTGCTGTGTGTCTGCATGTTGGTCCTCACCTTTGTGCAAACTACACAGTTGTATTGTGAGCACAGCGAGTCTTTTAGTCAGATATAGACACCAGAACTGAATGTGACAAATAAAACAACATACTGATATAACTGATGACTGCTCACTCTCTCTCTGCAGTCCTCTCTAAACTCTTATGCAAACCACACACACACACACACACACACACACACACACACACACACACACACACACACACACACACTATCTAATCACACAGCGACTTTACTTGATGGCTCCCTATTGGCAGCAAAACAAATCGGCATAATGCCATCAGCAGCGTCTTCTCCATGTCACCTGTAATCACTTTGCCCAAACACCACGTCCCACCTGTCAGACGCCTCCGTCGGCCTCATTTTCCTCTCCACTGATTGGTTTGGTGCTGGTTTCTCTCATTTCCAACTGAATTCTCCCGTGTGTGATTTTGTTTTTTTCACAAAATCTCAACTTTACATCAGAAGTTTCTTCCAGCGGGAACTTTTGCAAATTATAAATAGCTGACCAAGTTTAAATAAAAAATAGCTAACGTCCAAGTTTGAGGGATCGCGGAGGCTTACATAGAAACTCATTTTGGTAAATATGCTCTGAGTCAACTGAATTTATGCATTGAATGTCTGCCTGCTGCACTTGCAGATTTCCCATCTTGGGCCTGGCATCGTTCAGTGTGGCTGTAATGAGAGATGGAAGTGGAAGTAGTGTGCTGTTTATTTCAACCATCTGTGACTGGCCTGAGAATTCCCTTTAATAGTATCCAGCGCAGGAAGAAAACGACTGAGTCGATCTGCGTCGAGGAGGCGAAGTGCTCGTGGTTTCACTTCTACTGTAAGATTTGTTCCGTAAGTGACAAATTAAAAATCTCTCAGATATTGTGTCTCTCTTGGAAAAAAATGATAAATAATAAATGTTGCTGGTGTGCTCGTGGTGTAAACATTTCATCATTTATTTTGTACCGAAGGCAAAAATATGAGAAAAGTTTTCAAAGATATAAAAAAGCAAAGAAAAATGTGGGATCACCTTTGGACGAAACTTAATTTCCACAATGTCTTTGCTGGATTTCCTCCATGAAACAACCTCTAACTGAGATGTGTTTCAGACTATGCAGATGCATTTTGAAATGCATGCTGGGAGCAGAAGCCTCGGAGGAATGTGTCGTCTGCCTCGGTGAGGTCCTGCTGGGTGTTTTGTAAGCTTTTATGCCATTAAACCAAGCGCGCCCCGGGGACAGAGGAGGCTGAGCTGAGCTGAATTGTGTCGTCCTAAACTGCTTTAACTCCGTACAGGTGGTCAATCATCCCGTCTTTAAATAGCAGCGCAGCGTGTAGAGGCCGCATGTATTTATGATGAAGCTACCAGCGTGCTCCACTTCTGGGCGGCTGCTCAGGTTTCAGCCGCACACACCTCCTCGCTGTCTCGCCATCTTTTATTCACTTTGTTTAGAGCTTTCGCTCCGTTGCCCCATTTCTCTCTTGTAGTGTCAACTGTGTCTGAAGGGAGAGGGAGGCTTTTTGTGAATAGTCAAGGATGGTTTGGAGCTAAAGTGTCTCATTCTGATTTAAGAATTAACATCTCCATCTGGCTGACACGGAATTTATACGACTAATTATATGCTGTGCAGGGGCGTCGCCCAAAATACACGGCCCTGAACATAGGCTCCACAAGAAATTGTACTCACTCATAGATACCAGCCACCTGAACACGCCTATCCAGATCAGAACCAACGGGTTCTATTCTGAGTTGAGACCCATCCTCCATCAAAGTTTCATGGAAATCCGTTGAAACCAACCAACCAACCAACGAACATCAGTGAAAAACATTTGGTTGGTTTGCATTTAGAATATTCATCATTTACAGTCGGCTGAATCAAATTGTCCTTTTAAAAAAAGTGTTTTGGCACGAACTGCTAACACATGTGGGATGTAACCTTCATGTTAACGTTTTTTTAGTTATGAAGTTGAGGTCTTTGCAAATGACAGCGTCTTTGTTTTTGTCTTGCATAGATAATACTGGACGACATAGACATTATTGTGTTGCACGTTTCTGAAGTTGAAGTGACGGCTGCTGCTGCTGATCTCTGTTCGGTTAATGTGAAGTTGTTGTTTTGTTCCCGGGTGACACAAAAAACAATAAAGTTTCTTTTATTCTCTAAAAGACGGGGCAATTGTCTAAGAAGTCTCGTATGTCAGATGCACTTTTCATGGTCTAATAAACATAAATTAATTGGTTATTATGACAAAACAAAGTTGAATGATTTTAAAATTGCCATATTTTGAAGAGGTGACCAACAACGTCATTCAGCATTTTAAAAAAAGTGAGTGAGTTGATTATCATCACCCAGTTTTTGTAATGTCATTATAATGTTTATATTATATGTAATCCATTACTGCCTCACCCTGGCTTTGTATCATTATCATTCATTCATTGATGTACTAATTTGCCAGTTAGTGTGAATAATCACAAGTTTTACAGTTGAAAATGTCACAAATAGAAAATGAAAATAGTTTCCTGCCTTTATATTTTTCACATTACAGATAACGAACGGCTTTAATGGCTCCTTCATTTTCAATAAGCGCCTCGGATCAATCAACAAAGACTCAAACTGAAGAATCAAACATCTTTAAAATAAATATCCAGTGAGCATTTAAACTTTAGTAAGGTTTGAATAAGTATTTTATAAAGAACAAAGTTTGGACCGAAGCAAAGACTTGTTTATAATTCCGGCTCCATTCAGGCGGGCGTCTGCAGAGGCTGCACAGGAGAGGAGCTCTCGCCTGCTGATTCAAAGGTACAAGCGATGCCCGATATTGCTAAAGTGCCTCTGAGCCAGGACAAGACATTCTTCCTGCTTCCTGTACCTCTGGTATTCATGTGAATGCCTCCGCGGCTCTGTCTCTGCAATTCTAATTTTAAAATTTCAAGTGAAAAGCAGTGGCATCGTGTCCTCGGAGGGAGAACACATATAGTGAAGGGATGCCGAAAAAAAAAGGCAGTTTTGCTCGAGGCGAGGTTGGTTAAAAGTAGACGGATGAAAGCCAAAGGAAAATAAATGCAACATAGAGGCACAAGGCTGTAATAAGAACCGGGCCTTCTTAGATACAGCGCATACGTAATGCAGGTCCTGATTCGGCCCTGCAGCTGTGTGTGTGTGTGTGTGTGTGTGTGTGTGTGTGTGTGTAGGACTGTTTGTGTTTTTGTTCATGATCACAGAGTGAATTCTTTGCACGTCCTGTTCTTGATAAGTGAAGATCATCTGGTCACTTTTTGACTCATCACCTCAGCGAGTGCTTTATTTATTCTCTGTGTGGATGTGAAGCACGACGTAGACTTGTAGTCAAGACCGCCTAAACCGAGACCAAGACACTACCAAGACCAGAGAGTATCAAGACCAAGACCAAGTCAAGACCAAGACTTGTTCAGCTCGAGACCGATACCGAGACCAAAAAAGACTAGTTCTTTTGCCATTTTGCATGAGTTGTAGAACCCGCACGCAGGTGCACCAAAAAATGCATTAAATTAAATGCAAAATACAAATAGTTTATAGTACAAATAGTACAAAATTGTACTTCAAATTGTACCTTAACAAGAGGAAGAACTGGTCACCTTGATGTGTGCAATGGCATCTCAATTATAACACACTTTATCAAGTTGTAGTTGTAGCTGTAGTTCAGTGGGACAAGAACAATATAACACAGACATCACAAAGAACAGATACATAAACATATACATTCAAACTGTAGAACAAAAGGCAGACTACATCATGAATGCATTTATGTCTTGAGTAGACTTGTAGTCAAGACCGCCTAAACCGAGACCAAGACACTACCAAGACCAGAGAGTATCAAGACCAAGACCAAAGACTGTCGAGGCCGTGACAAGACCAAGACCACGGAAAAGTGGTCTTGAGACTGAGACCGGTCTCGAGAACTACAAGTCTAGCACGACGCAGCAGACACACACACAAAATCCATCCTGATCAAAGGTCCCTGAAGAAAATAAGAATATTAATATCGTTTAATTTGCTCTTGTTCCATCTGACACAGAAATGAAAACACCTGCACACCTGGAGACACAGCTGAGAGGTGATAAAGGTGAAGACAACAGCCACCTTCTCCCATCACCTTTCTGTCCGTGCATGCTGGCAACACAAACAGAAGGAGGCGCTGTTGCTCATCTTACAACACAAAAAAACAACCCTCCCATCATGTAACCGCTCTCTGAGCTCAGAGCCATTCATCTGGTCTGCAGGCAGCAATTCTGCTCAAAGACTTTGACTGTAAAAAGGCTCCAAAATTGAATTATACAAACACGCTGCAGTCATCAAACTGGGATCAACACAGAATCTGCAGCGTGCAACAAGTCCTGTGTTCACTTATGCATTCAGACTAAATGTCATGCAAATTGATGCAGGCTGGGGGTCAAGATTATTATAATGATGGCACAAAGATGGATGCAGCTAAAACTGCTGTAAACGCTTCAGACTGAGTGTTTGGAGCAGTTTGACCCCTGACAGCTCGATTTGATCCGACTTGACTGATTTCTGTTATTTAGTGCGTCTTCAAACTTTTCCTTTTTCTTCACCGAGCAGCCTGGAACTGGCCCATAGACTCCGTGTGTGTGTGTGTGTGTGTGTGCGTGCAAGGCGGGGGGAGTAGCCATGAAGACACCACCCAGCTCTGGAAGGGAGGGTGAGGAGAGGAGAGGAGAGGGGAGGAGGAGAGAGGAGAGGGAGGAGAGGGGAGGAGGAGAGGAGGGAGGAGAGAGGAGGAGGGGGGTGAGATGCTCGCTTCAGCACCGCGGACAGCTCCGGTACAGGCAGCAGCAGCGCGCGGGTCGCTCCTCTCCTCTCCGCGGCTCCGAGGACACAAAGCAAACTGTGATTTTTATTTAGTATTTGTGTGATTATTCTTTCTGCTCACATCTCTGGAAGTCCTCCGTCCGTCCGGAGAACCATCACAGGACTCCCGAGGTTTTTTTTTTTTTTTTTTTGCGTGAACGATCCCCGCTCAAGTTTCTCGCCCCTGACACGCACCGAGCCTCCCGCACCGCCCGGGAGATCCGCTGCTGCTGCTCGAGGGGGAAGTTGAGGAGGAAGCAGAAGTGTCATCAGCTCCTTCGTCTGTTCGGACTAAAGCCTCAAAGAACTTATTGGACTTTAATTTTTATCTTATTTTTTATGGTTTCTGCTGCGTAATTTTCTGGATTTCTATCTGTTGGATCATACTCAGAAAAAAAAGAGAAAAAGGCAAGAAAGAAGACAAGTTTCTCTTTGATTCCGTGTCACAGGCGTCCTCTTCCTCTTCCTCTTCCTCCCACTGATGCTCTGATTCCTCCTCAGCTCAGATTCATCACTCTGCCATCTTCCTGCTGAACACTGCCGGGTGCTCACAGCCATGGGCGGATGGAAGCTGCTCCGTCAGGCAGCTCTGAGATGAAGCTGGAGGCCGCGCGTCCGCACAGAAGAGCCCAGCAGGACTCAGCTTAGCAACTTTCCCCGCTGATCCATCCTCCTTTTCCTTCTGTATCGTCCTCTCCTCCTCTCTGAGCCCAGGTGTGTGCAGCTGCTGGATGACGGAGACGATGGCGCTGAGTGGGAACTGTAGGACTAACCCCAAAGAGCAGGCATCAGTTCAGAACAGTTTCCCAGATGTGGTCGAGCTGAACGTCGGCGGGCAGGTTTATTACACGCGTCACTCAACTTTGGTGGGCACCCCGAGCTCGCTGCTCGGCAGGTTGTTCTCCTCCAAAAAAGACGCGTTCAACGACCTGGCGAGGGACCCCAAGGGCCGGTACTTCATCGACAGAGATGGCTTTTTATTCCGCTACGTGTTGGACTACCTCCGAGACAAGCAGGTCGTCCTGCCGGACCACTTCCCCGAGAAAGGGCGGCTCAGGAAAGAGGCGGAGTACTTCCAGCTGCCCGACCTGGTGAAGCTCCTGACCCCCGATGATCTCAAGCACAGCCCGGACGACTACTTCCACAGCGACTATGAAGACGGCTCGCAGGGGAGCGACCACCGGCAGTGCCCGCCGCCCTCCCTCGTCCCCGCGGACAGGAAGAGCGGCTTCATCACGGTGGGGTACCGGGGGTCGTGCACCATGGGCCGGGAGAGCCAGACCGACGCCAAGTTCAGGAGGGTACCTCGGATACTGATCTGCGGGAGGGTGGCTCTGGCCAAAGAAGTTTTCGGGGAGACCCTGAACGAGAGCCGGGACCCGGACAGGACCCCGGATCGGTACACGTCCCGGTTTTACCTCAAGTTCAAGCACCTGGAGAGGGCTTTCGACATGCTGTCCGAGTGCGGCTTCCAGATGGTCGCCTGCAACTCGTCCGTGACAGCCTCGTTCGTCAACCAGCACACAGAGGACAAGATCTGGTCCAGCTACACAGAATACGTCTTCTACCGTGAGTGACACCTTTATTACAATCTTTATTCCCTCTCTCTCTCTGTCTCTTTACGTACATGAAGTTGGAGTCTCCACTAGGAGGCGCACTTGCTTTAAGCGGTTCCTGGGATGGGCCTCTCCAGCAGAGGACCACCCCTCTCCTGAATGATGTGGGTGGATATTGTGATGATCACAGCTGCCTCCACCTGCTTCTGTGACCTAGATCCTGAGATTGTGTCTCTGTTTGCTACTTGGAAAGAGTGGAAAAGGCTTCAGACACACCTGTCAGTGACCTGTAGTTAGCCCACATCAAACAGAGTCGAGCCTGCGAGCTCCTTCGGTGTGTGAAGTTTTGTCTCAGGCCTGTGGAACAAAACCAATTAGAGATCGGTGCTGGTAATTGGGGTTAAGCTGCTCTGGCAGAGATGAAGCCTTCACAGCAGCAGGCCAGTTCCCGTCTTAACCTCGGTGTGTTCAGGACTCTTACAGCGTGTTGCAGCATTCAGTTTGTATTTCACCAGATTTAGAAAAAAATAATTACTTCACTCCCACCTGAGCAGTTGTCAGTTGTCGACGCTCGCCGTTTCCCATCTCGGTGCAATTTTCTACTCCACCTCCTCTTTTGACTTTCATCTATCCGATCCTTTCAACTTCTCGTATTTCCTCCCGGCTTCCTTATTGCATTTTTTCCGCCCATTTCTCCATTTCGCTGCTCACTGGCTGGTGCAAAATCTGGCGTGAGAGCACCGGCGAGGAGGAGATTGTGGTGCCGTTCGTGAGATTTTATGAAGCAACGAGATAATCATCATACTCTCTGGTCTGACGGTGTATAATTTATCACAAACTCTAAAAGAGAAGCCAGAGTGTGAGTGTGTCCTCAGTAAGTGTCTTATTCTTCTCAGATGCTTTAAGACAAAGATTGAACTGGAGTGACCTCAGAATAAGTAGCAGCGGCCTTTTATGAGAGGAAAGAATTGATTGTTGTAACTCAGACTTACACAGGTTCATAGAGTCTGAACACATCCTGCAGGACAACGAGTGAGAGCCACACACGTTATTCTATATATCTGACAAAACTGTGCACATGTAATGCAACTGACCACGCCTGTTTTTGCTCGCCAAGATAGTTGCATCCCTTCATTTGTCTTTTCTTAAAGGGGCGCTGTTGTGCACGAAGCCGGTCGCTAGCTGATGTTAGCGGACTCTGTTTCTAAACGGAGTCCGCTAACATAACTCTCATGTTGCTTTCTGTTAGCGAACCAAGAGAGGAACTCCAGAACCTGCATGAAGTCACATTCTTTGGACCGCCGAGTCCTTCACGAGGAAATCCACAGTACAGCAGCATTAAAGAACTTAAAGAAACCTTAAAGCAACAGCTTCAGAGTCCTGTTGATGGTTCAGTGTCTTGTAACAGGCTGAATGGTGTCTCTAGCCCCTTTTAGATAGAAAAGGTGGCACATGTGCAGCAAGGTAAAGGCTGCAATGTGCCTCCTTGTCTGTCTAAAAGGGAGGTGTAATATTCCTCCTTTTCCAAACAGCCTCCACTTTTCCTCCTCTGGTAGGCGTCAACATGTGACGTGACGTGAAGCAGGAAGTTGGGCGTGAAGAGAAGCAGGGCAGTTTCTGCTTTTCTCCCAAAATCCTCTTCCCGTTTAACATTGGGGCTTATGGGGCAGTTGCTGGAGTTTGTGTCGGTTAGACGCAGATAATTCAAAAACCGTACATCCTCCCGATAAAGTGGACACGTTGCCAGACAGAAGACAAGTGTGGCTACGTTCTTGGAAAATATCACTATTGTAGTGTGAAATCTGTGGCTAGGATCGTCATCTAAAGAAACATTTTCGGAGAGTTTTTTCAGGCTCCCCCACTCTGCCAGTTGGTGCTGCGCAAACATTCCGCAATACACACTCATTGAAAATCCTGAATTTTTTCGAAATCACTCACGATCAATTAAGGGTCACCGTTCAAAAACTAAACATCGTAGAAAGAAAGTTCAAATACAACTCAAATAGATGAGACTTGTGCCTACATTTTAAAGTTTGAATGGTGTCTCTAGGTCAAAGTCTGCCAGAGCAGGAGATGTTTGAAAAACGTTGATGATTTTGCGACTTTTTTGACCCCGTCCCATTCATTCCTTATGGGAAATTTTTCGCAGTTTGTCTTCAAAATAAGAGCTTTATATTGCACCCCATCGGAGTTTAGAACTGGGTTCTTAGCGGGGGGCTTTTAATTTGAAAGTAGCGACCGCTATTAGCTCGCCGCTACAACAACAAGCGGACAACCAAGACAGCTACAGAGAGCGAGGAGACGCTAGCATCTCCCGGATCTCAGCGGCTTTCCAGCTGCTCATCTTCGTGGATGAAGTGACGAACTGACTGCTGTGATCAGCTGTTTCCTGGTTTTAAAACTCCCGGCTGTGGGTGCGCAGCAGTGCACGTCATCCACACCTCCGCCCATCTCAGCATTTGCCACCACATTGAGAGACAGAGACAGATTTTATTATGTTTTTATTAGGCTATGTTTGCATGTTATGCTCACATATGGCCAATAAAAAAGAGATTATCACATGTAAACTGCAACAAATTGTGACATTGAGCCTCTTTAAATATGTTCTTTTGCCCACAGAAGCCTCATTAAATGTATTTAACAGTTGCACAACAAGGCGTTGACCCTATTTTGCTCATTAGTGACACTATTTTAACACATATGTGAAAATGTGTTATGTTAATACCCCAGAAGTTTAACTCCAGTCCTGCTACATGACACCATACAGCACAGCAATGCATTCTGGGCCGGCTGCAAATGAAACAGGAGAAAGCTGCCAACGACACTGAAATCGATGTGTCAAGGCAGCTTTATTGATATTCAGTAATAACACAGTGAAAGTTTCTGCTCTCACAGGCGCAGAGGAAGTTATGCTTTATTGGCCTTTTGAAAAGATTATAATCCAGTAAAGAGTTGTGACTGATCTCTCCGGGACCGGTTTCTGTCGAGCGAGCAGCACCGGGCGGATGAACTGGGCTCCTCGTTGGTATCTGAACGTCCCTCGCAGTCCCAAACCGCCTCATCAAACCGCCCTCGTTTCCAAGTAATTTGTGATCACAGAGCAGACAATTTCAGCACTTTGTATGCAATTGTAATGAAGCGGTGGACGCTGTTTTAATATTCATAGGAAACTATTGCTGTTCCAGAAAGAGAGCTTCTAACCCAGTTCTGTTTAACGCTGGCGCCGCCGTCTCATCTCGGAGCCCAGTCGTCCAGATGTTTGGCGAGTGAGCACAGTTACGGGTCGTTATGCAAACATCCTTAAAAGACTGCTGGTTTTGTTTGTGGTGTGGAGCACAAAAGGCTGAAGTTGTATTTTATGACATTCACAAAAAATATCAATCGCATATCTACAATATTTTATTCATCTCGTTCCAAGATGTCCACGCAGCGAGCGGGACGGCGGCCAGGTGGTCCGCTGAGCTGTGCATCCAGCGGCACCTCGGGGGAAACCGCCGCCAGCCCCATAAATCACACGAGTCAAATGATCACATGGTCGCAGAGCGAGCGGGAGAGAAAACAAGCAAACAGAGCAGAGAGCAGGAACACACGAGAGCGAGTCGCTGGGCTGCTGCCAGCCTCAATGAGCTCGGCGTTAACGGCCTGCATGAAGCCGCTACAATGACTGGATGGCTCTTGGCTCCGCTAACCCCCAGAAGTAGCGCTAACAAGCCAAATCAAGTGGTGGTGGGGGCTGCTGACACACACACACACAGACACACACACACACTGCACACACACACACACACACACCTTGTTTATGCAATATCTGGCAGTGTGTGTGTGCGCTGCCTCTGCAGGTCTCCTCTTGCTTACTGACAAACAACAACTGCTTCCCGGCTTTGTTGACAAATGTTCAGCTTGTTGGAGGGCGCAGGCGCACGGCGAGGGCGAGGGCGCGAGCAGATGCGTTCGGCCTTTATGTCAACACACACGGGGTTACACAGAGAGCCTACACGCAGCCACGCAAGTAAACACACACTCACGCAGATGGGAGAGTTTGCGTACAAACACACACACACACACACACACACACACACAGGTGAGCGGAGGGCTCGCAGCTTCACGCAGGAGTTTGTTAAACGCTGCAGTCACCCAGTAGATTAAATGTAGTCGCTGACAGCCTCTTGTTTATCTGCCTGTCACATTTTTGGAGCGCTCATCACCCCCCTCTCCCTCTTCCTCGCCTCCCTCGCCTCTCCTCTCCCTCTTCTCCTTTCATGTCTTCTCGTTTTGCTCGAGTCAATCACACCCGGCTCGTCTCTCTCGTCTCGCCTGCCTCTTCCCAGCCTCAGCTCTGCTCGGAGCGCCACAGGGGCAGGGAGCAGCGTGGCGGCACCGGTTGCCTTTACAAGCCTCGCTGCACCGTCACGCCTGCCGTCTCGCTTCTTATTCATATCTGCGTCTGTCTGCCTGTCCATCTCCAGGATTGTTTATTTGCCTTCATCTTCAGTTGCCTCTCCTCATTATACACATGCCAGTGAGTCCGTCTTTCTTATTTACTGGCTCTCTATTGGCCATATTGGAGGTCCTGAGGTCAGCAGCGACTGATTGCGACTCTCGCATTGTGTTTGAATGTTAACTAAATGCAGTATATTCCCATATGTGTGTCCACATTCTTTGTGTGACTCAGGCAGGACTTGATGACGGTTTCCCCCATCATCAACAATCATGCAAATCTTGATTGGCGCCACTGTCCTCGAGCTGGAGTTCATCCCTAGACGCCAAACTGGCGGTCCTCTGCTCCTCAGGGACGGGTCTTTTTCTGGGAAGAGGTTTTCCCAGCTCGTGCAAAGTCCTGACCTTGACCTCATTGATCCTCTTTAGGATTAACTGGAGTGTCTCGTTATTAGCACATACTCGCAAAAATAGTGGGAGGGTGAGGCTTGTATTTTTTTCTCGGGTGTTTAAGATGCTATAGACGATCGCTACTGTACAGATAACTGTTAAGGCTCTTCAGTGTTTCCCCAGCAGGTCTCTGGGGGGTTGAGATGCTACAGAGAGCTGCTGCTGTACAAATAACCTGTTATGATCCTTGTATGGTCCCCTTTTGACCAAGGGGACCATACAGCTGCTGGTTCAGGACCAGTGCTCACTCTGGAACCAATTCTTTGCATTTCGACAGCCAAAGAAAGGACAAACTAAAACTGCTAATGACCGCCATTTTTTAAAAACCAGAGCAATGTACAGTAGCATGTTCTGGTTTATCCATGGGAGAATAAAGAAAGGATTTTCACTATGGACACCAAATGGTAGCAACAGTAGTCTGAGGACCAGTCATGTTAATGTAGACACCTTAAAGTAGTGATTCTCTGAGGAACTATTCCAGTCCAGGGTGAAACGTTTTCTATTTGACCTCAGAGAAGCATAAAAAGCATTCAACAGCTTTTGCCATTAGAGTAGTGTTCAAGATATTTACAATGCAAACATTTTCATTTACTTCCTTAAATTCCTCTTGATAGCAAACACGTGTGACTGAACACATCTGGTTGGTGGTCGGCTGCAGAAAGACAGCGTGGACACTGAAGCTGCCAGAGAAAGGTCTGTTTCTCCACGTGGAACCATCGGTGTTTTGGGTAAATGACTTTGCTTCGGGGCACATAGTTCACTTTCACTTCCTGTTTGACTCTCATCACTTTGCAGGCTGTCAGTTCTGAGCTCCATGTTTTTCTCTCCAGAGGTCTGATCCTCCTTTATCTCCTTCAGTCCTGGTTTTGCTTGTTATCCGTCGCCCTGGATCCTGCACTCCTCTGATTGTACCTATCAATCTCCTCTCTGTTTTTTGGCTAAATTCAAATTCTGGGTGGCCTCTGCAAGCCTAGAAGGCAAATGTATTTACCAATTTGTTGCATGGCTGGAGCGGCTGATAATTAATCATCTCTGTTGACAGTTGATTCTGTGGTATTCACCGCAGGGCCCGACAGAGCCGACCGCATCAGAACCGCCGAGCAACACAACAACCGTGTTTCTGACGTCTCCTCATAGGACGAGAAAATCATATTTTCCTGCTCAGGATTTATGTCCCCGGGCTTTATTTTAACCTCGGCTAAACATGCCGGAGTGAAGTGCTCGTCATTACAAATGCCCATTTTCCTCTGACCATGTGTGCTGATGTGTGACACACTGCGCCATTAGCTTGTTGCACACAGATGAGTAACTCCCTGCGCAGCAAATGTGTTTTGGCAGGTGGGAAGAAAAGGGTTATGGTAATGGTTACGATGCCCGTGTGCGCCGATGCGTGACCCATGTTGCACTACCTGGGGCATTCGCACACCCGTCGAGCCGCTGGCTAAACACACCTGGTCTCCACACACATATGCATCATCGCCGTATGAAACGACGGCGAGCTCGTCTCCCGGCCCAAACGCTGACGACATTAGCAGCGGCGGTCCCACGCTGCAGGCCTGCAGGAAGTGATTAGCCGAGGAGCAGACAGGCCGCGACAGCTCCGAGGAGAGTCCTGATGGGGACAGCTGCTACCCTGGCCTCGGCTCCACGGGGGAGTCCAGCGCCACACACCTCCACTCTGCATTATTCAGACGGAGACGGAGAGGAAGGAGCGAGGAAGCAGGTGGAGAACAAGGTCTGATGTATGAAAGAAGAGAAAAACACTGCTGCTGGTGATGCTTTTTACTGCCACTACTTTTTTTTTATCGCCATGACTGTTACTTTCATTGCCTCGCTGCTGGAAACAACCAGCAGTACTTTTTATACTAGTACTGTTATATTTAGTACTACTGCAGCCACCCGATGGCTACAAGTACTGCGACACCATCAATATTACTACTTATACTGCAGATATTCTGTCAATGCAGCTTGAAAATGTAGATTTTGTACTTTCTGTTCATGCAACATCTCTGTGCATGAGGTTTCTTCCAACTTTCCCCCGTTAAAAGGTTTAAATTCTCAACATGCTGTCCACAGTTGATGTGATTGTGATTGCAGGCCGTATAAATACAATCGATTTTATTTGATACTTCTGTTTGTACATCCAGCTACCTGTCTTTATTGTCACTTCGTAAAAGAGAACGAAGAAACAAAGCCACATAAAATCAACAGCAAACGCAATAAAAACAAGGTTAAGAGTATAAAAGCAAGGCCGCAGCCGTAAAAGTGACACCGTCGATAATTCACTTTTTTATGGACATCGTCAGGAGGGTTTATAAAAATGACAGTTTGGAAAGATGAGAGTCTCAGTGTTCGCTCCGCTCAGTCGCCAGGAGGAAATGTTGGCAGTACATACCACACAAGCCAGTGACCACAGTTCAAGACTGTGTTTCAATATTTTAAAGTGTGAAACTGCTGGATAATCCTGACGAGGGACCGAGGCGTTTCAACATCTGTCAGCTTGATACCAGTGAATTTTTATTCTTCCTCACCCCAGCTGTTACAGCCACAACACAACACACAGCTGGCTCTCCCTCGTGACCAGCAACATGTGAAGAGGACGCTCAACACACCCGAGTACAAGTCTGCTACAAGAAATGATTTTTATTTACAGATAATACCAAAAAACTATGGGAGGCTGGAGGCCGTGGTGAACAAAAGGATGAATGAAGTCTGGGCCAGCTGCACAGTGCAGGACCCAGAACTTAACATCGACTAAGCTAACAAACAAAGAACGAAGAACATCCTCAAAGGAGAAGGCAAATGAAACTCTAAGACAGTCTGGACTGCTCGGTCTGGAAGGGAGCTCCTTCTCCTCCAGCCTCCCTTAAATACAAGGCAGAGCCTAATCACCTGATTAGGAGCACCTGAGAGAGGAGGAGAGAAAACTAGAAAGGTTAAGTTAAGCCCTGTTTACACGAAGGGAAAACGCAGATATTTCCAGGCGGTTTGGCCTCTCATTTACACGAAAACCCCGTTTTTATCACAGAAAACGATTATTTCTAAAAACTCCGGGCAAAGTGGAGAATTTGGAAAACTCCGGTTATGTGTTGTCGTGTCAGCTGGGAGAAACGGGGTTTTAGCTTCTCACGCTCATTAGGCTATGTGCCAGAAAATGCTTAACGTCATGTGAGCGTTGTTTTGAAAGGAACAGGAAGTCGCTCGTGTTATTCGTTGTTGTTGATTCTGAGGATTCTGATTGGCTTGCATGGCTTTATCCTTCTCCCTACACTGCCGCCCAGAGGTTTGGCAGAGTTAGAATGGCGCTCGACGGCGTATTTATGCGGGTTGATGGAAATGACAACTTTTTTGAAAACGAAGGGGGGAAATATTCGTTTCTCTAAATACCCTGCTATGGATAAACGTGGACTAAGACAGTCTGCTCGGTCTAAAAGGGAGCTCCTTCTCCTCCAGCCTCCTTTAAATACGAGGTGGAGCCTAATCACCTGATCAGGAGCACCTGAGAGAGGAGGAGAGAAAACATAGAAAGGTTAAGTTAGTGATATTCTTCTTAATCATAGTCAGAAACGATGCAAAATTACAAGAGTGACACTTGCTGATGCTGATCCTGCAACAACCTGAGGGTTTTCTCTACAAAAACAGTATTCTGTATTTATGAATGTACAGAACATGTTGCTGCCTTTTATAGAGAAATTGTTGTAGTGAGCTAAAACCGATGTAAGCTTGCCTTCTCTTCCTCAGTATGAATCGGAGCTGCTGTGTTTCGTACAAGCTGTAGGCAAAGACGAGACTTTTAACCGAGTCAAAAATACAGAATTGTTCAGAAATAAAAGACGACCTCTTTCCCTTCCTCACTGAGACAATAAGAAAACTGCTCCACACTTCAGCTGCAAGACACAAAATCTTATAACGTAACTGTTAAAATTCTGTTTGTCAAAAAAAGGACATTTAATTTAAAGCAGCGCCGGCGAGCGGAGCGGCAGGGAGGGGAGGAGATTCAGTGTGAGAGCAGTGAAGGAGTGAGTGATGGGAAGTTAAACCCTGGATGTAGTTGAGGGTAAACAGAAAATGAACCCAATTTTCACTTGTGAAATAGAGTTTACTCACCTTTTCAAGACGAGAGAGAATAAGCTCCAGTACACAGACGAAGGAGGAAGCTCCATCCTAAAACAATATGTGTGTTTGCATTTACATCGCTGGTTGTTGATTGATTTCTTTTTAAAGCGCTCGCAGTGGGAGGAGCAGGCTGAAAGGTAAGAAGAGGACAGTTAAGATGAAATTGTAAATGAAGGGCGAGAGGGTCATATGGAGAGAAGATAGACTTTCTTGTTTGTCTAGCCTCCCCTTGACCTTCTCCCATGGAAGCTTAGTGTAGCTACGTAGCGTAGATTCCCATAATCCCCGGCCTCTGGAGGATGTGGGGAACTACAGCGCTGTAGTGGAGAGAGAGGCAGAAAGAAAAGAGCGAGTGAACACCGGAGCATCAACAACAAGCTCCCCTAAGCCCCCCGCGCCTCCCGCCTCTCCTCGCCGTCTATCAGCCCATTTTCTCCTCCTCTGTGACTCTTGACACTCTATTCTCTCTGCGGCGGTGGGCACGCTTGATATAATGCTGATGCTCTTCCCCTGTTGTGTTGGAATAAGTGCTCCGCGGTGCGACGAGGTGTGCAGCGTCTGCCGTAATGACAGAAACTGCAGCTGGAGAGGCTCTCCGCTCACCGGCTGGCTGCTGCAATGCATCAACGCCTTGATGGAGCCGCTGTATGTGTGCGTCCAGATTGGCTGGATACACAACGTAAAGGACACAAAGAATGCCTATCACATCAGTAATTGCATCGCCTAATCATACCAAACCACACTCCGCCATGGGAGCGTGTGTCACAGCGCAGATTAATGGAGAGGAGCTGCTGAACATCCGGTTGGAGAAATTCTGCGAGGAAGAAAAAGCTTCTATAGCCTATAATTTCTGATCGCAGTGGGAAATACTGTCTGAGGAATGATTCAAACATACCTACAATCCAAATTCAGTTGGGGGCCTTCATAGAGTACATTTAGTGCATCTTCACAGGTCCTGTTGCTGAATGCAAAATCGAGGAACTTGTTTTTTAATCTTACTTTTGATTCTGTTTTGTCTGACAGCTTTGATTAATAATTGGTCTGTGAATATTCTCATTCATCCAGGTCAAAGTTATCTCAAGGAAATTGAATCGAACGCAACTGGATTTGGTTTTTGTCTTGAAGACGTTTCACCTCTCATCCGAGAGGCTTCATCAGTTCCTGCTCGCTTGACTAGGCTGGGACTAGTCCAACTAGCCGGTGTGGAGGTCCAGCTATTTAACCTCTCAGGAGGCGGGCACAAGGCCACTGAGGCCTCTGGGTCGTATGTGCTCCATTATTGCCAACGACAGTCGTTAGTATGGTCGTTGGGGATGGTGGAAAGTTGGTTTCGACTTCGTTAGTGCTCTATTGTGTTGTAACGACAGTCATTAATTAATAATTACTTTGCAGATTACAATTTTTCATACCCTTTCTGTCCACTGAAAACCACCTGTCTCAAAATCTGGTGATTTTAAATTCAAAGTTTTCTGTTAAACTGAACGATTAAACTCCTACATCTTCAAGCGGAAATATCCTCCTGTCGGTGCCACTGTCACAAGCACAGCGTTAGCACCGTGGCTAACACCAGCAGCCTGGCTGATGTCCATTGATTCCCAATTTCACCTAGAGACCCTGATATCAATGCAATGAAAAGTAACAGTAAAACACCGGTTTGTACTAAAGGTGACATATTATGCTCATTTCTGCTTCTTGACATGGTTCCTTGATGTCCACATGGAATGTTAGTAACATGCTTTGGTCGAACAAACTGAAGGATTGAGCACAGCAAGGTTCTTTACGCACCAGTTTCACAGCCCGGTTTGAGTGCCTTTCCCTTTACATGCTAATGAGCTACTGCGTGCGCCGCCCAAAGACGGTATTTGCACCGCCCACTTCTTGCTGCCGGCGGAAGACGTGAGGAAGAGGAGGCAGGCAGGTTTACTGATCTTTTCGAAAGAATGAAAAGACTCAGACACAACACCAGAGCTCTCTCTGTCGAGTGAATGGCCATCCATTCACCTTCAAAAACCATCCCCTGCCTCCTCCGTCAGCGGGGATGGTTTTCTTTTGCAGTGTAGAGTTTCCACAGTTGTTCCACTGTTACCTGGGGATAGCGACCGGGGAAAACGATGCCTCTTCCTGTTCTGGTTGCGCAGCTGCGGATGCTTTTCCTTTGTGCCGTAACGCTCCCTTCATTTCTCCGGGACACATTTGTTCTGGTGTGCAGGCTGAATATTATATTGAAAGTGAGGTTTGTAGGGAACCAAGTTCTTTTTACAGAATCAGTGTTTACTTCAGTAGAAGCAAAACAGTTGTGTATTCCAGTTTAAGTAATCTACCTGCAGACGGCGTCCAGCACTGTGTCACCATGTGTTGCAGTCAGCGTGGTCAGAACCATCAGGACAGTCTGATAAGTGGTTCTGGTGTTTTCTCACCTGTTCGCTCCAGAGCTCAGCTCCTCACTTAACTCCACCTGCCCCTCCATTCATCTCCTCCAGTCTGAGGACAGTGTGACTGATGAAACAGCCGGTCAATATTCGGACTATTAGCGCCTAAACTTTGTGATGAAACTTCTGAGTCTGATGGTGTTGTGGATCGTTCCTGATTCCTCCGCGCCTCATTAGAACCGCACATTGTCACGCACGCAGCAGCGGTCCACAGCCTGATCGAGCAGACGGTCATACCGCTGTAATTTCATTCCACGGTGCTTTACGGCTTCCCAGGGCAGAGTGTCAGTGGCATTTCATTTGTAAGTGGCAATGAAGTCTTTATGTCCATTAAGAAAGCCAGGGGCACTAATGTGGCAACTCCAGAGGAAATTAACTCCGGAGGAAATTACTGAAACCACCAATGGAAACTTCTGATGGAGGCATAATTCCAACATAAAAATATAATATCATGGCTGGTTCTGCTCAGGGGAGACGGCCGTCTGCTTACAATGTGTTTGTTTTCAGGACCGGCGCCGGAGGAGAATTCGATTGATCCAAATTTGATGTTTTACGTCATTCTTAACCTTTTGTGCCGATATTTTACAGACGAAAAAGAATGGAAACAAAAGAAGCAGTGCTGTACAAAGGACCCGAAAGTCATACTTGAGTAAAGGTAAAGATATTGTATTTAATTTCAATTTCAATTTTATTTTTGGACAATGCACATTAATGAACATCAAAAACATTTCTGTAAATATGCCGGATTATAGCAAAGCTGCTAGTTTGCATCCGTCGTCCCTGAAAATAATAAAAGGAAATACAAATATAAAAGACAGCAAATAAATAGATAAAATACAAACACACAACACAATACATACCAGACCCAGACAGGATATAACAATGCAATAAAAAGTAATGTTCAAGTCGTCTCAAGTCGCACTTTTGATGTGATTTGAGTCTGTATACTAAATATTACTTTGGTAAAAGTCAATCATACCAATAATACTGGAGTAAAAGTCTTCAACGTATCAAAAGTACAAGTAAATTCTACCTAAAACTTAGTTGCACTAAAAAAAAATGTTTACAACTCTGATGCAACATGTGATCAGGAAAGTAACTAGTAACTAAAGTTATTAAATAGATGTAGTGGAGTAAAAAGTACTATATTTGCCTAAGAATACGTAAAATCAGCAGTAAAAGGAAATACTCAAGTTAAGTACAGTTACCTAAATATCCTACTTAAGTAAAGTATTTAAGAAAATGAGTTACACTCCATCACTGTAAGACAGCCTGATGAGTAATTGTAATAAAACTGTATTAAGATACTTCCTTTCTGTTAAACAGGTAAAAACCTTGACTGTTGCTTGTGATGGTGGAGTTTAAGAATTTATAATTCTTCCATTACTGTTTAGTAATTAACTCAGTAATGTGTCAAAACAGCAGCAATCAGTGTTGTAAAAATTATACTTGAGTAGAAGTAAAGATATTGATAAAAGTCACCCATAGAATAGTACTTGAGTAAAAGTATATAAATGAATAAAGGTAATTTATTGTGTCCAAATATCACTTTGGTAAAAGTCAATCATACGAATAATACTGGAGTAAAAGTCTTCAACGTATCAAAAGTACAAGTAAATTCTACCTAAAACTTAGTTGCACTAAAAAAAAATGTTTACAACTCTGATGCAACATGTGATCAGGAAAGTAACTAGTAACTAAAGTTATTAAATAGATGTAGTGGAGTAAAAAGTACTATATTTGCCTAACGTAGTGGAGTGGAACTATAAATTAGGAACAAAAGGAAATACTCAAGTTAAGTACAGTTACCTAAATATCCTACTTAAGTAAAGTATTTATGAAAATGAGTTACACTCCATCACTGTAAGCCACCTAAATAATAATCTGTGTAATCAAACTGTATTAAGATTCTTTCTTTCTGTTACACAGGTAAAAACCTTGGCTGTTACTTGTGATGGTGTATTATAAGAATTTATAATTCTTCCATTACTGTTCAGTAATTAACTCAGTAATGTGTCAAAACAGCAGCAATCAGTGTTGTAACAAAGATACTTGAGTAGAAGTAAAGGTGTTAAAATATTACTTTGATAAAAGTCACCCATAGAATAGTACTTGAGTAAAAGTAGAGAAGTACAAGTAAATTCTACATTAAATGTAGCTATACTTCAAATTAATGTCACGTCAGGCTAGTAACAGGCGTAGAGGAGGACCCAGATGCACGGACCAAGACAGCCGGTTGCAGGGAATTTGAAAATATTTAATTCTTCTCAAAAAGGCAAAAACATGATCATGGCATGAAGACTAATACGTGGGGACAAACAATGATGCGACCCAGACAGAACAAAAACCAGGACTTAAATACATGACACAAATGAGGGAACAAGATACAGGTGAGACACGAGAGGGCAGGTGCAGATAATCAAGACAGAACAGGGAAGATGAAACATGACACAAGACTACAAAATAAAACAGGAAGTGACCAGAACTAAAAACATGAAACTTGACAAGACAACACAGAACCGTGACAATTAATTCATTTAAAAATGCACTGCCTCAGCTCTGATGCAGCATGTAATCAGGAAAGTAACTAGTAACTAAAGTTATCAAATAAATGTAGTGAAGAAAAGGTTCAGTAAAGTTGCACAAAATAGACATACTCAAGTAAAGTACAAGTACCTCAATATTGTACTTACATGTGGTACTTGAGTAATGAGAATGATTTCAGGCCGTTGCAGTTACATTGCATCTTCACCGTCTGAGGGTTGAGACTGATTACGAGTCGCTGCAGGTGTCCGACGCACAAACGACCGTGTTCAAACAGTTTACAGTGTGAAGAAAGTCTTCAGGATGAATCCGACGCCACCTGAACTCGTGCCACTGCAGAGGATTACTGCAAACTCCGACGCCGAGGCTCATTAGTAATCCCTCGGCGTCATTTCAGAATACTCAGCTGCTTGGCAGAGCATACTGTCATCACCATTTCATCCCTAAGTGGCTGTGACGCTCCCTGTCCATTAAAACACACCCACGCACACACACACACACACACACACACACACACACACACACACACACACTGTAGGCGTGTCACACACATGAGCGCCGCCCCTCCTGCACACACACATCCTTGGAAGGTGAACTTAAACAAACAGCCAGCTGATGAAAAATGACTCTCATTACCGGGAGGATTATAGATGAGGCCGCTCACTTAAACACACTTAATGTGTCTATAGATATCTGCAACTTCTCCCACCGCTGCGTTGATTCCCCGCTAACTATCGACGTGAAGCCGAGGGAGGAGGGAGGAGGGAGAGCTTACAGCCCATTTTCCCTTAATGAACCTGATATATGTCGTTGACTTCTTCTGCAGTCAAAGCGTACAAAATAGTAGGAACACCTTGATATTACTGAGCCGCATCTCAAGCTTTAGTCTGTTGCTTTCACTCATTTTTAACATTGAAGAGATTTACTGGGCAAATATATCCAGTTCTCACCTGAACACATGAGTTCAGCCTCCCCATTTCCTAGAAAGCACAGAGACTGTTGTACGTATGACGTGGCAGCTAAAGGCCGGCACACACCGGCGTCGGACGTCTGAAGCGTTAGGAGAGAGTCGGACGAGTTCGGGAGCTGCTCTGTTCGGTGTGTTCAGCTGCGTCTGATCCGACTGAACATGCGAAGTCGGCCGTCTGAAGTTGGACGCCGTCGGATACTCTGATTGGTTGTTAGCTAGCTGCTCAGTGACCGTTCTGATTGGCGGTGTGCCAGCGAATCAGCGCGGCGTGTGGGAGGGGCGGCGGAAGTGACGATGGTAAACAAACCACATAAACAGAGACGGCACAGAGTTACAAACAACACTTCACCGTTCGTTATTTTGGGGATAAACCAACGTATGTTTGGAAGCCATGGCTGTGTGGACCGAGGACTTTGAGGAGCAGCTGGCTGCCCTGGTGGAAGAGAGACCACCGTAATACGACATCACGCAAGTAATGCCGAGCTAACACTGTGTGTGCTTTGTTCTGATAAGCTACGGTCCGCACTCCGTTCCGTCATTTCCTGTTTTTATGTTTTGGGTGACTGGCACGAGACTAGCGCCACCCGATGTTTAGGAGACTTATTGCAGAACGTATACGCTGCTGTGTAGCCGGGGCGGTGTGTTTCAGTGTGACTTTTCTACCCGACGACAGATCGCGACGGAGTGGTCGGAGAAGGAAGACGTCGGAGCCGGTGTGTGGGGGCCTTAAGAGACACGTCACCACATCGGCCCGCCGTTATTTAGTTGAAAATGTTGGGTTTTCATTGGCGAGTGACTCGTGAAACAGCAGATGTCTGAAAGTACAGAGCAGGAAGAAAGAATTGCTTAGAGCCACTTTTAAAAAACGTCTTGCACGGATCAGCTCCGTGTGATGAATCTGGCCGTGGACGCTCTGACGGGGCATTGCTGAAAAAACGCTGGTTGAAAAGCCACAATAATCTTCCAGGTGTGCGCTCAAAGAAAGAATGAAGAGGGTCCTCGACTACGCTGCGGAGACGACATTGTTCCATTCAGTCTCGGCGCCCTCGCTGCCTCACTTCAGCATCACCTCACTTACAGCAGCTGCGTTTCAAAGCCAAGAATCAGCCTGACATTTATCCAAGATTATTCCATCCACACGCCTCAGATAGTTTGGCGACATGGTTTTTTTTTTCATTCAGCATTGCTCACCGGTGTTCTCGTTCACCAGCAGGCGGCAGGAAGTGCTCTGACTCAGATGGACAGCAGATTTTGGACACTTCCTCCACCGGAGCACAAGGCCGATACAGATAATTACAGATGGAATATTTGTTCCTCACATTTGAGCAGAAGAAGTTTGTATTTCACATCAGGCGAACATGAAGAGCTTTTTGGAAATTAATTAACTGTCATCCTCCAGAACAGCCTTGAATTACAGTGGAAGAAGAATGACTCCTTGTCTGCGAGAAACGATTGGATTGTAACGGATACGGACGCCAAACACCGGCGTCAGATTGTTTGGGGTCGCTCGACTGCGTCTCATCAAACACGAAGCACATCCAGCGGATTTGAGGAGTTTGCGGTTAATGACTCTGTGTTTTCTGTCTCACAGCGACGATGATTTATAGAAAACCCGAGTGTCCGCGATCATCCCACTGCCGCACTCCTGTTTACTATTCATGGTGCGATGAATAATTGAGTGCTGTTCAGAGAGGATTGCACAGTGGCAGACACACACGGGGCCTCGCTGTTTGTTTGCAAAAGTAATGTGTTGTTACCTGGGGTCCTGCTGTATGTACACATGCTACCTGTGTAACGCTCCCCTGAACACACACGCCTGTGATAATCTGTGTTATTATGGTCTTAAGACAGGAGGCTGTGCAGGAAAGCATCGAACGACCGCATGTACACAAACACCTACACACACATTATGCAGATACGATCAGACACAATGTTTACTGCAAGATTAACCCGGCCGAAGCTTTAGAGGGATTATCGAGCGGTGTGTGTCTCTCTGCGGCAACACAACACAAACACAACAAAACCTAGAAACACGTGCGTCTGCACTAGGGATGTTAACCGCTGACCGTTTGACCGATGGTTGACCGTATCAACGTTAACCGATTAATCTTGTCGGTTAAAAAAAATAAATTAATTAATTAATTAAACGCCGTCTCTGTCTCTGTCAGTATCGCTGTCACTCTTCGCCGCCGTCCCTCCCCACAACTTCCGCCTGTTCCCCAGCAACCAAATCACGTGATTTGCCATATCATTTTGTGATTGGTTGATGTGGTGGCTTTTTCCACCAATAGGAAAGGGGGTATCACGTGTTTTTTTGTTTTTTGCTTGCAAGCACTTCCTGTTTGCGGACACGTTACTGAGAAAAGTCAGTTTTTACCATTTCTTTCTGCACCAAACACCAAACATGATGGCAATATTCGCGAAAAAGCGTTGCGCACATTATTTATCACAAGTCCGGTTTTACTCGGCCTAACAACACAATTTAAAAACTGGTATATAGTTTGAAGTCTGCACTTTCGCCACAAGTTGAAACGGAGAATCAGTGAGGCTGCATCTCGCTGCTCCGTCGTCTTAAAGCGGTCACGTGATTTGGACGCGCCGGCGCGTCCGTCGACCCCAATATGACAGATCATATGGTCTTCAGCTCAGCTCGGTTGGAACTTATACGGAGGTGATACTAAAAAAGCACCACTTTAGCAGCTACCAGGTACCAGATTTCAGTAATGGGAATGCAAGAAAGGCGAGCTAAGTCGAGGCGAGGCGAGCTGGTACTGTCGGTGGAAAAACGGCGTGAGATGTTTCACGCTGTGGGGGATTTAAAAAAGTGACGTGAGTGGAAGGGCGGGGCGGAGTGTGTGTGTGTGCGGCTCGAAGTGGCTGTTATTTCAAATAGCACATTTTAATCTGATCGGTTAACCGGTTTCAACCGGTTAATGAGGCTCGGTGGTCGGTCAAGAATATTTTAAATTTTCGCCATCCCTAGTCTGCACTGAGAGTCCGGATCAGATCTCCGGAGCGCGGCGGGAACATGAACACACACGTGTCGGGCTGAGAAACGAGCAAACGGAGCGGCACAATTATCAACATCCATCACCTCAGAAACTCATTTAGCCAATTAACGCTGTTACAGGCTGACATTTAGGCTCGACGATCCCCCTTCATCACGAAGCTTCGCCCTTTCATGCACACGCGCTCACACCAGACGTCCGTGCTGGTAAAACGGCGGGATCAGAGCAATAATGTAGTTGTCTCGTGATATAACGACATCGAAGAGCAAACCTCATTCATCTTGATTAGCGCGTTGCGTGACTTGGTGTGTGTGGCATGCGTCTGCTCTGGAGTCCCGGCGAGGTGGAATAGAGGACACCGGCCTTTTCAGATCACACTCGCCTGTTTTCACACAACACCCAATAACAAATGTCACTTCGCCCTCCACCCACAGACATCACTCAGCCTTCGGAGGAGCACTTCTTCTCTTCCTCTTCCTCCGTTTAAACCTTCCCCCTCCCTCACATGAAAACGCCATTAGCTGTGTTTTGTATTGTCTTTCTGTTTCAGAGCGAAGAGACTGTACGGTTGAGGAGACGTGTCGGATCGTGCAGGCAAACAAACCAAAAATAGGTTCAAAAGCAGAAGTCGGAGAAGAGAAACAATATGCATATTGAGTTAGTCAACCAATGAGCTGCAGCCGGAGATCCAGGATAAATATTCAGAGTGTGTTTGTCAGGGAGAGTTTGTTTCTGGAAGTCTTTTCAAAGTTTCTCTGGTTCGTCTGCTAATGCCTTTCCTCCTCAAGGGCACCCGGGGCGCCGCAATTGTTTGCTTTTTTTTTAAAATTCCCAGCTCGTTTTACTGATCAGGTGGTTTGTGTTCTCGCACCAACACTACCGTTAGATACACCACACGGGCCTGCTGGGTATTATTCGTTAATGAAAGCGTGCAACGTACAGCGTGAGATATATTAATTTACGCCAAACGGCCACATTATGTGCTGTGAGAGAGAAAACATTTAAATGAGCAGAGAGGAGAGCAGGAAATGGTGGTGGAAGGAAGGAGGGAGGGAGGGAGGGCGAAGCAAGGAGAGCAGAGGAGAGGAGAACATCTCACACACACACACACACACACACACACACACAGGGTATCTGGTCTGTGGCACAGCTTAATCTCCAGCGATCCTATCAGCGTATCTCTGTGCCTGTTGGCGCTGCACAGATATCCGTTCTCGCCGCTCTCTGAGCTACGGGCAGCGGAGACAGCTGAGTGTTTGCAAAAATACAAATAGATGCTCAGATTTGGCTCGCTGGCAGCACAGAAACACGTTCCGGATTGAGATCTACAAGTGGGTGTCTCGTATGTATGCCACAAGCATGTTTTTATTTTCAGATGTGATGTTTCTTCTTCTTCTTCTCGGGTCTCACCTTCCTGCTGCTCTGAGCGTTTGATTGTGTGCCAGCTGTGCAGATCCGATGTGTTTGGGTTTTCTCTGGAGCATGTGGAGCATCGAGGTGCTGCGCCCTGAGCTCAGCCTTCTGTCTTCCGTAAACAGTCTCTGGGCTTGTGTTCGGCTGCTGGAGTGCACTGAGTGGTTACGCTGCCGGTGCTGGAGCTGCTGGTAGATGGTTTTGATTGCTGTTGCTCTCACTGCTCTAATGTTCTGTTTCGCTCTCACAGCCCTTTGTCCTATTAACCCTCGTCCATCCCTTTCTGTCTCCCGCTGTATGTCCGACGCTGACAGCTGGAGCTGAGTGTTTGGCCACTGCTCCAGGCCTTTGTCTCTCTCTCTCCGTCTGTCTGTCCCTCGTTCACTATCTGCTGCTTTGTTCCTGCAGGAGCTGGCGTCGGCTGTGATTTAGCTCTCATTTTCTGTGCTTTCAGCGCTCCGTCTTTATCTGCCTGCTTCTCTTTATTTGGTCGGTGTCTCAATCTCCTTTCTCTCTCCAAACGCCTCAGGAGCAGAGTCAACAGAAGCCAGAACAACAGCGCTCCTGGTGCTTTTCATTCTGCTGCATTTTATTTTCTGCTCGTCTCTCACGCCACACGATCAGCTCCGTTTGTTTCTTGACTCGATCTGCATATCCTCTCCATTGGAGAAAGCAAGCAGGAAGTGCAAATCTCTGCTTTTACATTAAAGCTGTGCAACATAAACACTCGGCCTAAGCGTACATTTTCAGTCGTCCACAAGACCGCAAAAAAAACCCTGGAAAGGTCAGCACAAGAGGGATGAGAGGGATTGGGAGTCGTTTGTAAGTGAGGCAAGTCCTTGTTAGGTGCATTCTGGGCTCAATTAGGAGGCGCCGCTGCCCGAGTGTGAAAAGAGTAAAGCTGAGGGGAAAAGGTCACGTTCTGTACGATTTCTCAGGTCCCTCTGGTGACTGTTAAAGTTTATCTTGTTGTTTTTCAACTCGTTTGAACCCCGAGGCATTTTCCACTGCAGAATGACCTCATCAGCTTTGGTTTCTTCTACGTTAATCTGCTCCAGGTCATATATATAGTACAGGTATATCTAAATGCTCAACGAGCTCCTTGGACCTCCTTGTGCTCACATGATGAGACACTCGTGAGATCTAAAGGACTCTCAAGGTGTTACTGACGTCACGGAGGTTAAATTGACAGTGACTCCCCAACAGAACAAGAACTGATCAGAACCTCAAGTACTTGACGCCTTGAGAGTCATTGACACGTTGGATGTCATGTGAGCACAAGAAGGAGAAAGAAATCATTCACCTGTTGTAATCAGTTGACGTCTGTAATAGCTGAGCCTCCTTCATCCAATAGCTGGTGCACAACCTGAAAACACAGGAGGAAAATAATTAGTATTGCTCTGCTTCATCGACCAGCAACAGAACTCCTGATACAGAACGCAAATCTTTACCGGGTGGACGAAATGACACTGCCTGGCTATTGACCCTCAACCTTTGACAAGGTCCTGTAGACGATGACCTCAACATGCTGATTCCCAGGTGGCTTCAGTGTTTTAGGTGAGAAGGATTTTCCACATGCATCATATATGCACATACTCTGTCTCATTTAAAGCACCAGAAGGCCCAGCGTGCTTCTCAGTAGATCATTCCATCCATCCAGGTCCAAACTCTTCATAGATGCTAACCAGGTGCCCTCCTCCCCACCCGCATCCTCCAGCCCTTCCTGGGCGATCATGAGGTGTTTCCAGGTCAGACAGGGTTTGTAATCCCTCCGGCATGTTCCAGGTCAGCCCCGGGGTCTCCTATCAACTGGACGTGCCCAGAATACTGTAGATCCACAGGGAGGTTCCCTCCTGGCATCCCAATCAGACGTGCAACAGCTTTATCTGGCTTGTTTTAATGCAAAGGAGGCTCCTCAACCTATTCTGACCATGAGGCTAAATTGTCTGTGCAGAAGACTACAAGCTTGAACATGTATAAAGTCTCAAAGGTGTGGTGGTATCACAGAAGTGAACTTCCTGGACCTCTGTAGACCAGCTCATCTCTGCCTGAGGCTTGTGGCCCGCGGCTACAAGACCGGGAACACAGCCTCGACTGTGGGTCTGGTCCAGGGGCATTGTGTTGATGTTCGTCGCAGGTTTAGACGAACAAAAAAAATATATAAAATAGGATTAAAAAAGACTCTGGTGTCTCTGTTTCTGCTGCATCGATTTTCATCATTTATCTTTTCTTAAACTGTCCATTACAAGTCCGACATCATTAAAGGAGTGAGAGCAGTGGACTCGAATGATGAGCCAGAATTTGATGTTGGATGTTCGATCTTCATCTCATCTTTTGGCGACTATCCAAAGCCTGTGATCAGTGTAACGTAAATTGATTGTTTAATCCAGAGCTTCGCTTTATTTTCCGACTGCTTTACTAGTCGGTGGAGGATGCAGACAAATCTCAGCCCTGACTGGCACCATGTCGACTCTAAACATCCTTTCATTTTAGTCTTTTTCCTGATGAACATGTAGATTTGTGTTTTGCTTTGGGTTGTTTCACTTGGTGTAGCTGTTTCTTTCCTCCTGTGGCAGTGATTTATTCCTGTCTTCCAGCAAACAGAGACAGAAATGCCTCCTACTGTCTCCCTCAGTCTCAGGATGGGATTGTCAGCCTGCGTGTCCGTCTGAAGCATACACTAAATAACTGACCGGAGATTGTGTCAGTCATGTTTCAGGGCCTGTCTGTTTGTCTCTACTTTATGTTTCTGTTTGTGTGTGTGTGTGTGTGTGTGTGTTTGTACGTGTGTGATCGTGTGGTTCAGCGATGAACGACCACAGGAGGAGGAGGAGGAGTCACGGTGACATCCAGATATTGAAATCAAAACACTTGACACTGCCATCCAAACATCCAGGAAATGAGGCAGGACATTTTAGGAACCGACTGCTTTATTGAGCACACACACACACACACACACACACACACACACACACACACACACACACACACACACACACACACACACACACACACACACACCCTAATGCTTACGGTAAGACAGGAATCCATTACCAGTATGGAGTAGCCCAGAGAGAGTGTGAGTGATGCGGTGTGAGTGGGTGGGGTGCTAATGTGAATGGATGCTTCTCATATACTGCACGCAGCTACCAGCCGGCTGAAGTGATGACTTTGTGCATTCACGCTGAGCGGAGGACTTCCTGCGATCAACTCGGTTACGGCGTGATGAATGCGAGTCGGTTTGACTTCATTTTGGGGGAGGCGAGCGGCTGAAAACCTCTGCGGCGGGATGTGATGACTCTGTTCCCGAATTGAGTCGAGATCAACTTTGAAAGTGTCAGAGCGGATGAACGCTCTCGCTCTGTTTCATCTGCACGGTCACACACTCAGGGACTTTGTCTAGAGATGATTTTAATAAGCACCTTGGTTGGAAAAAGCTCTGATTGGCTCGACTGGAGTATTTTGTGTTTTATGTCTATTTTCTTTTTTGTACGGCTCATTATTTATAGGTTTTAAGTCAGTTAAGTTAGTTCAACAAGGGATTCAATTATAGAGAGGGCTTTCAGATCCTTTCAGTCTCTGACTCTGCTCAGGTTGCGACACCTCAGCTTAAAACACAGCAATCTTAATTAACTCCCATGGAACTGCTGCAATCAGAGGATCTGCTCGAGGAGATGAAATTAACCTGTTCTGTGTGTAAAACAAGGTGAATCTTTACATGCAAATATGTGTGATGGTTTTCAGACACTTTTCAGACAGTAGTCAGTGATTCCTGAAATCTGTCCTGTTAAATCACCGAGCTAATCTAATGAGCTAACGAGTTTGCTAATTCACCATTAGCGAGCTTGTTAGCTACACTGATAAAAATACGGGGCTTGATCTACTTAAAAAAAGTAAGGCAACTTTTTGCATCATTTTATCCCGTAGATCAAACAAGAGTTGTCTTTGTTTGTACAACATTAATTTTGCAAGTAAAGTCAACTTATTTTTACAAACAAAGTAAACTCGGTTGTGTTAAGTTGAATTTACTTGCAAAAGTAAGTTAACATGACTTGCAAGATTAATGTTGTACATACAAAGACAACTCTTGTTTGATCTACATGATAAAATGATGCAAAAAGTTGCCTCACTTTTTCTCAGTAGATAAAACACATTATATTTTTGTCACAGTGAGCCACTTAAATCAAGTATGTGATCTACGTGTTGGTCAATCTGTCCAATATAAACATTACATGACATTTTTGCCTCATGGTGCTAGAAAACAAATGACAACAACAAAATTAAGAGGGTGAATTCCCTGGAAACCATAAGTACACTCAGCAGATTGTGTGAGAGTTGCACTAGAGGAAAGGTTATAATAAGGCACTAATACCCAGAAGTACCCAGAATGCACCACACGGGGCGGGGCGTAGCTGGAGCAGAGTAAATACAACAAGCAAATAGTGTGTTGTGTGGATCTGCATAAGAAAATGTGTTGAGCCACTTACATACAGCTTGTTAGGGAAAAAATCTAAATGACTTGTGTTTTGAACAAATGTAGACTAATTCACAACTTGATATATTAAAGTCAAGAGACAAACTTTGTTTTTTATTGTTATTATCACAGGCTTAATTATGTTACAAATACATATTCTTATATTCACTTTTTTCAGTGTAAGAGAGCTTTATTCTCTCTCTCTCCATTAGATTTTTATTGAATGAAATGGTGCACAGGTAAGCGGATCGGTGCTAGCATCGCTGGGCTGTCGGTCAAAAATCACTAATTTGAGCTAACTAGAATTTGGTTCACACAGAGATTATCTCCATGAGAAGGCCGTTGGTAGTTTCAGGTCAAAGTGATTAATCCAAATGAAACAGCAGGTAATGTTAGATTTTTAAAAATGGATATTTTATGTTGTGGAAGTGGTTGTGAGTGGCTCGTTGAGTAGCCCATTTGGCCTGCTGTCGTGCTGTGAAAGAGACCACTGGATTTATCCTCTTGGCCGACGTTTGAGCACCTGCTCAGAATGCATGATGGGAAATTGCTTTTTAGCTGGGATTTTCTGAATGTTGCCAAATTCTACCAGAATGAAATACACGAAGTTTCAATTCAACATTAGAAATATGTATTTAATCCCTGCGAGAGCTCGTGCACACTTTCAGTATCTTGCAGACGGAGGTGCACAGGTGGAAATATTCCTGACCTGCACCTGATGGAGGTGTGAGGACTGAAACGTGTCACGTCCTGTGTTTGTCTCGTCAAGTTTCATGTTTTTAGTTCTAGTCACTTCCGGTTTTATTTTGTAGTCTTGTCTCATGTCTCGTCTTCCCCGGTTCTGTTCTGATTACGTGCACCTGCCCTCTCGTGTCTCACCTGTTTCTTGTTCCCTCATTTGTGTCATGTATTTAAGTCCTGGTTTTCGTTCAGTCTGTGTCTCATCATTATATATGTCTTCACGTCATGTTCACGTCTTGTTCCTGTTTTTTGGATCATTAAATACTTTTTTGAAACCCGTAACCCTTGATCTGCTTCCCGTCTGTGCATCTGGGTCCTTCCTCCACGTCCTCTACCAGCCTACCTGACAAAACGTTTGAGAGGACAGCGTGCAAAACTTCTCTCTGCTCGTGCTTATATTAATATTTAACACCAAAGCAGCGCTGTGACTCTTCAGAACACGATGTTCTGTGTGTTTTGTTTTTAGCACTTTTTCCAAAAAAAAAGGGAGATATGAAACAATTTTTTTTCCCGGATTGCCTTGTTTTATTAGCCACTGGGGGCAAACAGTCTTCTGCCATTTGCATCTAAGAGACTCCGCTGAGGCAGTTATAACGTACAAGCATCTCTCAGAGGAGCAGCACAGAAGAGGAAGACGAGAATCACTAATTCACTTCTTGTTTTCTTTCCTTCATCTGTCTCAGCTAACCTAAATAATCTCTGCCTCATCTGGAAGTTTCCCCCCGATGCAGGGCCGGGATTATACACCAATCATAAATTGCACAAGGTCATGTGCTACGAACGAGGGGGATCTGATCTGCTATTATCAAGTGATATTTCCACCCTTTGGACCGGCTTTCAGAGCTGCTTCACGCGCTCATGGATCATCAGATAAGGCAGCACTCTGACAGGGAAGCTATTGGCTGGCTGTGCCTCTGGAGACGACTCCGGCACTCTACTGCTCACGCCGGCAGCAGAAATAGCACACACACACACACACACACACACACACACACACACACACACACAGATATATAAGAATTTACATACGATGCAGCGAGACAGGCAGAGATGATGAGATGAAAACACAGAGACACATAATAGCATCACTGCACAACACTTTCCTGTCTTTATCTTCTAAAGTTATCTCTGCAGTGAAACATACGTATACGTGGGGCGGCTGTGGGTCAGCAGGGAGAGTCGCACATTAATCACACGGTTTGTGGAATCGATCCCCGGCATGTCCTTGAGCAAGACACACACAAGCCCAAATTGCTTCTGATGGTTGCTCCTGCCCTCGGTGGTTAGTTTCAAATGTGTGTGTGTTGATTGGTGAATGAGAGGCGAATAAAAGTTACATATTTATCAGGATGTGCACAAAATCTAGCTCTGTCTCTGTATTGTGCTGCAGAGATGTCGACTAAAGGCCAAAGATCTGCGAGAACGAGACGAGTTGTGACTTGCACTGTGCCAGTCTGCAACCTGCCAGTTCACACCAATCCTGCTAGAAGAGACGGTGTATCATCTCTGTAAAGCCTTTATTCTTTATAGCCGTGTGCAGTTTGTAGCGCCCTTAAAATATGAGCACAGTGATTTCAGTGTTGCATTTGTAGTAATAATGAAATGGCTAAAAACAGAAGCGTGCATCGTGAAGCGAGGGTGTGGGAGAAGAAGAATGAGTGCGGTGGAGAGAGGTGTGGTTGAGTGGGAGAGAGTGAGCAGTGCAGAAGAAAAGCAGCGACGTTGTCAATTAAGCATGTAGGCCGCTGATTACACTGATTACATGCGTTACGGTCTGAAGCCACAAGCTGAGTCAAGTCCACGCTGCTGCAGTACGACGGAGTATTAGGGCCATACTAAGAGGGAAAAAAAATAAAAATAAAAAAAAATTGGGGGAAATTACGAGAATAAAGTCGTAATGTTACGAGAATAAAGTCGTAATAATACGAGAATAATGTAATAATAATACAAGGGGAAAAAAGTCGTTTTAATGAGAAAAAAGCTTCGATAGAGTTCAGATCTGACGTGACCAGCTCAACCAAACAGTCGCCTCAGCCTGAGCCCAGCAGCCGCAACTCTTCAAGTGATGCTCAACATTCCTCATTCTAACGCAGCGGGAAGAGTGTAAGAGTTCTCATTAAAATTACTACTTTATTCTCGTAATATTTTGACTTTATTCTCGTAATATTATGACTTTATTCTCGTAATATTATGACTTTTTTCTCGTAATATTTTGACTTTATTCTCGTAATATTTTGACTTTATTCTCGTAATATTTTGACTTTAATCTCATAATATTTTGACTTTATTCCCGTAATATTTTGACTTTATTCTCGTAATATTTTGACTTTAATCTCGTAATATTATGACTTTTTTCTCGTAATATTATGAATTTTTTCTTCTAATATTATGACTTTATTCTCGTAATGTTACGACTTTATTCTCGTAATATTATCACTTTATTCTCGTAATATTTTGACTTTTTTCTCGTAATATTTTGACTTTATTCTCGTAATATTTTGACTTTATTCTTGTGATATTTTGACTTTATTCTCGTAATATTATCACTTTATTCTCGTAATATTTTGACTTTTTTCTCGTAATATTTTGACTTTATTCTCGTAATATTATGACTTTATTCTCGTAATATTTTGACTTTATTCTCGTAATATTATGACTTTTTTCTCGTAATATTATGACTTTATTCTCGTAATGTTACGACTTTATTCTCGTAGACCTACTATGACTTTTTTCTCGTAATATTTTGACTTTTTTCTCGTAATATTATCACTTTTTCTCGTAATATTATGACTTTATTCTCGTAATGTTACGACTTTATTCTCGTAATATTATGACTTTATTCTCGTAATTTGCCCTCCAAAATATATTTTTTTTCTCTTAGTCTGGCCCTAATACTCCGTCGTAGCTGCAGTGCTCTGCAACGGTAAAAATTAGGCTCTAAGCTAGCATGCTAATCAGCTAGCCCCAGCCCGTCTTCATACCATTCTGTGCTCCCAGTCGGGCTCCTGCCGTTAGCTGTAGCAACCGTTTGCTAGTTAGCTCAGTTAGCCGTGCAGCTAGCAGCTTCTATAATACGTCATCCCGTTAAAGTTAGTGTTATTTTCTAGAACTCTTTTCATACAAATCATTTCACAGATGCTGAAGGCCAGAAGGGAATTGTATATAACCCAGCTGGCAAATGTCAGGAGAGAGACGTGACCTTTACACCTGTGACATCTCATCACAATCCCCCAGATTCACAGTCAACACAGTCACCAAGTTTAAAGTTACACCTCCATCCTTGTACCGCTCAAAGGCCACTTGGAGAGTTGATGTATGTCCACCTCGTGTCGTCAGAGGTTACACCACATGATCGGGGATCCGGTCGGACTTTGGGAAAAGGAGAAAATGAAAAGAGCAAATGGTGATTCTTGTTTTAAGCGGCGTTCATTTAAAGGCAGTCCCGAAGAAGCTCTTCAACACAGGAGCTCTCAGGGAGCGATGACCTTGAGCTTCGCCTGGAAATGGTTTTTCACACGCTCTTTCAGCGTGCGGGCCTTTGAAGTCGTGATTGTTCTGGCTGGAGCGCACCGGTGTCTTTTGTACAATATGAAGCCAGCGCTGATGGCTCGAGGAAATATCGCGTCCCAAATGGAATTCTCTATTGAATTGAATTTATGTGCGTCTCAGCGTGCTCCGGGGACCTCGAGCTCCGTAGCATATAGTGAAAGAGATATAGTACGGATGTTTCATCCTGATTTTGCGGCGCCCCGCTCGGGGCCCGGAATCGAAAGGAGATGGCCCGGTGTGTGAGTAAGCTCGCTGTTAGAGAGAGAGGCGTTTGAAGGAGAATTCCAGCTTTTACATATTTTCAATCCCCTGAATCTTCATTGTGATCTTTTCTACGTGAATGCACCCTAATTAAATACCTCTTTTTTTATCAGCTCCGTGCTCGTTCTTTCATTACAGAATTACAGCTTAACATTGCCCCCCTCTTTGATTCCAGCAGTGCCTCACAGCGTTTCGCTCCAGCATTTTTAAATTCTGAATTAAAACAGACAACATCTGATAATGTCAGAGAAGCACTCCAAAAACAAAGGGTGCAGGAAATTAAAAAGTCCCAGTCACACACATGCACGTGTGACGCTTTCAACAAATTCCTCAACCCAACGTGAACATCTGCTGCAGCAGGTTAACGGCAGAGATTCAGGGTAATAGTTGATAAATCAAGTGTCAGGATGGCTGCAGATGCCTCTGAAACACCGAAACTGCCAGTAAAGTACCTGAGTATCTGTCCTCATGTTGACATCTTAGCAGTCATTTCAGTCCTCAACTCTAATTCACACTTTCTCAACTGAACGGGAGAGACGACAGGTGAACACGGTACATTTTCTCACTAATAGATATCAACATACAACTTCCCCAGTTGATTTCTTACATTAAGACAATTATTTTTTGTATAACAAGTTTTTTGAAATCTTTAAATATGCAAGTGATGCATTTTCCTAATTAAAAAACATTTGCTTAAATTGTCAGGAAGGGATAGTATGCGTGGCTGAAGGACCCAGATGCACAGACGGGAGACCGAGGTTGCAGGGATTTATCAAAATTTTAATCATCTTAAGAAGGAAATCATGAACATGGCACGACAGACGCTGAGACAAACAATGACGAGCACAGACAGAACAAAAACCAGGACTTAAATACATGACGCACTTGATTAGGGAACGAGATACAGGTGAGACACAAGAGGGCAGGTGCACATAATCAAAACAGAACCGGGAAGACGAGACATGAGACAAGACCTACAAAATAAAACAGGAAGTGGCAAGAACTAAAAACATGAAACTTGACAAGACAAAAACACAGATCATGACATAAGAATTCAAAACAGAAATCTTAACATTGGAAAAAGACTTTTTTAATTTTGTCGACATTTTAGATTTAGAGTGAATTTGAATATCTCTTTTTTTCAAATCAGAAAAATATTGTCAAGAGCCATAAAAAAATCTACTTTTGCCATGTTTTTAGGAATAAAATGTTATAAATAAATCAAGATATGAATAATATATGTAAACCTTCAGAATACGATGAGGTGATGAGGTGACATCAGGAAAAAACAGCCTTTAAATATTTGTGATACAACAAACTATACACTGTTGGCGATTAGTTAGATCCTGAAGTTGGATAATAATGCTAATAAATATCACCCTGAAAGTTGAGAGAAAGAGAGTTGATTCATTTTTTTGTTCCACATTTTTGGAAATGTTATTTTAAAGCAGTATTATGTAGAAATTGGCATTGTGTGCGATTTGGTGCCCCACACAGTAACTGAGTGCAACACCTCTGTCGTAAATATAAATCCCAGCTCTGTAACAGTTTGTCAGGGTTGTGGGGATTTATCCAAATTTTAATTATCTCAAGAAGGAAATCATGAACATGGCATGACGAAGCTCAGACAAACAATGACGAGCACAGACAGAACAAAAACCAGGACTCAAATACATGACACACTTGATTAGGGAACGAGATACAGGTGAGACACAAGAGGGCAGGTGCACATAATCAATACAGAACCGGGAAGACGAGACATGAGACAAGACCTACAAAATAAAACAGGAAGTGGCAAGAACTAAAAACATGAAACTTGACAAGACAAAAACACAGATCATGACATAAATATCCAAAACAGAAATCTTAACATTGAAAAAAAGACAGATTCAAATGACTTTTTTTTAATTTTGTCGACATTTTAGATTAAAAAAGAGTGAATATTCTTTTTCAAATCAGAAAAATATTGTCAAGAGCCACAAAAAAATCTACTTTTGCCATGTTTTTAGGAATAAAATGTCATAAATAAATCAAGATATGAATAATATATGTAAACCTTCAGAATACGATGAGGTGACATCGGGCTCAGAGTGAAAAAAACTCATTTTCAGAAAATGACCTTTAAATATTTGTGATACAACAAACTATACACTGTTGGCGATTAGTTAGATTCTGAAGTTGGATAATAATGCTAATAAATATCACCCTGAAACCTTTCTCTTGTTGGTTTGGGATATAAATCCCAGCTCTGTAACAGTTTGTCAGACGTGACGTAGGCGCTGACTGCAAACAGAACTCATGACATCATAACGATGTTCTGTGTTGAGCTCTTGTATGTTGAAGTGAACATGTATGTGACGCTGTGACCCAACATTCTCACTGCAGTCACACTTCATCCTGTTACAAGACACTGTAGCATCAAAATGATTCTGAAGTTGTTATTTTAAAGTAAGAATTTACATAGTGATGCTTTAAATATGCACTAGTTTGCATACATTCATCTGAACTGATTTCATAAATACAAATGTTTTGCAAAACACATTTATAACCGTGCTCCTTCATTATTTATCTGAACAGGAAAGCCTGTTCCTGCGCTCATTAATTCAGTGAACCGCTTTGACCTGCGGTTTTGTCTAATCGATTACAAGGTGCTTTGTGAGGAAAGAGAGATTCAGGGGCAGAGGCAGATATTGGACTGAGAGTGGATATTAGATTGGATCGTCCTGCAGAAGCAGTGCGATACTTCATCCTGAAGCAGCTGTACTCAGTAAACTGTAACGCCACAATGAGACGTCATTATGCCGTCTGACTGCCTTCATATATTTCCATCTTTGGACAAAGTTCTTCATGTGTAGCTTGCTGCTGATTAAGTCGGCCATTAAATTCACGGCTCGTCTCGTGAATTAAGCCGTCGGCCCCACAGCGAACCTAACGCACCGTGTGCTGTTAGCCGGTCGCCTCTGTCGTTCCACGCCATCCAGAGAACTGCAGCTGTAACGACGGTACGTGTCCTCACCTCTGGATCTGATGATGTCTGCTGAAGTAAGAGTTTGCCTCAACTTCCTGTGAACTTGATTTGCATAAAAGCACACAATTACACAAGCCATTGGCACCGATGGACAAACTAATTTGCATTTAAGTGGATGATTGGACGAGCGCTGACTGTCTGCTTGACATCCATGAGTGACTGGATTATCACATTTAATGAATGTTAGCCCCACAGTCTGAGTCTATAGTGCCAAGAAAACACACGACTGAGACATCCTGTGCAATTACCTGACCGCGTCGCACAGAGCGCCTCTTCAGAGTCCAACTTATAGCAACACTCGATGAAGGGCTGGTTAGACAGGAGGTCTCTGAGAGGGCAGGCCGACCGAGCTGTCGTCCTGCCGGTGATGTAAGGAAAGAGTGAACATGTCTGCTGTTGATTCATCTTTACTGCAGCTCTATATGAATATCTAAAAAATACCTTCCTCCTTTCCTTTCCTTTCCTTTCCATTCCATTCCTTTCCTTTCCCTTCCTTTCCTTTCCTTTCCTTTCCTTTCCTTTCCTTTCCTTTCCCTTCCCTTCCTTTCTTTTCCTTTCCATTCCTTTCCTTTCCTTTCCTTTCCTTTCCTTTCCTTTCCTTTCCCTTCCCCTCCTTTCCTTTCCTTTCCCTTCCATTCCTTTCCTTTCCTTTCCCTTCCTTTCCCTTCCTTTCCTTTCCCTTCCTTTCCTTTCCTTCCCTTCCCTTCCCTTCCCTTCCTTTCCTTTCCCTTCCTTTCCTTTCCTTTCCTTTCCCTTCCTTTCCCTTCCATTCCCTTCCCTTCCTTTCCTTCCCTTTCCTTCCCTTCCTTTCCTTTCCTTTCCTTTCCCTTCCTTTCCTTTCCTTCCCTTCCTTTCCTTTCCCTTCTCTTCCTTTCCTTTCCTTTCCCTTCCCTTCCCTTCCTTTCCTTTCCTTTCCTTTCCTTTCGCTTCCTTTCGTTTCGCTTACCTTTCCTTTCCTTTCCTTTCCCTTCCCTTCCTTTCCTTTCCTTTCCTTTCCTTTCCTTTCCCTTCCCTTCCCTTCCCTTCCCTTCCCTTCCTTTCCTTTCCCTTCCTTTCCTTTCCTTCCTTTCCTTTCCCTTCCCTTCCCTTCCTTTCCCTTCCTTTCGTTTCCTTTCCTTTCGCTTCCTTTCGTTTCCGTTACCTTTCCTTTCCTTTCCTTTCCCTTCCCTTCCCTTCCTTTCCTTTCCTTTCCTTTCCTTTCCTTTCCTTTCGCTTCCTTTCCGTTTCCGTTACCTTTCCTTTCCTTTCCCTTCCCTTCCTTTCCTTTCCTTTCCTTTCCTTTCCCTTCCCTTCCCTTCCCTTCCCTTCCTTTCCTTTCCCTTCCTTTCCTTTCCTTCCTTTCCTTTCCCTTCCCTTCCCTTCCTTTCCCTTCCTTTCGTTTCCTTTCCTTTCGCTTCCTTTCGTTTCCGTTACCTTTCCTTCCTTTCCTTTCCCTTCCCTTCCTTTCCTTTCCTTTCCTTTCCTTTCCTTTCCTTTCGCTTCCTTTCGTTTCGTTACCTTTCCTTTCCTTTCCTTTCCTTTCCTTTCCTTTCCTTTCCCTTCCCTTCCCTTCCCTTCCCTTCCTTCCTTCCTTTCCTTTCCTTTCCTTTCCTTTCCTCTCCACTGTTACCAGATCATTCAGAGTGTTACCAGATTTTCATGCCCTGTCAGATTGAGTTAGATCACAGGCAGTGGCCCCTTGAGGCTGTCAGGCCTGTTAAATAAATCAATGATCATATAAATATCTATGTGACGTCGGGGCACTCGAGAAGGAAGGCGACTACTGCCACCTCTTCACACAACTTTTAATAGCTATGAAGGAGCTAATTTTGTCTGGACAAAGGCCAATATAAATCTCACAGAAATTGTCATATCAGTTAGTGAAGGAGCTCCGGTGCACTGACTCTGAGGGCAGCGACAGAAACAGGCAGATAACACAAGAGAGAGACTTAGAAAAAGACTTACACCGTCTTGATTTTATTTGTGGTTACTACGAGAATAGGTTTACAGGCTTTAGTGCTCAACAAACACATCAGTTTGTTGATACTGTCCAGTGCTGCAGCTCTGTGTCCCCCGTCTCCTGTGTCTTTAAGAGCTCCAGTCTGCTCTGATTGGTCAGCCCACACAAGCCTGAGCCAGCACCACTAACAACAACACAGCATCTGTGCTAAATCAACTCTTAAGTGTCTGAATAGCCGCTAGACATAATTTATGCAAATGTGTGACATGGTGATGTAGTGTGATGTCACAAAGTTACAGAAGCTGTTATTCTGGGCAGTAAGCCACCAATTTGCCGTCCTTTTGGTGATTGGTGGTCTGTTTTGTTCCGCCAGTTTTGCCCCTCGGAGGGTAACGTTACACTTATTTGCGCCTCCATTGCTGTAAATCCGAGGCGGCAATGTGGTGGCAAATGCTGAGATGGGCGGAGGTGTGGATGACGTGCACTGCTGCGCACCCACAGCCGGGAGTTTTAAAACCAGGAAACAGCTGATCACAGCAGTCAGTTCGTCACTTCATCCACCAAGATGAGCAGCTGGAAAGCCGCTGAGATCCGGGAGATGCTAGCGTCTCCTCGCTCTCTGTAGCTGTCTTGGTTGTCCGCTTGTTGTTGTAGCGGCGAGCTAATAGCGGTCGCTACTTTCAAATTAAAAGCCCCCCGCTAAGAACCCAGTTCTAAACTCCGATGGGGTGCAATGTAAAGCTCTTATTTTGAAGACAAATTCGACCTGCTTCTCCTCACGCCCAACTTCCTGCTTCACGTCACGTCACATGTTGACGCCTACCAGAGGAGGAAAAGTGGAGGCTGTTTGGAAAAGGAGGAATATTACACCTCCCTTTTAGATAGACAAGGAGGCACATTGCAGCCTTTACCTTGCTGCACATGTGCCACCTTTTCTATCTAAAAGGGGCGAGACTTAAAGGTGAGACTACTGACGAGGCGTTTCAGGAGCAGTGTTTTCTGTGGGAGAGAGGAGCTTCTCTTGGTGCTGACTTTGACCGTTTTAACTTTCAAGATCTTTTACAAGCACATAAACCTATAAAATACTGAAGGAAAGGAACATGATATTGTTCCAGCAAAGATTTATTTTTTTTAACAGGCAAAATACTTTTAAAACAGTGTTGAGTTTTTTATTTTTATACGGGAAATATCAAATTAAAAATGTGTCACTTGAAGCCGTCACTCATTACAAAGAACAAAGAAGGATCGTCTGACTCTGCACTTCCTCTCAGCTGTGCAGCTTTAAACTGTCCTCCAGCTCATTGGAGCACAACTTTAGTGTTTGGATTCACCCTCATGGCTCTCATCGGTGCTTTCGTCAGCAGCTGTCAGCTGTTTTCATCCAAAAAAGCTCTGATTAACGCCGGTGTAAGCTACCTGCTCAGCACCGAACAGTGGAGAAACAACGTCTCCTGACAACATGTGCACCAAATCAGCTTCGTACGGTAATGATCAATGTTGTGGTGCTCGTTGCACCGACCCTACGTGACCAACAATCAATTATTGAGGGTTTAATTGGCTCGTCACCGGACGACCTCACATTCACAAACACAAACAGGCAAACAAGACAACAGGAATGCTCTGAAGATGAATGAGAACACAGAACAGAACGTAGTTAATGTAATAACTATGGAGCTAATTCTCCATCATTTCTCTGACAATACCACAGAAAATATAATTGCTGCAGAGACTCGGCAACACACACAATACAGAACTCTGGGTGGAAGCAATTCTACCATCGCACGCTATTAATTAATTAGAGACTGCTCTCGAGGAGGAGAGAGACACAGAGAGATTTATTTTAAGCAAAATGCCACTGATAGCCTTTGTGACTGGAGGGTGAATCCTCTCCTCGAACAGTAAAGAGCGAGCGGAGTCCCTTTATAACCAGCAACCTTCATTTATCCAGGAAATTAATCTTAATTTTCCTCCCCGAGCACGCTCTTTACGGCAACACGCTTTGTATTCATACCGTCGCCTCTGGGAGATTTTAAGAACGAGAGCAGCTTCGCCGGAGCAGTCAGAGGCCGTGTGCCTTGCTCAGGGGCACTATAGTCTGCACCTCCAGGTAAAATAAACCCAACAGCACCAACAAACAGAACTGAACGGGTGTTGAGATGTTAAAGGGGATGTTGACAGAAATACAAAACGTTGTTACTTTGACGCACTTTTTGTTTCAACACCTTTTTTCTTCATAATAAAGAATAAAACTGAAACTTCAAAGAGTTGAACTTGAAAGACAGTTTGAAGCTTCGAGGCTTAATTTGATTTATTGCATGTCCTGGAACTTAATGCACAGCGGGAACCTCTGAAATGTAATGTTTCATATATTAGAATGGAGATGAGGAGCCTTTGTGGCCTTTTCCTCTCAGGAGACCCAAAGTCTGTCGACTCAAACAACACGAGTCCAGAGAAAACACAACTAAAATACAACTGACAACTAGACAACTGGCACTCGGGCGTCTCTCTTGATCCTACTACACTCTTTGCGTCCGGGGATGTGGAAGTACTGTACAGTCTGCAGTCTTAAGATCCGCCAGAAGAAGTGTTTTGTGTCATTTGATTTGTGCACATTGTAGTGAAAATCAGCAAAAATCCCTTTTTAATCTCTACATACCGTACGTTATAGTTTGATCCATGCTTTAAAATCTACAAACAGCATATTTGATGAGTTTTAAAACATACAGTAGAAACACGTGATGGAGAAATCCACCTTTACTGATCTTAAAGATTTCAACAAATGTGTTTTTTTGTTGTCTTTAATCAAGACTGATTCAAATGATCCCCACCTGTTTTTATCCAGTTTATTGTTTGTTTTTTTGCTTTGCACTTTTTCGTATATGTTCTACTTATATACGTATTTGCATAAATATATGAAAGAGTAATGATGAGAAGGATTGACGGTGTAAAACAAAAACCTCTTTGGCCCCTTCCTTGTCTGTAATTTGCTGTCTGTAATGTGTCTGGCTGTCAGGTCGCTGTGATGCAGACGGATTTAATTCAGGCCACGGTGAGTTTGTGGGGTAAGTTGGCGTGGCGAGTTGCCAAGGTGAGTTATGAGGGAGGGTTGTGAGAGCCCAGACTCCCGTCCTGATTGACAGCGATGCAGATTATGCAGAGCGTTCCTCAGCGACAGTTCAGTGCTCTCTGGGCCGGTGCCTCCGAGCAGAGATCCAGAAAAGGGGACAGGACGATGGCATACAAACACTCAGGAGGAGAGTGCACTCGCTCCCCAGAGGGACGAGCATCTTAACTTGTTTCCTGTGCAGCACGAAGACGTAATGAACTTCGACATATGCAACCTGGCAAAACGTGAGACTTAAGGATAGCAGCGGCTCGTGTGCGCCTCAGAGAGACGGATCTGAAGACCGCATTAATCCACCGGAAAGAAAAGATTTAGCAACCAGCCGAGTGGAGAGGATGCGTCCAGACAGAGTGATCCTCACTGTCGTCCTGCTTTATTTATTTCTGAGTCATCGTGGAGAACAATGAGGCTCCCAGAAAGACCAGAATGCTTCATGGCTTCAGAAGAAGAATGAACTCTGTGCAGATGGCCTTCGTTAATAGTAATAATAATAAGACATTTCTGGGAGAACAGACTGTTGTTCCTGAAAGTTGATGTTGTTGTTGTTTGGGTTAATTTCATATCATAAGATTCTTATTATTGTTGTGTTTGTACTCCTAATTAAGTCATTAGTGTTCTTGATGTAATTGTTCTGTTCTGCACAATTACTTTCCCATTTTTTTAGTTTCCACGTTTCCCAAATCATGGAAAACAGATTAATGAATGCAAGGAGCTGAAACCGACGACATTTTCAGACATTATCTGACCGTTCAGAGTCCGGTGGGTTCTGTTACTGTTCATCATCATCATCATTCACATGTTTATCTTTCAGTGTGACAGACGTCTGTGCACAAACAGAACCCGTCTGAAATGATTTAACAGATAGAATTGGGGCGCAGCTCCTTTAACTCTCTGGCTGCATGGTGCTGAAATATTCACTCTCTTTCTGTCGCATCTGAACATTCAAACCTGGTCTTTCTTCCTGTGTCTTGGCATGTCAGAGTGTCTGTGTGTGTGTGTGTGTGTGTGTGTAATGAGGCATGTGCTGTTAAATCTGAGCATTTCCGAAGGTAAAATTAAAACACCTCTCAGGCGCACAACACAATTATATCATGGATTTAATCGCATTCATATTACGGGAATCATTTCGCTTTTAAAGCACAGGATCTGTGCTTCCCACTCACCCACACACCATTAGGCAAGTTTGCCTTCTCTCTTCAAACGCTGCTTCCCCTGTTCGGGGCCTTTGGAAGGAGTTGGAAGGGTTTTTTTTTCGTGCACATCAAAGTCGTCAGGTTACACACAGATAGAAGAAGAAAGGCAGAGGAAGGGAGAGAAACGCGCTGCAGATCTCATCAGTTGGATGTGGTTCTGTTTCGGCGTTCGCTCGCACGCTGAGGAGCTGCACGCCGCCTCCTCACTGCACCCGTCCACTCCTCCGACGTTAAACACACCAGCACACATGCACACTTTCATACCGACTGATGCTCGCTGCATGCTTTCCACAGAGTCCAGCTGTCTGCAGTGATTTAGGAACACGTTGTCTTTTGCTTCTTCTGATTACTTTTCTTTCTACACTGCCTCTCCCATCATTCACTCTGTTTGTTTTCTGTCCTCTTCATACCCCCTTCTTTCCCAGCTCTGCATCAACCCGTCATCCTCCCCGTCTATCTTTCCTTCGCCCCGTCTTTCCCACTGCGTCTGTCTCCTCATTATCCCTCCTCTTCCTCCATCACCCATGATGCTCAAGTTCAGCCCACTGCACCAATTTGCCCTGACAGTGAATTGTGTCGAAAACAATTCCCGTTGCCGAGCGGCCCGTCCCGGACCCGGTTCAGACAGATAGGACATGATGGGAAGAGCCGTCAGCGTAGAAACTCTGCTGCTGCTGTGGAAGACGGAGCCGGTGCAGATACAGTAACACATAAAAAATACATTAAATACTACGAAAACAAAAATATCTGCTGACTTTATAAACTGTGAATAACAATCTTCAATCTTCTGCCGAAACAAACTAAACAAACAAACTCTCTTCCTCTTCATGACTGAATAAACAAACTGACCTTAAAGGACAACACACACTGATTTACTCTGTTTACATGTGGCGGACCCTGCCACCTCTGGGACCTTGTTTTCCTCTGAGAGCAGCTCGTTTATTCACCGATGGAGAAAAATAAATATTTCTTGAGGTTGCAGTTTAATTCATTAATCTGGATTAAGATTCTTTGTTACTGCCGTTGAGTCTTTCATGAGAATACGTACCGCACAGAACTCCCCGTCTGTAAGAATTAATAACGCCGAGCGATGAATAAATTGAATTCCACGTTGCTGCGGCTCTTTCCTGCACGTTTTAAGAACAATGAGCTCCACAACCGGCATCTTATCTCCCTTTTCAACACGCGCATTACCAATACGCTAAACTAATTTATATAATCCGCTAATCTCGCCGGCGGCCTTCTCATCTCACAACACACACACACACACACAAACACACACACACACACACACACAGATGGCACAGATTCACCTGACGATCCCACATACGTTCCCCCCTGAATCTCCGCTCAGGACGGGTTTGTGGGGTGTTTTCGGCCGCGTGACGTCTGGCTGACACGGATCCAACTGTACTCGGTGTCGGATGCTGAGTGTGTCTGGTCGTACTGTAGCCAAGACGGCTTCGGGGGGCCGAAGCCTAATTCCTGCACATTCAATAGCAATCTGATTAGAGCTCTAAATGGCTTTTCCGCTCAACCTCTTAGCGCTTTCACAGTTTCCCTCTCTCCCCCCCAACACCCTATCTCAGTCCCTTTCACCGGCTCTCTTTTTCCCTCGGCCGCCTTCTATCTTTATAATTACTGTTCGCCTTTCTATCTCCCTCCTTTTCTGTCCTTATCCCTCCACTATACTGTCTCTAATACTGCTGCGCATCTCACTTCCTCTACCCCTCCGTATCTTTCACTGTCTTGTCACTTCATCTCACTCACATTGTCTTCTTCCATCACTTCATTTCTGTCTCCAGTTTTCATCCTCCCTGACTTTCATCTGTTTTCTCTCTACGACCACCGACTGTTTCTCTGGGTTTTTTCCTGCAGACTCCAGCTCTCCGCCGTTCTTTTCTTCCACACTCACCCCATTAGCCCATTAGAAGCTGCAGCGAGATGTACATTATCCCGGTGTCAGGGGACAGCCTATCACTTTCACCCGAGTCAGAGAGCCAGAGAGAATGGCGTGTACTCAAGGCGAGGGCCCCGGCACGCCTTGTTAGGTGTGTCTCAAGCTCCAACGATTAGCAATTACACTGTCTCTCTAAACTTCTCGGGACTTGATGGAGTCAGCACTCGTGTCCAATCAGATATCAGAATGAAGCTGTTTTCCCCCCAGAGTGACTAAGCATTCAGGTGGTGGGCGTTCCCGCGTTTCAAAGTGAAAGTGTGGGACGACGTCCAAGATCTGAGGACTGCAGGATGCATTTTGTTTAAAACAGGAGAAAAAGGCGGCAGAGTTTTTTCTGAGGAAGTGTAGAAGTTGGCCTCGACACAGTGAATCTCATTTCATTTCATCTATTTATTGAACAGCACAACACACGTTAATTAACATTTCTGTAAATATTAGCCAGCTGGCTCATTTTCAACTGCGGCTATTTGCAGAGATGTTTTGAAACCTGCACTGTGAATAATTCTGGGTTAGTTCAAGTTCAACTGCCGCCTCACATTTCTGAGTTGAAACAACTGATTCAAAGTCTTATTTGATTCGTCTTCAATTGTTAAATCAATTGTTATGTTCACTGAACTTGAAAAAAACAGGCTCAGTAACCTTAAGATTTTGAATAATATTGATTTTCTTTTACACTTTCTCAGTTCAAAGAGTCCAACAGAGAACAGCAGAACAGCCTCGTGTTCAGGTAAAAAGCTTCCCAGTGAAGCTCTGAGAAGTGTAAAAGTTTAAAGTGGAAGAGATAACTGACTTCAAATATACTTTCATTATTATGAATACAAACAAGAGTGACTTATTTTAAAACGCGTTAAAGACACGACTGACCACAACTCTCTTTTAATGCAGAAATAAACAGTATAGATAAATTAAATACAAACAGGTAAGAGGCGTATCATCCTCCTGTCCGACAGCATCGTACGTCGGCTTCATCTTCCTTTCTGCGCCTCCTGTATCGGCTCGCAGCGCTTCCATCCTCTGTGATTGGTCCGTATTTCTGCTCCATCCAGCAGCACGCCGGCAGTAACAAGAGAGGTGGTAGAACGGTCAAAGAGATGCAAATTGAATGAGTCACTTTCTTTAACAACGATTATGTGATACCTTGATGATCGCTACTGGAAAACTTCTCTTTTTCGCCCAGTCGCCCTCCAGCAAGGTCAGAGCTCAAGGAAACTCTGCAGCAGAGATGCAGCCTGTCGTACGATTTGTTTTCATCTGGAAGAATCACTTTGCTCTGGCTTGAGCCTTTGTTTTTCATTTAAATGTTGGTATATAAACCAAAATCCTCGATCTCTGACATCGGAGGCATTTTTGTGTTTTTGTGGTTTTTCTTCTCATCCCAGATTGTGGATCACAGAAAATGTTGATTGCAGACTAAAGAGGGAGGCCTGGCTGTGATAATCTCCATCCTCTCTTCATCCTCGACTGTAAACATCCTCAGCCCGCTGCCTTCTCCAGCCAGCTTAGCCTTGCTGAGTATCATCCTTCCTACCACAACACAAACACACACAAACACACACACACACACACAACTTCCTTTCATCCGCGTCCATCCCTCCCTCCGCCTCCGTAACCTGAAGCTCTCGTGCACCCCTGTAGCCCCTCAGCTCTCTGAGCTCTCTGGCCTGTTACCCGGGCAGAGAAGTGATGGATTTGTTTTCATCCGACCTCCTGACCTCCCCTCCGGCCACGCACCGGCTCCACCGCCCAGACTGTGAATGACATTTAGTCCTCCGCCCCCCCACCCCCGCCCTGACTTTGGAAGGACTGTAGCTGACCTTTAAACTCTCAATCACCGCCGGCATATTTGCTCTGCTGATACAACACATCCAGGCAGAGAGGGACTGGAGGGCAGGACGGAGAGAACGGAGGGTGGTAACGTTAGAGGCCAGGGTTTATAAGCCGGGGCAGGTTCACGGCGGACCCATTGATCACTGTCGGCAGTTTGCTGACAGTGGAGATAGAATAAGACAGCTAAGCATCAACGGAAATAAAAACAAGTCGAAACTCGCATCAGCATAAATTCTGCATTCATGAGATCTTTATAATTGGCTTCAGATTTAGTTTTTTGTCAGTTGATGTATCCAAAAGGCGCGATTGTGTCTTCATGAGCCTCGTTTCCGAGGCAATTATACATTTATTCAATTGCGACTGTAATCTGAAACCTTTGAGAACTGAGGTCATCAGCACAACAATCAGTCGTGTGTCCTCAATGTATGAAAAACAACAACAACAAGGGGAACACAGAACTGAAGAGAAACCAGAGGCCACAGTGGACACACTACACTCTTAGAAATAAAAGTTCTAAGTAGAACCATATAAGGTTCTTCGGCTCGTCCTCATAGGAGAACCCTTTTTGGCTCCAGGTCGAGCCTTTTATAAAGGTGGAGGGTTCTACCTAGAACCCAACATAAAGGGTTATACCTAGAACTGTGTGTGTAAGGTTCCACCCAGAACCCCCCGTGAGAGGTTCTACAAAGAACCCATACAGGATCTTATACCCATGCTTTCAACGATCCCTGAAGAACTCTTTCTCCAAAAAAGGGTTCTCTGGATCAAAATGGTTCTTACTGGAACCGTTAGTGTTACCAAGAACCCTTTTAAAACCCTTTATTCAGGAAAGGGTTTTTAAAGGGTTCTCTGGATCAAAACGGTTCTTACTGGAACCTTAAGTGTTACCAAGAACCCTTTTAAAACCCTTTATTCAGGAAAGGGTTTTTAGAGGGTTCTCTGGATCAGAATGGTTCTTACTGGAACCGTTAGTGTTACCGAGAACCCTTTTAAAACCCTTTATTCAGGAAAGGGTTTTTAAAGGGTTCTCTGGATCAAAATGGTTCTTACTGGAACTGTTAGTGTTACCAAGAACCCTTTTGAAACCCTTTATTCAGGAAAGGGTTTTTAAAGGGTTCTCTGGATCAAAATGGTTCTTACTGGAACCGTTAGTGTTACCAAGAACCCTTTTAAAACCCTTTATTCAGGAAAGGGTTTTTAAAGGGTTCTCTGGATCAAAATGGTTCTTACTGGAACCGTCAGTGTTACCAAGAACCCTTGAAAAACTGTTTCTTCAGGAAAGGGTTTTTCAGAAGCAAATGGTTCCAGGTAGAACCTCAGCCCTTGTAGAAGAACCCTTTTGGAACCCTTATTTCTAAGAGTGTAGGACCAGAGAACAGGAGACACAGACGAACCAACAGAGAGTTTTTACAAAATAAAACAGGAAGCAACTAATTAAAATCCCAAACCATGATGCAGATACAATATAAAACAACAATATAAACTTGTTTGTCAGTCTGGTTTCTGGCATTAAAATGTGTTTACTCATGGTTAGTGTTGCTCAGCCTCTGGAAACAGTTAGTAGTATGTGTAGTATGGAAGATGTGGCCTTGATGCATCTTTAACTAAAATGCTTCTGAGTTGCTTTATGTGAACTGTAGCGTTCAGTGGTTTTGGAGCTTAACCCTCACAAGAGACTGCGAGTGTTCGGGTGCAACATTGAATTATGAAATAAGTCTTGGACTGTCGTGCACACATGCTCAGTGACCCTGAGAACGTAATGTTTATGCCGTTTTTCCACCGACAGTACCAGCTCGCCTCGGCTCAGCGTGGCTCTACTTGGTTTGGTTTCAGACGTGTTGCGTTTCCATCTAGAATTAGTATCTCTTCAACGTGGGCGGGTCGTCTTCAACGTGGGCGGGTCGTCATCAACGTGGGCGGGTCGTCATCAACGCGGGCGGGTCGTCATCAGTGACGTACTTATCCACGCGACACATAAACAGGGCTAGCTGTGGGCGACACAAAACACGTCCACCTTTTCATTTCCTGTCGCACCATCAAGCTCGTTCTGGATGCGTCTTCAGCGACAACACTCAGGAGCGTCTCCACCTCTGCCACGGTCCACGCCGTGTTCCTGCGCGTTGTTCCTTCCATGTAATCGCTATGTTGACTGAACGCAGATGCTAGTTTTTAAAGGTAGCTGGTGTCGGGCTCGGACGTCGCGCTCGTCATGAGTCGTCAAGTGGCGTCGCTCTCTGTCCAATCAGTGGCCGGCTGCCAGCTTACGTCACACAGAAGTCTCAGCTCAGCTCGGCTGGAACTTATACGGAGGTGATACTAAAAAAGCACCACTTTAGCAGGTACCAGGTACCAGATTTCAGTAATGGGAACGCAGAAAAGGCGAGCTGAGTCGAGGCGAGGCGAGCTGGTACTGTCGGTGGAAAAACGGCATTAGCTAGCTTGCTGGTTAGTTAATAAGACATCGGCAACATGGTAGCGATTGTGTCATGACCCCTCGGTCTGAAGTGTGCCATGTAACCTCAACACTTCGTCCTGCCCCTCAATCCCAACAAAGACAAACAGAGGAGAAGAGCTAAGCAGTAGTGGCGGAAGGGGGGGGTGCGTTGGGATTGTGCCGTCAGGATATCTCATCTTCTGCAGTATCAACCGACCTCTTTCATTCTGCCTCTCGGGGCTCCCTCGAGTTCACGGAGGTGCAGAACTACCTGCTGCAGTGATATTTGATCGGTGCTCTTGTGCAACATCTCAACAGGGTTTCATTATTGTGAGAATGAAAGGACCAGGGGACGGCTGCCAAAATGTCACACAGACACTTGCTCTTACATAAAAAGCATTGTGCTCCACTTTTGGGCATCTTTGTAGTGGCACAAGTATTTTCTCCAGCACCACGTCGTGTCTCCCGATAGCAGGCATGCAGATTTTTACAGCCGCGGTCGTTGCTTCCAGCGGCGACACGAGATGTGTGCTTCATCATGACAAGGCCTCATCACTTGAGCTGTCTTGTTCCATCTCTAACTTTCTCGCCACACTGTCTCGCTCTGATTCTCTGTCTCGCTTTACTCGCTCTGTGTTTCCGAGCCACTCTATGACACGTCTTCACCCTCCCGCCAGCTTCATTGGGCTGGGCGAGTCAGCTGCAAAGCTGCCCCAAACAAATGGTAAAGAGGGGATGTGTGGGCGGGTGGAGGAGAGGAGGCTCCTTCTATTCTATTCCCTCCAGGTCTCCTCATAGCGCAAAATACCAGCGCTGGAAATGTCAGACACTCTCTCTCTCTCTCTGCACATCGCCCTCTCCCTTTTTTACTTTCTTTCCCAGCTCCTCCCGGTCTCCTGCTGTCCATGGTTTAGACATGCACCAGGCTTGTTTGGGCCATTGATAAGGAGGCTGCTGTCATTGATGTGTGGTCAAAGTGTTCCTCTGTGGAAGTTAGAGGTGGCTGTTTTGACAGCAGATAAGGTGGAAGGTGGGTGTCTGAATGCTAATGCATGCCGACGGAGTCAGCAGCTCCTTTCATCTATGGAGAGCAGGGCTGAGGCGCAGGAGGTGAGCCGAGGCGTCTGCTCGCAGCGCCGGGCCACAACTTCAGCTGCTGTTTATTCAGACACATTTCAGACCCATTCATGTCTGCTGGAACACTGCGAGGCAAATCTGAGCCTTTCAGGCGCTTATAATTGTGTTTTATATGTTAGCAGCACTCAAATAAAAGTCTGCTGAGTGTGATCATGTGTGCACATACATGAGGAAACATCTATAAAAAGCATCTCTTTGTGTACAGAGATGATGCCTGTGAACAGTCCTGTCCTTTTCCCATTTCCCTGTAATATTCTGAGAAAGGCAAGCCAATTACAAAGGAGCACTGTTCTAATTACATAAACACTGATATCCAGCTCTGCGGAGGCAGCTGCTTGAATGGTGTTCTTGTTATGCTTAGCCGTTGTTTCGTTCCTCTCCTCGCTAATTGCATCCCCCAGAAAACAGGAAATTAAGGAGGTCAGGTGCCTCCCGAAATAACCCCTGACACTGGTGAGGAGCAATAAGCGTCACGGCCAGGAGAGAGGCGACGATCAAAGAAAGAAATGTGATGAAAATGAGCTGTAAAGGAAAAGACAAGTGGGCAGCGAGCTATAAAAGACAGACGGAGACACAAATGGAAAGAAAGAGACCTGCACGGTTCGCCGAGTCGCCCCCAGCAAACCTCCAGGTGCCACATCTGAATACTCGCCATTATCGCTGCGACCTCGCTTCCCCAGGTCCGCTGATAGCTTCTCGAGGGCAGCGTATTGGGGTCAAGGAGGCTGTTGCGCCAGCAGCCGAGGCTGCTGCGTCTCAGGTGAGAGATGAGCTCGGGGCCCCGGATCGCGGCAGGGCTGCAGAGAGGTAAGCGAGAAGATGACTCAGGGGAGACGGGATGGCAGTGGCAGGTTTACTCAGTCCTCTGCAGCCAGTCGATGGGCTCGTCCATCTATCCCGACAGACACACCCTGTACTTCTTTACTGCGGTGAGAACATCGTTATAACCAGCAGGAGCAGTTTCTCAGGAATCAATTTTCACGATGACGCCAGGTGAAGAAACAGCTCATTTAATTTCTTTAGTGTTCTCATCATTGATCTGGAGCTTGACTACTTTCTGATAAACGGTGGTGCGGACACACATGACACACACACACACTTTTAAACAGCCACTGCACTGAGTTAGTATTTCGATTTCCCACGAAACCTTCTGCAAATATGTGTTTTGCTCGAAACCTTTCTGTTCTGCTATCGGACACAAACACACCGACATTAACCTCTCACACTTTCTATCTCTCTTGGTGAGGAACTCAGGACTGTTTGCTCTGAAGGCTCCTGCACCGCGGAGCTGGACACAGACTGGTGATCTCTGGATAATTAGTTGACTGTCAGAATGATTGAATGATGCTACGCAGAGCGAACTGCTGGTACGTGGCAGCACCTGCACCTCAGTCCAGAACACTGCTGCAGTGACTGCAGAGAGACGTAAAGTAGTTTAAATAGTAATTAACGGGATTAGTTAGTGTTAGTTAGATAGCATTTGAGCGGTGTGATGAGCTCATTAGAATGGTAATTCCCTTCCTGCTTGAACTTGCATTAGACGCTTAATTCCTGCAGTTAGTGATGGTTGAAGCAATTTATTCAGAAGTTAAGGACGAACCATGACCTCACCTGCGGAGGAATATAAATAGATAATAAAAAAGTAGAAAATTCAGACGTCTGACAAGGCAGCTAATGAACAGCTAAGCTGAAGAAAAGCTTTTATTCTAGCAGTTAGAATAAAAACAGATCCGTCACACTCAGCCGTGCATCATGGGCCAGTTTAAACTTTACATAATGCTGTTTTTTATATTTACATATTCACCTGTTTTCCTTCACAACTTCTGAAAAAGTTGACTCATAAGTAACTTTTGAGTGGCGCTCAGTCGTGGCAGGCAATCACTGTCCGTCTGAGTATCAAGGCTTTCAGTCACTTATGAATACTGTAGATTGGAGACCTCCTCCTGGTCCGACCTCCTCCACTCCGGCTATCTGCAACCCTGAAGTGGATAAGTGCGTTTAGAAAATCGGATAGACTGACAGAAGTGAAAAGTAAGATAGAAGAGTGATAATTTCGTAAGAGACCGAGGGCGATTTTAAAATGATGAAACACTTGACAGTCTTCTTAGAAATCACAAACGGAGCTACGCCTGCAAACAACTCGAGCTGCTGCACACATGACACATCCCACTCGCCACATCAGCTTCCAAACACACCCTGTCAACGTGGCGGCTCCATTTAATCTCCCCGTCACTGCCACCGCTGCCCTGCACGTTCTTTCAGCTCTACCACCACAAGGGTTTCAAAGGGGCGGAACATTTCCCGTAAATTTCCAGTAAGTTTCTGGTAAATATCTGTGGGAAGTTCAGCTGGGGAATTTTGGAAATATTCCCCACAACTTCCCCCTGTTCCTCAGCAACTTAATCACATGATTTGCCATATAATTTTGTGATTGGTCGATGTGGTGACCTTTTCCACCAATAGGAAAGGGGGTGTCACATGTTTTTTTTTGCAGACACGTTACTGAGAAAAGTCTGTTTTTACCGTTTCTTCCTGCACCAAACACCAAACATGACGGCAATATTCACGAAAAAGCGTTGCACACATTAATTATCACAAGTCCGGTTTTACTCGGCCTATCAACACAATTTAAAAACTGGTATATAGTTTTGCCACAACTTGAAACGGAGAATCAGTGAGGCTGCATCTCGCTGCTCCGTCGTCTTAAAGCGGTCACGTGATTTGGACGCGCAAGTGCGTCCGTCGACCCATAATATTTCCCCATAATATCATCAAAACTTACTTAATTTTGTGGAGTCCACAGGCTCAAATGTGTGCCTTCAATAGTCTTGTGCTTTGGGCTCAAAGTGTGGTCCAGTCTTCTAGAAATCATCTGTGCAGGTGACGGAGGCATGCTCAGTGCCTGTAGGGGGCGTGGCCTCAACAGCCATGCAGTAAGCAGTGTGCTATGTGCATGTGATTGAGGAATGGCTGGATATTCAAGTGTACTTGGATGGCATCTGTTTGTTTTAGTCAAGATTATGCTAAAATATACTTTCCCCAACTATATTTTGTCAGTCCGGGCTCGAAGCAGGACTCAGACGCAGAGATAGAGTTTGTCAGAAGGCACTTTATTTGTAGACTTTGACAGCAAGAGGTAATCCCCGAACAGAGGAAACAAAAGGGCTAGAAATCAGGCTATCAGGCTAGAAGACCTAAAACTAAAATTCCCTGAAAAGAGGGAAAAACACAAAACTCCTGACTATCCTGAGTCTCAGAGCAAATCTATCCTAAGGGATAAAGGAAAAATCAAACCTGACAAGGAAGGGGAAAAAAAGGGACAAAATGAAATACTAATTAACAAAAGGCGCTCCAAAAGGGAGGAAACAAACCGGAAACAGGAAAAAGACTAAACTAAAAATCACTCCGTAAACTGGAGGAAGTGTCTAAGGGAAGATTACTAAATAACTCAAAATCACTCCGAAGGAGGAAAAACAAAACGGCTATCTATCAGCAAACAAACTAGCAGCTAAGCTGTGAAAATTTACAAAAGAAAATCACTCTTATGAGGAAAACACACTAGATGACGAAGCAAGGCAAAAGACTGTGGCGGTGGCGAGAACTGTGGTAAGGCTGGCGAGACGATAAACGACACACTGGCACAAGACAAAGAGACGCAGACTATTTAACACACAGGGAAGGGCAAGTGACCTGAAACGAGAGGAGAGTTACTTTTCAAAATAAAAGCAGAACACAAAATAAAACAAGACCTCACCGCGGTGTGACATATTTAAGTTCCCTATGAAGAGCCAACCTTCGATTTTGAAAATTCCCAGTTTATTCACGTTTATTCCCACAATTTCCCGTTTATTCCCTTAAATTCCCATGGAAAGTTTCCATCTTTGAAAATTCCCGGAATTTTGCAACCCTAACCACCACCACCCTCCAGCATCCACCTGTAGGCTCCTACAAACCTTTCAAACGTGGGTTGTCAGACTAAAATGTAGATGCATTATATGGCGAGGATGTATTGGAAATGTTTCTGTGGAGGGACTTTAATTATACAGTGTGCAGAAATGCACGTACTCTAAAAGGTAAAACAGATGACTGTAAACATTCCCCTGATAGACATGCCGGTGAAGGATGGGAAGGCCTCTGACAGCAGCTAATGAAGAAGACGTGTGGACGTCACTATCTGAGGATGGAGACGACACATGCAGCAGCACTAATAAACACTGTAATCATCATGAAAGCGTGCGTCACCACGAGACAGCGTTTCTGTGCTGCATCGGCCTCTCTCCTGAAAACACTGCACCACAGAGCAGAGCGAGCCGAGGCTCGACCGACCGGGCGAAGCACATGAATACACAGAGCACCGAGATGGAAGAAGAAAAAAAAACCTTGAGCAATTTAAACTAGTGTCTCCACAAACGTAATATCTGCTCTGCCTCCGAGCCTTTTTTTTCTCCCCCATTTCCCTCTTTTCATTTTTTTCCCTCTCACTCGCGGCTCCTTTTCTTCTACCTCTGTTTCTCCATTTTTCTCCGGTGCACTCCCTCGTCTCTCTCTGCCTCACACATTCAGTTCTGACTGGATATGAAAATCTTCCTCTCCCTCCCTCCCTCTCGCTTTCAGGCCGCGGTGGAGCTGCTGAAGTGAACCTCACATTATTTGCATTCTTAATGAGCGCTCTCTGGAAGGCGCTCCGCTGTGAAGAAACGCAGGCTGCTGCAACACAATCATAAACAAACAAAAACATACATCGGCGGCTCGTCTCGGGGAAGCCCTCCGTAATGAGTCACTGGGGGGAGGGGCGGCAACACCACGCTCTTCTTCCAGTTAATAAACTCAATCACTCTTTAAGTAATCTGGCTCCTTCTTCCTGTTATCCAACTACAGCCTCCGAACTCCTCATTTACATCAAAATGCTGTGTGACAAACAGCAGCAGAGGCCCGAACAGCGATACAAGAAAGATGAGAGCGGCACAATGTTCGCGTTGTCCCGGGGGAAACTCGGTTTTCAAGTGGAGCAAAGAAAACAGTGTGAGTCACACGCACCAGTCGACGACACACACCACACTGAGCGGTAAACAACATCCTCAGATTTCAGTTTAGTAATGCCAGCTCCCGACTAAGCTCACTCTACAGGATTATTCCACACATGGTGAGTGTTAATCCCTGTCTCCTGCATGAAGTTCCTGTATATTTCTCTGCTGAAATCCAGCTGGAATGATTTTATAGATGTTCTACATTTTGTCTGAATTATTTTTTAAATAAAGGGAATAGTGAAGCACTCAAAGGCAGCTTAACTCCAACATCCCATTATTAGGAGATCCAGCTGATGTTTGCAACGACTCCAGATGTCAGAAAACCTGCTTGTTTAGCACCTTATTCCAACACATTTCACTGTTACTTAACTACCTGACAGTGGGATTCATTAATGGTCAGTTTGACCTTTGTGAAGCCTTGAGACGAGGTTATGCTAGCAAGCTGTATGAGTTAAATAAATGTTATCTGTAAGCTAACCCTCGAACTACTCCCTCATATCGTAGAAAACACAGAGCGAGACATCATAATTCATAGTGTATAATACCTGATTATACACTCAGCGCATTGTTTTCACTGCACAAAGCTTTACGGTTTCGGTTCAACGACCTCATCAGCGTTTGCTTCCGCACGTAGCGAGCAGCTGTTGTGAAGAAACTGCAAAAACCCAACACCAGATGATAGTCAGACAACTTTCTAACAACTGGTGAAACTGAAGCTGAAAGGAGATTGAACACTGGACCAGAAACACTCAGAACGGATCCTGATGTCGCTCTGTATGGATCCATGTGTAAAGAAACTATTTGCCGAATCAAAACGTCAGATTTGTGCTTAAAGGGCCTCATGGTCGTGTTAGCAGTGATATGAAATGCACCATCCAGTTAGTGTTAGAATAACTACATTCAGTTGAGCTTAAAGGGATATTCCGGTGTAAGTTTAATCCATGGTCTAACACACCGTGACACCGAGTAAGACTCCCCCTCGAGAGGTCAAGTTAGCTGACCGCTAGCTTAGCTAGTTTTAGCAACCTCAGAAAAGACCGCACGATAACAATACACTGCAGCTTATGTCTCCAACTAGAAACCGCCATCAAAAAGCCACAATTAATGGTGAGAACAGCACCAAACTTCAGCAACAGTACATGTACAGTCCCAGCACACAGTACGAAGCATCAAACATCTGCTAGCTTTGCTGGATTTGTATTAAAAACACAGCTCAACTCACCCTCTCCTCCAGCAGCCTGCCTGTGTGGGGAAGCCCTGACGAGTCGATTACCGAGTGCAGGAGATTTCTGCAGCTCAAGGATGAAAATGTCTGATTATTACTCCATGGGATGCTCAGTTCTTATTATCGAGAGCTGACAGGGAAAAGAACGGAAGAACCGGAATATCCCTTTAAATTATGTTATTTACGTATGTTAACTTACTTACTTGAAAACAAATCAATCTTGAACTGCAGGTGAGGGAAGTGACGCTAGAGAGGAAACTACAGCGTCATACTCATCACCGTATCACCATCTTAGCGCCACATCAGCTTGTCAGTGTTGGTTCACAGCTGTTTTCTAGCGGCCAGCAAATCTGTTAATGCAGGTTTGAGTTAACGCAGCTCTTCTTATTGTGCTGAGGACTTTCTGAATTCAGTGGAACTACACTGAAATTCATTTCCCATCACGCTGTGTTTCTGGCTTTATTATTCACTGCGCTCTGACACATCCTGCATACGTCGCCTCTGTTATTACAGCCAGAATTTCAGCCGCGGTTTGGTGGTTTTTTTTTTAGAAAGCAAACGGCAGCAGAAGGATGCAGAGGTATAATCTTCTGTGATTGTGGCGCTGCTGAGAGGCCGTTATGCTGCACAAACACAATCATCCAACATGTTAATAATACTTGTCGGGCGGGGCCGATCGAACGGCCCTACAGCCTCTCATTTGGACAAATTTTATCACTCTCCTGCACAAATTCATTTTTCACTTCATTTCCCAGAGCCCATCCGAGCAGGAAGGAAGCCTTGACCTCCTTTACCTGTAATAAATCACGAGTAGATACCGCCGCTCACACATCTTATGCATCCTAATGAGGCTCTTATTTTGGCGTTATTTTGGATTTTTTTTTATTGTTTTGATGAAATGATTGTTGCCGACAAAAAAGACTTCCTGTTCATTGTTTCTTCAACTTTGTAATGCGGCGATGAGCCCGCTGAGCGAGGAGGGAATTGTCCTGCTACAATTTGTCTATTTCTATCAGCATGCATAATTTAAAACGCAGGGCTATTTTAGGGCATTGTGCGGGCTGGCAGGAGTGTGGGCCCAGTGTGAGCCAAGTGAGTCTGAGAACAAGACTAATGATGGTAATGGCGGCAATTATATATATGGCCATGTTCTCATTTGGCTCGCGAAGTCACTCCCTTTTCCATCTCGCTCCCCTGCCTGTCTCCTTTTAGCTCACTTTGAACGACAGCCACCAGATCTGCTTCCCCACTTCTCTCTCTCTACATCTATCTATCTATCTATCCCCCTCTCGGTTTTCACCATCTGTGTCTGTGCAGACAGGTGAGGAGGGACGTCATCTCGCCTCTCCCGACTATCTATAGCCGCCGTGACACTGCTGAAGCAAGACAAAAACCCCAGAGTGCGTGACACCAATCAGACGGAGCTGCGCCGTCGTCGACTGTCAACCGGCTCTTTGACATCTTTAGTGCGCTTTGACAAAGTTTAAAAAAGCACTCTCCAGGGACGTAAACATGTTCAGACTGCCGGAGCGAGCTGGAGAAAAGCTTGATAATGGCTTTGTGTAGAAACACACAGACATGTTGTGACAGACCCGGCTGGCAGAGTTAACTGCATGTACATTCCTGCAGACCTTGGATGCAGTGAGCTTTGTGTCTTTATGCTTCGACTTTACGTGTCTGTGTCATGTTACTTTAAAGACTCACTGTGGAATTATTTCTCCCATCTAGTGGTTAAATGTTATTCTGCATCCAAACGAATACTGCTCTCTAGCGCCTCGCGTTTTCGAACGTGCGTTGCAGCCTGTTGGAACTACGGCAGGCGGGATGTGTCAAGATTCAAGAAGCTGTGACAACAACACGTCTTCAAACAGCACTTCATCAAGTTTAGTTTCGGGTGATGAGGTACGTTATTTCAAACAGACTTCAAACTGCAGCTGACGAGCGCGTCTGGCTAAGCTCCTTCTCCGTTCCACAGTCACGCTGGCTCTGAGTGAAAACGCCTTTAGCCTTATCTGTACCACGTAGAGCTTTTTGTCCCTCTCACCAGTTCATCGTTTTTTATAGAGCGGAAGGACATGGAAGCCTCCGTAGAGCTCGCCCGTCCTATGGAAATACAGAGAAGTGATTCTTCCCTCAGGAGGAGAAGTGAGATTGTTGGCAGAGATCATTTTACACCAATGAGGACTTATTTATGAATGAAGACGCTGATTTGAGGTCATAAATTACTTAAAACACGACACAGTGGACCTTTAAAGCTGCCACAGGGAGCTTGAATTTTTGGGGTGATTCTGTCGGCCCCTGTGGACAGAAGATGACGAAGGCGAGGGTTCGCTTTTCCTCCTCGGTTCATCTTCAGCACTCTGACGTATCCAAGTCTGATAAGTCGAAACCCACTGACGTAGAAAAGGATATGTATTAAACTGAGACTGTTGCATAACCAGTTTAAAGTTCCTTGTATAACCTTTCTGGGCACAAAAACCACTCGATTCAGAAAAGATCGTGTTTTGCCTTAAATAAATATTATAACATCCAGTAGATTCACACTTACAGATGCAGTCACTGGTTCAGCAGCCTCACAGGACCTTTCCTTCCTTTACTATCTCCCTTTTCATTACAGTAATTATGCATATGTACTTAATATTTTACACTGTACATTCCAATACAGCCTTGCACTTATTACTTATTACAGTACCGTATGTTCTCCGTACGTCAGCCTGCTTTAACGTTTTTAACATGCAGTGCAAGCTATGAAACTTTCATGTTCGGCCCTGTTACGCTCTGCAACATTCAGGTTTTTCTCCAGAGGAAGACGTTAGCTCGACGCTGAAGCTAACCGCCCGGGTGACACACACACACACACACACACACACACACACACGTGTTCATATTTCTCCCCCTCTGCCTCAGTAAGCATCACACACTGGTCTGGTTGACATGATTTATAGAGTTCTCTCTGAATAAATAATCCGGGCGGCGGCGGGGAGTCGGTAATAGGTGATGCATAGACTCACTGGAGTGATGGAGCGGTGTGGTAATGGGACAGTGTGGAGGCCGGGATGGAGAGACGGAGCGGGGGAGATAAAGGTTAAGGTGAGGCGAGAGGAGGGAGGTTGTTTGTTCACTTTGTCAGCCTGTTATTTATGCATTAAATTCTAATGAGTCAGCCAAACAATCTCTGAGTAATTGGATCGCTTTCAGTCGCTTTAGGATTGGTTTTTTTATCGACACAACCCATAAAATATTAAATTCAAACCAACACTTTATTTATAACTGAAGTGTAGCTGCTTTAGTAGCTTTAGTAGTCAAGGTTACTCCACAAGCTCGTATTAAAAATGTTTGCTAAGCGGCTGGGAATTATTTTTATTATTATTTTATAACTTCAGCATTATGTTGTTCTTGTTCTATGTAGCGGTTGATGTTTAAACATGTACTAATATTTCGACCAAACGTTTAATATCACGTTCACATTATTCATGTTTTGATCCCACTTTCATATAGAAAGTGGAGGGATGATGGTGGAGTTACAGGCGAGAAGCCACTGACCACAGTTCAAGGCTGTGTTTCAACATGTAAGTGTGATATATATATAATAAAATAAAAGGGACAGTAAGTTCCCAGTGTTTTTAAAAGGTTCAATAAAGGAAGATGTACAGTCCTTGTTTTCACTGCAGCAGCTTTTTGAAAAATGAAAAATTCTTTAACCGTATTTCCAAAAGGGATCAGGACTTCTGAGCTTCCTGGGAATTTTTGCATAATCTGCAACAGTTTCTGCATCTCTTCATGAGTAAAACCTGAGAGCATGAAATGTGAAGGTGAGAGGAAAAAAGCTGCTGCTCGAATGGACGATGTTGTGATAGTAAAAATGAGCGATAAGAAGCAGTGGTGAATACGATGAGAGGAATGTGAGAGCAGACGGGTGTGAAAGAAAGGAATGAATGGGATCAATACGTTAGATCAGGCGCCAACTTGGGAGATAACTATTTATAGAAAATGTTGTGGTATTCACATCGTCTGGATAGAAATCAGTTGAAGCTGAAGAAAACATAGAGATGAGTGTCAGAAGATATTTTTAGTTCCTCATAGATCTACTGGAAGTATTTCTGGTGTTTGTCTGAACCCTGCTGCTGTTGTGAAGCTGCAGTTGTTCGAGCTTTTGTGCATCGATTGTGCGTCTTGCAAAGCATTCATGCAAATGAGGCTCATGTGAGCATCTGGCCAGTTCAAAGGACGCTGAGGTGGAGGTGATGGGAGGAGATGGTGCAGTCGTGAATGGAGGATGATAAGAGTGAGCGAGATGAAAGCCACTTTTGTTGATGCTAAGTCTCTAATGAAAAGGTGGTGATTATGAGAGGGGGGACGTGGAGGGAACGCTGCCAAACGTCCCCTCGTCCTCCTCTGAAGTGAACGCTGTGGACACGTCTTTGATGCCAAGCTGAGCCCTTGAACTTTGTCATTTGCAGCACAAATGCACGTGACGTAAGGCGACAGAGGACGCGTGCAACATGTAACTCTGACTAAACATGCAGCTTGCTCCTGATAAATGTGAGACTCAGTTCTATTTCAAAGAATGTGACTTGTTTCCTTCAGTTCCAAACATTTATTGTTGAAGCAGTTCCTCAAGTGATGCAACAGATCAGTTATGCATTGCCTCGTTTGAAAGTGAATCAACTGCCTCACTTAGGTAAATATCAGGATAACTGAAGAAGCTGCAGACGTGTGTGTGATTGATTAAGCAACACAGATACACAATGTTCCTGTAATCACTCTGTAGAAGCAGGAGAAGAGGATGAAAAGTGTTTATTTTTTTCATCCCGGCCAGCTGGATGTGTGTGGGAAGGCAAGTAATTATGCAAAATGGTATTTTATGCTAAAAGTAATATCACGGTGAACTTTTTAAGAGGGCAGTTAAACCGTGTTTTTTGATAGGTAACCAGTAAGATATCAGAAAAAGAGAGAGTTTACACTTTGGTGTTGGATTAACAGTCTCAAACTTCTCCACCACCGTCCCCTCCACCTCTCCATGTGACAGTCTGCAAGCTATTGCATGCAGGATATTTGGGGTAATATACAGAACAGTGGAGCATAAATCATCCCGAGCTTGTTTTATCCACCATTTGCTTGTCAAGCTGCATAAACACGAGGACATTTACATTTTAATTCAGTGTGCAGAAGACAATTTTATTGCCAAATGACGGCTCCTTTCATTTGGCAATTAATATAATTCTGCCTAATTTCCCCTCATTATCAGCAATCCAGCACATCTATATCTTTATAATGTTGCCACGGGACAACACGTGTGGTTGGAGGCTGGATCTGGATCTGTGGCGCCGGCGGGTCCAGCTGTTTGATGCGAGACCCTCTCCCTCGCCTCGTCAGCACCGTTCTGATGGAATGTGCAGAAATTACGTAAGGGCCTGTCGTTTAATGTGCCGGGCCCTCGGTTTTCCATCTCTGCTGGGACCTGAAGAATCTCTGTTATAAGCAGAAGGAGAAATTGTCCAACATTTTCCGCCAGATCTTCAGGGAGCCCAATCAGAGTGTTTTGGGTGTCTTATAGCCTCTCATTACTGCAGTGATGGATGACCGGATCAATCTCTCTGTCCCCGAGATCATTATCTCGTCATTCTGATTCTGCTGCTGCTTCCAGACAGACTCTCGCTGACAGACGTGTGCAGCTCATCTCACCTCTGAAACTTCGGTTGCATCATTACGATTCGCAAAGTCATTCGGTCGGACCGGCGCGTCTCAAACGAGTCTGCTTGTGCGGATATGTAAGGACAGCCTTTGAAGAAAGTGTTGTGTAATCTCCAGATTAATATGCAGCCCAGTTAACTGGACTTTTGGCAGCGGCTGCCGCAGAGATGTGAGAGGAGGATGTGACTTGTGAAATTTTTTATTCAGAGAGCATTCTGAAGTGAACATCAGTCATTCATTTATTCATGCATGCTCCTGGAAAAAAAACAAAAAACACACATACACAGTCCTCGACAACGGCTCAAAACCATCACCGACCAATGCTCGGTGTGATTTCAATCCCCGAATGGTTTCAGCAGACCCGTGGCCCACATTGGAGCCGTGCTGGAGCGGGGCAGTAATGCATCACTGGGACCCAATGATATGTCGACAGGGAGCACTGGAGCGTGCGAACGTCAAACCGAAACCACCCACACTGGCCGACCCTCGGCAGCGCGGAACAGAAAGTCGGGCAAACAAGCTGCGGTCCGGCAGGGATGTTCTTGTTGTTCTGTTTTATCTCCCCTTCAGAGCGAGCCGGCGCTCTCTTTGATATTCGTCCCACATGTTCTTCAGATGAGCAGGAGTGGAGTGTGTTCGAGAGCCCTCTGTGATTGTCTGCTCTGCTTTGTCTGACCCACAATCCCCCCGTGAGTCCACGTGGACACACGCAGCCTCCCTCCTCCGTCTCTGTCCATCTCAGCCGATTGATTGCCGTAATCAAACAGCGGGCTGCAGCCAGGTCGTCCCAGAGTGCCGTGCTATTTTCCACTTCTCCGACCCGTGCTGGGAGGAAAACTCCCATTCTCTGTGCAACCAGGTCGCAGAGTGAACGAGGTCACAGGGAACAGGGGAAACAAAAGGCAAACGCTAAAGACAGCGCAGCGTCCCTGCTGTAAGAGAGAAGGGCAGATCTGCTGGAACTGAGTTCATACAGTGGCAGAGAAAAGTCTGTGGAAATGATTCTGTTTATTTATTTGTTTCAGCTAAATGCAGTGTTTGTGTTTGAAAGAGACAAACGGATTCCTCCTGACAGTAAGTTCTCGCAGGTTAATCGGCTGGCGGAGAGACGAGCTCACGGACAGGAAGTCAGAGCAGCTCCGAAAGTAAAACTCTACGTTCAGGCTGCAGACCTTCAGGCTCACATTTGACTTAAGCTCGGAGTTTAAAGGGAAAGGTCACCCAAAAAATGAAAATCTTGTCATTATCTACACACCAACATTTCTGGAGCTTCACAGCAAAAAAGCGTCGCAACTGAAGAAGAACATAAAGGGGTGAACCTTTCCTTTAATCCTCGGGAAGACTGCGTCTGATGGATGATGCAACACTTATTTAACACGGAATAAACAAGACACGAGTCAAAGAAACAAAACTTCACACCTGTTTTATGCACTTTTCAATTAGTCCTTTAAATTCAATCCTAAATCTAGATAATAAGCCTAAAGAGAAAACTGGCAGCAGATGGTGACTGGATGTGACACAGACAGAGGAAACAAAGTGCAGTAATTAATGGATGTAACAGATGGGAAGCGACGGTGACATGGCATGATCTACTGTAGAGCGACAAGAGAGTTACATGTACAGTTATTATCATATGGTGCCGCACAGACAAACATTCACTTTCATTAGTATTTATTTATCTTGTTTATGATCCTGATGACGATGAAGAACTTTGTAGTGAAATAATTTCATTTTAAAGGCGCTACATGTTCATCAGACATCGTCATCATCTTCTCAAGTTGTTAACCTGTTAGCAACACGTCCAACAAGACACGGAGTAACAATAATATTCATGTGGGAATAATGTTTCTGGGCGTCTGATGAATAAGTCCAATAGTCAAGTGTTGTTTTCGAAATATCCAGCTCTTAGTCATTGTCTAACAGTCCGTCTGTCCTCTGGTGCAGGGACATAGCGTACAGTAGGTTAAAGAACAGCAGGAGCAAACAAGGTTGACGAGGGCAACGATGACGAGCAGGACGAAAGAAAGGACGCCAGAAAGCTGCACACAAGGTGATAATCCTCTGTGTCTTGTCAGTAGAAGCACACATGTAGACATTTGACCCAATTAGCTAATTAATAATAGGCGATTACCGCAGGATAACATGTTGATGGGGCAGATTTAATGTCTCGCAGAACTGATTTCAGTGTTTGAAACTCCTCTAAATGTCTCTCACAGCATCTCTGCGTGAGCTAAAGTTGGTATGATTGTTTGTGTTGATTGTGTTGTGTTGCGTTGTGTTGATTCTTTACTTCGCCGGCGTCTTTCCCCTCGTGTCCTTCACACAAAGTGGTGGTTGTTTGATCTTGTGAGATGATTATAGGGATCTGCGTGCCGGTCGGCGAGCGCAAACAAGGACGGGGAGAGCAGAAGAAGAGATGAAGGGAGAGGCAGAGAAAGAGAGAGAGAGAAATGAGACGACACGAGACCCCCGTGAGGACGTGACGAGAGATGAGCGAGTGAGAGATAATAAAGGAAGAAGAGAAAAATGAGTGAGGGAGCAGAGACGAAATTCATGAGTCAGAGCAGAGCTGAGAAAACGAGAAAGAACGAGGGCGATGGAGGAGTGAGATGTGTGTGTGTGAGTGTGTGTGAGACTGAGTGGAGGCAAGATTAGGGAGGCAATATCAGACTGTCCATCAATGTCACAGCGCTCGTGTCCTCTGTAAGCCATTTCATCCATCAGCCTGGAAGGCCTGGCTGTGTGCAGACGGCAGTTCCCGCCTGTTTACCTTTTTTCTCCACCGCGACGCTCAAACCTCTTTCTATAATTCCTGCTCCAGATATGGTGGTTTTCTGGAATCGTGATACTGATAAAATGTTAAAAATTACCTCCGTATTCCAACATGAAACAAAGATTATGATGCTGTTTGTGTCACGTGTGAAACCAGAAAACATGGGGGAGTTCTTCTGAAGTTATTTAGTGATTTAACCCAAACCACGATCGTTTACGAAAACCTAACCAAGAAGTTTCAATGCCTTTACCAGCAAAAATACGTCAGACAAAACACTGAAGTATTCCTTTAAAGTAAAAATGAAGACAAAGTTTATTCTTCTTTTGCAAAACACATCTTAAAGGTCCACTGTGTCGTGTTTTAAGTAATTTATGACCTCAAATCAGCGTCTTCATTCATAAATAAGTCCTCATTAGTGTAAAATGATCTCTGCCAACAATCTCACTTCTCCTCCTGAGGGAAGAATCACTTCTCTGTATTTCCATAGGACGGGCGAGCTCTACGGAGGCTTCCATGTCCTTCCGCTCTATAAAAAACGATGAACTGGTGAGAGGGACAAAAAGCTCTACGTGGTACAGATAAGGCTAAAGGCGTTTTCACTCAGAGCCAGCGTGACTGTGGAACGGAGAAGGAGCTTAGCCAGACGCGCTCGTCAGCTGCAGTTTGAAGTCTGTTTGAAATAACGTACCTCATCACCCGAAACTAAACTTGATGAAGTGCTGTTTGAAGACATGTTGTTGTCACAGCTTCTTGAATCTTGACACATCCCGCCTGCCGTAGTTCCAACAGGCTGCAACGCACGTTTGAAAACGCGAGGCGCTAGAGAGCAGCATTCGTTTGGATGCAGAATAACATTTAACCACCAGATGGGAGAAATTATTCCACAGTGTCTTTGTGGTCATCCTAAAAATTTTAATTTATATCAGAGATGATTTAAAAAAATGTTTAACTAAAGATGTCAATGTTTAGAGCAGACTGTTCTGTGTACATGTCAGCCCACCTCTCAGTTCAACACCTATATCCCCCGTCTCCACCTGACAAGGTGATCAGAGCTCAATTAACACGAGCTTTAATGACTGAACATCACATTCTGTCAGCATGTTCTTAACACGGATGCTAATAGAAAATCTGAAGAGCCTCCGCCTCAGAAATCCCCAGTGTGCCGCTGTCCAAAAGTGACATTGCTTTGAAAGCGGAGTAAGGGCTTTTGTAGGTTACAAGTGCTACAGAGTGAGTCTGGCTGATCCGGCTCGCTGTGATTAACCCCCCATCCTCCCTCCTTAATACAGAAGGACCGGCTCAGCATCGGTGTAATGATGGCTGCTTCCGTGCTCGTATGTAAATATGCTCTCCTCCGCCAGACGAGTTTTGACAGAGAGCCTGTCGAGCACGAGCCGAGACTACCTAAGGGGCCCTCCGAGGCCGTTTTGTACGCTGGATTTTAATTGGTCTGGAGAACAGTAAGAGCTTTTCAGGAATATTCACAGATTACCAGGCTGAAATTCAGAAAATGTCCTAATTAAAAGACAACATGCAAGTAGGAGTTTTTTTTTTTGCAGCCTGCTCCAAATGCTATTCTTAGCCTGCAGAGATATTACACGAGTATCTGTAAGACTCCATACATCTGCTCGCTTTACCCTCCTCGCTGTTTTGAAAGCAGGAACGATGTACATGTTTTCACCTCTGGCTGTTTGTTTCTTCAGCATATGGAGAACAATCTGTAATCTGCTTCATGCCAGGAAATGACATGTATAGTATAGTAATACAGAGTAAAACACTTGATTGTGTTCCGTGTTGCGTGGCGCCAATCTGTCCTTTATTTTCATGTTATTCAGGATTTAATTTAAGTGTGTTTAATCTGATATGTCGTGTTTTCTCTCAGGACTCAAGACACAAGATGTCGAATCCACCTGAGGATAAAAGGATTCTCACAAACTTTATGAATTTCTCTCCCGCTCTCATCCATCATCACTTTTTATGCTCTTTATTTATTTTTTGTTTACTGGTGTTTGCTCGACCGTGACAGAGCTTTTTACGAAGCTTCTGCCCCGCGCTAGAAGAAATCACTGATTGTCACCATTTTCTGGCTCCGCTTAAGAGAATAATCTGGTGGGACCGCTCACCGCAGGCTCCAAATAAGATTTTCAGCCCTACATAATTCTCTCCGGGGAATTTATTCATTTTCTGCTCTGTATGCGCGCACATCTTCCAGAAGCTCAGACGTGACGACGGTCCAAGCGGCGAGGTCTATTCACACGCGGCTCGGAACGAAGGTGCCTTTATTCAAATGGTGTGTGTAACGTTCTGCAAGTGCAAAGAGAGACAGACGGACAAATGTTTACCCAGAGGGAGGCGGCGGATGCCAGCAGCACGGCGCTGAAACGAACGCTGCTCTGATGATGATGCTGATGGTGATGATGCTCATTTGCTTCATGCACGGTGAAAAGGAGGATGCAGAAAGTAAAAAATGATGAGAAACTCTGACACCTTTCTCTCTTTCTGTCTCTCTCCATCTCGAGTGGCTAAAAATAAATGATGTAATTCTAATTTTACTTAATAATCGTGAGCTCTCTGACCCCTCTCGCTCTCTCTATGATGTTCCCTTCATTTACATCTGTCATCAAAGTTCATTAAAGGACTGTTCATCAAACAGGCCGCTCCGTGTCGTGCAGCGCCGCACAGTGAATAATGCATCATCTGAGGCTGGTGGGGGTGAAATTAGTGGCATTGATTGAGAACCTGGTTTCCATTGATTACCTCTAAGCTGACGGGGAGACGCTCTGCAAAACCTTTGCTCGCCGTTTCCTGCGGAGCGCGTGTGAAATATGGAGGGAAGATGAGGAATAGAACAATGGGGCAGTAATAAAGACAAATTAAAGGAGTGCTCATTTCATCGGCGTGTTGAGATTGAATGGCTGTTGCCTTGGATACGGTGAATTTAAACAGAGAGGGTGATAGAGAGAGCAGAATGGGCAGAGACTGAGGAATAGAGGAGGAGAGAGAAACAGCGGGACACGTCGTTTAGCATTGTGCCTCTTATCGATTCCACCCCGTCATCGCTCAGGTAATGGTCGAGGCTACCGAGCAATTAGAAGATTAGGGACGTGGTGTATCTCACAGGGACAGCTGGACGGCTGGAGAGCGGCGGGACGGAGGGAGAGTGGAGTTTGGAATCCAGTAAGAGTCCTCGAAATCCAATCCAACACGAAGAGCAACATACGGTCAGCAGAGCGTAGCGGTGAACGAGGAAGACGGGAGCGATTCAGAGGGATTTCGGTTCCCTGTGTCCTCCTGCTGAGTCACAAGCGTCGCTGAAGGGAGCTGACATCTTGCACATTAAAGCCTCCGAGTGCACATGCAGACAGCCACCAGCACCTGTGATCCGAGAGCAGGACTCCAACTTTCTCCCTAAACCATATCAAAAACTTAAGACACATAGAAATGGCTGAACCACCACACACAGATTCAAAGTCAGCTTCATCACTGACTCTGACGTCCTGCATTAAAGAGTAACTCCACCAGTTTTAAGGCCCCCACACACCGGCTCCAACGACTTCCTTCTCCGACCACTCCGTCAGATCCATTCGGCAGAAAAGTCACATTGAAACACACCGCCCCGGCTACACAGCAGCGTATACGTTCTGCAATAAGTCTCCTAAACATCGGGTGGCGCTAGTCTCGTGCCAGTCACCCAAAACATAAAAACAGGAAATGACAGAACGGAGTGCGGACCGTAGCTTATCAGAACAAAGCACACACAGTGTTAGCTCAGCATTACTTGCGTGATGTCGTATTACGGTGGTCTCTCTTCCACCAGGGCAGCCAGCTGCTCCTCAAAGTCCTCGGTCCACACAGCCATGGCTTCCAAACATACGTTGGTTTATCCCCAAAATAACGAACGGTGAAGTGTTGTTTGTAACTCTGTGCCGTCTCTGTTTATGTGGTTTGTTTACCATCGTCACTTCCGCCGCCCCTCCCACACGCCGCGCTGATTCGCTGGCACACCGCCAATCAGAATGGTCACTGAACAGCTAGCTAACAACCAATCAGAGTGTCCGACGGATCAGACGCAGCTGAACACACCGAACAGAGCAGCTCCTGAACTCGTCCGACTCTCTCCGAACGCTTCAGACGTCCGACGTCGGAGCCGGTGTGTGGGGGCCTTTACACGTTAAGTGTGTTTACAGGGGAGCAATCCTGCATATGTGAAAAGAGTCACATGAAGCCTCACAGTGGCTAGTTTGCATTGTGGGTAATGTAGGCGCTCACGCTGTTGGACTCGTTATGAACAGTTTCTGAAAACAAACGATCAGAATCGATATTGTAGAACCAGAGAAATCACCTTTTTTATTCCACACATTCTTCTTCCTTTTCAAAAGTTGGCACCAGCATTACCCACAATGCAACTCACATCACCGGAGGCATTTTTCGCTTCCATTGACAGCAACACTTTGACTTTACGCTGATTGAAACAGGTGGATGTAAATGCACTGTGGTGTGTCAGCGTGCACAGTGCAGGACCGTGACACCGAGGCAGCTAAATGGGATGCAGCCATCGCTGATGTCATTATTTACACCTCCTTCTCTCGGTGCGACTTGCCAAAACGTTGCCTGTGAAAATCATTGAACAAAGATGCATCTAAACGTCCTCTTTTATAACTGCACAGAGGAGCTGCTTTGCTCGTCTGCCTCCCTGAGAGGACGCTGCTGCTGCTGCTGCTGCTGCTGCTGCTGTGATATACTGCGAGTGGTTTTCCTCCTGGTGGGGACGAGAGGATACAGACCCTCCTGCTGTGCCATCTGGTCTCATTACAGGACAGTATCTGTACGTTATGAACAGTGGGAGCTCACCTGAGGGAAACTGACAAACTGTGTGTGGACTATATTTGTATGCTGGAAATAACCGGCTGTATATAAATGTATTAGCATTAATCTGCATATACAGCAGAGTACAGTACGTCTGTGTCTCTTTATACTGTTTTGCACTGATTGAAGGCCACGTGACTGGATGCTACTCGCGTAGCTTTGAGGTAAAAAAGAAAATAGATCAGTGCTGCTTTATATTTAGTAACAGATCCTTAGAGGAATATCAACATACTCTGCACAGAGAGTACGGATGGATCAATGAATAGACTGAAGCACTGCAGAGCTCACCTTCTCCCACCGTGGACGAACACGAGAGCATTCGTTTTTAACTACCGGTGACAAAGTGGAGACGGCAACTGCTGATTATAACATAAGATAAATGATATTCATAACAAATTAGAGATGCAGTGGTGATTAACATTAGTGATGTGACAGAAGCCTGTGTTATATGATGAGTGATTCATCTTATTCACACACAGTATAGCACACTTCTGTCCAGCGTTTCAAGCCCAGACGCCACGTTAGCATGAACCACAGATACGTCCGGACCTACGTGTCATATGTGCCGTAATGACATTTGAATGAAATGTGTCGTATCACCTTCACATTACATGTTAGGCGAAAAATCTCCAGCTGTCTCCAGCAATCTCGGACTAGTCTCAGCCTAGTCAAGCGAGCAGGAACTGATGGAGCCTCCTGGATGAGAGGTGAAACGTCTTCAAGACAAAAACCAAATCCAGTTACGTTCGATTCAGTTTCCTTGAGATAATCTCCAGCTGTGTTTGTGACAACTCAGGTCATTTCCAGCTGTTTGTGGTGACCAAAGCAGGAAGTGTGAGCCTTTTCCAAGTGGCTTTTATGCCCAAACCTAACCAGAGCATAAGCTCAGCATTGTGACAGTAGAATAATAAAAAAAAACTGACAAAAGTTTTAATTTATCTTATCAGAAATGTACATTGGTACATTTATTCTGGCGACCAGGCTGACAGAAATGAATTTAATGGGACACAATGAGAAACGTTCAGCTCCGTTCACACGTGACATTTCCACGGTCTTTTGGATGGAACATCTTAAAGTGAAGAGTTACATGGATTACGTGTGAGGGAGCGCAGATGATCATGTGGGTTGGATTTAATCTTTGACATAGTGAGCAAACGGAACTGTACACTCACGCTTCGGCTCGACGCGCCAGAAGAACTTCATGTCATGTGATACAAACTTTTTCTCACAGTATAAAGGAAAGCAGACATTTGGATATTCGCTGACTTCCTTACCTGCTCTGACGCTCATGTATGAATATAATCCATGTGGTCTGTTGATGCAAACACCTCAGAGGGATACTTCTTTACTGCGTCCTGTCTGTCTGGGTGTGTCTGCCTATTAAAAAAGCATAAATCACACGTTGTGATGGGTGTACGAGGTAGAAACTGAGAGACGCCATATGGAGCTCCGTCAGCGAGCTGTAGAGGAGCTAAATGTAGGGTGTCGGAACACAGCCTGCACACACACACACACACACACACACACACACACACACACACACACACACATGCACAATGAGACGTACACACCGATGCTCGCCAGCTGCGTGAAAAGACGAGTGGCTTAATGACACTTTGTGTGAGATCAACCCTGGAGACGCTCTAAAAAGCCAAAGCTGTTGCAGCTAATGACCCAACACACACATGCACACACACACACACACACACACGTGCATTTATACACATGCACACACAGAAACACATGAAATTAATTAACTAAACTGATAATAACAACATTTCATCAAAGGAAACACTGAGATTTCGATTTGCTTCTTCTTCTTCTGTGACACTTTCACTAAATGATTTTTCTTGTCGTCTGTCTCAACGTGTTTCTTGCGTCTGCGTGGCGCTCGGTGCACACAGCAGTCCTGACGCATCACTTTACTGCCAATTACTTTCGCACTCTGTCATGCTCCCGGGCGCCGTCTCGCCCCCTGCTATTGGTCTGCTGCATGTGAGAGTGTGTGGGCAAGAGAGAGAGAGAGAGAGAGACGGCAAGTGTGTGTGTGTTTCCATGCATGTGTGTGTCTGTTTGGTAGCTGTGCCCCATTTCCCCCATCTACTCATCACGGATGGTCCCTAATGAGGCCCCTGGGAAGCGGTCCAGAGCTCGTGGTTCTCCAAAAACGCCCCTGTTCCAGCTCTGTTTCAAAGCGCTCGTCTTCGCGGCTGCACATCCTTTGAGCTGCCACGGTTTGTCACCATCAGTCCAGGTTTGTCACTGTCCTCTCTGACATTAACGCCATAATTTGGCCTACATACCCCGAGGACGTTCGAAACAATGTCTGCTCATTTGTTCACGATTTGCACAAACTGAGAAGCTGCCCAGACGAGGCAGACTAACACTCCCACTCCAGCTACTTACAGCCGCTCGCAAGATGTAGATTTTGTTTGCCCAAGCTGTTTCTTTTTCATTTTCCCCTCATTTCTCTCTCTCGTTTGTCATCGTGAGCGGCGCTAGAGGAGAGTCAGCGGTGCCTTTAAAAACAGAGCGACCACACGGAGAGACAAATAATGTCTCTCCATTTTAACAAAATGCTTGCAAATGGGCAACACAATGGATGACTGGCAGGGAAGCAGGGAAAAGAAAAGAGCTGCAGAATGAATGAGGGAGGCTGCAGGACGTGCTTCCTGTAGGCGAGGGAGGCGGAGAGCGAGGGAGCAGCGACATGTCGAGATTTACAGTAGGTTATGTTAAAGAACGCCACCACGTCGCCTGAGGGAAGCGGCCTTTTCCCTTCGGTTCACCGAACATGCTTTCTCGTGCACGTCCTGTCCTGTGCTGTTTTCTTTAAATCCTGCCTGTTGGGAATACGCCAGGTAAAATGGGACAACAGCGATGAGCCATGTACAGACGATGCTCCAGACCGAGGCTCTTAGCGTGGAGTAGATGCTCGGAGTGGAGCGTAAAGAGGGAAAAAAGCGGTTCTCAAGTTCGTGCGGTGTTTTGTTTTCGCAGAGTTCATAGGGATGAGATGTTAAACTCTCATAAGAATGCACTCACGCAGCCACCTGCGCCGAGAGGAGGCAGAAAACACAGAGATTCACATCACCAGGAGACGGTGAAGTGGCTAAAACCACCGGCTAAACGCCTAAATTGAAAATTATCCTTCCTGGCCTCTGACCAAATCTCTCCAGAGCTCATCGCATCTGTTTCCCCTCGCAGCTTCTCCTCTCAATGAAGACAAGCGATTCCGGAGCATGTGGTGAAAAAAGTAAAGCGGAGCGAGTAAAAAACAGAAAGCGATGGAATGAAAGATAAAGAGGCCGAGTACAGAGAGTCCTGGCAGGATGTGAGAGGATTTAACACCGTGATAAGGTTGTATTGATCAGTCTGTATACCTTTCAGAGCCAACAACAGCCTTTCTTAATCTTTTGATTCCTCTACGTTTCAGTCAATCCTTTCATCAGTGCAACCGTCCGTCCTGGACATCCGCATCGATTCTGTCTGAATCCAGAGTCGCTCGTGTTCACGTTAAACTCTCAGTGGTCTGTGAATGAGTTGTGGCACGAGTGTCTCTGCTGTTTGTTCTGTAAGCTGATTATTTTCTTTTTGTTTGGAGCTTTCATGTAATTTTTATATTTTCTTCTAGAAGCCTTGAATTATTGAGCAGTGCCTCAGTCAAGTATTCCTCCACATTTTTTTTCCGGGGCGATGCCACAGAGAGTTCCTCCACCGACCGGTTATTTTCTGTATCTGTAATATTTCATGTGTCAGCCCGGATCGTTCCTGACAGTCCGGCACATCGAGCACACGCAGGCGTCCAGGCCTCAGAACGGACAACACATTAGCTGCCCGAGCACTTGAGATGTCTGGCCGCTGACTCCTCGAGGGAAATCAGTGCCAGTCCCACGAATTGTTCAATTCAAATGGTCACATGGGGCTGCGGTCGACTGTTCATGAACTCCTCCACCGAAAGGCAGCGCAGCGATACTGCGTTTGTGATATTCACACACAACATGCAGCTCGCTGACGTGTGTGAATGTGACAAAGAGAAACCAGCTCGACTACACTGTAGAAATAAACAAGTAAAGAGCCATGACAGTAAAATATTATACATTATTCCACAATGAATTACTGGGACATGACAGCTTTTCCCTGAATACATTCTTTGTAATTTTACACTTAAAGTCTACAATTACCATTCGAACAGAAATATTAAAACCACTAACAAAAAGAAAACTACCAACATATTGAAAAGTGGACCGTCTCTAGCTGTCTGTGTTTTTACACTAATAACACTCATTTTACAGTGAAACTACAACATTTACATTCAAAACCATTAATACAATTTAAAATTTACAAACTTGTATAACTGATTTTATTCAAAAAGGTGATTTTACAGGCAAATGATCTTAATATGAAAGAGGATTTTTTACGGTAAATGCTGGGAAAATCAACTCAAAATGCAGCAAATACAGTGATTTTACAGTGATTTTACTACAACATTTACATTCAAAACCATTAATAAGGAACTTGTATGACTGTCATAAAAAGGTGGATTCTTACAATTTAAAATTTACAAACTTGTATAACTGATTTACAGGCAAATTATCTTAATATGAAAGAGGATTTTTTACGGTAAATGTCGGTAAAAACATGTTTTGCAGTTTCATTAGATTGCTTGACTGATACTAAGCATCAATAAACAGTTATACTCTGTCAGCAATCATCATTCAAACAAGTCATACACACATTTTCAGGATTTTTGAGTCGACCACAACATGGCCACAAACACGTTTGTCCGTATGACGTGACTGAAGTAACAGCATTCGTCCAGGCGGTCTAGTCTCAGTGTTTCCCTTCTTTACACAGAACCGTTTTCTCTCACGTCAACAGTCACCCAACTAACAATCAGTCTGACAAAACACAAAATGGTCCTAGAAACACATGGAAACTGCAACCTGCATCACTAAAACAGCATAATAATATAATGTGATCTGCTGCTTCAGCTCTCGTTAACAACAAATATTACCGGGACCACAACAAAAATCTGACATGAACATTTAATATCCAAGAATTCAAGTCATCAACTTGACTGCTCACGAAGTGGCCACGTTTTCTCACCTCGACCAGATGCGAGCTGTGGGCTTGTTCTGCTTTATTCCACAGTCCCTCATGCAGCATTCAGAGTTTCAGTTACAACAGACGAGTTGTGCGACTTAATTAACTGAACATGGTACTACCATTACGGCTCAGGAGCAGCCGGCCTCTCCTGGGACTCTCTGCCGCTCCACGGTGTCGTCAGCCTCCGGAGACGGCGGTAAACAAAAACATCAGCAGTCAGTCAGTCGCAGTCTCGTGGAGGAAAACATCTGAAAAATGAGACGTGCGAGAGGTGGAAGTCGTGACATTTCCTGCACAACTGCCTGCCGGTAAAAGAGGGTCCTATCTGCTGCTAATAGGTGTAACTGATCCACGGGCCACAGAGCACAGCAGGAGGCATGAATGTTTTATAAGCTGAGGTTGGTTAGCGCTGTATTTAGCTGCAGTCCTGCATCACATGCAGACTATACATCGGAAAGGCCAACTGATTCAGGGTCTAAAGGGCAACACTCATCATTAAGGACACCCCCAAAAAGGCTGTCACATCCCACACTGAAGTGACATCATCGGTTAGTTGCAAGCATCAAAACATCACGTCGAGGATGAAACTAGAAAGGACCGTTAGAGTGGTCGAGGACAGAGCGACGAGGAACTGGGGGAGATGAAAGACGTCGAGAACAAGTACTTAAAAGTGAGACTGAGACAAAAGAAAGAAAAAGAGACAGAGACGAGAGTGTAAAGGCAGTCCATTATGTTGGCAGGGAAAGATAAGAGGGGTCAGATGACAGATTGAGGAGACGATAGAGTGGAGTGATTGAGAAGGGATGAAACAAGTGGGAGGAAACTGAGCAGAAATGAGACTGATTGTGACCAGAGGGGAGAAGGAAGAGGAGAGGAAATGAGAGACCGTGAGGCTCCGTGTTGCTAATGACGAGGAAAAAAATTAATAAAGCCATCTTTTAAAAAGATGAAAAATGGACGATCGTTCTTGTAAAATGACGATAATGGTGGAATTAAAATGAAACGAGACGCCGTTTAACCTCCGATTCCAGAGTCGCCAGGATACATCTGTACAGTAACCACAGAGACGCTCGGCGTTGTGTCAGGATTACTACAGTGAGGAGGAAACATTCAGTAATCTGTTAGCAATTACATTTTGAAAGTAACCTTCCCAACCTCGTGTGTGTGTGTGTGTGTGTGTGTGTGTGTGTGTGTGTGTGTGTGTGTGTGTGTGGAACAGATGGATAACGAGTGAACGTGTGTGACGGAGGGACAGAGATAGCGGCTGCCGAGCGCTCTGCCGGGCCGTGATAATGCTCGTCCAATTGTTTGTCGATTACAGCCTGTTTGTCGGCGATGACTGACGTCGTAGATAATTCAACACTGGACGCCGGCGTCTGTTTGTCGGGAGCGGCGTGCACTTTTATTACCACGAACACAAACACGCTGTTTAAATAACTGTGTGTCTTCACACACTGAACCAACGTTAGCTTTAACTTCAGCATTTTGTCTTGTGAGGTTTAAGACAGACAGAAGCTCAGACAGAAGCTCTTTCATCAGCTGCTTTGATCTGAGGTTTTTCTTCTTCTATGAAATAATGTTTTGTTCTATTATGAATAATAAAAATACGAATTTGGCTAAAAAAGCCTTTCATGTTGTTGACACTTTTATCTCTCTGTCACAGCCTGCACACCTCCCAGCCCTCCACTCTGCAGCTCAGTTGTTTTATTCACTGTTAAAGGGTAATTCCACCATTTTTTACACATTAAAGTGTGTTTACAGCGTTGTGGATAATGCAGGTGGAGTTTATGAACAGCATTGCACTCCTGATACACTGTCGGACTCATCGTGGCCAGTTTCAAATCAAAGGATCAGAATAAATACAGCAGAACCAGAGATATCACTTTTTTATCATTCCACTCTTCTTCCTTTTAAAAACATGGTGCCTACATTACCCACAATGCACCTTAGCCACTGAGTGACATCACTGAGGCAGTTTGTCAGATTCCATGCAGCTTCCTCTGGAGCCACAAAAGACTTTCTACTACTTTTTTTTACACATAGTATGCAGTAGTGCTGCCAACGACATGTAAACACACTATAATGTTTAAAACTGGTGGATTAACCCTTTAATTCAGGGCTCTGCCATATCTGCTGCTGCTTCGGTTGCTTTAAGATTAAAACCCACTCTTGTTTTCTGGCTGTAAAGGACCTCCTGGTCATACGCTTCCATTAATCACCATGTCAGCACTCAGGGGACAAAGTCACATTCACACATGAACATGTGAAATGCAAAGGAAGTGGCTGCAACGAGGAGTGGAAAGGAATTTGTTAAATTTAGGCCCCGTCCACACGAAAACACTGTTTTGTGTAAACGCACATGTTTTGCATCGTTTTGGCCGATCGTCCACACGGATCCTGTAAACACACTTTTTTGAAAACGGGTCTCAGGGTGGAGAAATTCGAAAATGCAGCCCCTGCGTTTTTGTGTTGACAGCGAATCTGCATACTTTTCGATACGATGACGTCATCGCCCCACCCTCGACCTCTCGCCTTCGACCTCTGAACCCGATGACATCTCATTACAGACAACAACAACAATGGCGGACTACATGCTTGTGTTGGTGCTGCAGAAGATATTGAGCCTATCAGGGTTACTGAGGCAAAATATTCTGCTCCTCTGCCACCACGCTGAGCAGAAAAAGGATTATGGACCACCGACTAGCCATTTTCATCTTCTTCTTGTTGTGTTCAGTTTCTCCTTCGGCTGTCTGTTTGTATACAGTGCTAAAGCTTTATGTGCATGCTCCGTCTCTTCTTCTCCGGTTTTGATGAATTTAAAGCGCCACCTACAGGCCTGGCATATGAACTACAGCGTATTGAGTCGTTTACAGTGGATCCATGTGGACGCAAATATTCTTGAAACGATGCCAAGGAAGACGGATAGAAAAAGATCATTTTGGTACGTGTGGACGAGGCCTTAGCATCAACTCTGGTGGACATTTGCTATCTTTCCACATGTTCTAAGTAACAGCCGTGTTTCCAAACATGCAGAGCTCTGCAGGATGCTGTAAGACGGATGATGAATCAATGAAAGGGTCAAAGGCGAAGTGGCTTAGTGATGGAGGAACAGTAGATGCAGAATTGATTGACAGATATGTGGATTGATGGATGGCTGTGAAGAGACTTGGGGATAAAATAACAGACCCCTTAATGGCCACAAACCTAATTACCAGCATGGGAGTCAAACCGTCGATACAATATTTACTCACAGCTGCTTCATGTAGCAATAATCTGAACAATGTTTCTGTGAACCATGGATATGTTGCAACTTTCACTTCTTTATGTTGCAACTTTACATATCTTACGGATACAGATCTTGTGCTCTGGTTAGGTTTAGGCACAAAAAACACTTTAGGGAAGGGAAAAGATCATGTTTTGGCTTGAAATATCAGCTTTGGTCACCACAAACCAGCACAGTCGTAACTTATCTGTGGTTTTTACAGAAACGTACATTTATTCTGGTGATTGAGTCGCACATACACAGCTGGAAATGGTCCCAAGGTCTCTTTAAAGTATTCAGTGGTGTGAGGCTAAAAATGTTAAAACGCTGTGGTCAAAAATATCAAGTGGTTCCCTCGTACAAAAGTTAAATCTCAGGAATAGTGGTCACAGTCTCTATACATCTAAGTCTAATTGGCTGTAACATCACTCTTTGTGAGCTTTTTGCATTCTGAATGACCAAAAAATTACAATCGCGTAAAGCTTCTTATTAAAAAAAAAAGGGTTCATATACTTTGAATTCCTCCTCGCTAACATTTATTGATACAAGCAGCCTAATTAAAAGAGCATCTGAACTGTAAGCAGCGACAGTGCGAGTGCTGATGGTCTGGTGTTCGGTGTGAGACGGGCCGGAGTTGGAGGATCATTAATTTGCATTATGATGAATGTTTAAGAGCTGATATGGCGCTTTGAGAGGCCTCATTTGCACAAGTATTATTAATGAATGCGGAAAGAGGCCGGCGCCTGCCAGAAAGCTCTAAAATGGAAAGTTTTTTGAGGAGGCTTGATTAGTAATCAGTGCGTCTGGTCTTTAAGGGGAGAGTTTCACCGCGGCTGCATCAGCACAGCTCCTCTGATGTGTTTTCTGATGTTAGCTTCAGTGCATGCAGGGACGGGACGCTGCTGATGGGTCAGACATTAATTAGTGGGCTGTGCGAAGCGAAAAACTGCGACAAATTTCCCATAAGGAATGAATGGGACGGGTCAAAAAAAGTCGCAAAAAAACGACGTTTTTCCAACATCTCCTGCTCTGGCACACTTCGACCTAGAGACACCATTCAAACTTTAAAATGTAGGCACAAGTCTTATCTATTTGAGTTGTATTTGAACTTTCTTTCTACGATGTTTAGTTTTTGAACGGTGACCCTTAATTGATCGTGAGCGATTTCGAAAAAATTCAGAAAAATTCAGGATTTTCAATGTGTGTGTATTGCGGAATGTTCGCGCAGCACCAACTGGCAGAGTGGGGGAGCCTGAAAAAACTCTCCGAAAATGTTTTTCTAGATGACAATCTTAGCCACAAATTTCACACTACAATAGTGATATTTTCCAAGAACGTAGCCACACTTGTCTTCTTTCTCACGATGTGTCCACTTTATCAGGAGGATGTACGGTTTTTGAATTATCTGCGTCTAACCGACACAAACTCCAGCAACTGCCGCCATAAGCCCCAATGTTAAACGGAAAGAGGATTTTCGGAGAAAAGCAGAAACTGCCCCTTTTTTTAACTCGCTCCTATTACCACATTTTTCAAAGTAGGACCACAAAACTTGATGACTGTGTTCATTAAGGCCTTTCCCACTGGATGGTGTAAAAATTTTGCCGATATCATCTTTGATTTTGAAGAAATAGCAGTAGTTTGACGAGGTGATCCTGAGCTGAAATCACTCTGAAATCAGCTGTCTCAGTCACCGTTGTCAGGGGCACTTGACAACCGTCACCGTGGCAACCGAGATCCTCTGGGCCAACAGAGAGATCAGAGCCTCTGCAAAACTCATTGACATCTCTGGCAAACTTTGACCTAGAGACACCATTCAAACTTTAAAATGTAGAGAAAAGTCCAGGCCATCAACGTGGGCTTCGACCTTTTGGCAGCTAGCTTTCATCGTTTTCATAGTCACGGCGGGGCCAAACCGCACAGCCCACTCTCGCGATTCCCCGCATCGGAATTGTCTAGTTGGTCATTTCTCTTCTAGTTCCTTTCTTACTGCCTTCCCCACCAACATAATACTGCTGATAGTTTCTCCGACTCGTTCGACTTGAAATGAGAATAAAAGCAGTAGCATCACATTTGTTCTCGGACGTTGTGCCAATTTGCCAAAGTAGCTTTTGTAATCTCATGACAAAGTCTGCCGTGTGCTTCTCTAACATGTGGCGAATCATACAAGCACCGGCGTGTGCGATATGCATTTTTAGACACGCTGTTTTGGATCACTTTGGCGAGACGCACTGAGATCTGCAGGCTGGAGGAGAGGAAGAGTGGAGGCAATCGATAGATGGAAAGAATGAGCGATGGAGAGACGGTGAGAGGGAATGAAACGCGCCGCTCGAAATGGAAACTCCTGTCACCGCGTAGTGTCACTCTCTCTGAAGTGAAATGTAACACCTGCTCGTAGGCATGAGAGGCATTTTCCCTCGGCAAAACACACAAAACAAACCGAGCAGGGAGTGCAGACAGACACTCGCCGAGGCTTCTTCCAGACGACGGGTGAGAAAAAGAAGTGGCTGGTTTTTAAGAAGCTGAAGAGTCGAACACATCGTTTCACACTCTCTTCTGAGGGACTAATTAGGCTGCGTCAAGAGAAAGACAGGGAGGAGAAAGAAAGAAGAAGAAGAAGAAGAAGAAGAAGAAGAAGAAGAAGAAGAAGAAGAAGAAGAAGAAGAAGAAGAAGAAGAAGAAGAAGAAGAAATCTATTATGCCAACCTTGCAAATATAGCTCGAACCAAAACCTCTTGCATTCTGGATATGCTGATTTTTTTTCATTTGACAGCTGACATGTTTGTCCGGGACTCGTTCGAGGAGCGAGGGACGGTTGAATCGATATCTGACCGACCAGCTCTAAAGCAGACGGCTGAGCAGCAGCGCAGACTGCCGCAGGTCGAGACTTCCGACTTGTCCAGCATTCGTCATGCTGAAGTGCTCTCAGGCAGGATGCTGAATCACTGCCAGCTTCTGGTCGCCGTTCTGCTGACCTCTAAATGGAGGAAGGAAAAAAAGTTAATCTCCTCATAAACACATTGTTTTATTTTTATTACATTTAACCTGCGGTGACACGAGGTTGTGCCTCAGCGCTACGAGCGGCTAGCGGATGAAAAAAGGCAGACTTTATGGACCCAGAGAGCATTCGTCTGAGCTTCAGAACTAGAATCAAATCCATTTTATTGAAGCGGTATCAGCCCTGCACCAGAAAATAGACTCATATGCCCAGAAAATCACACAGGCCACAGCCAGCGTCTCATTTTCCCTCTTTTCTGATTGATTCTCTATGGTGCTACGCATCGGTCTGATGCTCATGGGAGGAACAAACTCTTTCTCTCTGTCTCTCGCTTTGTTTTTGTCAGGGTAGACTGAGCACTCGGTCACGTAGTCCCACTTTTCCTCTGGATTGTACAGCATACGTTAGTGATTCAGAGTATGGTAATCGATCGAGGACACTTGTCTTGTACAGTAGAAGCTGCAGGTCTGACTTCAGGCTCGCTGAGTCGACACTGAGGCTTAAACAGAAAGGCTTGTGGCTTGTGTTTCATCCTCGTGGTGTTATGTTGTGATGTTTTACAGTTTTAGTCTGATCCATCCAGCGTCTCTGAAAGGAGAAAAGACGTTTTGTCCAGCATTACTAAGATGAAGAATCCAAACCAGCCCGGTCATTATCACAGCTGCAAGTCTTAAAGGTCTCGCAGAAAGTGAGATTTACATTCCTTTTTTTAAATTATGAAGCATTCAGTCTGAGTGTTATATGAATAATGTATCACACCACTCAATCCACAGAGGAATGCAAACAGCCCGTTTTCAGAAACTGTGCCTTCGAACACAGCGTCAGGACTTCTCTCAGGCTGTGATGTCACCACGCTTTACAATTTACTGATGCAGAGACACAGTGGGCGGGGCCTACTCAGGCCTGTGAGAGCCGACCAATCAGAGCGGACTGTGTTTTTCAGAAGGGGGCCTTAACACTACAGAGAAACACTACATTAATACAATAAAGAAACAAACAGGCAGAAGGCCTGTTTCTTTCTATTTTGATGTATAAATGTAGTGTTTCTCTGCCTTCTTTAAATACTTTTAATTCTTGTTTGTTAAGCACATATGTTAACAATGTTATATGAAAGATGCTATATAAAGTTATTATTATTATTATTACATAAATGTGTTTTTTGAACATTAAAATAAACATTTTTTTTACCTTCCTAAAATAAAAGACATGAACCTAAAATGGATCATTATATGGGACCTTTTAACCTTAAAATTTGGACAGACGATTAATATTTATGCACAAACACTGGCTGACAGACCTTTAACATTCTTAAAACATTTATTTACAAAATCCCTAAAAGCTAACATTTGGTGATGTCGAAATTAGTTTTAACTGAATGAAACCCCTGGAGGACAGGGTGAGTGATGATGATGATGTGCAATCTGTTTTATCAGATTGTATTTTTGCTAATAGATAAACACACACCAAGAAAGTTTTTTTAAATGGCTGAAAGTACCGCCTTGAATCTACAGAATCTTGAGGTGTCTTTTGCCGTTTTTCCACCGACAGTACCAGCTCGCCTCGCCTCGACTCAGCTCGCCTTTTTTGCGTTCCCATTACTGAAATCTGGTACCTGGTACCTGCTAAAGTGGAGCTTTTTTAGTATCACCTCCGTATAAGTTCCAACCGAGCTGAGCTGATACTTCTGTGTGACGTAAGCTGGCAGCCGGCCACTGATTGGACAGAGAGCGACGCCACTTGACGACTCATGACGAGCGCGACGTCCGAGCCTGACACCCGCTACCTTTAAAAACTAGCATCTGCGTTCAGTCAACACAGCGATTACATGGAAGGAACAACGCTGCAGGAACACGGCGTGGACCGTGGCAGAGGTGGAGACGCTCCTGAGTGTTGTCGCTGAAGACGCATCCAGAACGAGCTTGATGGTGCGACAGGAAATGAAAAGGTGGACGTGTTTTGCGTAGCCCACAGCTAGCCCTGTTTATGTGTCGCGTGGATAAGTACGTCACTGATGACGACCCGCCCACGTCTGATGACGACCCGCCCACGTTGATGACGACCCGCCCACGTTGAAGAGATACTAATTCTAGAGGCGAGCTGGTACTGTCGGTGGAAAAAGTCTGTGTGGTGACATCGATGTGACTCCAGTTAAAGGCTTAAACAGCTGCTGTCACCTTCCTGTTGTTATTGAAGTCACATTTTTTGCTGTTGCAGTGTAAATAGGTTGCAAAGTTTACAGTTATTTCAAACAGGTTAAGGAGTCACTCCTTTAGACTCGCAGGTGTCACTGTCATTCTTCTGCACCGGTGTTCAGCCGTCTCACAGCGAGACATCATCACACAGGAGGAACGTAAGCAGCCGGATGACTGATTGAGTTTGACTCACTTTTTTTTTTCCTCGAGCTAAATTTACTTTTTTATACAAACGAGTTCAGACTCGGTCTCCGAGCGATGCAGGATGCAAACTCAGTAATTGAGTAGGAGTAGATAAGAAGAGGCAGGTTGAGAGGATGTGGATACGAGTTCTTTCACTTTGCTTAAATTAGAAGATAATCACTGTCAAAACAAAAGACTTGATTTCTTTTATGCCCGATCAGTAAGCTCATGTTCATCTTCTCCCCTTCATTTAGAGCCGCTCTCTGTTTTGTTTCTGGCCACATTGTTAGATTTCAAAGCTAATTTGCATTATTTCCAGAAACGACTAATGATCTGATCTGCTGTCTGCTCGGTGCAAATCAGCTGTGACACCGGATTGAACCGCTGAATTAGAAAAGGCTGAGGAGCAGCGCAGGAGTTTGAGCTTTCAGGGCTGGTGACTTGCACAAAATTAAGCAAAATACGATAAGAAAGTTACAGAGAATAAATCCGAAGAAAACAAATAAATTGGAAAGTGACTAATGGAGAGAGAGAGAGAGACGAGAGGCTGAGGAGGAGACGGGGAGGCGAGACACGGCGGCACAGAGCTGCAGATGGCGGAGTCGAGGTGGGACTCGGGGGGGAGGAGGAAGTGACAGAGAGGGAGTGATAGATAGAAGAGGTTTATTTGCTTTTGTTGAGCCAACATCATTTATCTCCGGTGAACAGCCTCCCAGCGCTGAGAGGCTGTATGACAGAAATCAATCAGAGGGCAATCGTCCATACTCTTCCACTGACGCGCCATCCCATCGATACAGGCATCAGGGGGGGGATGGTGAGGGAGGAGGTGCACGTGGAGGGTGAAAACATGCAGGCAAAAAAGAAAAGAGAGGAGAAGAACAGAGGAAAGAAGGGAACTGTCTTCCCCAGAACTACATAATGCACCTTTAAGCGTCTATTCCTGATTGTGTGGCCACCAAATATTTGAATAGTCGTAGCTTTCCCCATTTTGAGTCTCTGCTCAAGACGGAAACATAAATCATTTCTGTTCTCTCAGAGCAGCCCGACACGATGAGGTAAATATCCGTCTGTTTGGACGACAATATTTTGGGAACCAAAGAGTTGAATCGTGCCGCACGAGTTGTTTAAAGACGAGTAATTCGATGAGCTTTTTGGATCTGTACTCTCTTTGATTTTGCAAACTTCAGTGCTGCTTCATCCCAACACGGGGATGGAGGAAGATAATAGAATCGAAGATGCGCTCAGTATTTGTGACTGACTGAGAACATTAGCAAATCGGAGTGTGCGGTATCTGATTAACCCGACTCTCGCCAGATGAATTTGGTTCCGCCTCTCTCCACTCATCCATCTGGGATCGCTCCATTGGAGATGTGTTTCAGAAGGCTGGGCCTTATCAAAAATCCTTGCATATGATTGGATGAACCACTTGTCTGTCATCTTTACTGACGTGCTACTTCAACCACTCACATCGAAACCAACCTGTGACGTTGATGAGAGCGACGTTCTTTTAACGACAAAATATTGGGTAGATTGGACGACACGGATGAAACAGCAGCATCAATGTTGACGCTTGCTTCCTCGATGCGAGCCGCCATTGTTGTCTGAATCAAAACAGTCGCTTCTCCGCTACGTCACATCTATGAAACTCCCGCCCGGCGGTCCTGATTGGCTCAACCTGAAAATCTGGTGCTGAAATCCCTCCCAACGGGAGCGATCCCAGATGGATGTGAGTGGAGCTGGGCGGAACGAAATGCATCTGGCGAGAGTCAGGTTAGTATCTGATATCAACAAGCTGTGTTTAACAGATAATGGCTGGAGTTGGGTCAGCAGGTTCTGCAGGTCCTGGAAAATGGATGCAAAATAGTTTCTCAGCCTGGGAGTCAAAAATCAGGGTGATAAAGCACCGATCATACTGAAACATTAAATCTGAGGGATATTGTGTTAGTGGTCTGTTCTGGAATACATAAGTCTGTATTACTGTTAAACATATGAAGATATTCAGTGACATGTTGGTTTTATCGCAGCTCCTTCAAGAAAAATGAATTAACCTTTGAACAGCAGCTGGAACGATGTTTGATAGATGGATGAGAGATATGAATAGAAATCAGGTTTTGGACTCCGTGTGTGTTTTATTCTGTTTCATCGTGGCGAGTGTGAGTCAGCCGGGTCTGTTTACCGGCCCGAGCTAACACAAGTTGCGGAGGTCCCCGCTGAGATCAATACATCAGAGCCTGGAGCAGCTGTCAGGAAGCATTGTGTGTGTGTGCGTGCGCGTAATAGTGTGTGACAGTCATTAGACTTCAGTCAGACCGCCCTGGAAGAGAAACAACACAAGATCACATGAATCAACTGCTGCACATATAACACACACACACACACACAGAGCAAAGGTGTGTGTGCTGGCTGACTGATGCTGGCCAGAGGCACGGCCGACAGTCTGACACCTCTGATGACACGAACGGGAACCCCACCTGACATCCGCCTCCCTTTCTCTGCCCGACGGCATACAGATAATAGTTCCAAGGCCAATGTCACTCGCACACTGAGGGATGACCGCAGGCACACACACACACACACACACACACACACACACACACACACACACACACAGGCCAAGCTAAATCATACATGATGTACGAGGAGGCTGCAGCGGAGCACACACACACGCTGACCTACATCAGACGGTCGCTGCTTCGGCTCACGCGTGTTACATGGATGTGCTTCGACACACACAGTCACACACACATATGTACACTCGGCCCTGAAGGAAACGGTGACCTTTTTCCTCACTGGATACCACACACACACACACACACACACACACACACACACACACACATCTTCTACACTACTTTTGTTCCTTACTGTAAAGAGACACTGTGTAGTTTTTCCATTTTTTCCATAACTGTACAAACGAGCTGTTCTCAGAGGAAATCTATTTGAAGCTAGAAAAGGTGGCAGGGTCCGCCACATGTAAACAAGGTAATACAGTATAAATTGTGTTGTCTCCTTTAAGGTCAGTTTGTTTGTTCAGTTTGTTCAGTCGATGAAAACAAAAAGTAGGTTTGTTCATTTAGTTTGTTGAGGAATAAAACAAATCTCCTTTAATTTGTGAAAAGAAAAACAAGACACAAGCTCGTTACTGAGTGTTTGTTTTAAAGAAAAGTATTGTTTCACTGTATTTGAGACTAAAACCTTGCGTAAGACTGAATCCTACACTAAATACTGAATACTGTAGGTCTTAAATACCATTTCTCTCTGCCTGTAATTTAAACAGCTAAACACAATCTGACCCAGGAGCAGCTCAGTTAATAACAATATAACAATAAACTTTATTTTTAACGCTTTATTTTAACGTCTTTCCTTCACAAAGTTACAAAGTGCTTTAAGAGGGATAATAAAACCAGACGTGGAAGATAAAATGAAAGTTAAGGACAAGAGGAAGTAAGATTTAAAAGCAACAAAAGTACAAAGATATAAAAAAAAACAGCAGTAAATGAACAAGAACAAGTATGAACATTTCTAAAAGCTCACACAGACTTAAACCCACCACTTCCTGTTTTTGCTGAAACAGTCTAGTTCAGATATATTACTCCTGGTTACTACTGCTACTGGTTACTGTGATCCAGCGCACACTGTTACTTAGCTTGTTTGTGTCTTAATCCATTTCTGTCTGCGGAGGGCAGCTGGGCCATTTACTGGTCGATAATGAAAGTCATTACGGGGAGAGACATAAAAACTCTGCCTAAGGACCGTACAGCTGGCCAGGAATCATCCTGCAACACTGGGCTGTCCAGAAAAAAAGCAGCGGCATCGATGAAATAATGCAAACAGGAGTGAGAGCGAGCATCATCATGTGAAGACGATGTGTCTGACGATGATGAGTAACTGGGAAGATGTCGGCTGATCTTGTTTGCATTTTCTCCTCCTGTCAGTCACGATGATTCGTTTCCTCTCCCTCTAACAAATCCTTCCTGTGAATGGCACTTTTTTAAACAGATAATGAAAATAAAATTAAACTGTAATGTTACATTCAAGGAAATCCAACATCTCTGTTTCTCCGCCAGTGGTTTCCTGCTGTTAATTGAACGAGCAGTGACGAGGCGACAGGATTGTGTTATTCAAATGCCAGAAGGTGCCGTGATTTACAAAATTAACGTCAGTCTTCAGTTTAAATTCAGACACGTTCTTGCTGATTGCAGCTCTACGCCTGATTTATTCTACATCTTTTCTAAAATGCTGACACGCACGTGGGCGTGATTGACAGGAAGTGGGGACGCCCTCTCCCCGAGACGTCTCCCGACGCGTACGAACAGTGAACCTCGGGTTATTTTTTGATGGAGTGGATCATTCAGGAGAATCTCTCCTACCTGTCTCCAGGAGAAACTGTCAAATTCCTGCCATTTAGACTCACACAGTCCCTCACACATGACAATGACAGGACAAGAAATTGGTGCTTTTTTTTAATAATCATGACTACTTCTTCCACAAGAGGAAATTGACATATCATGCCAAACCCCTGGCTTCAACCACAGCTCATGGACAAGATATTACTCCATGATGTAAAGACATTTATCAGGTGTGGAAGAATAAGCTAACTTTTAATTGATGTGTTGACCGAGAGTGATGGATGCAGGCCTCCTTTCGGCGACTCTAAAACCTCTAAGACCTTTAGTTACGTTACCTTCATTAGTTTAAATTCTGAATTTGCAAAATGCACCTTTCATCAAAGGTTTGGCAAAATTAGACGGGGATTGTCTCAGGTATCTCCAGTGTTTCCAAGTGGTATTATTGTAGATGCCACTGTTATATTTTGCATAAATGTGAGGGCAGGCAGGTTAAAAAGAAAAGCGAGCTTTAATGACGTCAGCTGAGGTCCAAAAATCCAAATAGCAGGCGGTGAAAAGGCAAACAGTCCTGACAAACACAGGCTGCGATACAAAACAATACAGAACTGAAGAGAGGATGAAACACAAGGAGCACACACAGTGACACCAGGAACAAAACAGACAAATGATGATTGATTAACGATTTTCAAGCTTTTATTTTGAAATATAAGTGACATAATGTTGCTTTAAGGGCCCATTCATTGGTCTGAAATCAATTTACTGATGGTTTCTTTCGGAGAGGAGCAACAGGAGCAACGAAGAAAGAAAAAAACCTGAAGAAACATAAACAGTGTTTTCATTTTCACCTCAATTAGCACGACACGATAATCATACAGTGTAAATACCAAAGAGAAAACGCAGGTCCACACAGTTTTTTTCACTTCAATTAGCAGAGGAAATTGGTTTTACTGCTAACATGCCTCGTCGTGCTGCAAAGCATCAACCCTGCACGACATCCTTTTAGGAACATAATTACAGTTCGACCGTGTCGACGAGGGCGGAGACACCATCAGTGACTTACTTTACAAATCTCAGTCGGCAGAGCTAAAGTCCCTCTAAACGGTGTCCTCGATTGAATTATTTGCCGGCCAATTTGTCACGAAGCTAAAGGTTTGACAGGAAATCCAACTGGTCAGAATGATAAATCAGATCCCTCCCTGGTCGTCTGTAGCGTTAGCCGGGCTAATAGCCGTCCACAATACCTGCAAATTACAGCAGCACATCACTGTCGAGGCGTAGAGAGTGAAAAGCTGCGTAGAGGCGGATGTAATTACTTAACGTCAGTGTTTAAACAGAATGTCATATATCAAATATTCAGACGGAGGGATACAAATCTTTGCACACAAACACAAACCAAGACGTTTGTTCATCAGCTCCACTCGTCTCGTTGTGTTAGCTTTATTTGTTCAGGCAGCGCGGCTACTGGCAGGCTTCACAATCCACCACAGTCTGAGGCCATTTTTCAAAACACCAATTACGAGCGTGCGTCTCATCGATCAGGGAGCTACCTATTCACTCAGTGACACAGATTAACTCGTGTGTCCCTAAACAGAGGTTGGGGAGACGTGATTGTGCCGTTACGTTCTCCGTCCCGCCGCCGTGCAGAGGATGCCGCCTGCAAATTACACCTGAGCAGCTCGTATTCTCTGTCTTTGTCTGAAACAAGTGTGTTTGAGCAAAGGAATGTGCTGGAAGCTGGAAATGCCAGCGGTAATTACAGAGCTTCAGAGCCGTTATAGACGGTAAAGTGTTCCATTTCTGTCACAGCCGCTGATGGGTGATGTTTATCTGGCAGACAGCAGGCGGGCGAGGAGGTGTGGAGCGTCAGTCCACCTGCAGTTTGGACGAACAGTGCGTTAGTGTCAAAGCAATATTTCTCTCATTTATACCCACATAAATGTGGTTACGACGCCGTTTATGAGCGGCACTCGGAGAAGCAAATCTCTGTCGTGATTGATTTCTGTTCAGTCGACAGGGACGACGAAAGGAACCGAAAAGCAAAGGGGGCATTTATTTTAAGCAGCGTTATTTATAGCCTTGTACTGCCTTGTTTGAAGCAAAATGCTCAGAAGCACATGAAAAGGAACGACGGTACCATTGAACTCGATGCGAATGCTTGTGAGTGTGTGTGTGTGCCGGGCTGGAAATGAAAAGGTGGTGCTGGTGGTGGGAGCGGCGCTGCATGTGTGTGTTCGCCTCCAGGGTTTTGATCTCTCTCCTCACTAAACAGAGAGGAGTCCATCAGCAACAGATACCTCTTTAATTATTTAGAAGGTTAGCATGAAAAATAAATGGCTGCTTCCTGCAGCGAGAGGTGCGGCGCCGCTCCGGTTCCTCCGAGCCTTTCAGCCCGCGCTGTACGCTCACGCAGAGGTTAGGCCGGCCAATTGATTCCTTTCAGCGATGATTGCAGATCGCTGCTTTCATCTCGTTATCGGCCGAGACCACAACGACTGTGCAGCTGCCTCAACCTCATCAGCGCCGAGTTACCCTGCTTCTGCTCAGTGGAAGCTCCAGCAGGTCAGATGAAAACACAGTTGTGGTACTCAAATACAATTTCATGTCAGCCAGAAAAGACTGGTTTGTAGATGTTGAGGAGGGAAATAGAAGTATGGTGGAGCCTGAGGTGTCTGTTGACTCTCACTGCTGGAAGGGGAAGACAAAGTTCTGCACCGAAAGTCTAACATTGTGCCGTAATCGCAAGCAATGCGAGCGAGCGTCAGCGACAAACTCAGCTTGATTTCCTTCTCCCTTATCTATACAATACCACCCGTTTACTCCAAAAACCAAGGAGCTGAATGTTTCTGGCTTCTTAGAGAACTCATGCATCTTTAACGCGAGTGGTTAAGTCTCCAATCTTATCTCCAGTATGTGGTTCGTTAACACGGTGTATTCACTGGACGCTTGCATGCAGTCACATGTGTAAGTTTCAGTTGAATCACAACACTGATTATCGGATCAGTCGTTCTGATCTGAACGTGGCTTTCTGTGTTTGATCGAACCATGAATGTGTTTTTTTCCTGGGTTTTATTAACCTGACTCTCACCAGATGAATTTGGTTCCGCCTCGCTCCACTCATCCATCTGGGATCGCTCCATTGGAGATGTGTTTCAGAAGGCTGGGCCTTATCAAAAATCCTTGCATATGATTGGATAAACCACTTGTCTGTCATCTTTATTGACGTGCTACTTCAACCACTCACATTGAAACCAACCTGTGACGTCGATGAGAGCGACGTTCTTTTAACGAACAAATATTGGGTAGATTGGACGACATGGATGAAACAGCAGCATCAATGTTGACGCTTGCTTCCTCGATGCGAGCCGCCATTGTTGTCTGAATCAAAACAGTCGCTTCTCCGCTACGTCACATCTATGAAACTCCCGCCCGGCGGTCCTGATTGGCTCGACCATAAAATCTGGTGCAGAAATCCCTCCCAACGGGAGCGATCCCAGATGGATGTGAGCGGAGCTAGGCGGAACGAAATGCATCTGGCGAGAGTCAGGTTTGGGTTTTATAGCCTTTGTCTGGAACTGCAGCGAGAGATTAAAAGGTTGGTAGTGAAACAGACAGCAGTCTTCAGAGAAATCAGCTGCACGTACAATACTTTCTGCACAATTATTCCTTGAATACCACAGCCTTCAGCCTTCAGCCTTCCGTCTTACTGTAAATGTATTTAGAGCATTTAATCTGGACCTTCACCGTGTGCTTTCGAAGCTCTTCCACTTGTTTGACGTGACAGCACGGATCTACGACAGTCGTTCTCTGAACAATACCGGCCTGTCTCACAGTCAGCCGGCTCACTTCCATGATTGGACTGGAAGCGAGCCAGTTGTCCCTGACGCCGTGTCACTTTGTTCTAGGTGATAGCCATTTGGCGTTTGCTGACTGTCCCTCTTTGTCTTTGTTCAGTGCTTCTTACTTTGCCTTTCTTCTCCCTTCTGACTAATTTGTGGCTCTCTTTGTGTCATTGTCTCCTTATCCTCTTCATGGTGATTGGCCCTGAAAGAAAGAAAAGCTGGAGAAAAATAGCTCTGCCTGGACTCTAATATTAGCTCCCTCTCTTGTTCTGTCTCTGTGCAGGTGGTCCATCACGTTGGTCCTCGCCTCCATGTGACTGCTGCTGCAAGAACCATAAAGGTGACGGCGAGGGCGAGAGCGGCACCTCCTTCAACGAGCTCTCCACCTCCAGCTCCGAGAGCCAGTCAGAAGCCAGCTCTCCCCAGGGGACGGTGATCTGCGGCCCGGTCAGCCGCCAGTCTCATCCCCACGCCAACGTCCAGACCCTGGACCGGCCGCCGAAAAAGGGCCCCATCACCATGATCCAGCAGTCGGACCAGCGGCGGAAGAGCGACTTGCTGCGCACGCTCACGGCGAGCTCCCGCGACACCAGCAGCTGCAAGAAGAGGCCGGCGAAGGAGAAGATGACGGTGGAGGAGGAGCTGGAGAAGTGCATTCAAGACTTCCGCAAGATCAAGATCCCGGAGAGGTTCCCCGAGAGGAAGTACATGTGGCAGTCCGACCTGCTGCGGAAGTACCGCCTCTGAGCCAGGCAGCGGGACCGGAGGGGCGGACGCACGAGGCCAAGGATCCGTTTACATGTTTTTTGATCACGACTTTTAACAAAAAAAGGGAGATCGCACTGAACTCATTTGCATCCAGTTTCTGTGGGGAAACTTCACCTTTATGCCACCAGGATGAAAGTCTACACTGACGCTCGCGAGAAGCAGAAGAACCAGACTGTTCTCTTATCGACATATGTAGTACGTATGTGTGTGTGTGTAGTTTAGGCCTACTGTATGTACTGTAAGTATGTGCTGTACCTTTGCTGAATGCTTCAGAGCTTTGAATAATTTATCCCGAGGACCGGTCCAGGTGGACGAGAGACATCCTCTATGAACCCATCAGCTGACTGACGGCCGGCTAATGGCTACACTGGAGGGTTACTGAGGGTTACCGGACTGCACGCGGTGTCATCTGTCATCATCTCACTGGAAAAAAACACAAAGACAAACACTGATTTAGTATGTGAATGTGTGTGTTTATGTGTGTGTGTTCGCACCCAGGTGGCCTAGAGGTCGCCGATAAATCTGCATCAGGACCCATTAATAATTCATGCCGTCTCGACAGCGCTCGCACTATAAATACACGCAGAGCTCTCAGCTGCCAGGGTGGCGTTAAAAAAAAAGAGCACCGGTCGATTACTTAACTTTTAGGCAACATTGGGGGACTTCTGAGGCAGGAGGAGGTACGATTTCATCATTTTGTTCTTGTAATATCAGTTATATTGCGGACGTACCCCGAGTGAATCTAACTGCCCTGTGTTGCATTGATTTTTGCGGTGTTGGCAAGATGTGGAGCGATGCAGGTTACCGTGTGAAGGATAAAGAGTGAAGGATTTGATTTGATCGCCAACCCGTGGGGGAAATACAGGTTCAATAAATAATAAAGTCCTGGTTTAACACAGCACACACACACCTGTAAGAGGATTCTCATTCCCACATACAAACTCACAGAGCGATCAATCACGAGGTCGCTGAGTAAGACACCAGTAAACACAAACCGAATGGGACGGGACGCCGTGAACACGCAGACGGATGCTTTCCACCCTGACTGTCGACACAGCGATCGATAATTATTGATGATGGGGTCGGCTGATGGAGCTGATAGATGTGGTTCTTGTTTACAGTTATTAATGACGCTCCTGACAAAGACAAGCTGTTTGTGCATTTAGTGAAAATTAGCCATTATTCATGTGTTCATTTATGTTCTCTAGGACGTGTCAGAGTCAATGGGATGTGTTGTGATGTGGTTACAGAAACAAAGATGGCAGACAGCTATTATTTATACAGTATATATATAAATATAAATATATATTAAAAAAGAGCACAACTTAAGAAATTGATTTCCCCAGTAGGCTGATTGTTATTTATGTAAGACTCTCCCTGGATGAAATGTTGCTGACAGAATGATTTATTATTTCAAAACACATTACAGACCACAGTAAGTGAAGAAAGTACAAAGATATTCAGTGAAAACATTTTTGTCACGTTAAGTTATGATGGTAAACTTTTAAAGATGATAAATGGCAGGTTAGCTAACTGTTTACTCACAGAGGTGTTATTGACGTGGAAATCTCTGTTTTAGGAGAGATGATAAAAGAGAGAACGTAAATATAAGGATTGAACATGTTGTACAGCAGATTGTCAAAATAACAAATTAACAAATACACACAGCAGTAATATGCAATGTTGGAATTTCTCATTGGTACAACTGACTTTTTTGTAAATTAATCCGACTGTGAGGTGCTGATAAAAACACAATCTTCAAAGTACCGTAGAAGGAAGCTTCTAAACCCTCGTTATGTCCAACGTACCCGAAACAACCACCAGAGTAAATGTAGGAAATGTACGTTCTGCAAACCACAGACATGTTGAGTCTTTAGTTGTGATCACGCTGGTCTGGTTAGGGTTTGGAAAAGATCATGTAATACCTGCTGTGGTCACTACCGTCCTTAACCTGACTCTCGCCAGATGCATTTCGTTCCGCCTAGCTCCACTCACATCCATCTGGGATCGCTCCCGTTGGGAGGGATTTCTGCACCAGATTTTATGGTCGAGCCAATCAGGACCGCCGGGCGGGAGTTTCATAGAGGTGACGTAGCGGAGAAGCGACTGTTTTGATTCAGACAACAATGGCGGCTCGCATCGAGGAAGCAAGCGTCAACATTGATGCTGCTATTTCATCCGTGTTGTCCAATCTACCCAATATTCTTTCGTTAAAAGAACATCAGAGAACGGCTCTGAAGGCTTTTGCTGGTGGAGACGATGTTTTTGCCCTTCTCCCGACCGGATTTGGCGAGAGCTTGATCTACCCAATGGCTCCGACAGACAAGTGGTTTATCCAATCATATGCAAGGATTTTTGATAAGGCCCAGCCTTCTGAAACACATCTCCAATGGAGCGATCCCAGATGGATGAGTGGAGCGAGGCGGAACGAAATTCATCTGGTGAGAGTCAGGTTACACCGTCCTACCTTCCCATCAAAAATATTTTTGGTCCCCACAAACTGTAAATTGTTCCATAAAACAAATAGGCAGTGATTTCCTGATTACAAATATTGAAACGCAGTCTTCAACAGCGGTCTTGCTGGAATGAGTAGAAATGTTGATATGATGTATGATGAGTACGTACGACACCTACACATTTGAACATATCTGTGGTTTGCAGAAATGTAGAAAGCCAACACTTCACACTGCCGTGTGGGTCGATGTATTCGACTCATTGATCAGATTCAGAGGGAGAAGCTGACAGGATTAGTGATCAACAGCTTCAGGTAAAACTCAAGGTGTTTATGAATATTGTGACAGACAGCTATGATGAAAGACGTAGCTTTGGTCAGGATGAATATTGATGAATTGACTCGTATAGATGGAAGTTCAGAACGACCTTCTGTGTTTTAGGAGGACAATAAAAACAGAGGAGACGGTGGGAAGCAACTTGATTAAAACTACTCATGATTCATGATCACAGCTTTTACAAAGCACAAAGTATAAAGTTGAATTAAAAGCACATACAAATAAGAACAAAATATGCATAGTATAACGTTATTCAAAGATGAGTTTATTTAAAAGTGTCCCCGATATGTTAATATAAAAAAATGTTTTATTACACTTATTTTTCTATCTAAAGGCCTTTAAATTAAAAAGGTTATCAAATTCCCTTATGTTGCCCATAAGATGTTTTTCCTGTATGTGAGATGGTAATCAGAAACCTCTGCTCATATATCTGCTATGGTTTATTATTGTATAAAATAATAGGTGCTAGATACAAAACCATTCTCCTCATGTCAATACGATGAATACGACTTATTTTTCTACATTGCTAGAATATTACATTTTCATTTTAAAGTCATTTATCTTGAGTTGGAGTTGTTATATGTTAATCCGGACGACACATCATATGTAAATAAACACCATAAATCACACCTAACCAGAATAATGTATTATACTCTCTGTATATAACATGCAAATCCACGAGGTGTGGCCGCGCCGCTGCTCTTAGTTATGCAGTAGACTGACGCTAATGTAAAACAGCCATTCTCCTTTTATTATTTTGAGTGTTGCGCCATCAGGGATAAGGGACAATATAACACACACGTATAACATATATATTTACCACGATAACAAATGATAAGTGTCACAAACAGACTGTCAGCAGCAGCGTCTGACACGCTGAGGTGAGATTAATGGATCTGTACGTTCAGGCCTGAAGAGAACGACAAGAAAAACACACAAAAAGTTTGTTTAAAACTCAAAGAACAAAGGTACAAACTGTTCAGCTGTGACTGCTGTGCCGTACAGGGCAGTCAGAAAGCGTTAGGACAGCGATGTGTTCTGTTCTGGTGGGTCTGGACTCCAGAACATTGGCTTTGAGATGAAACAGATGACTATGAAGTGAAAGTGCTGACTTTCACCTCTGGGTGAATTTTTCCTGCCAGTTACAGGCGATGACAACAAAGTGTTGTCGACTGATCTTCGCCTCAGTCCAGCTGATCGAGTGTTTCACTGCTAAGAACCAGGCTGAATGCAAAGTGCCGCCGAAGCCCGTAAGAAGTGACAGCTGCAGCAGCAGAGCAGCACAATATTGAAGAAGACAACTTGATCTGGAGGAGACGTTATCTGTTATCTCGTGTGGATGTAAACACCTTCGAGCTAAAGCTGAGAATCAGGACTTTAACACCACAGTCTGTTTCATTTCAAACCTCACGTGTGGAGTAAAGAGCCAATATACACAAAAAAATGACCACATTTTATGTAAATCTTTGTACAGGTGTTGTTTCCCCTGTTCATTTTCTGGATTAGATCTGAAGGAAACAGTTTCCACGTGATCTTGTTGTAAGATGACGTGCAGCACAGCAGGTATACGAAGTCAAATGTGTGCTGGTCTTCCTACAGCTTATAAATACAGGAACAATCTGAGCATCACACCAGGCAGTACTTCGCTTCTGGTTGCATTTTTGCCTCTATAAGCTTTCTGAGAGCAGCATGCTGAGAACATTTTCCTCCTTGTACCATGAAACACGTGTTTTCAGTTTATTATCTGGGCAAAGTGATCCACGTACACCAAACAGTCTGAATCAACCGAACTGTGGAAAGATGGAAAACATGACTCTGCAGAAATGAAGCCAAAATATCCAGGAGAGTGGAGCTGCGACGTTCAGGCCCCACCGTGGATCTAATAAGGGAAGATCTGCACATAAAGCTTAAATTGTTTGACCTTCAGGGTTTTAAAATACTCTGACCGTCCTCATAATGTGTGAGAGAGACTTCCAGCGACGAGCGGCGAACTTGTGGTTCAGGGAGTTGGGATTAAAACGTAACGATGCAGCTCTAAACTCTTCTAGACTTTCAAAATGTAGAAAAACAGACTGAACGGCTCAAAGTCTGATAGTGAGACGAGTCATCTGAGGGGTTGATCTGACCTATAATTTGGGCAATCTCGATGTTTTGGCTTCACTTTTGAGGAGCCGTCATGTCGTCCATCATTACATACAGTCAGTTGTTGAAAGGTGAAGGTCTGATTATCAGGAGAGAATGATTGCATCGCTTATTGTGAACTTATTTTTGACCTCCACAGCAGTCGGTCCTGTGCTGTTCATGTTCAGTCCAGTTGAAGCGAGAGAGCACGTTGATGTTCAGGATCACATCTGTACGACTTTTGCCTGCATTTTTTTTTTGTTTGTTTCACTTTAAGATAATTCAGCAACAATATGGATCCGTCACAGAAATCTATCCGAGAGCGTTCTGACACACTGATTTGTCACGAGACACAATTAGAAAGTGCTGTTGAACAGACACAGAGTGAACATGAATACCAAGACACCTGGTGGCCTTCTAGAGTAGACGACAGCTGTTTTTGCACAATGTATAAAGTTAAAGAAAAAAAAACAGAGTATTTGAAAGAGAAAAAAATAAATAAATAATCACCTAACATGCACAACACAGCCACAAATCATGTGTGTGTCATGAGAGAGAACGATTGTAGATCATGCCGACCAGTTTTCACCTTCAGAGCACAAGATGTTGACGTTCTTTTGGCCCGAAAAGAACGACCGACGATGTAAATCTTATTGATAAATGACTCGAGGTTTTGTTTCAAGTGAAATGTGATGTATGAAAAGGATGTGAGACTGTGAACTGATGTCCAGTTTGTCAGGTTCTGTTGTTTTGGAGTGCCCGACTACAGTCTGTGATTTTCTTTTCTTGAAATTATAGTCATGTCCTGCTAGAAGTGACGACTGCAGGCCCTCTTCTTTCCCTCCTGCCTTCGAACCTGCGAACCACAAAGAAAATCCCGTTATTCTGACACCACGGCAGATCTGGCACTGTCCGAGACAAAAAGGGCGTCCGTTTTGATTATCGTTGTTCTGACACTAAAAAGAGAAAAGAAAAAATGGTTCAGAAACATTGTGAGCATGTTGGTATACAAAACTTATAACAGATTTAATTTAGTCTGTTTCTTGTGAAAAAGAATATGTCAAAAACTGATATTTAACAGAAAAAAGAAAACTCGCAAAAAAAAAAAGAACAAAAAAACAAAAAAAGATAAGCACAAATGTGTTGATGGTGTCTGCTGTTCCTCCACAGGTGTATAACATTATCAGATAAAGAGTCGATCTGCAGCGTGCACTTGCAAAACAGAGCGATTCTCACCAGGGGAAGATCATCACCGTTCATGGGAGTACTTGCATTTCTGAAAATAACAATTAAATACTCTTTTGGTAATCATAAAAAACACATTCAAACCTGTCAAAGTTTTTCTGATCCTCGAGACTAAATGAACATTTACCTCCGGAAATTACACTGAATGTTATTGGTGAACAGCCGAACATCCTTGGTGGGAGCTGCCCTGTGTTCCAGGTGTGACGGCGTCTGTCTGCAGAGGCAGTGCAACTCATCCGAGAGTCTTTAGATACCAAGCATATAGTCATTTTGAAAATGTATGACAACAACCAATAAACGAGACATTCTGTACAGCGACTGGGACTCGGATTCATTGCCATCACCTCATACATTATACATTATCGAGAAATATAGAGACATTATTAAATTCATTATTCATTGGAGATTAATGCGTCACAGATGATTGATGATTGATGATTGATCAGCTCTTCCTCAGCTTCAAACTATTGTTTCCTGTGTTCAGGGCTCGACACTGAAGGCATCCTGTGGTCGTTGGATCTTAAAGGGATATTCCGGTGTAAGTTTAATCCATGGTCTAACACACCTTGACACCGAGTAAGACTCCCCCTCGAGAGGTCAAGTTAGCTGACCGCTAGCTTAGCTAGTTTTAGCAACCTCAGAAAAGACCGCACGATAACAATACACTGCAGCTTATGTCTCCAACTAGAAACCGCCATCAAAAAGCCACAATTAATGGTGAGAACAGCAGCAAACTTCAGCAACAGTACATGTACAGTCCCAGCACACAGTACGAAGCATCAAACATCTGCTAGCTTTGCTGGATTTGTATTAAAAACACAGCACAACTCACCCTCTCCTCCAGCAGCCTGCCTGTGTGGGGAAGCCCTGACGAGTCGATTACCGAGTGCAGTAGATTTCCGCAGCTGAAGGGTGAAAATGTTTGATTATTACTCCATGGGATGCTCAGTTCTTATTATCGAGAGCTGGCAGGGAAAATAAGGGAAGTAATGGAGTAACTAACCGCTGACTTTACCTCTGTCATTGTATTTAACTAAGAAACATATGATGCGTTACAGGATACTTGTGCTGATACTTTTAACAGTTAGCTTGTAGATCACAACAACAAAGTACAGACGACATTGTGATTCTGGGATGGTTTAGATTCACTTTAGGCAAATTGAAATGTTCTTATTGTACAGGTGTGAGAAGGAGGGGAGTGTTTTGGTGTGGTGCTATAGTAACATATTTAAATAAAGTATTAAAGTACTAGATTTACTCAACTTTTATTGTGTAGAATATGCATAATTTCCAAAAGAGAACTGAATAAGTAAACAGGAAATGATTTCAGACTCAGCTTTGAATTGAGATCCCACATACAGCTCAGTATAAAGTGTCTATCATTGATGGAGCTTGGTGTTTTTTCTTTTGTCACACAGGTTGTGACAGAACTTGCAACATCAGACAGATGAGATGAAGCGGGCGCAATTAAGATCCTTCACTAAAAAGGTCAGGCAGACAACAAGCAGCCAGACAGCACGGAGGACCAAACTAACAACAGGCTGGCGAGCAAAACACTAACAGACAGAAGGTGAGGCAGGACCAGGTAATCAGACAGAAACTCACAGCAAAGTGCACAAGCAAGCAGGACAATCTGACAACAGCAAGGGTAAACTTTATAGTTACTGAGAGGCTAATGAGGAAACGAGAAGCAGCTGTGCAGGCGAGTGATTGAATCAGGTGATCTGCAGGAAGGAGAGCGCCTGACAACGCCGTCTGCTGAGCAGGTGAACGAGTGCGAGGTTGGAAATGACGAGAGAGTAAAGCACACAAAAAAAAACAAGCTGTTTCTAATCAGCTACCAGGAAATTCAATCAAACTGCAGCACTGATACAGGACTGCCGGTGTATGAACTGGGAATATAAGATGAGAGAGCAGACAGCTAAAGACTTCTGTCCACATCCAGGTTTAACTCACCTCTGAGTTTAAGGATAAAGAGCGGGATGGTAAATCAGACGGTCTAAAGAGTCTGGATGTGATGTAAGGCCTTAAGAGGTCTGTGATATAGGATGAGGCTGGTCCATTTAGGGCTCTATGAATTAATGGTACAACCTTTAAATGGATCATACAGGAAGCCAGCGGAGGGTGGCAAGCGTTGGATAATGCGGTCCCATTTCCTGGAACTAGCTGGGAGCCTGGCAGCTGCATTTTGGACCAATTACAGGCGGGACGGAGATGACGGGATGATACCGGTGGAAAGGGAGTTGCAGTAATTAAGCTGGGAAGAGATGAAGACATGAACAACTTTCTCTAACTCACCGAATGAGAGGAATGGTTTGATTTTGGCAGTGGAAATAGGAAGCTTGAAGAAACTGTGCTTTTTCATGACATGGACATCTTAGATTTATTATTATAAATGCAGAACATGGTGAATATTATTATTATTAAACCATATGTGACATGGAAAAGAGAAACAGGGGCCCAGTCGGTGTTTGACTTCTGAACATTTAGAGCCTTTTTTGCTGTAAAAGTCTGCAGTGCTGCAGAAATTCACAGCCTTTCTACAATATGTCAGAAATCATAAAAAATACATTTTGAAAGAGCTGAGGATACATTATTACGAGGACCACCAGCATCCTAGCACCCACTTAAGGCGACTGCACGGTCTGTCTGACTGTCATCTGCAATTTCACTGTACATGTTCTCAAGCACATCAATAATGTATTTGCATGATGATGAAGTTACTGGAAGTTATGGGAAACAAAATATCACAGAAGAGGCAGTCAGTGTCCAATAAATGTCAATTTATAGTTGATGTATTTGTGCTTCTCAGTTTATTTAAAGGAGGAAAGTCTTTCTGCGATCAGAGGATGATTTGGGAGTGTTATTCAACATCAGTGGACAGAAATTTCTCTGCCGTCAGACTCGACCATCACTCAGCTCCTGGGCTGCTGCCAAAGTCTCTTCAGCAGTGGATCTTTTTCTTGTTCCTCCGCTTTCCGTCTTCCCGATTGTTGTTTTTATGATAAATCTCTGGCGTACACTTCTGACTTCTCTCTCTCCATCTCTTTATCTCCACATAGGCCTCTCGTATATATAAAAAAAATATTATTGAAAGAAAAGTTCCAGGCGCCAGAAACCAACCCTGAGGAATGACGAGTTACCTTACATGGTCAAAATGCAGGTCTCTATCTATATAGAGGTATAAAGCTCAGACAGACCCGACTACGCTCTACGCTGTCTGTTTTTAAATCGCTCCTAAAAACGCATCTTTTCTCCTTGGCTTTTAGCACTATGTGAGCTGTTGACACTTTTATTTTTGATTTTATCATTTTATTATTTTGTTTTTATTGATTTTTGTTGTTTGTCCTACTGTGTGGCTGATATTTTGACTCATGTGTTGTCTTTTAAATTATTTCATTTTATTTTTTATTTTATTGCTACTGCTGATGTGTAAACCTTTTATTTATTATGTCCTATTTATCCTGTAAAGCACTTTGGTCCTTTGTGGTTATTTAAAGTGCTCAACAAATAAAGTTGGATTGAACTGGAGAAGCAGTTAGCGGTGCTGGCTCAGGCTTGTGTGAGTCAACCAATCAGAGCAGACTGGGATATTTGGGAGGGAGGCCTTAAAGAGACAGTAGCTAAAAGTGTTTTAGACAGAGGGCGAATACAGAGCTGCAGCAGTCACAGTATGAGAACTGATGTGTTTTAGAGCATGTAAACCTGTTCTAGTAGTCACATAAAATAAAATGATGAACCTGAAAAGCAGGCTGTGTCTCCTGTAAAGCTGAAGTATGTAGCAGAAAGCACTGTGTCTGTCCTGTACAAGACAAAGGTCTGATTAATGTGATAACATTGGGATCAGTGTGGGATCATTCATCGTTAAACACTATTACATCTATCCGATGTGACTCAGGCAGAAAAGCAAACGAGCTAACGTATTAAAGTTTCCTTCATGTTACATTTGGTCACTTTCTCCACCGTCCGTCTCGCTCTCTGAAATATTGTCTAATATTTCCTTGGAAGTTAAAGCGACAGACATCCAACTGAAACGTCCGACGATGCAAGGCTCGTAAAAGTACACAACACAGCAAAACATTTTAGACATTTCAGTGATGAAATGTGACTTATTATATATTTAAATCCAGAAACAGACGATGGAATATGACTCACGCGCTCTCCCAGCCACGGCGAGGCCTCTGCCCCGGATAATTATTTCAAACTCTGCTGTCCCAGTCTTCATAAATGAACCTTTTCCACTTCAGGCGCTTTGACTGTTCATGCAGATGATGTCTATTAAAGTCTAGGTTCAGTTCTCAGGGTGCTCGCTGGGACAGAGCCAGAGCCTAATCAGATACGGGAGATGGAAATGGAGAAGGGATCATGATTCACACATTTTTCCTCTCAGACGCACGCTGTTAAAAACAAAACAAAAAAAATCCACATTCGGCTTAAAATACTTGTCTTCTACCTCCTCCAAGTCCTCTGACAAAACTCAACACAATTAAATCATCTATTTAGCAGCGGCATATGGAGAGGAATCTGCTATTTCTGTCAGACCGGCTCGTCCCCTGACAATACAGTTAATTATACTGATTTCAAAGTCACAATCAGGAAGAGAAAGTCTGGTTGTGAGGGAAGAATGCATGTTTCATATCCCTCTCAGTGGCTGCCAGCTCTTTCATGGAGGAGAAGAGGAGGGAGAGTATGCATGGCAGGCTTAAAATAGCATCAGTGGGATCAGCTATCTTCTCAAGATCAGGCGATGGAGGCTTCATGTGGCTCTCGGAGCTGGCCGGAGCAGGCGATGAAGAGACTGATAAAACAAGAAATGGGTGGACGAGAGGTGTGGATGGAAGTGTAAGGGAGAGGTGATGAAGGGTGTTGAAAGAGGGAAAAGGTATTAAATTAGGATAGAAGGTGGGAAAAGGGAGGAGGGAGAGGTTAGATGGGAAGTGATCCAGGTAGATGGAGGGAACGGTGATAAAGCAGGAGACGTAAATGGAAGAAAATAAAAGATAAGGAACAGAAATCTTGGATAATACAAAGCAATTTACAGGCAGAGAAGAAGCAGAAAGCAGAAAGAGGCAGGTGGAGGAGTAACAACGGCGATGTGAGTGAGGTGCAGCAGAGGAAATAAAAGATTAAGAGCTGCGAGAGAGGAAAAAAAAACCAGGAGGAAGTGCAGGGAGCCTGTGTTGGCTGTCAACATCCATCTCCAAGATAAGAGCTCGAGCTACATGATCTGTTTTCCAGCATTACAGATGAAAGGGAGCGCTCCTGCACGGCAATCAGATCAGCGGCGTGTATCGCCATTGTTGCCACTAGCCGGGATGATTCTCTCAGACACGCCGCTGAATGATGCGCACTGCCAGGCATTGTGCAGGCGAACAATGGTGCAAGCCTTTGTGCACAATTGGCTGATCCAGCTTCAGCTGTGTCCTGGAGCCACAGTCGCATTGACAAGATTAGTAAAAAAGGACATTTAATGCGTTATATCTCTTTCTCTCTGTGAACCGAGGCGCGACAAACACTGCTTGAGGTCCTGTGCAATGAGACTCGCACAATGGATACAGCAAGCTTGTAAATATGCAGAATGGCAGACGTGACATGCTGCTCAGTTATTTAGTCTGAATCTTTTAAGCGTCTCTTCATGAGGTTAAGGTCCAACTAAATTTAAACTGCATCAACACACATCGTCCCTGTGTATCACATCTGCAGGCAACACAGCTGGGAAACCAGAGACTGCAGCTGAAACCACTGTTTTAATATCTGTAAGTGTGATAATACTAAATAGCGCTTGGTGTTTCAACATTTGTAAGCGTAACACTGCTTTTGAATGAATCTTTTAACCCTAACCGAGCACATTACTGTCACGAGATAACATTCAACCTAAAGTTGCAACTGATGTCGGCTTGCAGACCAACTTTCTAGCTAATCAGCTAATGCAAATTAAATTTATTAATTCTGGTTTTATTGAGCTGCTCGTGCAGTCTGGACCCGACAGCACCAGTTCTAACAAAGGCAGCCCAGTCGACAGAATGAAATGTTGGTGGTTAGCGTTTCTGCAAAGCACCGACACATTCACATTTATACGTTTCATACACTCTTAGAAATAAAAGTTCTAAGTAGAACCATATAAGGTTCTTCGGCTTGTCCTCATAGGAGAACCCTTTTTGGCTCCAGGTAGAACCTTTTATAAAGGTGGAGGGTTCTACCTAGAACCCAACATAAAGGGTTATACCTAGAACTGTGTGTGTAAGGTTCCACCCAGAACCCCCCATGAGAGGTTCTACAAAGAACCCACACAGGATCTTATACCCCTTTCAACAATCCCTGAAAAACTCTTTCTCCAAAAAATTGTTCTCTGGATCAAAATGGTTCTTACTGGAACCATTAGTGTTACCAAGAACCCTTTTAAAACCCTTTATTCAGGAAAGGGTTTTTAAAGGGTTCTCTGGATCAAAACGGTTCTTACTGGAACCGTTAGTGTTACCAAGAACCCTTTTAAAACCCTTTATTCAGGAAAGGGTTTTTAAAGGGTTCTCTGGATCAAAATGGTTCTTACTGGAACCGTTAGTGTTACCAAGAACCCTTTTAAAACCCTTTATTCAGGAAAGGGTTTTTAAAGGGTTCTCTGGATCAAAATGGTTCTTACTGGAACCGTTAGTGTTACCAAGAACCCTTGAAAAACCGTTTCTTTGGGAAAGGGTTTTTCAGAAGCAAACAGTTCCAGGTAGAACCTCAGCCCTTGTAGAAGAACCCTTTTGGAACCCTTATTTCTAAGAGTGTACACCAACGTACCATATTTACGTTACGTGTCATATCACGTTCGCTGTACATGTTTATGACCTGATGTTCATATCAGGAGGTGGAGAGGATGCTGGTGGTGTTAGATAACTGTAAACTAACTGCAGACAAATGTTCTTTTTTATTGATAAGAAAAACAATTTATTTTCAATCACCCCGACTGTTTTTCTGTAAAAGGGATGACTAATTGTGATGGCAGTGTTTAGATTACAGAGTGCCTGTTTTATTCGTATCTCTTGTTTTGCATGCACAGGACGACACTTATATTCCCACACAAGCAGGCTGCTGAGGCACATTCCTGCTGTGCAAATGCAAATGCAAATGCGTCGTACATATGACGTCCGTCGGCTTCACACTATCCCTGGTTGATGGCAGCAGCAGAAACCGGGTTTCTAAATCATCAGTGCAAATGTTTAATGAGGAGGGAAATGCGTTCAGGATCATTTCTAGGCCTTTATGATCGCATGATGCAGTTTGGTTTGACTCTCTGTGTCGCGTTTATTACCAGAAAACTCCACAGGGAACCTTTAATGTCTCTTAATTAAGGCTACGTCTCGTTATCACTGCTGTTCCATACTGCCCAACATTGTTGACATTGTTATTGATTTGAGACATATGATAAACAAAAACAACCACAGAACAGTTTAGTGTGTTAATATTCATGAGTCATGTGTGTAGTTGTGATTAACTGCAGGCTTTAAAACAAACTCCTACATTTATAACTGAAAACTAGCATTTTTATCTGCTAGCTTCCTCTCCTCCTTCTTCACCACTTGAAGAGGACGTCCAGTATCTCAGAGGAACACATGGGAACACGACGAGGGAACACAAGTGAACAGAACGGACAGATAACAGCAGCACGGGACAAACAGAGCTTCCGTTGCTGCTCTGGAGGTTCGAGATTTCAGTTTTTTTCTGACTGACTTTACATTAAAGCAGCAGAAATGGAGACTGTATTTGATCGGCAAGGCGAGTTTTAATTGTACAGCGCGTTTTGTACACAAAGGCGATTCAAAGTACTTTACAGAACGAATTAACACATTAATAAAATGAAGAAGGGGCAAAGAAGCTTTAAACTGAAAATCAAAAGAAGAGTAAAACTTTAAAGGACATTAAAAGCAATAAGAACAAACACAGAAATGAATGAAAACATTAAAAAGCCTTTTCAAATTGATTTTGATATTCCATTTTTTTCACTACATTTAGGTTTCATATGTTATAACTGAAAAAAAGAGTTTCATGAAAGGATGTTTTCTTTCTTTGATTTTTAACGCATCCTTAAAATGCTAATGCTAAAAAATCCTTAATTTATGTGTTAATTCAGCAATTAGATTAACACTGGCATGATCATTTACATCAGTTTAAATCATTAATCAATTGCCAAAACTTCTAATGTTCCTCACAATAGATTTTCAAGCCATTAGGATCATTAAAACTTCAGTTTCTGTTTGTACAGTGTTGTTGCAAATGAAGGTGATGCCATTTCCTGCTGGAGGAGTCGCGACCTGAGTCCATCAGCCCGCCGCTGTTAAGACCGATGTGCAAATTAAAGGGTGAGATGTGTTAAAGGCATCCGATTCTGCAGCGGTGCTGAGTGAGCGGAAGATTCATGTTTGTCTTCTGTGTGATGAGGAAAAGATGGAGGTTTTCTAAGCGTGCTTCTTCATCTTCTGGACACTCTGGTGAGTTTGTATCTTTTGATAGTTCGAAAATGAAGGCACTGTTTGTTTCCTGATGTGAAATTATTTGAGTGTCAGCGTTCAAATTAACAAATATCTGAGCCACAAAAAAGTCAGAATCAGAATTCCTTTATTTGTCCTGCACACAGGGACGTTTCTGTGCCTCCTGGACGCCCTTTTGTTAGATAAAACATGACGAATTCTCCTCTAAGGTGCCCTTCAGGTGGACAGAATGTGGTGAAGGGCCCTCTGAGGTGTAATTCTATCACCACTTCCTGTGTGCTGGTTCCCTTTTTATTTGTTTCGTTCCTGAGTCCTCGGCTGCTCCGAGCTCACGGTGAACTCCACACATACTGAAAGATTAATACGCATGTGAAGCTTTATCAGCTGTATAATATTGACATTCAGGTTTTATTATATTTTCTGATGCTCTCTTGAATGTTGAGGATATAAACCAAAAGTTTATGGTTCAAAGTTGGGATCGGAGGAGTTTTATTACCTCAACCTGAAGGTGAAGCTGAGAAAAATAAGCCTCGGTGGGAAAGTTTACTGTCAGTTCTCCAGTCCTGCTCAAAACTACAATCTACTCTTGTCTCATTGTTGACCTGGTATTATTTTTAGATAAGTTGACTCATAATTCTTGGCTGTGTCTGCTGTCAACAGCTTGTGTATCTCTGCTGCTGACGTCAGATCAACAGAGCTCAGGATAGCTCAATCAGGAAACGTGTCGTCGGTGCCGTTTGAAGGCTTCGGACGCTCGAACCGCACAGAATGTTCTCCAGAGCATCGAACTTTCTCCGACCCGAGAAAGAGCGTCACATTTTACAGGAGCCAAAAAACAAACAGAAACCAGCCACCTCATCAGTTCAACCAATAAGAGAAACTCTCAAAAGCACAAACACATTGTATGTACATGCATTTACACACATGTGAGAAAAGGGTCACAGTATGTGTGAGGCATTAATATCGCACCACGCTGTAATATTTAACGTGTTAATTAAAGTGTCCTGTGGGAAAACAATCTAACATGCTCCATCGACTCGGTGCAAAATCACCTTTAAATCTCATCAGTCAGCAGGTGTGTGTGCAGACTCGTGTTTACGTGCACGTCACCATTATTGTGTGTGTGCGTTGTTGTATGATAAATATAGTGCTCGCTTTACACATCGTGTTCAGGCGCTGTTAGCCACGCTACGAGGCTCTGACTATTTATGTAGCGCTCTGCCGGATTAATAGAGGATGCTCATTAATACAAGCACTGTAATTAATTGTGCCATGCATGGCATCGCTGGGAAACAAATACAGACTCACACACAGGTTCAGTCATAATAAGTCATGTCAGATCTGTGCATGTGAAGGTCTACCTGTAATGACTGTTACCTTCAGTCTGTGTTTCCTGTCATTTCACTTCTCCGCACTGCTGCTCTTCAGAGAGTCGTCTGTGGATCAGAAAAACATAATTAAACCAAAAGTTAAAGCTGATGTCCCTGAGTGGCCACTGAGGGCTGGTGGTGGAGCCCAACAACAAAAAACAGAATGAAAAATGTGATGAAAAGACTCAAACACAACAATCAATACAGTTCCTTTAATTAGTCAGACAACACCAGAGTGTCAGAATCAGCTGTTCTGCTTTAGTTAACTGCCTAACAGGGTTTACAGGATCCTGTTCAGTCTCGTCTGTTGATCTCTCACTAAATCAGCAGCAGTCCATGAAGTAGAGAGAGAGGAGGGAAATCACATCACACCTAGAAATATGTTACCAGCTCAAAATGATTGATCCCACAGCTGAGCTGAGTCTTCTAACTAGTTGGGAAACAGCATGAATTCATATTTTGGAGGATTTTGGGAAAGCTTGGTGCAGTTTTCCAATGCAGTTTTATTTTTGTGAGGTACGAATGCTCTTTAAATTTTTCATAATCTGAGCATTGCGTGCAAGGTGACACTTTTGTTGTGCAGGAACTTGGTCCAGGTAGCTCTACTAGAGTCATACCGTTTGTACAATACGATACATCATAACAGATACTTGCTTTCGACCCATGGCGCACCATTATGTTTCAGTTTGGGAATCCGTGCTCTAAACAATATGGCAGCTTTTTTCATATCCTCCCTCAGAGCCTGCTGACACAAATCTGTCATTCTCACTGAGAAGTAAAGAATGTTGTCCTGTGAAAACATACAGATTATACACTTAGGCAGTTATTATCACAATGTCCCAAGCACATGTTCCTGTGGCACGCCACATCGATACTGTAAAAGGTTGGTCTGTTGGTTTGTCAGCAGGGTTACACAAAAAACTTGGATGGAGGATGGATCTCAGCCCAGAATAGACCCTAATAAGTATTGGTGTGGATTCAGATACAGGGATGAATCCACTTTAACAATATATAACAATAATGCAGGGATCTAAATGAAAGCAGTCGGGCCGACTGTATTCAGGTGGCTGGTATCGACTGTGTTTGCAAAAGTGGACTGTCGGGTCTTAGTGGAGGAGCTGCATGTGATCTACTGAGTGCGATTTTAGTTTTCAAAATGAAAACACTGACTTCATGTTCTGCTTTTCATGTGATACGTTTTCTCATGTTATTGTCACGTTTCTGTTTTGTCAAGTTTCTGTTTCATGTTGTGTTTAGTTCAAGTCACTTCCTGTTTTATTTTGTAGTTCCTGTGTTTCATGTCTCGTCTTCCCTGTTCTGTTTTGATTATCGGCACCTGTGTCTCACCTGCGCCTTGTTCCCTCGTTTGTCTCTGGGTATTTAAGTTCTGGGTTTTTGTTTCTGTCCTGGTCGCTTCGTGTTTGTGTTGTAGTCCTTTGTGTTCGTCGTGATGTTAGTTGTTGTTAGTGTTTGTCATGCCATGTTCATGTTGCCTTTTTTTCTTAAGATAATTAAAGACCTTTTTGAATCCCTGCAATCTTGATCAGTCATCCGTCCATCTGGGTCCTCCACCACGTCTACTACCACCACCCGTGACAGTTATTTACTCCACTAAAGGAACTACATTAAATTCATGGAGGGGCTTCAGTCATAAAAAACAAAAAACAACAAGACGACATAGATTAACACTGAACACAGAGAGATCTGGTTGAATACTATTTTGAGTTACAGCAAAGCACAACTGAAGAACACATTTCAGAGAAAACAGGATATTTTCAACACGTAGTAAAAACAGTAGCGAGATATGTAAAGATAAAAACTTGCCAAGAGAAGCTGCTGCTAGAGGCTCATTAATTCCAAAACATGAAAGTGTTGCATGAAACGAAAAAACTGGCATTTCTTCAATTTTTAGACCTTCAACATGGAACATGGAGGTGCTGGATATTTTCCAAAACAAACTGCACATTAAATTTTCATACATCTTGCAGAAGTCTGTCCGTGTAGCAGCACTTTGACGGTCAGACGATCACCAAGCATGAGATGAATAACTGTGGGCTGAATCCCACGTCACCCTCGTCAGCAGTTGTCAAGACAACTGGTTCTGCATCAGGGAGCTGGACGGACGAGCAGACCGACCAAACAACCGAGATGTACTGGAGTTAACCCATTTGTGCCCAGATTTTTTTCGGAGTTGTAAGGCAGATCATTTTATCAGTTGAGTCCCTCTGAATCATGTTATGTATTTATTTTTTCCATTTTGTACTTTGTTTTGAAGAAAATAGCATTTTTATGACTGGCAACAATTGTCGCCAGTAGTCACACAGCTTGTCACTCGGTCAAATGTCACCTAATAATAATATAGAAATAATAACAATGATATAGTAATAACAAAATATTAATATAGTCATAATAAATAATAACAAAAAGGTGGAGCGGGTAAAACAAAAGAAAATACGTAAAACTGTACATGGATACCGATGGATATTATCATTCCAGGAAGGTAGCTAATGATCGTGGTCCAAACCTCGGTTCCCCCTGTATAAAATTCAAAACAACAAACAATTTGAACTGCCCATGAACAAAAAAATATTCATCCTAGGTAAAATGTTTGAGGGTAGGGTTACTCTAGAGACTTGAATGATTAAATAATTATAATATGTTTGCGGGGAAAATCATAAGAAATGTATGAAAATGACCTCTTTCCAGGAGGATTTGCAACCGCCATGTCTTCAGCCGGAAGGAGCAGGAAGCAGATGATGTCATGCAACAGGAAGCACTTGGAAACGATTTTTTATAAATCAAAACCTTTGTCTAAGTTGTCTACTAGCATATAAGTGGAAAAAGTTGCATGAGTACCTTTGAGATTTTTTATTGTGAGTCGAAAATGACAGTGATACACTTTGGCAACAATTGTTGCCAGTGGGGCAAAACGGGTTAATCTTAATTCAGGCAGGACGTGTTGCTAACAGAGCAAAGATGTGTTTCTAGAGCTCATCTCAAAAAGATGCTTGGGGTAATTTATAATGACTAAATTCCCAGTGTTTCATTGCTCATGTCATTTTGGACAACAAGATTTATTATTAAACTGTGAAATATCCTGCCTCCAACAGTTCCTTTTTTACATGTACGACAACCACATTTGAGGGATTGTAATGTTTGTTCATGTTTATATTCTGTGAATATATGAACATCGGCCGATCTATCAATATCAGATTTGTTTCACTCCCAGATACAGAGATATAAATCCACTACACCTATCTACTTTTTGTTCCAGTGTTTAAAAATACCCACAGTTATTGCCAATAGCAATTACCTGTTTCATTATTTGCGTTGCCAGATCCTGCACAGTCACATTGCACAGCTTCCAGTCGTATACAACAAAAAAAGCCTCAAAACTCGGAAATAGCTGCTTTCCTGGGCAGAGTGACAGCAACATTAAATTCAAGTCAGGCCAGTGATTACAAAGTGGGAAGCCTGAAAGCCAACATGTTACAGCAACAGAGACGCAGCAGATAGATCTGGAAACAGCCGGTTCTTTATGTGGACACCTGTTAACAGCTGCCAGGGAGGCCACCGGTGATTTTAACGGCGGAACGTACCGGAGCCTGCCAACGCGGCAGTCCAGTTATTATCGTGCATGAAACCTGGAATCTGACTGTGGCTCTGTGCAGAGCATGTGAGGGCTTTTGTTAGGCTGGCAAGGTGAGCGCTGTTGAGATTAAGAGACGCTCAACTCCCCGAGCATCAGACCAGGGTCAGCAGCTCAGGGCAGACAGGTGCAGGCAGAGGAATGAGTTACTTCTTCATGCGTGGAGCTCATTAGTCAAATTAGTTCCCTGACTTGTAATACAGCGGTGTGACATCCAACATTAATGTCAGGACATATTCTCACAAAGTGTAATCACAGCATGAGTGCGTGTTTTACTACATAGTGGTTTAAAATAAGCATGAGGATTTTTAGGAACGAGGCAGAACCATTAAACTGATCTGGAAATAGTCGTAGAAGTTATTTCATGTTCACCACCATGAAAGAACACGACTATTTAGCATTCAAGAGCTTCACTTCTGCACTTTTGTACTATTCAGCACACATAATATAGCTGCCACTTCAATCATGTAAAAGTACAAAGTACAGTCTCTGCGTCTGTGAGCGGCGGCGTGTTGCATGTCAGCCCGTCATTTAGCTGTCAGCTCTTCACGCCGCCTGTCAGTCACGCGTGTATTATGACATTTCAGCGAGCCTCCACTTTACACTTTACAATAGGGTGCATGAAATCAGGTCACTTAGGATGAGTAATTTGTTCTCGCACCTTTCGTGAATCAGATTATCTAAGAGGAGAACCGAAGCGCTGAGGATAACAGAACTAGGTCAGACGATGACCGCTCAGAGCGCTTTGCAACGCCTGTCACATTCATACGCTGATGGCTGAGGACGCCATGCAAGCCTGGAGCAATCAGGGGTTCAGTACCTTGCTCAAGGATACTCCGACATGCAGCCGGGGGAGCTGGGGATTCGAACCAGCGACCTTCTGGCAACTAGATGACCCACTGTACCCGCTCCTGAGCTACAGCTGCCTCTGAGCTACGGAATAATGGGCAAGATACTGTCCAAACAGCCGCACCGAGAGAAGTCAGAGGCCACGACAATGCTGCTCGAAGGTACATGAAACCTTCCTACTTGAGAATCCAGAAGATCTTCCCCGGTGAACCTTGTGAACCTTCAGTTCTGTTGTGAGAAAAGGAAAGACTCCCAAAAGCTGATAGAAATGTCTTCCCAACACAAACACATTGTGATGACGACATGCAAGTGATTGTGAGGATGATCCAGGCCGTACTGATGAGAAAATCCACTGCTGAATGTGAAAGCAGCTTATTAGGACTTTTTTCAGGGGCAGCCAATCACACAGTAATATTCGATTGGTCAGGTCTTGTCTCCCGTTGGCCTGGTAATCCAGGAAATCGAGGAGAAGCTTGTTCTGGCTGCGTCGGTCCATCCTGAGCTTTATCAGCCAGAATCTCTCATAACAGAGACAGAAAAGTCAATTTGTGGGAGCAGATTGTCTGCACACTGAACGTTGCTGGTGAGTTTTTGCCTAAACCCAACTGAACAGCGAGCAGACAGCATACCATTTAGAAAATTGCAGGCAGCACATGATGCACGCACCAATATGAACACAAAACTGCCCAGTTCTTTTGGAGTATGAGTCATAGTTGGAATATGACGCTCACCTTCTCCACACGGCGGACGAGATGCTGCAGCCTGCTCTCGTCCCTGGCAGCCTCAGCAGCACGCCAGATGGTGACGAAGGAGGTGAGGACGGACTCAACGATGGCGGCCTAGAAATGGATCATCATCATCGACTTTGGCAGGTTAAACTTATTCCGCCGCCACAGGAAGTTCATCCTTTGGTGAGGCTACTGATGTTCTGATCCCACTCGAGGTCTCGGGTGATGATGGTACCCAGAGACAGACTCCAGAAACAAAGAGGATGACCAGGCGGGAAACACAACGCCCTCATCCATGAAATAAAGAAGATAAAGATATTAATTGGAAAGATATTCCAATTTTACAGAGAGGTTGATAACCTGAATCCTTTCTGTTTGTATGGAATCGATGCCTTCCATTTGGCAACGTCTGCCTCCTTTCAGGTTATTTTCCTGCATCAAAGCCTTAAACCATTTAAAAATATACGTGCAATTAACACACATACGTTTATTTAACTAACGCTGATTAATTAGCAAACATATGTTCGCTACTTGTGCATGAGTAACCCTTTAACATACTTACCTAATGAGCCACATGAGAATAAATCCTGGATATGCTTTCCTGTCTGAATCCCTGCAGAGTCTCAGGATCCAAATGGGTCAAACAGAACCCGTCCTTCATTTGAATACATAACTTTTATTGCAAAAGATTCTCAGAGTCGCAAATACAGTTGCATAAAGTGCATTGATTAAAGTGAGCAGCCTCGATTTTGACTACAGACTCTCCCCGTATGTTGATGTAACAACGAGAGACATGAACTGGAGATTCAGAACATTTCAGTCATTTACAAAGACGGTGCCACATTGTGATTCTTGCTGTCACATAACCTAATGGGCTGAACCATTACTATGGACGGGTTGACTCAGTCCGGGTGACGAGGCAGGTGGAGGGTCAGAGGAGTCGCAGGCGGCAGGAAGGCTGCCGGTGTTTGTGTGAAGAATGGTAATGTGTGTCTTGGCTTGGCTGGAATCTTCTCCTCTGGCTCCGTAAATGGTGTAATTAGGCCAATAATGGCTGCTGGTTTCTATCTTATTATCAGCCAGACTTAATAACTATGATTTGGAACAGACCCAGCATACCACTCTGCATTTCCCTCCTTCTCATGGCTGTTCTTTTATGTTTTTTTAGGACAACAGATCCACTTTAAAGTATTGGAACGGAGGTATTTATTCCATTGTATGGTTGTTTGTGCAAGTTTGTTGAGACCTGAATATTTCTGTATTAGATAACGTAACAATAGGTATTTGTATGATATAGAATAAGTTTACTTGGTACTGTTTTGTTATTTACCTCCAGAAAGACAGCTCAGATTTTTAGTCTGTCTGATGTAGAAGCTGTTTATTCATGTGGGGACTTCAGTGGTTGTATTTATTGTCTTGACAGTTGTGGATAATAAAGTATAATTTATAATGGCGTTCATTTAGATGGCAGTTTGAACTATGGGGAAATATTATGTGAGTTTTTAAACAGATGCAAAATGTAGTGTGATTAATCGTAGAATACCTTTGGGCAAGGATCAGTTTAACTTCGCTTTCGGTTAAATGAAAAGCAGGAGCAGAATATTTTATTGTTCCGAGTGAAGCTTTAAATAATTGTGACCACAGATGAGTTAATTGAGAGACGAGAGGGAGCGGTCCTCTCTTTACTGGGTGATGGATGGAGATCACCTGACCGTTCTCCACTGAGACGACCTCATCTCGTCGAAGAGGATTCCCATTTACCGTATATTAGAGAAATCTCACCGTATAGAACCTCGAGCTAATATAACACCATATCTCTCAACTTTATTGGGCGATCGGGGTATTTTAAAAAAAAAAAGCCAAAGGGAATCGGCTGATTTGTATGATAGATCGCGCGGCTGTGTCAATACAGACCTGACTAAATGTTTTAAGAGGAAATTTAATAACCATAAAAGGTTTTAGAAACTCTTACAAACCCTTCTGGGATCATAAGACGTTCTGAGAACAAAACCTGAGGGAAGGACTGAAGACGAGGAATACTAAATCTGACAAGAGGTTAAGCACTGTGGAACAGTTTTAATACATGCATTTCACTGCATATTGATTACTTACAAACTCATAATGTGATCTGCAAAATCGGAGTTGGATTACACAGGCAGGAAGGAAACAAGGAAGAGTTGTTTTCTGATGTGATGTTTTGTTTTGTTTTGGAAAAAGAGGATAATGGAATTTGAAATTAAAAAGCTGATATAAATAATCATATTTCATTTTTTGGATATTATCTAAAAAGCTACAAATTGTAAAAGTGTGGACGCTTCACAGAATAAACTGTACAATCACCAAAGTTTGAAGGTCGACACACAAGATTCAGGATCCAAACAAATGCTAAAATACAGTCACAGTCTCCCCGTCTGTTCCTGCACAATGGCGTTTAACAATGGACATGAAGGTGTTTCAGCAGAATATCATAAAATGTCATAACTCCATCATTGTATCCAAGTAGACATTTGTGTAAACTGTTGTCAGGATTACTGTATGAATACTTCGAGCCTTGATGTTTGACCACCAAATGTGTCAAATAATTTCATCTGTTGAGTATAAATTAATGGGTTTATATTTGCCAAATTTGACAAAAAAAAAATTCCACAAGGAGCGAGTAGTTGCTTTCTAGAATGAAATGGATGGACAACGGCCGATTCCAGTATGAAGGCTTTATTCTGTGGCTGAATGAAATTGAGAATAAAGTTCATTTTTTGGTTTTGCTCTCCTGTCTATGAAATATGCAACGAATAGAAGTAATATTTTCATAAAATGCCCCTTTCTGTTGATTTCTTTCGGGTTGTTGATGATGGAAAGCTTGAGTTTTTGTAATGAAATGAAATGAAATGTTTGACCACTGCAGCTGCACTTTTGTTGTCTTGTTAACCCGACCATAATCACAGGCACAGATATCACTGAAAATTAAAAAGCTGATATAAATAATCATACTTCATTTTTTGAATATTATCTAAAAAGCTGCAAATTATAACAGTGTGGACGCTTCACAGCCTGGCAGCCCAGAATAAAGTGTACAATCACCACAGTTTGAAGGTCGACACACAAGATTAAGGATCCAAACAAATGCTAAAATACAGTCACAATCTCCCCGTCTGTTCCTGCACAATGGCGTTTAACAATGGACATGAAGGTGTTTCAGCAGAATATCATAAACTGTCATAACTCCATCATTGTATCCTAGTAGACATTTGTGTAAAATGTTGTCAGGATTACTGTATGAATACTTGAGTTATGACCAGAAATGTGTCTGTAAGCTCATATGCTGATATCAGCCTCGACGTTTGACCACCAAATTCAAATCATTTCATCTTTGAAACTAAATTGATGTTTTTTTGTGCCAAATTTGACAAAAAATTCCCACAAGGCGCGAGCAGTTGCTTTCTAGAATGAAATAGACGGACTAACTGCCGACTCCAGTGTGAAGACTTTATTCTGTGGCTGAATGAAATTGAGAATAAAGTTCATTTTTTGGTTTTGCTCTCCTGTCTATGAAATATGTAACAAATGGAAGTAATATTTTTCATAAAATGCCCCTTTCTGTTGATTTCTTTCGGGTTGTTGATGATGGAAAGCTCGAGTTGTGCGTCAGAATCCTAAAAAATAACCTGTTTTTTGGTAATGAAATGAAATGTTTGACCACTGCAGCTGCACTTTTGGTGTCTCGTAAACCCGACCATGAATCCTGCCAGTGTGTCTGCAGTGCGACTCAAAGCTTTGCATCTGCTCAGAAGCAATAACAGAAGTGAAATGGGAACTGCTTTTGATTCCGGGCTGATTTTTATTTCATTCAAAGTCAATATTAACCCAGTTGAATGGAACAGAAAGTCTTTCAGCGCTCCAGGCAAAGATAAGCCTTTATTGATCCCAGAGGGAAGATACAGGTGTTGTTGAGCAGGGACAGAAATGGGTTCGGATAGATAGAGTCATTTAAAAAAGAAATAATGAGGAACATGTACAATAAAATAAAAAGATGAGCTCGTATGGACAGCAGCTGTAAGACGTGTGCTGCTGGTTTCTGCAGCTCTGCTAAAACAAACAGTCCAAAATATTTGCAAAGGTCGACCCTGAAGTGTTTTCTGACGCGGACAGCAGATCAAGGACACGGTGCTGCGGACGGATTACTTGGAGATGGCAGTCAAATCCTTTTAGCACCAGGATGGTATTACCAGGCAGGCTGACAAAGAAAGAGCGGAACAGCAAAAAGGCGTTTTTCAGGCGATAATCTGACTTTAAAATGCTCCGTGAAATTGCAAAAACCATCCAGACTCAATCTGCCCGCAACTGAAGATGGAAACAAGTTTGATTTGGTGCTTTCAGAGTTGATGTTTTTGAGAATTGAAATTGTTTTTGTTGTTTAAGTTTCACACTGTTTGGCAGAAATGGAAAAATGCAAATTGCTTTGTCTTTTGGTGATTGTAGACTAAACTTCATTTCTTCTGACATTTGAAATGTCAGAAGAAATTGTTAAAAAACAGCCAGTTTGTTGGAGTAAATAAGTTCTGTATTTGTATTTTGATGGATACCAAAATACATGTTCTATCACAGAATGAAATCAATGAACATAGCTAGTTGGTCGACTGCATGGATTAGTGAAATAAATGTTTAATGATGATATATTTAATTTGTTTCTGGTAATCTTGCAACACACATGCACACAGCATTATTTAGGCACTTTAACCCAACAGGAAGTCAGCTATTTTGAATTTATTACTCAATCTTTCCCATTTACAGCTGTTGTACTTCTCAGCAGAAAAAAAGTTGTTAAATAAAATTTGAGTTTTCATCAGAATGGGTCATGGCAACATTGGAAAAATTAAATGTTCTCCTACAAACCAGGACGCTGGTGTAACCAGAAAGTACGTGGTTGAATCTGCCAATGACCGTTTAAGAGTCCCAGCCTGGAAACATTTACATGCCAGCAGCTGGACACAGGAAATGACAGTCACTATATTTTGATGTTCTCCAGCTAGTTGACCAAAGCCACCTTAGATTTGCTCAGAAGAGCTTTAAGACCTGTACGATGGTGTATGGTGAAGACCAGGGGCGGGCTGGCCATCGGGAGGTTCGGGAGTATTCCCGAACGGCTGGTCTGCTCCAGGCCGAACCGACCAGTGGTTGGGATGTTTTTTTAACCCATAAATCGGCCGCAGGTGGCTCAGAGTTGAACGTCAGACTGGGTCAATCTAATATTTTGCATATTAAGCGGGGATACGATCGGCCCCTCCCAACTTGACCTGATCCTTGTTTCTATTGAAATGTGATTGGCTCAGCCGCTCAGTCAGTCAGTCATTAAACCGTTAGTTAGATTGTTTTTATACTGCAAATAAAGTATTCATGTTAAAATTACGGTTCCACTTGCGTCCGTCATGCGATTCGGATAAAAGGCCTCTTCACCTCTGCCCCTGGTGAAGACCGTGAGATTTTCTGTGGCAACGCATTATTATTATTTGGCATTAAACAGGAAGTCAGCCACTGAAATTACATTTTAATGGTGTGGTTTCCACTTGAAATGACACACGACGTGGCTCTGAAGTGAAGAACACGTGTTGACTGATCCCGGTCCAGTAACGAGGCCACGTCCGCCGCACGGCATGATGGGTGAGAGTGTCTGTACACAATCCTCAAGCCCCGTTTACACGAAGGGAAAACGCAGATATTTCCAGGCGGTTTGGCCTCTCATTTACACGAAAACCCCGTTTTTATCACAGAAAACGTTTATTTCTAAAAACTCCGGTTATGTGTTGTCGTGTCAGCTGGGAGAAACGGGGTTTTAGGTTCTCACGCTCATTCGGCTATGCGCCAGAAAATGCTTAACGTCATGTGAGCGTTGTTTTGAAAGGAACAGGAAGTCGCTCGTGTTATTCGTGGTTGTTGATTCTGAGGATTCTGATTGGCTTGCATGGCTTTATCCTTCTCCCTACACTGCCGCCCAGAGGTTTGGCAGAGTTAGAATGGCGCTCGACGGCGTATTTATGCAGGTTGATGGAAATGACAACTTTTTTGAAAACGACATTGTGTGCACGATGTTATTATTGAAAACGGAGGGGGGGAATATTCGTTTCTCTAAATACCCTGCTGTGTATAAACGTGGACTCAGACTCTGGTGTCGCAGGCCTGACTGCCTCCATGTGACTCCAGCGCCGTACATCATATTCACTCAAAGAAACGTCGTCTCTGAACACAATCCAGCCATCACACTGTAATCATGAAAACAATTCAGTAATATACAAACATCATTTGGAGGAGATATAGTTGAAAATAAATGAAGATGGACTTCCGTAATTCACTTCCCAGATTCACCAATTACATTTTTCCCATTCGGTAATTACACAGAAGAAGCTGGCAGGGAGGAAAAGGAGGGAAGCTTTTTATTTTCGCAGAGCAACCTTCAGGCGCCTCCAGCGTGTGATGCTTTCTCGCTGCCACTGGGTGACAAATCAGACATAATAACTCTAACCATCAGGACGCTGTGGCAGAGAGAGAGCGCTCGCTTTCATCTGTCCAATTAAATTGGCTCAGTCATTACGGGCTTGAGACGTACTGGAGGTTAGATGCATCTGTGCAAAATCCAGCCAATCACATTTAATGTATTCGCTGATTAGGTCTGCGCCCTAAAGAGACAGAAACGGACGGGACGGGCATTTCTGTTGACGGCGCTTCATTTCCACAGAAGTATCCTAACAAGGCTCAAGTCTCTGATCTCCGTCCGGACGCTCGGGTCGTAGCGGTGACATCACTGTCACGGCTCTGACATCACTGTCACGGCTCTGACATCACTGTCTCGGCTCTGACTCCATTTGGAGCCATCGCGGAGGAAGTTCCAATCTTTCTGCTCGGGCACATCTTCTCTTTTCAACTATTGTTAGAGGCTAACGCACCGTGCCACACAGAGAATAGCCCCCTCTTACACAGCTGTCTATAAATAGACTTCAACATAATCTATCCAAGATTTCAGAGATTTATTTCAGATAGAGCTTCCGACCAGCTGAGCTACAGCAAAAGGCTGTGAGAGACAGAGCTCACCAGTTATATCAAGCATAAACCTGCTGGAATATTAAGTAATATCAAATAATTTCACTATGTAAAGTGATTTCCACATTATATTACATTCGACATCTCTTTAAAGTTTGATTCTATCGCCTTAGATCTTTATTTTCTTCGACCATCATCCAAGTTCATAAAAACAAGACAAGCAAAAGGTCAAATCACTATATTTAAAGAAGTAAAAACCAACAGTGAGCACACCCAAAGTGTGTACAAAACGGCGGCATAAGTAGATTTAAATAGACAACAAATAGGAGACTCTGCATCACAATCAGTGGTTTACAGGAGGGATGTGATACCAGAGAGCGTCTGTGTGATTGACAGCAGACGTGAAGCGAAGAGCGAGGGCAGATGGTCCACTAGTTAATTGATCGTGGCTGGTGTTGTTCTCTCAGACGGATGGAAATAACACAAGGTACGAGGTAATTTATTCGTCATTATACAACAAAGTGTGTAACACCGTCATGCTACACCGATAACAGAACATATACACAGTTATTAATACAGAAATATACATAAACACGTATAGCATCTTTACATCAGGGTGTCTGTATCTGTATGTGTCGGCATCTTCATATTAAAAGTTCGACACCAGGGAAACACTGTCCATCAGCTCTGATGTCTGTTAGGACCAAGCATGGATGTTATAAACACGGACTCTGAGATGTTGTGGTTGAGACGAGTCTCTGATTTCACGTTGTTTTGTCAACTGATGTACCATTTTGTCCATTTCCTTTTTGCTGTGATCAGACATTAGCCAGGAGCAGCCTCAAACAAAGCTGGATTAGCTCGGCTCTTGCTCCGACTCTCTTCCTCCATGCGGTGGTCCAGCCAGTCCGGTTGGATGGTCGAAGACTCCGAGGGCTGTGATGGTCTCAACTCTGCTGCTCTTAATCCAAAATGCTCACTTTTCTAATGATGATGACAGTATTTCTGTCATGTTCCAGGAACAAAACGAGAGAAATCATGGTAAAAAAACTAAAATGTACCATGATTTGGTGGAGCAACTGGCTGCTGCATCTTCTCATGCATGAAAATGAAAATAAAATATCAAACTGAAGGTGTATAAGGGGTTTGTGTTTCAAGGGGCTCCAGAATAAACACAGTTTTCTCACTAGAATGATGTTGGGCAGCCAAGAAAACACAACAAGGCCCAAACAGACCAGTGCTTCTGACGGGTCGCGGTTCTCAGGGAGTCAGGGACAGATTCAGAATGAGTGTCAGAGCCACCTGGGTGTCATTTCCCACCTCTTTTAAGCCTTCAGAAAAAGGGCGTCGTCACACCCTGATTGGCTCGGAGGGAAACGCCCCAAGCTGCTTCCACTCTTCAATCAGGAGTCGAGTCAGCCTCCACCACCTGCACACAGCTGATCTGAATCCACTGCAATTAGTCCTGAGGGATTTTAGAAAATCAGCCTAAAAGAAAGAAAGATAGCAAATCTCAAAAGTATAAAAATATAAAATGATAAAATGGGTCAACAAATATGCTTGTGGGGCATAAATATACCTAATAAAGTAGGAAACACTGGAGTATTAACGTCTGAGACAACAAAATGCCGATCATCATCATCTAACCAGAAAGTGCAGGATTATTTACATATATGTATAGAATAGACAGTGAGGTATCTATCAAGATGTACACAGTAAGGACAGTATGTCTGTGTACTGTATCTACAGTGTCCACTTCACTTTATACCTCTGTGGTTTACAGCAGATATTTCTGGTAATAATTTGTACTGTTTGCAATCATTTTCTCCTCCACGTCACCTCAGGTTGGGATTAAAAACGGTCTGATTGTCTGACTGAATGTGTTCAAAGATCTCACTAATTAACAACATTATTATTTTATTTTATTCTCATTATTATTATTACAGTGCCAATGGGAACGACAGACAAAGCTAAGTTGTATTTACCAGATTCATCTCATTTACCAGATCTCATGTAATATTAAAACTTAAATCTGTCTCGCCTCTGACGTGATATTTGTTTGGTGCTTCTACCTTTGCAACATCATTCCAGACCTTTTTAAATCCACTGCCTGGTTATTCATGAATGAAAACCCCCGAGTCAGTTGTTTCTGTAATAACGGCTCACGCTTTTACCAAAGATTTCTGATTTCACATCCCCATATTTTTCCCGCACCTGCCGGGGAAAGTGGGACATATTTCTGCTTTGTTGTACAGAAAATGGAACACAAAAAGATGAACGGCGGCGTGCATGGCGTCTGGCAGTGGGTGACAAATACATTATTGCTTCGCGCACAGCAGCAAACAATCCAAGTGCTGCTTTGGAGAGTGAGCTGTCACGGTCCCCGGCAGCCAGACGGCATCACGCCATAAATATCAATAAAGGAGAGAAAGTGAGGCGTCCTGGGGGAGAGTGCGGCGAGGTACATGAATTAGAAATGTCACCAATAAGTTTGGGAGAAGGGGAGCAGGTCTGCAGCACGGCTCGCACTTCATTCCTGCACAAAACAAATTTCACCTTGAGGGAGATAAAATCAAATAATCGCAGGCTGTGGACGTCTGTCAGCTGTAACGAGAACAACAGGATAACATCCATCAAGAGCTGGAATATTTCTATTTTTAGAGTAAATAAGAAACAAAAAACGGATGTCCAAATATTATAGAGGGCAGATAATTATTATTTGAATCATTTGTTATTTTTGAGTATAATCATTTAGTCTATGAAATGTCAGATAAAAGAAAAGAGCAGCTGAAAATTAGTTTTTATTGTTTGTTTTTATGAGCTTCAAGGCCAAACTTTTATATTTTCCCGACCCGAGCTGAGCGCCGAGACCCGAGCAGATTCTAATCACAGCGATGTGACAAGTAAGAAATAGAAAACTGAACAAACGGAGGTTGAAACATAACGAACATTAAGTTATCTGAAACTCCAGCTCAGATTCTCTCTACAAATATTGTGTCTTTGGAATATATTTAATCAAATTACAACCTCTGACTCCACAGTCTGTGTTCAGACATCTGCAGTAATATATTATACTTAGTTTCACTGATTAATTAATGGCGTGATCACAGTGTTTTCCCCACATCTGAAACGGGTAAAAACACATCTGCACTCACAGATCAGAACCAGCTGAGATGTGAGAAGCGTCTCAACTCAAAGGCCTCATCAAGAAGCTCTGTTTCTTCCTCTGAGGCGCAAATTAAGAGGCTTTATGAGCCACACCTGGCGAGACAGATGTCTGGGTGAGGACGACCTGGAAGGCTTTTGTCCCCTTCTGGTGACTTCAGCTCTGAGATGCACTCGTAACTTTAACATGTCGTGCTGCTGAGGTGAAGACTGATTTTGTCTCGTCCTGGTTCAACGCTCCCTCGAGGTATTGATGTTAAGAACTGGTGGGTCTGATCGAGAAATGTATTTTCTGCAAGTTGGGACGAGATGTAAAAGCGACACTTTTCTCATCCTTGATAAATCTTAAAGGTCCACTGTGTCGTGTTTTCAGTAATGTATGACCTCAAATCAGCGTCTTCATTCATAAATAAGTCCTCATTGGTGTAAAATGATCTCTGCCAACAATCTCACTTCTCCTCCTGAGGGAAGAATCACACATTGTGACGTGAAGCAGGAAGTTGGGCGTGAAGAGAAGCAGGGCAGTTTCTGCTTTTCTCCCAAAATCCTCTTCCCGTTTAACATTGGGGCTTATGGGGCAGTTGCTGGAGTTTGTGTCGGTTAGACGCAGATAATTCAAAAACCGTACATCCTCCCGATAAAGTGGACACGTTGCCAGACAGAAGACAAGTGTGGCTACGTTCTTGGAAAATATCACTATTGTAGTGTGAAATCTGTGGCTAGGATCGTCATCTAAAGAAACATTTTCGGAGAGTTTTTTTCAGGCTCCCCCACTCTGCCAGTTGGTGCTGCGCGAACATTCCGCAATACACACTCATTGAAAATCCTGAATTTTTCTGAATTTTTTCGAAATCACTCACGATCAATTAAGGGTCACCGTTCAAAAACTAAACATCGTAGAAAGAAAGTTCAAATACAACTCAAATAGATAAGACTTGTGCCTACATTTTAAAGTTTGAATGGTGTCTCTAGGTCAAAGTCTGCCAGAGCAGGAGATGTTTGAAAAACCTCGATGATTTTGCCACTTTTTTGACCCCGTCCCATTCATTCCTTATGGGAAGTTTTTCATACGGAGGCTTCCATGTCCTTCCGCTCTATAAAAAACGATGAACTGGTGAGAGGGACAAAAAGCTCTACGTGGTACAGATAAGGCTAAAGGCGTTTTCACTCAGAGCCAGCGTGACTGTGGAACGGAGAAGGAGCTTAGCCAGACGTGCTCGTCAGCTGCAGTTTGAAGTCTGTTTGAAATAACGTACCTCATCACCCGAAACTAAACTTGATGAAGTGCTGTTTGAAGACATGTTGTTGTCACAGCTTCTTGAATCTTGACACATCCCGCCTGCCGTAGTTCCAACAGGCTGCAACGCACGTTTGAAAACGCTTTGAGGCGCTAGAGAGCAGCATTCGTTTGGATGCAGAATAACATTAAACCACTAGATGGGAGAAATAATTCCACAGTGTCCCTTTGAAACTTAATTAACATCAGCTTCATTCCATTTTCCTGCTCGACTGTTCAGCTGCACATAAATCCAGCAGGCCTCTGTTAGATTTTGTCCTCTCAGCTATTTCTTCTTATTTTCTCAGCAGTTGCTTATTTATTCGAAATCCACACTAGGAAAATTAGCCGCAGACCTTCTGACCTCTGCACATCAGTGTGGTGAACTCCCCGGGTTTTTCCTCGCTCTGTCCGCTCTCATAAAATGCCTCCGCTGGTTAACAAGTCATTTATTAGGCTCTGTATTGTCGCCCGCTGGGAGAGGACGCCGGGCACCTCCTGACCTGCAGCTCGTTCTGGCTCGATGTGCCGTCCTCTTAAAACGACCCTGCGATGCACGGAGTCGTAACAAAGATGGTGCGCGTAGCTGGACGGCCATTTATTAGACTCCATTGTTTCCCGCTGAGGGAGAGTCGGAGAAACACCTCTCTGACCTGCAGCCGGATTCTGCAGGCATAAACAACGCTGCAGAAAAAAACTGGAGCTCAAGTGAATGTGCTTAATATGAAAAGGAAAAAAAAACCTTTCGTTGTGGGGAGAAAAAAACCGTGTGTTCCTCTAATAGACGTGTTTTTCATTTGAAGATTACTCCTGCAGAGCGGTAATGTGCTGTTTGACAGCTCAATCTTTTTCTCTTCAGCCGGTGACGATGCAATGTAAATGTTTTCCCCCTCGTGTTCCTACTGAAGGTGTTGGAGGTGTGCACACTGAGAAATAACACAGTTTGTGTGTCTGGTTGTTGAGATATTGTGGATTTTAACCTTGAAATATTTGTCATATTTGCACAAACTGTACTTCATATGAGTGGTAAACATGTTCAATGGTATGTTCATGCTTTACATTTCTTTAGGCTCTGTTCTCAGCTTCATCCTCTGGCAACACTGAGTTCATGCTCTGTTTGGGTTTGGGCACAAAAACACTTGGTTAGTTGAAGGAACAGGTCATGTTTTGGATCAAATACAAGCTTTGGTTGCCACTAAAAAGATCAGAGACATCTAGTGTTGTTTTTGGCGGCCTGTTTTACTTTTAGTTATACCACGGTCTGGGGGAATACTCGATTCTGATTGGCTGGAGGGTATACGTTAAAAAGTGTTAATGGACACCTACTGAGTAGTTCCAGTCAAATTGTCTGTTCACCGTCTAAATTAATGCGCTAGCTGGCGTAACCATAGCGACGGGAACGCAGTCAAAGCAGCTATTTAACGTTTTATTTCCAGCACTGAGTGCAGTCCGTCAGTCCTTCAGAGCCTTATCCTCTGAACACCACAGGATGGAGACTGTAACACACAAGCTGCAGGAAGTACACTTCCCCTCTAAACTTACTGATACTTAATAATCTCACATCCCGTTGGCTGTTCAGCTCTCTGCTTCAGGCTGCAGCCACAGTAACGTTACACACGGCCGATCATTTGTTCGTGAAAATCTTGATGTTGTTTTGGGGACAGTGACATGACTGGTAAGCTAGCTAGTCTTGTTGTTAAACATACTGTCAAATTATATTTACTGTTCGTCAACCGTACGCAATGTTATCGACTTTGAATCTTGCTAGCATAGCGTTAGCTTTCTGGCTCACCGCTGAGCGGACTAGAATATCTCCCGTTGCCAAGTCGTATCTAAGGTCCGTCCTATTTACTGGAGAGGTGAACAACGTTTCCGTTGCATAAGAACCTTACGGGAGGGTAATGATTGTTCCAGGTATTAGTCAAACCCTCAGGCGTTACCAGGGAAACTAAGTTATTGCCTGTGAAAAACTTTATATTTTGATTGTAAAACGCATGAAAATATAAATTAATGGTCTTAATTTATTTTCTTTGGCAAGTGACCATGGTATAAGCGGGATAATGCCCTTCGAGGTGCCCATTAACATAAATGAATGGACGCGTCGTCCATTCATTTTATTCATTTGTTTTAGTCATAGATTGTATTTAGCCAAACCCATTTCACAATTCAAACAAGGTTATTATCAGCCTCATGAGTTGGCATGATTACGTTAATGTTCTCGACTTACCTCAGTTTCATTATGAAATGCTTTGAGGTGTCTCTTAAAATTCGTGGTGTTTTTTCCTGCAATTTTGTGGCCACATTTCTCCCCACCTTTTTCAACAACACATTTGGTTTTCTTTTCCACGTCTGTGTAACGAAAGTGTGTCCATACATCGTTTCTTCTTTTCTCCCAGTCCCAGAAACGATACCCAGCTGGCCATCGGTCCCTTTCTCTGTTTAACTTTTCTTACGTTAACCAGGGCTCTGCGTTAACCCACCGCAGCTGCATCTTCTGAATCTAAATCCCCGCGACTGGGATTGAGGAAGTGACGTCGCCCAGCGACTAAACGAGAGGAAACAACTTATAATTTGTATTGTATATTAAGGATATTTGTTATAACATTTTGTCTCGTCTCATTTTGGTCAACGAAAATGAAGACACATTTTAGCATAGTTTTTATTTTGTAAACCACATTTAGTCTCGTTTTTATTCGTCTACAATATTGCATTATATATTTAATCATCGTTATCGTCACATGACCAGCATTTTCGTGGCGTCTTGTCTCGTTTTCCTCAGGTGATATTTAGTCATAATTTTCGTTGACGAAAGCAACACTAGAGACGTCCCAACTCCCCGTCACAGCTGGAAACTTTCCCAAGGTTTCCATAAAAATATCAAGCGAATTCAAGCTTACAAATGTTGACACACAGTCTTGAACAGTGGTCACTGGCTCAGCAGCTTTCTCACCTGTGATCCCACCACCATCAGGGCTAGCCACGCCCATGCACGAGGTGCTGATGTTAAGAACTGGTGGGTCTGATCGAGAAATGTATTTTCTGCAAGTTAGGATAAGATGTAAAAGCGTCACTTTTCTCATCCTTGATAAATCTTAAATCCTAATTAACATTAGCTTCATTCCATTTTCCTGCTCTACTGTTCAGCAGCTGGTTCACTACTTCATTGCAAAACACATAAATCCAGCAGGCCTCTGTTAGATTTTGTCCTCTCAGCTATTCCTTCTTACTTTCTCAGTAGTTGCTTATTTATTAGAAATCCACAGTAGGAAAATTAGTTGGGTTTGGGCACAAAAACACTTGGTTAGTTGAAGGAACAGGCCCTGTTTTGGATCAAATACAAGCTCTGGTTGCCACCAAAAAGACGAGAGACGTCCCAACTCCCCGTCACAGCTGGAAACTTTCCCAAGGTTTCCATAAAAATATCAAGCGGATTCAAGCTTACAAATGTTGACATGCAGTCTTGAACAGTGGTCAGTGGCTCGGCAGCTTTCTCTCCACCACCATCCTCTGATCCTACTGATATGAAAGTCGGGTATATTCATCATTGATTACAACAAACCCCGTCACAGTCACGGATATCTGGGAACTGGCAACACACATATTGTTCAAGTGTTTACTTGAAAACAATTTGCCGAGTGTTCCCGACAACACTGGGCTGGATGTCTCATTCAGTTTTGTTCTGATGTGAGGGGATCACACTCGCCCACTTCAGCTGATGTGCACCAGCCAGTTTCTGGCACCAAGGTGTGTAATTATCTATTTTAGCTGCCCCGGATAGACGAATCAAGACAGCACCAGCACCAGCCATCTGGCTGCGTGAGAACTCGAGTCTCTGCTGGCAGAAACACAAATGTGTTCCACCCTCCCTGTTCACACAGCCGCCGTACAAACCTCCGCTGCTCCTGTTTTACAGATTGCGTATTTGTCATGGTCACTTGAACGCTGCTCCTTTTATTCCAGCTGCCTGTCAAATGACCAGCCCGGCTTGTTTCACCCCTCCGTGGCCCGACAAGAATGTGCAGAGCGTCGCTGTAATTTTCTGATAAAAGGCGACTTCTTTTGAATCATTGTGATGCTCAAAGTGGAGCTCTGTGTTAAACATGAGGCGGTGCACCGTGTAAACATTCCTCTCGGCAGCGCTCGGTTAGCTTCCTCTATGTGTCTCCATCAGATTTTAAATATAGAACATGCGAAAAACACAAATCACTGATTCTTGAGAGTCGGGACAAAACATGTCCCACATAGACAAGTCTTATTTATATAAAAAATAAAGACATTAATAATGATTGACATACTCACAGAGTTAGATCTAAAGGAATTGTGAATACTGATGTTATGTTTTAGCATAGATAATTACCTTTTTGGGGGATATTTGTTTAAATGTATGACCTGTGGTTAGACGGCCCATGTTATTTCTCTTGTCCTCAGCAAGAGGTCACAATATTCACCAGCCCCAAAAAACTTTAAAAACCTCTACAATTGTAAAAACATTTATATCAAATCAAAGATAAGGGTTATAAATGTATAAAACAATGCATGCCATGAACATCTAAAAATATTTTCCATAGAAATTTGCCTATCAAAGTTGTGTCCTCTGCTTTCGTCAACTCTGTAAGATTTTTTAAAATTAGTTAATTATTAAAATTAATTATTTTTTTAAACCTCATTAAATCGGGCAATAGCATGGTCAGCTATATCCCTGAGGGTCCCTTTTCATTCTCCTGGCTGTGGTGAATGCATCAATACCATACATGGTCTGGTATGTTTGACATTCTTTGATATTTTAGATGAACAATGTCAATTTTACTATGGTCACAGCTGGAGCATGTCAACACCATCTCTCCATTATGATACTTTTTATTAAACCATAGTGGATTCAATTAAGTATTTTATTGAGATTATGGAGACAGCTAGCAATAGCCAAGAAACTAGCTAGCTAGCTACAGTGTTTTTTTCTGTGGCGGGAAAAACATGCCATTTTGTCAACTCCGTCAGGTTTTATGTCTGACGGAGTTGACAAGTCCACCAATAACCGCTTAATGTGCTAATATTATACTATTTTCGAACACAGTAAAGGAATAGAATGTTATTTTAGGGTTTTATCTGCACATTAATGTACATATATAGCATGCAATTACATTATAATTATATACTTTTAGTGTGTCTGACGGAGTTGACACAAATCAAGTGTTTAAGGTAAACGTCAATTGTTAAAAACATTTTTTAACCTTCAGCCTGCACCTTTACATGGTTGAATAGCACAGATCTTCATCTACATGAATATATAACTCTAATTAATATAGTGTAAATTTTCAAAAAAAGGTTTTTCAGAAAGTGTTTTGTCCCGACTCTCAAGAATCAGTGAAATAGATTCAACCTTTTCACTCAAAGTCCTGAACTCATTCTTGGAGCTGCTTTAATGTACGTTGCTGCGTCGCTGCGGGAGCCGAACCAATTACCCCAGGAGCCACGCTGACCTGCAGCGACCTTGTAACAAAGGCCACTTCACAGCATTCGCTCATGTAATCAATACATCACCATACAAAGCAATTTTGTTGTGTGCGTGATGGTAAAAAAGACTTGGCACACACACACAGGTCACAGCTATCTTTAGTGGAGACTGAAGGCCCGCTGCAGTTGTTATCAGTATGAAACAGCACCAGATGGGGCCTAACCTTGGCTCCCGCCCCGCTGGGCATTCATCTTAGCACTAATTAGCTGCTTTTAGAAGCTGGCCGGGCTGGTTATAGCACTCTGGACACCGACACCTCTGCAGCTCACACCTTGGCTCGCAGTGGAGCCCAGGTGGTGCTCGGAATAAGAAACACCGACCAGTTTGGAGCCGACGATCTTTCTCTGATCAAACAGATGTTAATGGACGTGATTGGCATTCGTTAGGAACGTGAATGCATGATTTATTATTCGAGTCGATGAAATTCTGTGTTCCGCTTCATACTGCACTGAAAAAAGTGAATATAAGAATATGTATTTGTAACATAATGAAGCCTGTGATAATAACAATAAAAAACAAAGTTTGTCTCTTGACATTAATATATCAAGTTGTGAATTAGTCTACATTTGTTCAAAACACAAGTCATTTTGATTTTTTCCCCTAACAAGCTGTATGTAAGTGGCTCAACACATTTTCTTATGCAGATCCACACAACACACTATCTGCTTGTTGTATTTACTCTGCTCCAGCTACGCCCCGCCCCGTGTGGTGCATTCTGGGTACTTCTGGGTATTACGCCTTATTATAACCTTTCCTCTAGTACAACTCTCACACAGTTTGCTGAGTGTACTTATGGTTTCCAGGGAATTCACCCTCTTAATTTTGTTGTTGTCATTTGTTTTCTAGCACCATGAGGCAAAAATGTCATGTTTTATATTGGACAGATTGACCAACACGTAGATCACATACTTGATTTAAGTGGCTCACCGTGACAAAAATATAATGTGTTTGATCTACTGAGAAAAAGTAAGGCAACTTTTTGCATCATTTTATCATGTAGATCAGACAAGAGTTGTCTTTGTATGTGCAACATTAATCCTGCAAGTCATGTTCACTTACTTTTGCTAGTAAATTCAACTTAACACAACCGAGTTTACTTTGTTTGCAAAAGTAAGTTGACTTTACTTGCAAAATTAATGTTGTACAAACAAAGACTACTCTTGTTTGATCTACGGGATAAAATGATGCAAAAAGTTGCCTTACTTTTTTTAAGTAGATCAAGCCCTGTATTTTTATCAGTGTGTGCAGTGATGTGAGATTATTCTCCATAAATTGAGCATAAAACACTGAGTTACCAGTTTAAAGTGTTAAATACTTCTATACAATGTGATCAAATCCAATACACAATGTCAACATGCCACATCTGTCACGTGGTTTTGGGAGGGGGGGTCGAAATCGAGCACCATTTGTGATTTTGGGCTATAAATATAAAATTGACTTGACTGAACATTATGTATAATATGATATATGTGCATGGAAAGTAGGATATGATAGGGGACATTCTGTAAATAATAAATGGGTAAAAGTTGTTGATGTGGCTTCTTAAACAACAGTGACTTCTGGTCTTGCGGACGCAGTCTCAGCCTGACAGATCACACACCCGTCCACCACGCTGATCTGCACAGCCCTGCTAGAAACACAGGGCGCAGCACTTCCTCTATTGCTGTTGGCACTGGACATAAATCACAAGCTGCGGAATCATCCAATATTAACGTAATTCCTCTGGACGCCGGGCTGCAATAACTCCTAAAAAAGCACATATTGTTCAGTTTTTGCTGACAATAATGTCAGCGAGGTTTTGATTAAACTTTCTGGTTCATGTTTGTAAGTTTGCCAGTGGACGGTGGTCTGCAGGGACAAATGTACTGATTCAGTAATGTTCTGAATACAACGATAGCGTGCCAGAACCCTCTCTGACACACCTGCATGAAGAACACTCCACCTGCAACACTCCTGTAACTTGTCACACCAAAAAGATACCGTTAAAAGTTAAATCCATGATTTTAAACAGACGCATACACATATAAAATGCATGTAATTGCATGTAAGAGTCTGCAGAAAGCTAGTTGATAGCTGAATATGAACATTTTGGGTTAATGGAGCTGCAAACCAAACCGTCAGGATTTAACGATCTGGGAATGAGACTCAAAAATCCAACACATCCTGATACCTAAACGACTGAATAGGTCAAATACCAGTGACTCCCAAAACGATATATATAACTGATCCTCAAACATTTCATTAGGCTCTGTTCGGGTTTGGACACGAGAAACACTTGGTTAGTGGAAGGAACAGGTCATGTTTTGGATCAAATACAAGCTTTGGTTGCCACTAAAAAGACGAGAGACGTCCCAACTCCCCGTCACGGCTGGAAACTTTCCCAAGGTTTCCATAAAAATATCAGGCGGTTTCATGCTTACAAATGTTGACACGCAGTCTTGAACAGTGGTCGTTGGCTCGGCAGCTTTCTCACCTGTAATCCCACCTCCATCAGGGCTAGCCACGCCCATGCACGTGGTATTGATGTTAAGAACTGGTGGGTCTGATCGAGAAATGTATTTTCTGCAAGTTAGGACGAGATGTAAAAGCGTCACTTTTCTCATCCTTGATAAATCTTAAATCCTAACTAGCATTAGCTTCATTCCATTTTCCTGCTCTACTGTTCAGCAGCTGGAACACTACCTCATTGCAAAACACATAAATCCAGCAGGCCTCTGATAGATTTTGTCCTCTCAGCTATTTCTTCTTATTTTCTCAGTAGTTGCTTATTTGTTAGAAATCCACAGTAGGAAAATTAGTTGGGTTTGGGCACAAAAACACTTGGTTAGTGGAAGGAACAGGCCCTGTTTTGGATCAAATACAAGCTTTGGTTACCACCAAAAAGACGAGAGACGTCCCAACTTTTGAAAAAACAAATTTTCCCAAGGTTTCCATAAAAATATCAAGTGGTTTCAAGCTTACAAATGTTGACATGCAGTCTTGAACAGTGGTCGTTGGCTCGGCAGCTTTCTCTCCACCACCATCCCCTGATCCTACTGATATGAAAGTCGAGTATATTCATCATTGATTATAACAACGATATATATAACTGATCCTCAAACAAAATCCACGCTGCAGTGTAGCAGCGACCATGGACGTACCGAACCTTCATCGTACGGTCGCAGTTGGTTAGGTTTAGGCACTAAAACTGCTTGGTTAGGTTTAGGAAACCATTGTGGTTTGGGTTAAAATAACTAAATTACTTACGTACATTCAGTCACGAATGTACGAACATCATGTTATGTGTGTGGAGTGTGGTGAATTTTCTGGCCCATAGTGTGGACCCTCAGGTTGTAAATTAGGAATGGGCTCCCCTCAGCTTTGTTTAGGAGTTCCACTATCCTGAACCATACGTTATGCTCTACCTTATGTAAGATAATTTAAGAGTAAGGTTGGCTCTGTGCCTTGCTAACTCATCAGAAATTGGCTCTACCAGGGATACGCATGAAGGTGTGAACAGGCTTTACAAAGCGTGGTCTGTGTGGAATCGGAGAAGATTCACATTGGCTTCAGATCTTCTCACAGGCAATTTTTGGGTGCTTGTCCAGATGCTGTACTCTTTGTAATAAAGCTTTTTGTACAAATAAGTCAGTGTCAGCAGAGATTCCTTCATCATCTTCACACCATCGCTACAGAATAAACAACAGGAGTCACTCAACTGTGTTAGTAAGTTAAAGAACTCACTGTTGACTTTTGGACCTTTTCGCCTTTTTGTCATTGTAATAAGCTGCTTTCTCATGTAACAGGGCATAAAAAAACCAGTTGTGGTTGTAAAAATTAATCCTTGAGGCGCAAAAAGAGACTTGTTGTCATCATTGTTGAGACTTGGAATCACTTGATTTACCCCACAAGCTGTTTTAATTAGGCCTGAACCAACAGCTGAGGCGGTATTGATCGGCATTTCTCCAGCTGATGATGGATTATAGATCCCTGATAGATTTTAGCCTTCAGACAGGCAGGACATGACAAGGTATTCTGTTAACGCAGAGAAATCCATACCAACATTCAACTGGACACCTCCCTCCTTCTCTATCTCGCTCCTTCCATCCATCATCCCTCGTCTCTTTCTGTCGCTTCTGTTCTGCGCCTCCATCCCTCCTTCTGAGCCTCCGCGCTCTCTGTTTTTAAATCTTTTTTTTTCCTCGTCCTGCCATCTGCCTCTTCCCTGGTGTCCTCATTCTCTCTTCATCCTCCATTCATTCATTCCTCCTTCCCACCACTGTTTCCCTCCTTCCCAGATCTCTTCTTTCACATGAAACGTCTGCCACCTGGAAAAATCTTAACTCCAGTGTGAAGTTAACGGCCTTGACCTCTGAATTTTAGTTACAGCTGCTCTTGAAACAATGAAATGGTTGAAAGAAAATGAAAATGATCGTGCTCTTTCTCAGATGAGTACAATATGTGCATGTTTGCAGAAGTAAATACATATTCAGTGGTGCGATTAAGGAGAGTGTAATGCAGAAAATGACCAAAAACAGCATGTGTGCGAGAAGGAAGAAGATATTGGCCATCATTTCATCTCTCCAGGATTCAGATGAGAACAACACAACGCTCAGAGCTCAGCTGCACCCGTAATCTTCTAGCCTGATTGGTCATTGATCCATAACCTGTAATAAAGAGCAAACCACATCCGTAAGATTTCATCTGGGTCAATATGACAGCGCTGTGCTTTTGTGATTGCTACACAAATTTAGACTGTGAGTGTGTGGATGTGTGTGTGTGGTGGACAAAAGGGTTTGATTCAGCTCCAGCCTCGTCCACATGTAGATGGATATTTTACCAAACTAACATTTCCTCTGTGTTTTGGTTTTTCTCCTCCACAAAGTCTTTCAGGTCTCTAAAGCTGAGATTTAAATAAACGAACACAACAAACACCTGAAGCGCAGATTTGTCATCAGCTTTCATGAGCACTAAATTGATGGTTTTCAGCCCAAATGCCAGATGTAAGCAAATTGAGTTTCTACAAAAGCACAGATAAGTTAAAACAGAATTTTTTATTTTCTTTATGTTGCACCTTTATGTTTGTTCAGGTTGAATTTTCCATGTCTCTCTCGTCACAACGTGCTCTGGTTTGGCTTAAAATACCTGTTTTTGTCAGGAGTAGATGACGTGGCAGATGCGTATACGACAGACTGAGGTTGCAGGGGTTCAAAAATATTTAATTAACTCAAAGATCATGAAAAAACCAAGGTGTCAAGAACGTGGCAAGGTTCACAAACATACATGCACGACAAACATCTACCCACAAACATACAATGAGCCGACGAGGACTCAACAAGGTGAGACACAAGAGGACAGGTGCAGGCAATCAAACGAGAGGGAAACGGAACAGTGACAGGAAGTGGACAAGACATGGCACACAAGGACTAAAAAATAAAACAGGAAGTGACCTAACAAAACCAAAACATGAAACAGAAACGTGACAGTTTTGGTCGCCACAAACACGAATGGAAATGTTCTGACTTTGCTCAGTTTGACAGTTGAGCTACTGAATGTGATTTGTTTTAGGATTTTTCTGGTTGTATTCCTGATGAGGATGAGCTGAAATCATCAGTTATTATTGGATTCATGTTTTATTTAATTTTGTGACCTTTCCTTTCTTTTTACATTATTTTTTCTGATTTGCGAATTCAGATTGAATTGAGTTATTTGGACAGCATAGTTTGATGCATATATTGCCCAAGATAAATGTACACATGTATACAACAAGCTTATATTGTCTTTGTCCCATAGAATATATGTTATTCTATGCCGTCTTTACAGTAGAATGAAATGGTAATCTTGACAGTGTCACTAAGACAAATGCTCCCTGTATTTCATATTGCAGCTTAATCTATCAAACACATGTATACTTGTCAGCACACGGCCTCAAACTGACATGTAAAACTAATTTCTCTCAGTAAATTCCAACATGTGCTGAATATAGATCCCATATATTCTGTGACATTTAGACGGGGGACTTTCCTTCAGGCAACATTTCAGCAGGTTGGTCCAAAGGGAAGCGAGTCCCAAACCACTGTGATGTTTATATTCTACACTTTAATCCACCAGTCTGTCAGATGACCCGTCGGCGCCGGTCCAGAGAGAGTTTTCTGATTCCTTTATCATAACAACCGAGGATAGAGAAATGGGATTTTTTTTTTATTCGTCCTCGTAGGAATCTTATCTAGATTATCTTCCTGATGGTGTGGGATGATGGAGAATCCTATAACGGCAACGCAGCGAGAAGAAAACCGGGACGGAGAGAGAGAGTCCAAATGTCAGTCAGCTGCAGCAGCGGGCCTATATTCAGACCTGGGAAACAGATGGAGGGAGGTTTGAGCCGTCTTCAGCGGGAGAGCCAGACTGGAGATGACAAGGTCACTGACAACACTTTCACAGCCTTTTACTGTAAACGCCACGGGAGAACGGTTCATGCAGTATTACCTCTTTCTGCCTCAAAGAGAAAGAAAGCGTGTGAGAGATTGAGCGAGCGTTCGAGCGAGATAAACATAGTTTCTCCACGTGATGAGGTGACATATATTCTTACATTCTCACACACTTCTCATTATCGAAATAAGACGACGTGGAGGTCGGGATGTCTCTCACACTATTTCTTCTGCAGGTTATTTCCATCGAGAATGATCGTGCAGAGACACAAGCAGCATCACAGCTCCCTGAAACTTTGGCATCAAAAGTGATCCATGTAAACTGTCACTGGTCTAATGCAGATGAGTCGGTCAGAACACCAAGTCTGACACAATATTTATTTTCTAGAAGTTCTTTATTGCTCGCAAGCAAGAGTCACACATCAGTGACGCATAGATGATGACTGAAGAGAGGCCGTCTCTCCTCATCCTTTAGAATACAGGCCCCCACACATCGCCCAAGGCTGACTTCCTTCTCCGACCACTCCGTCGGATCCGTTCAGTAGAAAAGTCACATTGAAACACACCGCCCCGGCTACACAGCAGCGTATACGTTCTGCAATAAGTCTCCTAAACATCGGGTGGCGCTATTCTCATGCCAGTAACCCAAAACATAAAAACAGGAAATGACAGAGCGGAGTGCGGACCGTAGCTTATCAGAACAAAGCACACACAGTGTTAGCTCAGCATTACTTGCGTGATGTCGTATTACGGTGGTCTCTCTTCCACCAGGGCAGCCAGCTGCTCCTCAAAGTCCTCGGTCCACACAGCCATGGCTTCCAAACATACGCTGGTTTATCCCCAAAATAACGAACGGTGAAGTGTTGTTTATAACTCTGTGCCGTCTCTGTTTATGTGGTTTGTTTACCATCGTCACTTCCGCCGCCCCTCCCACACGCCGCGCTGATTCGCTGGCACACCGCCAATCAGAATGGTCACTGAACAGCTAGCTAACAACCAATCAGAGTATCCGACAGTGTCCAACCTCAGACGGCCGACTTTGCATGTTCAGTCGGATCAGACGCCGTCCTCGTGCTTCCGACGCAGCTGAACACACCGAACAGAGCAGCTCCAGAACTCGTCCGACTCTCTCCGAACGCTGCAGACGTCCGACGTCGCCTGAATGGAGAGCAATGCACACAGTTGTAACGTAGTAACAAGATTACATATGATCTCAGTCTGATCATCTCCACATCCTCCTCAGGATACACGTATAACGTTCTCCACATGTCAACCATACATCAACCTAAGGTCCTAACACTTACCCACAGGAAGAGGCTTCGTCACCCCCTCCAGGATGAACTCCTGAACTGAGTTCCTAATAGTTAGCTCTCACGACACATTATACCATTAAACAATACATCCATTCATAACCTGCGACCAGACGGCTGTCATTAGACAGAACTCATGCTGGAAGCCCACAGACACAGGATCTCACCCTGGACACACATATCAGTGTTTCTCAATATTTGTTGGGTTTCATATGCATGAACAACATATCAAAGTAATAAAGGGACATTAGCGAATTTCCCCACAACTGTTATCAGTAAACAAGACAGGCCAAAGTAAAAAAAATCTGTTTGAGCTTCACACATTCTGTAAAGCTTGACTGATGATCCACAGGTGTCATTTTCACTTCATGATCAGATATTGAAGTGTGACACCCTCAGCGGCTCGAAGGTAAACAGGAGAAGGATCAGCTTGACTTAATAAAAGCACATTCAAAATGTTCAAGATGGGTTTTAAGATGTCAATAACCTCCTCTTCTATTTCTACTTTAATTTCCATCCAGACCATTAAACGTCTCTTCTTGAAGGCAGAGTTCAACATGATACCATCCTGCTGTATTATTTGACTTATGCAGTTTACAGTATTACCTTATTTTGTACAGTTTGTGTGCAGCTCAACTCATACATATAAACTGCAGTGGAAGATATTCTAACACAGAATATTTTGGCAATTCAAACCATTTCCAAACTTCCAGAGTAGCTTTCAACCACTTCACTTTTTTTGTGAAAGAAACAGATTACATATTTATGTAAATCTCTTACTATAAAGCTGCTATTTCCATTCCAAAATGATCAATGCTTTTTCTAGTTTGGCTGCACAGCTCTACCCAATCCTCTCTTCTCCAGGTACGTTTCTTGGTGGGAAATATTTTGCTCTCTTTTCAGCTGGAATAATTGAACTGCTTCTGTGCAGGACTCGCCTGTTACCCTGTGAACTTCTCAGCAGTGTCTCATAATACCGACCTCTTTGCTTTTTCTTAGAGAGAAAATGGGCATTATAGCCTATAGATACAGATTTAAACTGAACAATGTTGGTGTTAAGCCTTTGTGTTGCACTGCAGCACTGCAGGACTTACAGGAACTTAAATGAATATATAACATTCATATTAAGTCACAAACCACACACGTGCTGACATGCATACTCAAAAAGTCGACATTGACAGAACCTTGAACTGCAGCATTACCCATGATCCCTCACTCCGACCTCCTCCTGACCAGCCTTAACTCAAACAATGGTGATTTACATAATTACAGGTACTCGTCTGACCCGCTGTAAATGGTGTGTCATCACACTGTCAGGAGATGATTTCCATCTGAAAGACCAGAAACGGGGAAAGGCGAGAGGAATAATAGCAAATTATACAAGCCCCTCGTCACTAATTGGATAGAAGTCACTCTGACGCAGCCGTCTGTGCTGAAGTTATTCTAGATGAGAAAAGTTCTGGGACATGAGGGGCAGGAACATCATCATCATCATCATCACCATGAAAGGATGTCATAGACTCCCACCTCTGAGAGAAAGTTTAATTAACAGAAAAACCTAAATGCTTTCTACAAAAAACTGACATTTCTCTCACAAGCGACCTGTTCCAAAACTAATCTGAACTTTTTCAAAGTCTAATCTTCAGAGGGGTCTCGTGGGTCGTTTATGGGGAAATCTTGCCATTATGCAAGTGTTATATTTTATGTTAGAGTGGGAAAATATCTCTCATCTATTGGAAGCAAAGAAGTAAGAAGTGTGACGTTGGTAAAAAACTGTTAAAGTGCATTTTACATGACTGCAACATTCATGCTTCGCCTCGAGACCCTACAGCATGTTACACCGCTCTCTCTCCCCATGCCACCATCTTTTTTCCAATCGTAACCAAGTAGTTTTTACAGACAAAGGCCCTCTGTCCTCTGAATCATTAAATACTGATGCGTTGGGATGGCGACCGACCTCGACCTACAATCTTAAGGCCGGCACACAGCGGCTAAAACGTCGGACGTCTGAAGCGTTCGGAGGAGTCGGACGAGTTCGGGAGCTGCTCTGTTCGGTGTGTTCAGCTGACGTCTGATCCGACTGAACATGTTCAGTCGGCCGTCTGAGGTTGGACGCTGTCGGATACTCTGATTGGTTGTTAGCTAGCTGTTCAGTGACCATTCTGATTGGTGGTGTGCCAGCGAGTCAGCGCGGCGTGTGGGAGGGGCGGCGGAAGTGACGATGGTAAACAAACCACATAAACAGAGACGGCACAGAGTTACAAACAACACTTCACCGCTCGTTATTTTGGGGATAAACCAACGTATGTTTGGAAGCCATGGCTGTGTGGACCGAGGACTTTGAGGAGCAGCTGGCTGCCCTGGTGGAAGAGAGACCACCGTAATACGACATCACGCAAGTAATGCTGAGCTAACACTGTGTGTGCTTTGTTCTGATAAGCTACGGTCCGCACTCCGTTCTGTCATTTCCTGTTTTTATGTTTTGGGTGACTGGCACGAGACTAGCGCCACCTGATGTTTAGGAGACTTATTGCAGAACGTATACGCTGCTGTGTAGCCGGGGCGGTGTGTTTCAGTGTGACTTTTCTGCCGAACGGGTCAGACAGGAGGCGATGGAGTGGTCGGATAAGGAAGTCGACCTTGGGCGGTGTGTGGGGGCCTTTAAAGCATCAGTATTTGAAGAGTTGGCAACGAGACTCACCTTTTTTCTGCTCCCATGCTAATTTTTCATTTCCGATGGAGAGGTAGAAGGCAGAGTTTCCACTGGAGTCTTGTTAAATACGAGCCAGACACCCAGCTGGAGACATCGGCCGGTCACACCGGAGCCGAGCACCAAAACTTGAGTGCGACACTTCACAGAGCCGTCAGACATGTGGCCGTTGTGGTTAAATCGAGCTGTTATCCCTGTGATTAGGCAGGGCGCTGTTGTCAATGGCAGAGTCCCTGCGGCTGCTGCTGCTAATGACTGGTTCAAAAGAAGCAACACTTTCATGTCTCTTTTGATTAGGCAGGTTCGCCGTGACTCAGAGCTAGAAAACACTTTGGAAACAGAGTGAAAGTGTTGCAGTGTTGTGACCTGGATTGTAATGTCCTCTCGGCTCGGCCTGAGAGAACTGTCTGCAAAGATTCCTCAAAGTCACAAAGATCCCGGCATGAATAAGCATTTTGTCTCTTGCAGATACGTATCACATTTATTTTCTCATCCTTTTCTTCGAGCATTATGTTTGAAACTTCAAACCCCAAGGATCACATTTTGATCTGTCTGAATCTTAATAGACTTCCGACATGAATAATTAGATAATTCCATTTTTTGGGCCAGACTCGCTCGCTCGCTCGCTCTTTCTCTCCGCCTCGTCTTCCCTCTCCACGCTCGCTCTCTCTTACACCTTCCAGTTCTCTGCAATATCAATTACAATATCACACTCTGTTGACGAAAAACAAGTTTGTATTCACTGTTTATTTGTATCACTTCAAGTAAATCCATGATTTCTCTTCCAGAGAAAGTGATCTGCCAAAGTCAGCGCTCACACCCTCTGGGAGAGAGGCACAGATGAACAGAATACTAAAAATGTCCAGGTTTGTTTCGCCTGGTGTCGAACAAAGCCAGCACTCAAAACGCACAGTAGGTGTTGTTTGAGTATTTTTACAGTTTAGCTGGATGCATTTGTGTTGAAACAGTTAAAGTTTGGAAGAAGGGTTTGAAATCTAATTGGGCAGGGAGGTTTTTTGTTCTTAAATAAAGAGATCAGGCTGGAAAAGTTAGAAATCTCAGCTGCTTCAGTCATTAACATGAAACACCACCGGGGAGATAACTTGGTTAGGGCATAAAAACTTGACTGATTCCCCCCTCATTAGTGCCCTGCTCAAGGGCACCGTGACTGAAGTACTTGAGGGAGACAGAACATTATCCATTCTGTGTTTGGTTCAGACCTCTGCTGCCACAGGTGGAGGTCTCTGTCTGCCTGATGGCCCGTCTTCACTCCCATCAGGGTCAGAGGTCCGGACTGTACACTGACGACATGCTCAACATGCAGAGCGTTAGCCTGAGCTGGATGTGAGCTGCATTCTGCTGTGGCCTTCACGGTAAAGTAGTTTACATCAGTCAGATAGTGTGGTTTGCATATTTGCTATATAGACATTATCTAATGAACGTGTTTTCTCTACAGCAGAAAGAAGCAGATGAGAAAGACAAGATCAGAAAAGTTGAAGAAGCATGAAAACAAGAAGAGTCAGCAGCCATGCTAACAGCCATGCTAGCAGCTATGTGACAGAGTATTCTGGAAGAGAGGTGCTTTGAGCTAAATTTACATTTAGCAGACGCTTGTGTCCAAAGCAACTTACAGTAATTCACACACTGATGGTGGTGGCTGCCATGTGAGGTGACAACCAGCACATCAGGAGCAGTTTGAGGTTCAGTATCTTGCCCAAGGACACTTTGACATGCAGACCTTCTGACATCAAGATGCTGGCTCTAAACCCCTGAGCCACAGCCGCCCATTAGCTAAATGCTAATGTATATGTTATATAAGTATATGTTATGTTTAAAGAAAACGGGACCAAGACACAAAATCCAAAATGCATGTGCAAGAGTAAAAAGAAAAAGAAGAAGCTGGGAACAAAAGGATGCAAAAACAGAAGCAGGCAGGCATCCAAGAGTAAAATAAAACAATGAATAAATAAATAACTAAAGTACAAATCAAAGAAGCACCAGGACTTCAGGGAGGAACACAGGAGACACAGGACTGGAACAGAGAGAAAAACACCTGAAACACAGGTGAACAGGACAAAAACATGCAGGAAAAGGACGAAGGGAGGAGGTGAAAAACCAAACATGACACAAAAAGCAAAAAGTCAAACCATGACAGTATCTGACGAATGAAAATGTGAATCTGATTGTGTTAGATCTTATCCTGATGGGGACGTTCATTTCAACTAGTTATTGAGACCTCACACCTGGACTCATGGTGCCGCTGCAGGAAACATCTGCAGCATGTCAGCATGGTTCATCCTCTTGGAACACTCTCAGAAAATAAGGTACAGAATTGTACCTTTAGGGGTACAATGGCTTGTCACTGGGGCAGTACCCTCTGAAGATACAATTTTGTACCCTTGACACTGGGTACTTGTTTGTACCCTTGTGGTTTGTACCTTATAAAGACCAATCTTGTACCTCTGGTGGCAATTGTGTACCCTTGTACCCAGAATGTATTTTTTATTTTCACATTTCAATTTCATTTAACTTTAAACAATGTAAAATTGTCCACTGCAGGCAAGTCCATTCTCCACCAACCTTAAAACTGCATACATGAAAATAACACTCGTGACAGAAGATCTTCATGTCAGTTTTGTACATCTTTAAATACTATGTCGAAGTGTGACATACAAGTTGACTGGTGGAGTCAATAGTGGTTTACTTGCCTAGTGACAGTTATTGGCAGAGGCGTATCACGTATCACCAAGGATCTAAATAGGTACTTTCTCGCATAAAAAAATATTAAAACTTAAGAAAGTGATGTATTAACAGCGCTAAAGCGAGAATTAAAACAGCTTTTAGCAGCTCTACCGCTGCCGGTTGCCGCGAAATGCATTCTGGGAAACTTGCATACTGTATACTGCGGTGTGGACGGGCTCTTTGTCTGCCAGGCTGTAGGTAGCTGATTTTAATGTGCATCCATGGTTGGCCGTTTATGAATATCATAACATACAATATTGACTGGATGATTAGTAACTTTTCATACCTGCAAATCTGCTAAAAAAAAAAATATTTCAAGGCTACTCAAAAATGGCTTAGAAGTTAAAATCTTCATTGAATACTTAAGGAAACAGTGAAACCTTCACATTTAAAAAGTGTAACTACTACTGAAGAAAGACTAAATAATTATTTAAACATATTAATATTTAGGCTACTGCCATTTGTAGAGCCTAATACAATTGTACCCCAGCATGTAGAAGAAAAGGTACATATATGTACCTTTTACCACTGGGGTACATATATGTACCTTTTGGGCCCTCAAAAGGGTACAAATAGTTACCTTAAGGTCCAATAATGAGCCCTAGGGGGTACATTAGTGTAGATTGTACCTAGGGGTACAAAAAAGGACTCGTACTGTACCCCTATTTCTGAGAGTGAACCATGAAAACTGAAAAGCAACACATTCTACAGTTGCTGAGATATTTTAGCTTGGACCAAAGTAAAAAGTAAATAGTAAATTTGACACAACTGATGAATTTTATATGAAAAGGAAATAAAATATAACTTTGAAAGCCAAACCATCAGACAGACCTGCAGACAAAGGCTCACAGTGCAGAACAGAACGTTGCAATTCATCTGAAGCTCTCTTTGCGATCGTGTATAAATCACAACAGCTAGCTGCCTAACTTGTTGCCTCTCATTTCAAATGTTATCATTGTCCTGCAGAAATTAATTTGCACAATTTCCTGAAGAGCATCAAGGAAACAAAGGCGAGGATAATACGACGGCTGCAGACGGTTTCCCCTCCGGCTCGTGCAGACTAAAGCCTGTTCATGTTGCAGTTTAGCCTACAGGAGCCCCTATACGCAGAATTAATTGCTCATTTGTCATTCTAAGTCATCTCTGCACGAGGAAGTTCATGAATTATTTCAACACGAGATTATTCCATTTCAGAATTAGTGCCACCTTGATAAGGACGCGGCAGGTCCTCCAATAACTCGGAGCCTGACGGTCTTTAATTTTCTTATACGGACGTGACAGCGTGTTCATTCAATACTTCTGCAGAGTGGAATTTCATGGACGGGATAAATGGAGATTGAATTATTCGTTATTACATTTTACCCCGAGATTACGTGAACTAGCAGAACAAATACAATATTTAATAGTGTCCGATTCATTCTCCTCCGGGCGCTGACATCTCACTGATATTAGAGACTACATAATGTGATAGATTCAGGCCTGAGCTCCGTAATTGGCTCCTCTTGCGACGAAAATGCCAAAGGAAGAAAAGCGAGAAAGAAAAACATCTGAAAGAAGAGTTGACTTTTAATGTGTTTGTTGTTGTAGGTGCTCAGTTTTCTTCTGCTCTCGCTCCGAGTTGTCGTGTGCAGACGTCTGACGCCCAAAATGCTGTTTATCTGAACTCTTGGCTGGGGGAGCGTTCGTCTTGCAGCTCTTTTCGGCCATTAACTTGACCACCGGAGTGCAGGTCGTGAGCTTTTCCTGTGTTGATCCCTCTCCTCTTGTTTATTTTCAGCGAGTGCCGTCTTTCTGGACTTGTGCAAAGTGTCCAGAGTCCAAATGTCAGAGTTAATCACAGAGAGGAACAGCTTGTTGAATTCTCCCTCCGTATCATCCCTCCTTATACTATTTTTCAAAGCATACAGTTATTGTACAGTAGTTGACAGTCTATACAAGTGTGACACTTGAGTGCTGACTTGTGTCAGAGATAAGATAAGGTACTCACACACTCACTTCCCTTTACAGAAGACGGCAAAATACTGTATGTGCAGTGTGCCATTTGAGAAATACAGTTTTGGAAATCTTACAGGCTTGACAAAAAAAGGTATTCAGTAGTTCAGTCTAGTGTTGTAGTACTCGAGATCGGTCTTGGTCTCGAGACCATTTTTTGAGGTTCTTGGTCTTGTCTTGGACTCGAGGGCATTTTTACTCGGTCTTGTCTCGGTCTCGGACTGGGCGGACTCGGGTTTTTTGATCGAGACCGGTCAAGACCACCGCTGATAGGCTTTTTGTCCATGCCTTACTGATAAGGATCACCATGGCAACCCGGATGCGAGAGGACGCTGGCGTGAATATCGCCGCTTCTCAATTTGTAGCAAATTTCTGCTAGAAAAGAAAGCCAAGGTGTCTCTGCAAACTCTGGGGCTGTGCTACTAACTTTGAAGGCTGCACACCTGAACAATTGGCTCCGTGGACTCACCTTTCTCCGCTCCGTCGTTGCTAGCGTCGTGCACGTTTAGGTCACAGAATGCTGCAGTGTCTCATGTTTCTGAAATGCAATCAAGCTCTTCTTAAATCTTAGTTTTCACATTTATTTAAAAGCAAACTTAAATAAAACGAAAACTCACATTTTGATGTTTTGTTATGATTTTCCTTTGATATATATGGTCTTGGTCTTGTCTCGGTCTCGGTTGGTGAGGTCTTGACTACAATACTAGTTCAGTCCCATTGAAAGCAGACGAGCTGAAGCCTGGTTTAAGTGTTTGAAGATAACCAGCGAGGTTGTAAATCTAGAAATGAAAAAAATAAGGGAGAGTGAGTGTTGACAAAGACCCGAACAGATTCAGGCTCAGGCAGATGCTTCTTTTCTTTGTTCCTGTCGAGTCAAGTCAATTTTCATTTATGTAGCACAAAACCACAAATGGCGTCGCCTCAGGGGGCTTTACAGTCGGTACAGTGTGAGACACCCTGCATGTGTGCAAGGAGATTATTAAATATATGTGAAAATATGGATCCAGACAGACGACTGAACAGCTCGAGGTGAAGCCAGCTGACGATGGAAATGTGTTGTGTGCAGCTTAGTGTCTCCGGCAAAGGTGACGAGATGGACCTCCTCTCCTCCACGGTGACCTGGAGGAGGACTGGACACACCGAAAGAGATTAGAAAAAAAAAAATCTATGACTTATGGCATTGATTATCAGTGTTCGGGGTGACGGGGCTATCTCACCAACACTTCAAACTAGGGCTGGACCCAAATATTTGACTATTTGGATATTAATTTGATTGGTAGGTATTCAATTTTTTAATTTTAGGATTTGGATATTGGTTATTATTAATTTTTTTTGCTAAATTTAGGCTATTAATTAAGGCGAACTGAAAAATAGGTATTATCAAACCTTGTTTAACCAGACATGCATAAAACACAACAAACCTTTTGGAAAATATCTTTTTATTTAAAAAAAATCATCATCTCTTTTTTACGAATAACAAAAGAAACAACAATAATCCTTAAAAATGAATGCCTTAAATGAAACAGAAAGACATGCGTGTTTCAAACATGGGAAGTGAATTAAGCTGCTTTTTAGTTTTATTTCCGGTCGTTGCAGAGGAATGTGTAACTTTTGGACTTTTCCGTGCTTTATCAGAGAGAAAGGAGATGTGATTATGTAAAAGTTGCTGATAGATTGTCGATAATTGGGGACGGACTGTAATCTTTACCTTAGTGCAATAAAAAAATCTATTTTTACGAGCCCCTGCTTCATATTCGGACCGGTTCCTCTGTAAATCACAGATGTTTATGACCATTGAAGGAAACAGCGCCTCATCGTTCCCTGCTGCACTCCTCCTGCTTCCTTCCCACGCCTTCTTAAGGTGGATTTATGTTTATTGGAGGGGCTCAACAGGAGTCCTGCTGCCGGAGACACCTGAGAGACCGACTTTGTAGGTTGTGATTTATAATACAGCCCTGGATTTCGCCATTAATAGCACCAACACTACACTGAACGGATGAATCATGTGATATCATGTTGAACCATAATCACCACAGAATCTGTGTTTGCAGACTTTCATTCAGTTTGTGATCGGAAGTCTGTCTCATTTAATTACCGCTCAGCTACAAAGAGAGACTGAGTCATGATGGAGATCACACAGATCAGTTTTCACACATTAATCTTATTGCCTTCAGAGAGATTGTGTTTAAAGATTTTTCACCGCTGTGGTGCAGAAGTTGGAGGATCTTTTACTGTCAACTCAGAGCCAATATTATTGTCTCTTCTGACAGGGAGCAAGTTGTTCTCCGGTGGACGTTACAGGAAAACAGATTTCACATTGTGTTAAATGATTACGTATCATAAAAAACAGTCAACATATTAATGTGTTTGCACAATATGAACACATTTCATAAAGCTAATAAATGTACATCAACACATTGATAATACTTCACAGTAAGCTCCACAGAAAGGTGAGTTGTTGCTGAGGAGCAGGTGAGGAATCAATCAGGAACGACTTGATAGTTTAACGAGTAAAGCCTAATTTTTACTACTGCGTAAAGTGCTGTACGTAGGTCGCGGAGAGCCCTCTACGTAGTCGGAGAGCCTGTCGGAGAGCCTCTCCGTCGTCTCCGGCGGCACAAAATATTTTTTTAAGTGTCCGTCACTCCGTCAAGCGACAACGGAGACGGCAAGGGCTACGATTGGTCAGCAGTCCTGCAGCTCGTAGCGTTTCGGCGATGACGGCAAGGGCTACGATTGGAAATTGCATTGCGTATCCGGCACCACGACGGAGAACTATGAGGGCTCGAGGGGTCTCCGTGGTTACGCAGTTGGATAGCGCATTACGCAGTTGCAGAAGTGTAACGCTGCCATAACTCCTGATTAACTGTGATTCGAGGACAGGAGTTGCTGCAGGACAGACTGGTAGATACGACATTAATGAATCATCGAATTAGCTATTGATTAGTTCATAAGTATCTGTGAACATACTGATGACTTTTTTCATGAGTTGTTCCTGATTAACTATCAACCTCCAGCTGACTGGCAAAAAAAATAGTGACTCATTAGTTACCAATTACTGAATAATTTGTGCAGCATCGAGTTAAGTGATGTTATTTAATAGACTCAATAAATACTAATTTCTTAATCATTAGTTACTCTTTTTCCTGGGAGTTTACAATTATTTCTTTAATATCAGACCAGAGACAGCAGGATTAGTCATTACCTTCACACCACATAGACATCCATCCATGTCTTCTTCGTGGATTCATCTTCTGGATGTCGTCCGATGAGGTGCATCATCCACCACTTTCTACTGTTCCCTGTTTTTCACTCGCTCGTAACGATGATGCACAAGAAGAAAAACACAGAAATGGCGAACTCATCTCGTCTAAATGAGAGAGGAGTCAATCACCCATGTTTAAAAGCCGCTGACCAGACTGATGTATGTGATAAAGGCTGTTTAGAGAGCAGTTACAACACGGTACATGAAACCAAAGTGTGTTTTCATGGTGTCACAAAGCTGATGTTCCACAGACAGAGAGTGTCTGAACTACTGAACACCACAACGAGCGACAATAGTTCAGACACGGACCTTTAATTGGTAGAAAAATCAGCTGGGTGCAATTTAATCAGACTCCAAAGATAAAAAGGCAGCATGGGTTTGCTTTTGCATGTTTTTATGCAGTTTTCTCGGATCATGCGACTCTGGAAACCTTTTCCTCTCCTCTTCTACCTAAATCTGCCTTCCTCTCCCCCTCTGCTGCCTTTATCTTCCCTGAACCCCATCAAACCTTTCATAAGCCTTAATCAAAGCCTTCAGCCCATGTCTCTGACAGCTTGCATACATAGTGAATTACCATCAGCTGGCGAAAGTGGTCATTTCCCTAACTTATTACCAAGCGACACTCCCCAGGAGAGCAATTGAATGGAGATTGATGTCTCAGTAATGGTCATTCAGGTATCAGTCTGCATTAAGGACTGCTCAGGGGGAGATATCCACCCTGCAGACCCAATCCGATAAGGGTCACACCGGTGGAGGGTTTAAATTGATCCTGCTTGAGAGGGAACACCTGCTGGCTTCAGGACTGAGTCAGACGGCTGATTATGTTGTGGTTATTTTAGAGTTTAGCCTCTTGATTTTCACATGAACTAACTTTGATCACATTCCAAGTATTTCAATACGGTTGATAAAACCAGTTAAAACATTTGTTTTCACAGTTGAGTTCAGACGGTGAGTTAAGGAGTCTTACGACCTGTGAAACGGCAGCGAACACTTCTGTATCGCTTGCCAGATGGCAGCAGGGCGACCAGGGACGTAACCTTATTGATATGGCCTATAGGGAGATGGGTTCCAGTGATGCACGGACCATGCCAGTTTGTGATATTTCCAGTCAAAAGTTGAGAAGAAGCAGAAATACAGCTGTTTCAATGCTTTCTTTACCGGGTCAGGGGTCTTTACCGGGACCATTACAGGTTCTCGGTGTGAGGTTAGGGTAGGGTCTCTTTCACCTCAGCGTTCAAAGCCTCCTCTGGCACCACAGTTGGTCTGAGCTGAGGCCAGAAGCTTCTTGGTGGCTTTCAAGAAAGCAGTCCATGAAGGAACCTATAGAGACAGCCGTCAGGTGAGGAACTTGGGAAGTCCTAACATAGCAGACAGTTTCCTGCAGACCACTAGAACTTCCGCCATGCCATCAGAGGAAGATTTTCAGTCTCGAGACCGCCATCTGTCAGGCAACGGGAGTCTGCTGTCACATGAGGTCACTAGTCAGATGTTGAGGATCTTCTGGTCCGGACTGCGATGCTCCATTGAGTTGTTTGTGATCTTAGCACCACGGTGAAATGTCCTGTCCTTGTTGGGAGAAAGTTGCTGGTCCAACAGAGGAATTTCAAGCATCGCCAAGTCTCGTTTAAAATACTTTTTTTAATGTGCATGCTTCAGGATTTGACACATACAAACTGTGCCAGGAGTGTTTGGACCAAAATTTGGTTGAAAGCTCGAGAACATTTTGAAAATGAAAAACACGGATCACTCTTTATGATCATCGAGCTCAATGATGCTCACAATCATTCCTCTGTAGAGGACGAATTGACAGACGCCAGCTGGACCAAGATGGTAAAGTCGTTTCTAAACAATGCTGAATTAAAAAAAATCATTTACAGCATACTTTATATGTTTATAGGCCGTGCTTGTGAGCACAAAGTCACTGATCTAAGCTTGTGAATGGACATCTACATTTCCGTTAAGTAACAGAGAACGAAAGGAATCATAACTTTTCCTTTTTCACCGTATCGGATTTTCTAGGAACTTAATTTCATATTTCTTCTGTATCACCAAATGATTAATTTCTTTTCGTGGCTTTTATGTCCTTGCCAGTGGCCCAGTTTTCTCGTCTTGCGATTGGCGCATCAGCAGATAGAATATAAATGCATATAGAAAACCACATCGTCGTCACCTCCTGACACTTCAGCAGCACATCACCTCTCAATGCCGATTCAAAAGAGATTAATTTGTGCGACTTGCGGCGGCTCTAAAGCAAGCTGCCGGTTCATCAGCGAGTGAAAGAGACGCAGTGGTTCAGTCACTGCTGTGGTCACAAAACACTTTGGTTATTGGAGAGAGCTTAGAGCTGAAAAGAGCGATTATCTGCAAGAGAACACTTGACTGCCTCTGCCGAGTTATTCTCACGGGCGAAGAAAGTACGAGCCGTGCCAAGCTCTGCACAAAAGCTGCTCTCCGCTCTGAGACGCCACATGGCTAACCTCAAATCTACATACCCGTCCTTTAATGGAACTTAACTAGTTAATGCATCAGAGAAATGATCAAGAGTCGTTCAGAGGTAGGAAGTATTTCAGATAAAATGTTTAATTGGAAAATATAAAATCTGTTCATGACAAATATAAGAAATTAAATAAACAAGCCGAGCCTCCATGGCAACAGCACCACAAACACACATTCACTCAGGCAAACTGACAAACCAGTGCGTAGGACTGAGTGTGATGTTGTGTGGGGGCAAACATGCAGCGAGGTGGGGGAGCTTCCATAACGGATGGCTCATAGGGAAGGAGGACAAGGCGAGGACGGGAGAGGAAGGATGAGGGCAGGCGTGAAGGAGAGCAAAGGAAGGGCATCAAATAAACTTAAAGTGTATTAAACGGATATGATGCAGGATCAAGAAATAAGACTCAATAGTGACACGACTGTTCGCTGTTCACGTGACCGTTTACTGCGAGACCTTCGCACATGCGCCCTCCGCGGAATGACGTTAGCCCACAGCTGCTAACTGTGCTGTGTGTAAGATAGCCTTATCCCCGACACACATGAAGCAGCCGGCTCGCTGTGTGCAGCGACACACAAGCAGCGAGTCTGAAAGGCACAGGCGAAAGCAAAGACGCCATATTGGGGGACAAAAACATCGTCTCTGATACGGGACTGCTGTGTGTTAGCGGCTAATGCTACTACACAGACACAAACAAACCGTTAGCATGTGGCTACAGCCAGCTGCTAACGTCACCTCCCGGATAACAGGCTGGGCTTTCGGTCCCATATATAAAGGGACATATTTCTAACTATTCGGTTTCAGACTAAAGGACCGTGGAAAATGCGCAGTCTGTAACTATTCAGTGTTACACAGCGGTGGGCTAATGTTAGCATGTTAGCAGCTAACGCTACTCTGCACGTCAGGTCACTCCGAGTCAGTGGCGATTGCTCTAAGACTGCAAGGGAAGCTCAGCTTCCCCTAAAATGTCACCAAAAAAAAAAGAAAAAAAGGGGTGAAATATGTACTGCTGTGTGTACATTTCATTGACTAAATACGCGCTAGAAAGCCTTCATCTTTTGTTCAGAATCAGCTACTTATCACAGGTAACCGGCGCAACTTCCTTCTCATTCATCCCCGCAGCGCCACAGCGCTTTCCACAGTCGGACGCTCAGCTTCTACTGACGTCAGTGGGGAAGCGTAGAGCGGGTTGTTCCACTGCAGCGAAACCAGACGGTCATTGGATAAATGCTGGGCTTTGTCCCGCCCATCGGAAGCTCAGCTTCTCTGGGGGTCTATGGGGCAGTGGGCTGGCCTGGAAGCTCAGCTTCTGCATGATGATTGGATGAGCTGTCTGAGGTGGAATCCTTTTTTGATTGACAGCTAAATGAGCGAATCAGCGATCTTGAAGAATAAACATCCACCAGAGCATTTTCCAAGTTGTTCATTCCGTTGTTCTGAACTGATCCGGAGACTTTACCGATCCCCAGCGACTTTGTCACGACCACTCACACTCACAGGCGGTCACACTTCACAGTAGAATGGTGCAGCAGCTCCAGCTGCTAGCATTAGCTAGGTGCACATCATGGCAGATAAAATGAATGTTGTTAGAGTTAAAGAGCAGGGCAGGTCAGCTCCTAAGATTGATTTAGTGCAAAAGGTGGGGAAAAGTAACAGGTCTTTTCAGGTGTCCTGAATAATAATAATATATATAATAAATAAACAAACACATTTATGATGTAGGCCGGAAAAATGAGCTTCCCCTCCTTGAAAGACCAGCAGCCGCCACTGCTCCGAGTCCTCGGTGATCTCATATGATTTTCAAATCAAGCTCTAAACATGACCTGTCATGTTTTCTTACCTGGTCACTAGGAAATGAGCCATGTCAACATCTGTTTTCAGTCCCAGTTCAAGTTGAAGCTGCCTCCATGAGTCGAACCATATCCGATGTTTATTCTGGTTCCGGTCCGACTTTGGTTGTAATTCCGTTTCGACTCTCGACTTGCCGCTGATAAAACCTTTGTTTTCTTCTTAGTATGACTTTTTAGTGGACTTTGTGTGGTGGTGGGTCGTTTTCTGGCCGTAGCAGAATCCGTTACTACACAAACACTAGTTTGGGTCCACCGCCGCTTGTCTTCTTCCTGTTTCCAAGCCGTCGAGGACGCACATTCAGCGTCATCTGACGTCACGTCCGCAGGACCGCGCGGGACATTCGGGCCCCAAATTGCAGCACATGATGCAGCACACAGCCTGTTCAAGGCAACGGAGAGATACGTGGGTGGGCTCATTCTGTTTGTTTATGAACGCTTCATCACCCATTAGCATTTAAAAACTTAAAGTGCATGTTTATTTTTTCACAAATCCTGCCTCAAGTCCCTTTAAGTCGCTGTCAGTCTTTTATTCACGGAGCGGAACTTTTTGAAAATAAATATGTTGTTTTTATATAGTTGGAGACGGCAGCATCCGTCCAGCCAGGCAGCGAGGAGCACCCACACCTGATTAACCTCCGTCTCTAAGAGTGCGATTCGAGAGCGACTGTAGGAGGAACCTTGTTGATCTTTGTGCCGCAGAAGTGGGATGTGTGTCAGCGCAGAAAGACTCTCTGCAGACGATGAAACAAACTGTTGCTCACACATCCTGCGCCTCTCAGAGGGAACTATTGATTTCTGTGGGATGTATTCCCAAAAGGGGAGCTACGACTGCTGATGCTGTATGTACGTTGTGTGGATGACAATAAACAGATTGATCCCTCCGTTTCGTGTTAGAGGCTGGATGTTGTTACAGAGTCCCTCGGGTCCGTGAGGATCGTACTGGTGGGTCGGTACGTTTGGCAATACTCTTTTTATAAAGTACAAATTTGACAGTTGATATCAAAGTGATTTTTCAGAGGGGAGTTTTCCCTCTAAAGCTCTGATGTATCTCACTTGGCAGTAAATAATAAATAAGTGTCTAAACTGAATACCAATATGGTTGCCTCACATTTAGGGAACATTTCAATCCTCAGTTTGACATCCCAGATGAACCGAGAGTTAGTATGCAGGCTGCACTCGGAGCTTTTCAGGACAGCAGACAGGTCAATTTAGGTAAATTATAATTTAGTTCTGATTTAATCTTGCACATTTTTACAACCAGGTCTGCCTCTCACGCAGCTGAAACAAAGGTCTGAGTGATATTGGCTTCGTGTTTCTGCTGTTAAAAACGATCAGCAGCCAAACGTGTTGGCGCTGAACATGAGTCATGCTCCCCATCATGCAGCTACATGTCAAGACTTTGCCCAAAGTAGCTGACTGTGTCTGACCAGATCACAGAAGTTTCGTGTTGGCCGTGATATACGATCGCCAGAGCTGATTGTAGGCAGTCTAAGCCCCGTTTACACGAAGGGAAATCGCAGATATTTCCAGGCGGTTTGGCCTCTCATTTACACGAAAACCCCGTTTTTATCACAGAAAACGATTATTTCTAAAAACTCCGGGCAAAGTGGAGAATTTGGAAAACTCCGGTTATGTGTTGTCGTGTCAGCTGGGAGAAACGGGGTTTTAGCTTCTCACGCTCATTAGGCTATGCGCCAGAAAATGCTTAACGTCATGTGAGCTTTGTTTTGAAAGGAACAGGAAGTCGCTCGTGTTATTCGTTGTTGTTGATTCTGAGGATTCTGATTGGCTTGCATGGCTTTATCCTTCTCCCTACACTGCCGCCCAGAGGTTTGGCAGAGTTAGAATGGCGCTCGACGGCGTATTTATGCAGGTTGATGGAAATGACAACTTTTTTGAAAACGATGTTGTGTGCACGATGTTATTTTTGAAAACAGAGGGGGGAAATATTCGTTTCTCTAAATGCCCTGCTTTGTATAAACGTGGGCCTAGACGATGCTCGTGCTCCCACGGGCTGTACCACGGCAGGTTTCAGCAGCGCCCCAGATGTGTATTTTTGACGGAAGTGGACCACAGACTGCATCCGAACGGGTTGAGCCAGACAGGAAGTCGGACAGCGGAGCAGCGTAGTGCATCTGGTCAATTTTCAAAATAAAACGCTGTCTGCCGACTTGGGATCTACAGCACAGCAAAGTCAGAAATATTAACAATAAACACAGTTCATAACGGGCAAATAACAGAACGATTTAACTACGCTGCCTACTCAACCACAGTGGAAGCACAAAAACAAAGAAGAAATCATCGAAATAAACACAATCTGAGCAAATCTACATCATCAAACAGTGGAAACAAAATATGATTTTAAACTGTCAAAGATGGAGCACGAGTAGAGAACTCGTGTCTGAACGGAGCAGATGGTCAGTCAGCTGACATTAGAAATGGAGAGCCCCTTGAATCATCAGTGGAAAATGGCAAGCGGACCAGAGAAAGCTGAAGTCTATCAGCCCACCACCACAAGATAAATCAAAACAGGTGGACCAAACACCTGTGTGTCTTAATTAATGGCACGATCTGGAGCACATAGCTCATCTCACACTGTGTCCACGCTTTGTCATGCTTCTGTTCCTCTTCCACCCAAGATGACGGAGGAAAACTGCTCTCTCTCTGTTAACTTGGCACTCTCGGGCTTCATAATTACCTCCAGGTTAAATTCCAACCAAATGCTACACCAGCTGATGTCACTAATTACCTACCTCGAGGAGGTTCGGTCGTCGGTGAATGCTCGCGTGGTGAACGAAGTGCAGGACTCTGATGCAGAAGATCAGGGTTCACTGACCAGCTTGTCAATTTTAGAAGCCGACGGTGGAAGTGAGCTCTGAGAGAGAAAGTCTAACACAATCTCATTTTGTTGGGTGTCTACAACACTGATAGAAACTGTGGATTCGAGTCTCAGTGACGGGATGCCAGGAGGACTCGGTGGCACCCTGAGTGCAGCACCTGTATAAAGTTTACAGTATTTAGGTTCAGCCCTTCTAGCCCCTTTTAGATAGAAAAGGTGGCACATGTGCAGCAAGGTAAAGGCTGCAATGTGCCTCCTTGTCTCTCTAAAAGGGAGGTGTAATATTCCTCCTTTTCCAAACAGCCTCCACTTTTCCTCCTCTGGTAGGCGTCAACATGTGACGTGCCGTGAAGCAGGAAGTTGGGCGTGAAGAGAAGCAGGGCAGTTTCTGCTTTTCTCCCAAAATCCTCTTCCCGTTTAACATTGGGGCTTATGGGGCAGTTGCTGGAGTTTGTGTCGGTTAGACGCAGATAATTCAAAAACCGTACATCCTCCCGATAAAGTGGACACGTTGCCAGACAGAAGACAAGTGTGGCTACGTTCTTGGAAAATATCACTATTGTAGTGTGAAATCTGTGGCTAGGATCGTCATCTAAAGAAACATTTTCGGAGAGTTTTTTTCAGGCTCCCCCACTCTGCCAGTTGGTGCTGCGCGAACATTCCGCAATACACACTCATTGAAAATCCTGAATTTTCTGAATTCTTGGAAATCACTCACGATCAATTAAGGGTCACCGTTCAAAAACTAAACATCGTAGAAAGAAAGTTCAAATACAACTCAAATAGATAAGACTTGTGCCTACATTTTAAAGTTTGAATGGTGTCTCTAGGTCAAAGTCTGCCAGAGCAGGAGATGTTTGAAAAACGTTGATTTTTGATGATTTTGCCACTTTTTTGACCCCGTCCCATTCATTCCTTATGGGACAGTTTTTCGCAGTTTTTCTTCAAAATAAGAGCTTTACATTGCACCCCATCGGAGTTTAGAACTGGGTTCTTAGCGGGGGGCTTTTAATTTGAAAGTAGTGACCGCTATTAGCTCGCCGCTACAACAACAAGCGGACAACCAAGACAGCTACAGAGAGCGAGGAGACGCTAGCATCTCCCGGATCTCAGCGGCTTTCCAGCTGCTCATCTTCGTGGATGAAGTGACGAACTGACTGCTGTGATCAGCTGTTTCCTGGTTTTAAAACTCCCGGCTGTGGGTGCGCAGCAGTGCACGTCATCCACACCTCCGCCCATCTCAGCATCTGCCACCACATTGCCGCCTCAGATTTACAGCAATGGAGGCGCAAATAAGTGTAACGTTACCCTCCGAGGGGCAAAACTGGTGGAACAAAACAGACCACCAGTTTGCCGCCTTCTGTCTAAATCCGCGGAGCGAGCCGCCAAAAGGACGGCAGATTGGTGGCTTACTGCCCAGAATAAAAACGGCTTCTGAGTTACTTTTCAGTGTGTGTAATATTTTGGTAAGGTTTAGGCACAAACACTACCGTATTAGCTTTACTAGAAGATCACGGTTTGGTTTAAAATCAGTGAGTTAAGTTCCTGACATAACTTGTGTTCTGTATATGATGTTGTGTTACTTATGTGACGTAAGTTAAAATAAGTTTTACGTGCACAGGACACGAACTACAGTCGTAGTCCTGTTACAAACGTATGTGATGCTACTTGCGTGACGTAACGTTATGCACCTGATATTACGTTACGTGAGTTACGTACGTTAAAATAATTCAACTTCGGCTTTTGGTCTCACACACCTGGGACAGCGGACTCCTTGTTTTGTCCTCGTGTTGCGCTCCGTATTAAAAGGTGTTCACCAAACATTGACCCTCTATTCTTGATTTGGTCCAATCAGCTGGCTCCCTCCTGCCACCATATGTGCTGGCTGAAAAAGATTCATCATAACTAAACCACCTTTTATCTGCTCTTAAGCTTTTGCTGTCACGCTTGACTTCATTTCCAGATTGATATAACATTCGAATAAATTTGATCTTGTAAATCTTCCATCACTGGATGTGAACACGCCCGCTGCGGATGGAGAGACAGAAAAGGCTAATATACAGCACGTCTGGAAATGTGAGCTGAGAATATTCAAAGATTAGCTTCCTCCTAAGCCTTAAAACCCCTTACACACTATTTTCCTCTTCTAAGAGGTGTGACACTGGCTGTTAAATGTGCTCATGCTTGACGCGCAGCAGGTGTCGGCAGGACAGCCTTTTGCCATCTGTACAACACGTAAGAGATCGCGGTGTTCTGCATTAACTGGACAGCACCAGGCAACCACGTTCGTGTTATTCTCTGTTAATTGCTTGAGCGTTAAAGACTCGGAAAGCCGGACGATTTAGATGCTTTATTTCCCAGTTTCGACACGGTAATTGGAATTGGTCTATCTGTTGTGAATCAAAGATGTCGTCACAGTTAATAGAGACGTTTGTGCAGAGAAGCAGTGTTCAGTAGTTTAACTAGAAATGTAAATATATTACAGACACTTTATATTGTCTGCAGCACCGTGTACGTATGTGTGTTTGTGCGTGTGCATGTCTGATTACATGTGTCTTGCATGTTCAGAACCAGAGGGAGTCACGACGCAGAGGGAATAACAAACACCGAATGGTTTCTCTGCCACGTCGATGAATTGAATTAAGTTTGGAAAAGGGAAGATAAGCCGTGAGTAATGAGAAAATATATTCAAAAAAATAAAATATAAATACATGCTTTTGTGTTTTGGCCAGAGCATCACAGAGGAGAGGCAGAAAGAAAGAAAGAAAGGAGAGAAAGGGAAGAGGAGATGTGGTGCGGCTTTCATTTAGTAGTTCAGTCTTCAAAGAACTGATTCCCTGAGGAGAACTTGCAGGGAACTATAATAGCTGTGAGCTTCTTTGAAAATTAGGATACTGGCAGTGTTTTGATGGCGTGCACAACAACCAAATGTGAGAGAAGACAGGAAGTGGGAAATTATACAACTGGTGAAGGTGCTACTGCCAAAGATACAGTATGTAAAAGCAAGGAAATTATAGGATTTAGCTGCAGATTGTGTCCAAGTACAGAAGGCCTTTATCCTCACATGTGCACCAGGATGAAATATAAGATACGGTCAAAGGTTATTGACATGTGCACATCTCTATTTGACTCTGAAGCAAATTTATGCTCTTAAATCTTTGTTTTTTACTGAAAGGACAATATTTAGTGACAGTCCACAGCAACCAGCAACATTAGAAGATGTTTAATTTGAACTATTTTCTCGTGAAACCTGGATGAATCTTCAAATATCAAACAAACTAAAGCTCTTACACACTCAATCACAATACATTTTATTATGCAATAAATATTTCCAAATATTGCATTTTCCTCTGATAATGACAGACATGTCAGCTGTTTTTTGTTTCACAGACGTGACATCTCACACTTTTATGCCGTTTTTCCACCGACAGTACCAGCTCGCCTCGCCTCGACTTCAGCTCGCCTTCTTTGCGTTCCCATTACTGAAATCTGGTACCTGGTACCTGCTAAAGTGGAGCTTTTTTAGTATCACCTCCGTATAAGTTCCAACCGAGCTGAGCTGATACTTCTGTGTGACGTAAGCTGGCAGCCGGCCACTGATTGGACAGAGAGCGACGCCGCTTGATGACTCGTGACGAGCGCGACGTCCGAGCCTGACACCCGCTACCTTTAAAAACTAGCATCTGCGTTCAGTCAACATAGCGATTACATGGAAGGAACAACGCGCAGGAACACGCCGTGGACCGTGGCAGAGGTGGAGACGTCTCCTGAGCTGTTGTCGCTGAAGACACATCCACAGACTGAGCTCAATGGTGCAACAAGAAATGCAAAGGCCTCCGTTGACGTGTTTAGCGTCGCCCACAGCTAGCCCTGTTTATGTGTCGCGTGGATAAGTACGTCACTGATGACGACCCGCCCACGTTGATGACGACCCGCCCACGTCTGATGACGACCCGCCCACGTCTGATGACGACCCGCCCACGTTGATGACGACCCGCCCACGATGATGACGACCCGCCCACGTTGATGACGACCCGCCCACGTTGATGACGACCCGCCCACGTTGAAGAGATACTAATTCTAGATGGACATGGAACGCGTCTGAAACCAAACCAAGTAGAGCCACGCTGAGCCGAGGCGAGCTGGTACTGTCGGTGGAAAAACAGCATTAGAGCCATTACTATGAAACGACTTCTTCTTGTGCTGTGGACCAGTGAAGCTGTTGTGAAACTGATTCTGATGTGAGACTTGGTTGTTTTCTTAAAACCAAACCAAGTTTGAACTTGTCTGTGGTTCTGCAGAAACACACTTTGAGCAACATTGGAAAATGTTTAATTTTAACAATTTTCTCGCAAAACCTGGATAAATCTTGAAATATCAAGCAAACTAAAGCTCTTACACACTCCCTGACCAAAGAAAATAGAACAACAATCAAATTATGCAATTATTATTATTATGCAATAAATATTTTCAAATTTTGCATTTTCCACTGATAATGACAGACCGCTGTTTCGTGACATCTCACACTTTTAGAGCCATTAAGCCTATGAAAGGACTTCTTCTTGTGCCGTGGACCAATGAAGCTGTTACTGATTTTGATGTGAGACTTGGTTGTTTTCTAAAAACCAAACCAAGTTTTAACTTGTCTGTGGTTCTGCAGAAACACACTTTGTCAGTGGCAGTGCATAGTTGATGCTTGTTCAAAGCATTTCTCATCCAAAAGGGAATAAAATTTGATTTTTTGCTAATTTAACATCGACAGATTTTAGTTGACCTGACGACGGGTAAAACCATTAGGAAAGGTGCGAGGTGGTAAAGAGGCTCAATCGCCTGTTTGTAATGTGAGTTTGATTGAGAGGAAATCACAGTGACTGTTCCCCCACCATTAATTAGGCTTCTGAGCAATCTTTGTCTATTAATATAATAGCAACATCCTCCCACCGACTCTCTACACCTCCGCTAAGTGAGAGAGATGTCAAGAAGCGCTAACAGACAGAATTGGTGGTGAGAGTGCATTTTCTGCCAAGTAAATGAGACTAATTTCTGAACATATTAAAGCAATTAGAGATGCAAATCTCTCTCGCGATGCTGTTTATCCACAGCGCAGCTACATGGAAGGCTTCGGGTTCACCGGGTAGCTATTATTCTCGTGTCTTCACTCTGAGAAGTCGCGTCAGTACGACATGGATTTGCAATAACACATAACATTTTGAAAGTCGTCTCTATTCCAACGTTAATTAACGGTTTCAAAGTGTCAGATTCGACCCTCTTGAGAAGAAGGTGAGTGGTGTTTTCATACAAGCGTGTCTGTTTATTGCAGAAGGATTTTACAGTACATTTAACAGCAAAGCAAACTGAATGAACCGTTTTCTTTCTTATTAAAGCTGTTCATATTTGCACATTGAAATATGCCGTCTGAACTAGACAGTGAAAGGTGAAGTGACAATGCTGCGATGATCTCCTCCTCCTGATTCTTTGACTAACCAAGAAGCCAAACGTTTAGTCAATAACGCTGCAGCTCGGGACCCCAAAGAAGAAACGATGTTCCTTGTGAACTTGAGTTCACTCTGCCGTCTGTGTGTTCGCTGAACTCTTTATCGTTCGGTCCGCCGGCTGATCAAAGGCCTCAAACTGGAGATGCTTTTAATGAGAGCTTCCGGCAGCCAATTATTCAGAATGACCCAATTGCACGGGATACTTCTGACACACACACACACACACACACACACACACACACACACACACACACACACACACCTCCTGTACTCCCTCTGCTGCTGTTCCTTTCTCTTCACTTGCCGATCAGTGTTTATGTCGATCTCTCCTTATTCCTCAGTCTTGGTTCGGCGGTCTTTACATGTGTGTGTGTGTGAGAGAAAAAATTGATTGCATTGATAAAAAAAAAAAGCACGGATGCAAGAATAACAAGCTTATTGATTCCAAACCAATTAAACCCTTACTGCAGCTGTTTAAGTAGTTTGCTGCTTACTAAAATAGAGTTTGGTCTTCAACATGATGTTATTTTGTGCCTAAACCTCGTGTTGTAGTACTCGAGATCGGTCTTCAGCGCAGGAGCTCCTGGACCTCTGCTGTCACTTCGCCCCAGGCTCCATCGCTGGGATTGGATCTCTTGGTCTCCTGCGTCGCCCCCGCTGTGTGCACGGGGCCTCCAGACGCAAGTTTGGCTATATGGACGGTAGACTTGTAGTCAAGACCGCCTAAACCGAGACCAAGACACTACCAAGACCAGAGAGTATCAAGACCAAGACCAAGACCAAGACTTGTTCAGCTCGAGACCGAGACCAAAACAAGACTAGTGTTTTTGCCATTTTGCATGAGTTGTAGAACCCGCACGCAGGTGCACCAAAAAATGCATTAAATTAAATGCAAAATACAAATAGTTTATAGTACAAATAGTACAAAATTGTACTTCAAATTGTACATTAACAAGAGGAAGAACTGGTCACCTTGATGTGTGCAGTGGCATCTCAATTATAACACACTTTATCAAGTTGTAGTTGTAGCTGTAGTTCAGTGGGACAAGAACAATATAACACAGACATCACAAAGAACAGATACATAAACATATACATTCAAACTGTAGAACAAAAGGCTACTACATCATGAATGCATTTATGTCTTGAGTAGACTTGTAGTCAAGACCGCCTAAACCGAGACCAAGACACTACCAAGACCAGAGAGTATCAAGACCAAGACCAAGACCAAAGACTGTCGAGGCCGTGACAAGACCAAGACCACGGAAAAGTGGTCTTGAGACCGAGACCGGTCTCGAGAACTACAAGTCTAACGGACGGTGCTGTTCCCTGCCGTGCTGACTGACAGGCGCTCCATTTATTCTGTTTTGTTTGTTCCACTTGTTAAGTGTCCTTGGGTACCCTGAAAGGCGCTATATAAATTAAATGTATTATTATTATTATTATTATTATTATTATTATTATTATTATTATTATAGAGTGAAAAAGGACCCTCTCAAAAACATCCTCTGCACCAGTTGAGAGGGTTTTTAGTAGAGGAGGCATCAAAATGAGACCCCACCGTGCACGTTTAGGTCACAGAATGCTGCAGTGTCTCATGTTTCTGAAATGCAACCGAGCTCTTCTTAAATCTTAGTTTTCACATTTATTTAAAAGCAAACTTAAATAAAAAGAAAACTCATATTTTGATGTTTTGTTATGATTTTCCTTTGATATATATGGTCTTGGTCTTGTCTCGGTCTCGGTAATGTCTCGATCTCGGTTGGTGCGGTCTTGACTACAACACTAAACCTAACCAGAACATAAGCACAGCGTTGTGACAACATAAGAAAAATGTAAAGCTGCAGCCTGAAGAAGTTTCAACATGTCTGTTTGCAGAAATGTCAACATTTATTCTGGCGTCTGTGTGAAAACTTCCCCTAACTTCCACAACTTCTTTAAGTTTTAGTGCAGTTAAGTGACAAAGTCATCGAGCTCGCAGTGTTTCTGCCTGTGAAGTCACACGTCATTGTCTTTTACCACAGATAATTACTCCCATTGCTGCCCTTTATCCTGGCCTCGGAGTGATGGATGCCTCTCTCCCACGGCAGATAACAGCTCTGTTTGCTGTCTTATTCTAAAGCATCGCCGCTATAATTCTTAAATCATGGTGAGTGCCGCTCTGAAGCAGAGAGCGATGCGTCTATAATGGTGACTTGGGAAATGAGTTTGTGCACAGCAGGATAGAAAAAACACAGGGAAGAGAAGAGAGACGATGGTATGTGCTCTCTCTCTCTCTCTCTCTCTCACTGTATAAATATACATGTTAGATATGTAAATGATCTCCGTATGTATGCAAAGCTCAGTCCGACCATTTGTTTTCATGATAGCAGCCAAGACGAGCGCTTTTCCCCGCTTACCATCGACATCTGCGCCAGTGAGTGTATGCATGTGTGACGGTGTGTGTCGATGTGTGTGTGTGTGTGTGTGTGTGTGTGTGTGTGGAGTGGTGTGACAAGCATTGAACACAAATCTCTCAAGTTCGACCCATTTTTCAAGCTTCAGACATCAGATAGGCCACCTGTCACATACCTTCTTCTACCTTATCAACCACGCTTTGCAGAGAGCTCAGTGCAGTCTGGCTGAGTGTGTGTGTGTGTGTGTGTGGGGGTAAATATGTGCAGGTGACGTGCATCTTCACCTGGGGATTTCTAGTATTTTAAAAACTGGGCCACATGTTTATGTATATGTAGATATTTGGTGGGTAAATTACTAAAAGGTATAAAAAAAAGTCAGCAGTCATGACACAGGTGGCAACAGCTGCAACGTAATCCTCGTGGTTGACTTCGATCGGCAGCGTGAGTCTGCAGAAAGGGCTTGTTTTTGGCACTGAAAGGCTGAGATTGTTGTTTTGAGACATTCAGGAAAGGACAGGCCTCTTTAAAGAGCAGGATCCTTGTCAGAAACAATGTGTTACTCACCACAACCGCAGGGGTGATTGCAAAAAAAAATCCTGAGCCGGAACTTTTTCCTATGACGTCACCCCCCGTACCTACAAGACGTATCACCTACAGTCAATCTCAGAGCACATCTATGGGCAAAGCTACCACAGCTGCTTTATGACAGTGTTCGTGATTCGTGCCGTGATAGCGCCTTTTTCCCGCTAGTTCCACACATCAGCCTCCTTGCGCACAACGTGCAGAAGCATGCACCTGGTTGTCGGAGCTTTTGGCACCGCCTCCCAAAGAGCTTTCCATCGCTACCCACCTCTTCTAGCCAAGCCCAGCGCCATTTGTTCTTAATGCCTTTGTCGACATCTTTAGTGTCTTCCCCTGGCTTTATGAATTTGCGGTCCATCCTGACACCTGTCCTTAGTGTGACTGACTGAAAGTTGAGCCTCTGTGAGAGCCAGAGAACTATATGTTAGATCTCTGGGCAAACCCCATTTCTTTTTTTTTTTATTCGCAGTCACGCCGGTACGCCGGAGATCCGGCACGGCGCCGGACTGCAATCAGCCCTGCAACCGTCTTGGTTCATCTTTCCGCTGTGCCAACAATCACCAACTCTGCATTGGTCGATATTAAACCATTAATTCTTCACAGGTAGATGTGCAAATTTCATGAGAGGAGCGAGAAAGAGGTCAGACATTAGAGAAGTAGCAGGGAAATTAAGCATGTAGAGCCAGAATAATTTAAATTCTAACAACAAGATATCTAAACACATGGACCAGCCTCTCACCGGATAACACTTCTTTATTTCTATAAGAATAGGGAGGTGGAGTCAGGAGGTGGTTGGGACAATTGTTCTAACATTTCCAATGTTTGTGGTGAACAAACCCAAAACACAGAAAGACCATAAGCACAGCGGCAATTGCGTTGATGGCCCAGGCTTAAAAATACTGTAATGCCGTTTTTCCACCAACAGTACCAGCTCGCCTCGCGTTGCGTTTCCATCTAGAATTAGTATCTCTTCAACGTGGGCGGGTCGTCATCAACGTGGGCGGGTCGTCATCAACGTGGGCGGGTCGTCATCAGCGAGCGGTCGTCAGCGGCGGGTCGTCATCAACGTGGGCGGGGCGTCATCATCGTGGGCGGGTCGTCATCAACGTGGGCGGGTCGTCATCAGTGACGTACTTATCCACGCGACACATAAACAGGGCTAGCTGTGAGCTACGCAAAACACGTCCACCTTTTCATTTCCTGTCGCACCATCGAGCTCGTTCTGGATGCGTCTTCAGCGACAACACTCAGGAGCGTCTCCACCTCTGCCACGGTCCACGCCGTGTTCCTGCGCGTTGTTCCTTCCATGTAATCGCCATGTTGACTGAACGCAGATGCTAGTTTTTAAAGGTAGCGGGCGTCAGGCTCGGACGTCGCGCTCGTCATGAGTCGTCAAGTGGCGTCGCTCTCTGTCCAATCAGTGGCCGGCTGCCAGCTTACGTCACACAGAAGTATCAGCTCAGCTCGGTTGGAACTTATACGGAGGTGATGCTAAAAAAGCTCCACTTTAGCAGGTACCAGGTACCAGATTTCAGTAATGGGAACACAAAAAAGGCAAGCTGAGTCGAGGCGAGGCGAGCTGGTACTGTCGGTGGGAAAACGGCATAATTCCCCTTTAAATGATGCATGTTGTGTCTCGCTTTCCTGGAATTGCATCTCACCAGCAGCAACTAGTGAGTGCGTAACAAAGAGATAAAGCTGTGTGCAGTACATGACATCCGCTCAATAAAACTGAACATTAGCTTTGTTTCTTGTTCATCAGCAGATTTGAATATGTTCATCATCTGCTGCTTCAGCATCTGTTTTAACTCTGTCAGATGCCAGCCAGCTCTGCCTGCAGGCGAGGCGGCGCTCCGACGCAGACAGCTCATTCAAATGATATACAGTGTGTGTTTGAGAAGCATCTGAGCTGCAGGAACAACAAACACTTCTTTTCCTGAGTTAAAAAGTTGCACAGTGAGAGACTAATGAAATGTCAACGTGGAGGACTTTCATCTAGTGTGATACAATCTCATTTGTGCCGTGGTCGGGCCCTCTGCATCGCATAATAATGCTTCAATCTGCGCTGAATTGCCTCAGCCTCAGCTGCTCTGCATCTCCCTGATTACTCTCCTGATGCTTTTCACGGCTCCATTAGTATTTAAGGCTTCCTCCACAGCCACTCTTCGTTAAGTTGCTCTGAAGGCCTCACCCTGTGTTCAGCAGACAGAAGTTAGGATTTTCCTGCAAGTTCTGCCGACACCCAGCCTCTAGGAATCAGTCGCCACGTGACCCGCCAGCCTCCTGTGTCCAGCCTCTTTACCTGTTGGCACCTGTAACCTGCTGCTGCGAGTCTGCAGACCAACCTAAATGACTCGTGACATCGTCAGAAGGCCGACACGAAATCTGCAGACTTCCGACAACGACTCCTCAGATTTTTCACAGATTTTAAACTAGTGGAGTTGATGCTTGTCAGACTCAAGCCCCGTTTACACGAAGGGAAAACGCAGATATTTCCAGGCGGTTTGGCCTCTCATTTACACGAAAACCCCGTTTTTATCACAGAAATCGATTATTTCTAAAAACTCCGGGCAAAGTGGAGAATTTGGAAAACTCTGGTTATGTGTTGTCGTGTCAGCTGGGAGAAACGGGGTTTTAGCTTCTCACGCTCATCAGGCTATGCGCCAGAAAATGCTTAACGTCATGTGAGCGTTGTTTTGAAAGGAACAGGAAGTCGCTCGTGTTATTTGTTGTTGTTGATTCTGAGGATTCTGATTGGCTTGCATGGCTTCATCCTTCTCCCTACACTGCCGCCCAGAGGTTTGGCAGAGTTAGAATGGCGCTCGACGGCGTATTTATGCGGGTTGATGGAAATGACAACTTTTTTGACAGACGATGTTGTGTGCACGATGTTATTTTTGAAAACAGAGGGGGGAAATATTCGTTTCTCTAAATACCCTGCTACGTCTAAACGTGGCCTACTCTCGTGCATGTGTGGGACAGTCGAGTGTCATTTTCAGTTAGACGTTTGTGTAACAGTGTGACGATACGTCAGACGTTAGATTTACTACTGAGGGACTGAGCACAAAATATATATTTCATCCTGCCTCAGATCAGATTTTAGATTTTTTGCTCAAAGGCTTGTTTGTTATCTTAAATTCATATTTTCCAGTGAGCGTCATGTTTGATGAAAGTGAAATGAAGGTAAACAAACATTCGGCTGAATTCTGCAGATTTTCATTCTGGATTATCGCTGAAAACTAAAACAAATCTGCAGATTCTGTTCTGTTCTGATCATCACTGTGTTCTGCATCTTATCATGAGCGAGTTTAAACAAAACATTTTACTTGTTAAGATTAAAAACAATCGCTGCACTCATGAGGACTGTTTGGTTCTCTGAACTCTGGGAGCTCATTTTCCATTTGTTGCCCCGTTTGCACTGGACAAGTTTTATCTGTGGACCTCATGTGGTCTGAAATAAACGCTGCACTTGTGTTTTTAACCTCATTTTTAACATGTCAACTTTTATCTGTAAAGTTGAATTTCCCTCTGAGCTGACTCATTACACTCAGCACAAGAGAAACAATCTGATATTAGTTCAATGTGCATTGAAATGAACCTTAATTTGGCTTTTTTCAGAGAAACCCTGGCTTTTTTTGCACACGAGTCTCACATTCTTTTGAATTTAATCACTATCACATAAATTCCGATCCAATCCAGTAAGACCAGGACTTTACTCAATAAACATGAGACAGCTTGGACTCTTAGAAATGTATTTTGGACTGTATTACTGTTTCTTTTAATAGACGGCTTTCTATGAATACTAAAATAACTATTTACGCTGAATTAGTGGGTTTTACATATAATCCATCTGTGATGTATTTCCACATGAAGCCTCGTCGTATGTGTCTGAGTTTCAGTCCGTGAGATTTAAAGTTCTGTCTGGATATTCTGTTCAACCAAAAGATTAATTACAGTGGAGGAGAAACGAGACTCTCTTCTAATTATATGAACCATTATTGGACTCAGATGAGCGGCCGACATGACAATCCCATTCATTATCATTCTCTTCAAATGGACTAATTACATGATTTCCACTTTTCCCCTCGCTGAGGTCCTGCGGAGCAAATTTTCCAAGATCTTTAATTTATTCTCCACGAACTGACCCTGCGATGTTTCGTTAATTGGCAGTATGATTGATTCCATGCGGCTTTAGATGCTTGATCCAGGTGTGATACATCACAGCAGATAACAAATGTGCTTCTGCACCCAATTATTAATCCTGTCCCCCCCAAAAATATACATTCATACATCATGCATGCAGTAGATAACATCTGAAATGCTTTGACCAACATGTTCTCGCTCACAGCTCATCAAATACTGGCAGCTTGGCCTTAAGCTTCAGACTGTGATGCTGTCAGTGTCAGTGTTGCACGTGAAGGGCTCCACGGTCAAATAAGCAATAATTCATATGCATCATCCGTTTAGACTTTGAAATTAAAGCTTGCAGACAATCATTCTGCATAATATGAAATATAATGACTTTTGGACTGTTGCTGATGTTATTAAATGGTCTGTTGTTTGGTTGAGGCATCACAAACACTTGGTTAGGTTTAGAAAAAGACATTACTTCATTAAAAGGACGTCAACCTTGACACTCGGTCTCTCACGTCCACAGGTTCCTGGTCTCGGGGGTCCAGTGTAGAGTCCCCACTACATATATGAACTATGATTAAGCACTGGTTAAAAGGGGCACCACCTCCACTGATTAATTAATCTATTGATTCTTTAACCTATGGAGCTGCAGGAAAATTATTCATTGACCTCCGTCTCTGTTATAAAGGAAAACACAAATACAACGACTTCATTAAGGACGAATATTTATTGAACTGTCCTAATTATCCTAAAACCCAAAAGTAAGTCAGCACTTTGGTGCTTTCGGGTTCCCTCAAATCCCTAAAATATGTCAGTAAATACACAGTGTTTCAATTAATATGTGTTTAAGTGTCTTAAAAAAGTTGCTAAAATGAGACTATCAAGGTCGTTGGGACATTAAACGCCATCACGCCATCTACTCACTAGTCCGTGTTCGTGATCACAGACTGATCAGTATCTAGTAAAGTGTGTGTCACATAGTCGTTCGATTACAGCCTTACATTAGCTTTTTATTTCTGGTGATTTAATTTACGTCAAAAAATGATAAAAGTAGTGTTCATTTGTTATTTTCTATAAGAATTTGAAATCAAATGAAAGGATCCGATTGGCTGATTGTGTTACATGTGCAGTAACCTTTCCTTTTCTTTTCCCAACCCAGTCCCTGCTTTGTAATTTGTATATAGTGTCCTTTTTTTTGTTTGTTTGATGGGTGCACGCCTTGTTTTGTTATTTATTTGATATTTATCTTTTTGCACTGACGGGAGAGCTGTGCCTCAATTTGCTGCTTTGTGCTGACGTATTTTTTTACTACTGTACAATGACAATAAAGACTCTATTCTATTCTATTATTGATGAGGGAGCCATCGCAATGCTAACTTCTGGGTCAACCTACAAAATAACAGAACTCCTGCAGCAGTATGTGAGGCGCTGGGCGGGCCGTGACATATTCACACCTTCACACTGCTTTCACACACCTCATCTGACATTCATTCGCCGCCGAAAGGCTCCGTAGCGACGACAGAGTGCTTCTCGGTCAGGCTGCATTTTACATGACACTAAATCAGTCGAAGGCGTCGTGCAGATTTCGCAGAATAAAGCGATCCTCTTTGCTTTTACAAACAAAAGCATGCTGCAGCGTGTAAATGCCATCTGGCTTTATCGCTCCTGCTCTATAATTCAGTTTTGCGTCCAACGTGTACCCCTCCATCAATCGTGATGGAAATCACTTGCTAATTTTTCTCTCAATGTAGCAACCAGAGGAAAATCTACATCTTCCCTGTGACAGACAGGCTCCATTCTCCCCCTCCGCCTCATCTCACATTTTCATATCCTCCTATATTATATTCTCAAATGAATTGTCCGCTGGGTCTGTTATTAGGCAGGAAATATGTATGAATTTGACTTGATAGCCAATAAACATCCTCAAAAACAGTATGCACACAAACACAAACACAGGAGGGAGGGAGGGAGGGGAAAGAGGAGAGGAACAGGAAGCAGGAGGAGAGGAGAGGGGGGGAAGTGTGACCGAGAAACAGAAAGAGATCAACGAGGAAGAGAAAATCCATTAACCACTCGTCTGGCAGGAAAAACAACATCGCACCATTTTTGCAGAGAGAAGAGCAGCACATGCGAGCGACATGCTCATCATCAGCATCTCCTTCCAACAGACTGAGAGCGTCAACATGGACCGGTACATTTCAGAGTCTCCTCATCAGCAGCACATATACCACCTTTACATCAATATTAGTATGAATATGCAGGTTTTTTAAACACCAGTATCTGACCGAGAGATTTGAGATGAGTGTGCCTTTGTTATTTTTCACAGTGTGTCATGCTTTCTTGCTCAAAAGCTTGTTTGTTATCTTAAATTCATATTTTCCAGTGAGCGTCATGTTTGATGAAAGTGAAATGAAGGTAAACAAACATTCTGCTGAATTCTGCAGATTTTCATTCTGGATTATCGCTGAAAACTAAAACAAATCTGCAGATTCTGTTCTGTTCTGATCATCAGTCTGTTCTTCATCTCATCATAAGCGTGTTCAAACAAAACATTTTTACTTGTTAAGATTAAAAACAATCGCTGCACTCATGAGGACCGTTTGGTTCTCTGAACTCTGGGAGCTCATTTTCCATTTGTTGCCCCGTTTGCACTGGACGAGTTTGAATCATCTGAAAACATCCAGAAGGAGTTAAAACGTGTTTTAAAGATCAATATCAATACATTTCTGAATCAGAACCAGGGTTTTTTTTCTGGAGCTGGTAACGGAAGTTGCTAAGGAGTGAGACATGTTGCATCTTTCTCATCTCAGTTGAGAGTTGCACATGTCCAGTTTTGATCAACTTTAACACATCGTACAGATGTTGGGTTTTCATCAAAGCTGATCGGAGCTGCAGCCGATAAATCCCCACGACTTCTGCAGAGTCAAAGGAAGCGGGAGAACATTTCGATTATACACATTCAGATTGAAGACAAAAGCTGGATGTTAGCGGGTGTTAGAGGGTTTTTGTCCAGTGCAACACCACAGGACACACTGACATTAATAACCCGTTTTGCCCCACTGGCAACAATTGTTGCCAAAGTGTATCACTGTCATTTTCGACTCACAATAAAAAATCTCAAAGGTGCTCATGCAACTTTTTCCACTTATATGCTGGTAGACAACTTAGACAAAGGTTTTGATTTATAAAAAATCGTTTCCAAGTGCTTCCTGTCGCATGACATCATCTGCTTCCTGCTCCTTCCGGCTGAAGACATGGCGGTTGCAAATCCTCCTGGAAAGAGGTCATTTTCATACATTTCTTATGATTTTCCCCGCAAACATATTATAATTATTTAATCATTCAAGTCTCTAGAGTAACCCTACCCTCAAACATTTTACCTAGGATGAATATTTTTTTGTTCATGGGCAGTTCAAATTGTTTGTTGTTTTGAATTTTATACAGGAGGAACCAAGGTTTGAACCACGATCATTAGCTACCTTCCTGGAATGATGATATCCATCGGTATCCATGTACAGTTTTACGTATTTTCTTTTGTTTTACCCCCTCCACCTTTTTGTTATTATTTATTATGACTATATTAATATTTTGTTATTACTATATCATTGTTATTATTTCTATATTATTATTAGGTGACATTTGACCGAGTGACAAGCTGTGTGACTACTGGCGACAATTGTTGCCAGTCATAAAAATGCTATTTTCTTCAAAACAAAGTACAAAATGGAAAAAATAAATACATAACATGATTCAGAGGGACTCAACTGATAAAATGATCTGCCTTACAACTCCGAAAAACAATCTGGGCACAAATGGGTTAATGCAGGAGAAGCATATATGTGGTCTAAACTGATTATTTAAAAAATACGACTAATAATATTTGCTTTTAGTTTCCTCTTTTGTTGAAAAATTCCGCCACCAGTTTTGATGCTCTCAGCAGTATTCAGATTCAAAGTAGCAGGGTGGTGGCAGCAGGAGTCTCGGTTACAGATATCTCCGAGCCATCTCCATCAAAATATCCACATGACTGCACAAGTTAAAAAGTCTTGTGATGTTGGTGAATCGGCCTTTCAACTATAACTCAGCAGCGGACACACCCAGCGTACTGTAACAGTGATAATATTAGCATTTTAAAAGAATCTAGCTGACACCGGTTATACTTTTCGAGCTATGACAGCATGTCTCGCATTTCAAACTAAACCGAAGTCCCCAAATGTGATTCAGCAGTTTTAATTAGGCTCACAGACAGACTCTCAGCTGGAGCCCCGAATATACTGGCAGATCTCTCTCCCCCTCTGCGACCACTTCTTCTGCTACTAATGCTAATTAAGTGATTCTTCAATTACTTCCACACTCGTTCTGTTTGCTCAGCTGCAATGGTGCTCAACCTTCAAATGGTCTCTGTGTCTCTCTCGCCGTCAAATTATAGTGTGTGCGCTTTATTGCCATGAATTACAGAATCCAGACTGCGTATCAGTGAAAACTATGGAAGTATGAAGGGATAAAAAGGAGAACTAGACTGGGGTTAATCACTGGACTGTCGCCATGGACACACATTTTTCAAATTCCATGTGAAGCGAGCAGTCAGTGTTGGCCAAGTTCAGCCTAAAATTAAAATTCAGTCATTATCTACTCGACCCCATGCAGATGGCAAATCTGATGAGGTTACATACTCAACAGAATATCTCTGGATCTTCACCTCAGAACAGCTCAACTGTAGCTTCCTCCTGAACACGTCAAGTGGATGTTTTATCACAACATACAGCACCTCAACATATAACACCTCTGGCGTAATCAAAGTCTCCGGAAGCCCCAAGATTGATAGTTGATTAGAAAAGAGATTATTTACACCTTAAATGTTCTGTTGAGCTTGTTGAATGCTTTTGTCTTTGCTAACCTGACTCTCGCCAGATGAATTTCGTTCCGCCTCGCTCCACTCATCCATCTGGGATCGCTCCATTGGAGATGTGTTTCAGAAGGCTGGGCCTTATCAAAAATCCTTGCATATGATTGGATAAACCACTTGTCTGTCATCTTTATTGACGTGCTACTTCAACCACTCACATCGAAACCAACCTGTGACGTCGATGAGAGCGACGTTCTTTTAACGAAAAAATATTGGGTAGATTGGACGACACGGATGAAACAGCAGCATCGATGTTGACGCTTGCTTCCTCGATGCGAGCCGCCATTGTTGTCTGAATCAAAACAGTCGCTTCTCCGCTACGTCACATCTATGAAACTCCCGCCCGGCGGTCCTGATTGGCTCGACCTGAAAATCTGGTGCAGAAATCCCTCCCAACGGGAGCGATCCCAGATGGATGTGAGTGGAGCTAGGCGGAACGAAATGCATCTGGCGAGAGTCAGGTTATGTCTTTGCAGCCACAGTTGAGATTTCGGCCACAATGTTTGTTAAAAACATTAAATAAATGAACATTATCAACAGTGTGGAGGAACATAAGCACTGATGAGGTCAAAGACGTCTTTGTATTGTGTTACAGAGGTTTCTACTGAAGCTAGCATGCTAACCAGCTAGCTCAGCCCCGTCTTGTCTCCTATTACCACTTTGTACTGCAGGAGGCTGCAGTCCGACAGCCCTCGTAGCTTCAGTTGGGAGATATAACAGCAGCCGATTTGTTACTTTGTCTTATATAGTCATCGAAGAAATGACATCTTTGAAGAACCGTGATATTTCCATAAACTTCTGCCTCGTCATGTGTCTCCTGCCTCTGCCTGCCTTGTCTTCTCAGAGTCCCGGTCAGATCCGCTGTGGATCACCTCCATACTGTGTCCTCCATCATCAAACTGGCATCTGGCGGTTTCAGTGGGCATGTTGATTGAGCCCTGTTGTCCTCGGTGACTACCCCGTCATTTGAGGTTGCAGTGCAGGCAGACTCCCATCAGCTAAAGTTATAGCTAACACAGCTAACAGCAACTTAACCAAAGATGCCCCCATAGTTCTGGAGCTACCTTTGAATTCTGGCCATTTCTCACAAGTTACAACTTTTAAAAAGGCTGTAGGATGTAGGCTTGTCTCTTCCCGTGTGTTCCCTTAAACATGTTCAGCCCTTCTTCCTTCTTCTACTTGCTTTCATGCACTTTTTCACTCGCTCCTCTTCAAGCCATTTTGGTGCTGCACCCAGAACGTTATAGCAAAGATTACCTAGGAAAGATACCTGAACAGAGGAAAGTATTAACATCCAAACAGTTTCGCAGCTACTCACAAAGAAAATAATACAATGTTCTGCTCATTCAGAAAGTGCACTGAAATGTGTGGTGGTGTGAACAAATGTTCTCTTCTAGTTTAGTACTACAGGTTTGCTTTTGTTGGTGCTATATCACCACAGTTTCTGAATCTGATTGTAGGTCTGGCTTGGAAAGAAAGTGATTTTGAATTAAAGTGGATTATAAAGTTCGGTGGAGAGAGACAGAGTGGAGAAGAGGGATGAAGTGGAGGGAAAGACACAAATAAAGATCGAGGAATGAGAGTTGGAGAGTTGGAGAGTGTGAGCTGCAGACACAGAGAGAGAGAATTAAAGGTCGCTATCTTCAGAGCAGGTGAGCATCAGGTCGAGACAGAGGCAGCCTGCTGAGACTAAATGTGTTCTCCAGCTCTGAGGGCACCAGAGCTGCAGACTGCCAGTCGTGTCAGCCCACACAATGTCTGCCTGGTCAACCATGACATTCCTCTCTGGACACACACACATAAACACACACGAACACACACACGATGCACACACTCGCACACTCGACTCCATCGCTCCTCTGAGTTGCTTCATGTTACCTCCAGCTCCCACCATGATGAAAACGAGTGTAGGCTTTTGTTCACACCCAGGGGAGTTTGTGTTCCTTCTTTTCTCTTCTGTCTTCTTTTTCTCTCTCTCTTTCCTTTGTTAAATAAATCCACAATAAGTGGTCTTGGTCGGCATCCCTTCTGGTTCGCTCTCATTGATTTCTGCCTCCTGTCTCCGTCTTTCTTGCCGTTGCCTGTTTCCCTGCTGTGTTTCGTAATTGAAGCTCACGGACACAACTCGCAGCCTCGATCACATTTAGACCCCGAATACCGAATGCAGTCGCATCAACATATAATTACAGTTACGTAGGCTTGGACCCAGAGGTAAGTACATCCAACGAACAAACAACAAGACAAAGCACGCAACCCTGGGAAGCCGGGTCATGATTGAAATAATAATAGTTCTTAGAGGGTATTATATACGAGTCTCTCTCTTACATTAGCTCCTTAAACAGCCGGTGACACAACACAAGACTGGTTCAAGTTCTGCCTCAGTTAAAGGGATATTCCGGTGTAAGTTTAATCCATGGTCTAACACACCTTGACACCGAGTAAGACTCCCCCTCGAGAGGTCAAGTTAGCTGACCGCTAGCTTAGCTAGTTTTAGCAACCTCAGAAAAGACCGCACGATAACAATACACTGCAGCTTATGTCTCCAACTAGAAACCGCCATCAAAAAGCCACAATTAATGGTGAGAACAGCAGCAAACTTCAGCAACAGTACATGTACAGTCCCAGCACACAGTATGAAGCATCAAACATCTGCTAGCTTTGCTGGATTTGTATTAAAAACACAGCACAACTCACCCTCTCCTCCAGCAGCCTGCCTGTGTGGGGAAGCCCTGACGAGTCGATTACCGAGTGCAGTAGATTTCTGCGGCTCAAGGATGAAAATGTCTGATTATTACTCCATGGAACGCTCAGTTCTTATTATCGAGAGCTGACAGGGAAAATAAGGGAAGTAATGGAGTAATAAACATGACATTTTCATCCTTCAGCTGAGGAAATCTATTGCACTCGGTAATCGACTCGTCAGGGCTTCCAAACACAGGCAGGCTGCTGGAGGAGAGGGTGAGTTGTGCGAGGGGGAGTCTTACTCGGTGTCAAGATGTGTTAGACCATGGATTAAACTCACACCGGAATATCCCTTTAAGAGTGGATGTTTTTGGTGCCAGGTGGAGTTCAGAACGAGTGCATCCATCAAAAAGAGATCATTTTGGGAAATGTGCTGTGTGAGTGTGTGTTTGAAGTCTGTGGCCATATTCATCACCTCGGGACGGATTATGCAGCCCGTCGTCTCCGCAGACCCGGCCAGATGAAACGCCAAGAATTTCGGGTTTGTGTGTCCCTTTTTACGAAAGAGATCAGCGACTCCTGAACGTGTGATGCCGTCTGTGGCTGCGTGCCTCTTTTTTTTTTGGGAGGTGAGATTATGCAGTCTGTATCCCCATATGGCTCCGCCTTGCCCCAGAAAAACAATGTGAAAAGGCCAGCGCATATCAGCAGTTCTGGTAAACAACCTCCTAATTAGACCCATTGATTACACACACCTGGCTCCGTCAGCCGCGAGATAGCTGCGTCTACGGGGGCAGCCAACATTCTGTCAATCCAGAAGCTATCATCCTGTAGCCGCGGGTCTGACGAGAGACACTGGTGTGAGATCTGCATCGTGTTGCTGCGGGAGATAAATAAGTGTTACCCAAATCTCTCTTTGATCACAAAAACATTTATTCTCCGAAGACGACCGAGAGGGAACAGCTGCAGTTATTTGTTGTTCTGCTGGTTCTGTCTGCCCCGGAGGATTAAAGAGAGAAAGAGACTCACTGTACGTCAGACAGAAACACTCAACGAAGCATTTTTGGAATTTATGCTCGACAAATGTTCGAGGCTTCGCGTGGACAAGGTTGAATTCTTTGACTGATGATGTCTTCCAGATCAAATAAGAGATGTTCCATGTGTCAGTGTTTTCCTGAACAACACATACGAGGAAAGAGTTTGTTTCTTGTTTTTATTTTATTTTTTAAAAATTGTTGGACAAAACCTTATTTGTCGATATAACTTGAATGCATTCCAGTACAACAGTCCTGCATTATGTCACGATGGGCTAGTAGAAGACGTGGTGAAGGACCCAGATGCTCAGACGACAGACAGATCAAGGGTTGCGGGGATTCCAAAAAGTGTATTTAATTATCTCCAGAAGGGAAACAACTAAGACAAACAATGACGAGCACAGACAGAACAAAAAACAGGACTTAAATACATGACACACTTGATTAGGGAACGAGATACAGGTGAGACACAAGAGGGCAGGTGCGCATAATCAAAACAGAACCGGGAAGACGAGACATGAGACAAGACCTACAAAATAAAACAGGAAGTGGCAAGAACTAAAAACATGAAACTTGACAAGACAAAAACACAGAACGTGACACATTAAAGGTCCACTGTGTCGTGTTTTAAGTAATTTATGACCTCAAATCAGCGTCTTCATTCATAAATAAGTCCTCATTGGTGTAAAATGATCTCTGCCAACAATCTCACTTCTCCTCCTGAGGGAAGAATCACTTCTCTGTATTTCCATAGGACGGGCGAGCTCTACGGAGGCTTCCATGTCCTTCCGCTCTATAAAAAACGATGAACTGGTGAGAGGGACAAAAAGCTCTACGTGGTACAGATAAGGCTAAAGGCGTTTTCACTCAGAGCCAGCGTGACTGTGGAACGGAGGAGGAGCTTAGCCAGACGCGCTCGTCAGCTGCAGTTTGAAGTCTGTTTGAAATAACGTACCTCATCACCCGAAACTAAACTTGATGAAGTGCTGTTTGAAGACATGTTGTTGTCACAGCTTCTTGAATCTTGACACATCCCGCCTGCCGTAGTTCCAACAGGCTGCAACGCACGTTTGAAAACGCGAGGCGCTAGAGAGCAGTATTCGTTTGGATGCAGAATAACATTTAACCACTAGATGGGAGAAATAATTCCACAGTGTGTCTTTAAAGAGGATTTTAATAGTTTTTCTCATCATCACCTTCAGAGAGGTGTTGATTCTGTTCTGTGGTCAGTTTGGAGGCTGAAGTTTGTGGTGCCGTTAAACTCGACTGCAGCCTCAGCGGTATTAACGACAGCTGGCTAATCTACAGAAACACCTCTCTGAGCACAACAAACAATAACTTGCCCTCATTCCCCGTTTCCAAACTGAATACGTTGATTCCCAAAACGCTTCTGTGTGTGACTGCTGACCAGCAGCAGCCTGTTTTGAAATGGTCACACTTTCGTAAGCTTTAGGAAATGATCACAGTTTTGGTTAAAATAGAGTTTGGAAGTGTTGGTGCCGCTCCTTTTGCAGACTTCTTAGATATGTACTTGAGCAATATCTCAAGTTCATTTGCTTGCTTGTGATCAATTCATACAAAATGCTGAAAAGATGATGCACCTGTGATCCAAAAATCTCAAGTTGACGGCACCTGCCTTGTGATTTCCTCTTCATATAACATCAGTGCAGATAAGGGTTTAGTCAGGAACAGCCATGGACAAAAAGAGAATATCAAACCTTTCGGAGGAGAGAGATTATGGCGACTGTAGAGGAGATTGAAGCTCGGTAACATATTTTGTGGACTGAATGGTGGGCTGGCAAACAAAGCCAGACACACATCTTGAGAGTGTCTCGCCGCTGAACACTGATTCAAACATCCTAATGCAAAGTTCAGCCCAGACAGGGACGCATAAACTGCAGTGCTCCTCCATAACCTGCATGAGAATACAGTCAAGTCTGAGATAAGATTCTGTCTGTGCAAAGAAAAGTGAGTTCAGATCGAAACTGACATTAAGTCTGCTGTAAAAATGATGCCCACGACTTCCTCCTTTGCACCTGTCATGATTACGACAGCGACTAGAGGAGTCATAATTTACGTGTACGCTAATAATGTGTTATAATAAAGTCAACAACTAGGACACTTGGCTTTTCTATATTTCTGTTAAGGCCGACACACACCGGCTGAAACGTCGGACGTCTAAAGCGTTTGGAGAGAGTCGGAAGCACACGGACGGCGTCTGATCCGACTGAACATGCGAAGTCGGCCGTCTGAGGTTGGACGCCGTCGGATACTCTGATTGGTTGTTAGCTAGCTCTTCAGTGACCATTCTGATTGGCGGTGTGCCAGCGAATCAGCGCGGCGTGTGGGAGGGGCGGCGGAAGTGACGACGGTAAACAAACCACATAAACAGAGACGGCACAGAGTTACAAACAACACTTCACCGTTCGTTATTTTGGGGATAAACCAGCGTATGTTTGGAAGCCATGGCTGTGTGGACCGAGGACTTTGAGGAGCAGCTGGCTGCCCTGGTGGAAGAGAGACCACCGTAATACGACATCACGCAAGTAATGCTGAGCTAACACTGTGTGTGCTTTGTTCTGATAAGCTACGGTCCGCACTCCGTTCTGTCATTTCCTGTTTTTATGTTTTGGGTGACTGGCACGAGACTAGCGCCACCCGATGTTTAGGAGACTTATTGCAGAACGTATACGCTGCTGTGTAGCCGGGGCGGTGTGTTTCAATGCGACTTTTCTGCCGAACGGGTCAGACGGAGTGGTCGGATAAGGAAGTCGGCCTTGTTCTGCTGGAACAAAAGTGAATAGTTAGTTAGACAGCCACTCAGGTAATTGGGCCATTGTCGTTCTGCAGAAAGGTTGCTCGCCTGCCGCCCTGAAGCCAGCAGCGGTGCAGAGAGCATCACAGCAGGGAAGAATCACCCGTATGAAACAAGTCGCTGCTACATTCAGATTGATGAGCGCCATCGGGAGCAACAAGACTTTGTCTCTCCGTCTCTCACACAGGCGACAGCCCTCATCTTGGCAGGGGAGAGTATGGCTGCTCTCCAAATCTCCTCTGACATTCAGAGGATGTTTGCAGCGCCTGCAGGAAGTCTGCCGGCCTATCCTTCCTGTTTCTGGCCAGATGAAGTTTTATGGGTGTTTAGCGGAGCCATAGCTGCGAGGTAAAGTACAGACTGCCGGTAATATATGTAAATTCTGCGAGGAATATTGCATAAAATATCTTCAAATATGTCAGTTTTCAAAAAAATATTCCGCTTACTTTTAGGGTAATGTTGTAGGACGTTTGGAGGGCAGTGTGTCTAATTAAAACTTTTTCCATCTCTGTTAATAGAGCATTTGCATTTTCAGACAAAGGAACGGGGGAAAGAGTGAGTGAAGATGAATAAATACGAGGTAGCAGGCTTCCCTCCCGCCCTCTGCGTCAGAAACCAATGACAGCCGACAACACAGTCCACACCTAATTACAGGAGGGAGCAGGAATGGTGTATTGCGATCAATAGTGCTACTTCAGAGGCTGTGTGTGTGTGTGTGTGTGTGTGTGTGTGTGTGTGTGCATGATTTCGTGTACGTATTTTACAAATAGCTTAATTCCTCAGGGGCTGATCTGTTCCTTCCTCCTCCAGCAGACGGGCGTGAAGCCTTTTGCAGCCTTTTCTTCTCATCTATTGTCACTGACCTCACACTCACCTCTTTTTCTTCCCTCTGCATGTTTTTTAATACTTTGCAATTAAATATTTGCCTTCTCAAACATCTTTTCCTCCCACATCATAGCAGAGGTTTAGCATCTTGGCATCGTCCTCGTCTTTAAGTCACATCTGCACCGTTGCTCTGCCTCGTCCCTCTGTGCTGCACTGCCCCCTCTGTCCTCCTCCTCCTCCTCTCGGCCATCTCATTACGAAAGCTAAATTAACCATGGCGCGTACCTTCAGAGCATGGAGCGGTTTTACAGCGCCATCGGTCTCGCCTCACAAACGCTCCATCATGTAATTAAATATCAAGTCTACCGGGGCCCTTCATAACCGACCGACCCTCCGCACGCACATAATTGCACACGCGGATGCATCCGTGCAAACAGAAACACGCAGATGCCCTTTAGTCGGCTGTCTGATGCTCTTATCTACGGTGGCTTACAGTGAGGGAATCGTGTTTGGGTGCTGCTGGGTGGTCGGGTTTGCTGCCGACGCCAAATCAGGGCAGCGAGGATGGTGCCGGGCCAGAAAGTCACGTGGCTGCCGGCTCACCTGCATGTAGACAAGACCACTGGGAGGAGGGAGGTGAGACAGAAACAAACACCAGGATACCATTTTATCAACAAAAACAATAAAAACAAGGAGCAAACTACACTTCTCACATGTTGCTTCAGCTGATTTGTGCTGTGCTTGATTGCTAACAGGTGTTTCTTGAATTAATCAGGTGCTGGTTAGCAGAGAATCTAACAATGTCACATTTCTAAATATTGAATCTGTCACGTTCTGTGTTTTTGTCTCGTCAAGTTTCATGTTTTTAGTTCTGGTCACTTCCTGTTTTATTTTGTAGTCTTGTCTCATGTCTCGTCTTCCCTGTTCTGTTCTGTCTTAATCATGTGCACCTGCCCTCTCGTGTCTCACCTGTTTCTCGTTCCCTCATTTGTCATGTATTTAAGTCCTGGTTTTCGTTCAGTCTGTGTCTCATCATTGTTAGTTTGTCTTTACGGCTCGTTCCTGCTATGTTCATGTTTTTTTTTGGAAGAATAAATCATTTTTTGAACCCTCGCAACCCTTGATCTGCTTCCCGTCTGTGCATCTGGGTCCTTCCTCCACGTCCTCTACCAGCCTACCTGACAGAATCGCACTGAAACATTAGGCGCGTTTCTGATCAAGCATGCGCATGCATTTGCCTCACATCACCGTGCATTCTGGGAATAAAAACGTCAGAAATGCTGGTGACAACTTCCCTTTGCGACATGTCACATGGCTTTAAAATCTCGCGGGATCTCCAGGGTACCTCCCTCCATTTGCTTTTCTGTGCAGATGGTCTCAAATAAGTGCGGACAGAAGACACTCCCCTCAACGTTGCTCTAGTTGGTTAGAATTACCACGTGGAATTTCCCACGTGAGAAATGAAATACCTCCTTCCAAAGAGGCGTGCCCTCTCCCAAACTATGCTTCATAAAATTACACGACTTCGTGAACTTTCACTTCGTCACCCAATTTGTTATGAGGGAAAGGGACTTCAGACTGTTTTCAATGAAACTACAGCTGGCAAACAAAATCCCTTGGTTGACTTCCATTGTGATTACTTATCTATCTACACACCATTCGGTAATGTCTCTGACGTCAGTGTAGTGGGTTGGACATATCCTTTGTGCAAGGTCCGTGAAGTGCACCTGTGTCCGACTTGAGGTGGTGGGAACTTGACATGTTTATGACGAGTTCTGGCGGATCCTCTCAAGTCTCGTGCATGCATAGGCGCAAATGCATGCGATCAAGAACGCAGCCATTGATTTTGCTGCACGCAGGAGAGATTCACTGCTTTATTTATTCATCTTTAAATAAATGAAACGGACTCTAAAACTGCATTTAAACAAAAAGGTCTGCAAAAATCACAAGTCATGTACATACAGTATATTGATAAGATAATAATATATGTGCATTAAGTTGGATTATATCATGACAGGCCTGAACACAATAGATTTACTCTAAATCAATACTGGGATAGTAATCCTACATTGTCTTTATGAACTCAGAGGCAAGAAAAACAGTGGCTGTTGTTTCATTTCACGTCAGATTTGAAAGGACGAATGCAAAATGTCACAGCTGAGTCCGCCTGGTTAACGACATCGTGGCGTGCAGAAGTATTGGCACTTAGCATCAGACGTATCTGCAGTCCCAGAATGTGCATACATGTTAAATGTCAGACATGCACATCTATATGCATTGTGGCACAAAGGGGGCAGCTATTAGTCTCTCGTTTCAGGTTCGTCTGCTACGGTTTCACTTTGATTTCACAATGTCGTCTAAAAGGCTTTAAAAAATCACAAACTACAATCTATTGTTGCCCTCAGCTGTTGATTCTCCTCCACAGTCGCTGAATTTGGTCCATCTCGTCTCCCACAAACTCCAATAACACCTCCGAGCCTCACTGATGCGGCATGCTGCCCCCTACGTTCAGCCTCCAGTAACACAGTCTGCGCAGCCAGCTGTGCTGTAATTAATTTCTCATTAGTGTAGGCAATAATGACTATCTCGAAATCTTGCTTGCCCTTTCTCTCTCTCTCTCTATCTCCCCCCCCTCCCTCCCTCCATCTCACCATCGTCACCAATGCCCTGCTGGAGGGGAAATATTCACATCCCTGAATTAAAAAAAAAAAAAAAAGCAAGCAAGCAAACAAACAACAATTAGCTTCCTGTCGACTCGGAGAATGGGAGACTCATCTCTTGCAAATTACCTCTCGCTGAGGAATGGGCAACCGGGACTTTCACTTTAGGTGTTCTTTAATGAAGCGTCTACATGGAAGCTAATCATTTACTGGCACGTAGCAGAATAGCCACACACAGACACAGACACACACACACACCGAACACACAGGAGGAAGCAGCGTCAACAACAATCCAGACAGCCTGGTGTAATAAAGAGAAAGGTTAATCTGCGTAATTATCAGAACTGCACGTGTCTCAAACTAAGAGCCAATTCAGTTGGTCCTTTCCAGCACACAGACAGCACAGAGCGTTTCTAAAAACTTCAGGGAGGAAATAATAATGACAATCAAGCACCTCTTAATTTATACTTAATAAAAAACATGCAGGCCTTCGTGATACAACAACACCTGCGTCCTCATGTTTCGAGCAAAGTCTGCAGTCGCTGAAAAGTTTGAGTCAAGATTGTTCTAATTGTGTGGGAGACATTTAGAGAAATACTCCAACACCATGACATTTGGAGCACAAGAGCATGAAATTCTGTTCATCCTGTATTTCATGAGCTAATGTGCCTCTCGCGCTCTCACTGCACCACATCCATCTACTGCATATTTCATTTCAGCTTCTCCTTCCTCCCCTCATCCACACTGGTGCGAGACCTGCTCTCCATCGCTCGAACCGCAGCAACGTTCCAGATAAAAGTTAGACTTTGATCGCTCTTTGACTCGGAGCACCGCTCTGCCCCTCGTCTCATCTGAGAGATTTAGCCTTTCACGAGGCTGAACCGCAGACTCATTTCAGATCTGCTCAGAGCTTCTCTTCCACTTGTTCATTATGCATCGCTGAAAGTTGATGAGAGCTTGTCGGCCTCGTCGAAAGCCTTCATGGTATTTATTTTACATGTGCAGCTGTACTGTAGACCTGTAAACAGTTTAATGTGTAAAATATTCAAAGTGAAGTCAGTCATGCAGACTGTAATCACTGTGATGTACCTGGACATCACTGATTCAAACCAGGTGTTTCACTCCACCATCAGGGGTTTACTCATCAGCTGATTGGCGACCAGCTGACCGGCACCATTCTTACTTACCCAGCATGCACTGAGGCGTTAAATGACCACTGATTAAACTCAAATGCCGTTTTTCCATCGACAGTACCAGCTCGCCTCGCCTCGACTCAGCTCGCCTTCTTTGCGTTCCCATTACTGAAATCTGGTACCTGGTACCTGCTAAAGTGGAGCTTTTTTAGTATCACCTCCGTATAAGTTCCAACCGAGCTGAGCTGATGCTTCTGTGTGACGTAAGCTGGCAGCCGGCCACTGATTGGACAGAGAGCGACGCCACTTGATGACTCATGACGAGCGCGACGTCCGAGCCCGACACCCGCTACCTTTAAAAACTAGCATCTGCGTTCAGTCAGCATAGCGATTACATGGAAGGAACAACGCGCAGGAACACGGCGTGGACCGTGGCAGAGGTGGAGACGCTCCTGAGTGTTGTCGCTGAAGACGCATCCAGAACGAGCTCGATGGTGCGACAGGAAATGAAAAGGTGGACGTGTTTTGCGTCGCCCACAGCTAGCCCTGTTTATGTGTCGCGTGGATAAGTACGTCACTGATGACGACCCGCCCACGTTGATGACGACCCGCCCACGTCTGATGACGACCCGCCCGCGTTGATGACGACCCGCCCGCGTCTGATGACGACCCGCCCACGTCTGATGACGACCCGCCCACGTTGATGACGACCCGTCCACGTTGAAGACGACCCGTCCACGTTGAAGACGACCCGCCCACGTTGATGACGACCCGCCCACGTTGAAGACGACCCGCCCACGTTGAAGACGACCCGCCCACGTTGATGACGACCCGCCCACGTTGAAGAGATACTAACTCTATATGGAAACGCAACGCGTCTGAAACCAAACCAAGTAGAGCCACGCTGAGCCGAGGCGAGGCGAGCTGGTACTGTCGGTGGAAAAACGGCATAATTAACACTTCCTGTTAATGCTGTGCTGATGGCCTGGGTGTCACAAAAGTCACATCTGTAAAAAGCTAAGACCAATTCTGCTCATCTTTATGTGCACAGTTTGCCTTCTACAGCCTTCGACATCCAGCAACTGAAAATAATGAAGCAACTCAGTCTGGAAAAAGCAAGTCAACAGTGAGTCACACAGGACACAAACCTCCGTCTACCAGGTGAAAGACTCTTTGTACGACGTCACCTGAGTTTCCTGGCAGAAAGCCCTGAAGTCAAACTTCTCCTGTGAGTGATGAAAGACAGCTTGAATAAAGACTTTTGGCTCTTTCAGACAACACAGGCTCATTAAATCGTCAATCAAATGTTGTTTTATTTTGTAAAAAAGGACACATTTGCTTTTTTCATGGCAACACTATGATCTATATTTTTGTCAGAGATGATCAATAGTTCCATCTCGCCATCTGCCTCATCAGTGTCTGTTGAATATCCAACAAACACGGGTCAGAACCTCGTGCATATAAAGACCATCATCAACTTGTGTTTTATGAAACAGACACGATTAGACAGACTCTATTATCACGGCTTTATTGACTCCATTAAAAGTTTAAATATTCTTAAGAACAGATTTATTGTTCCATCCAAATAAGAGGTGCAGTCTCAGCCTTCCAACTCAGCCAAGTCTGAATGATATATAATACAATTAAAAGTTAAAACTCCCAAAGTCGAGGAAGCTAAATAATTTAACACCTGTCTTACTATGAATCATATTATCAATTAAAAGCAAACCCATCCCCTCTTCCGTAATGGAGCCTGTGATATTACAGGGAGACACTTTGACTCACTGAGTGCTCTCCGTAATCGGGTAAACAATGGAGGGGCTTATTACAAGAAAGATCAACCTATTAGAGCCTCGCTGTTCTCCCTCTCTCCCCGTGCATCCTGCAGCCTGAACACACACATTAAACTCGCGGAATAAAATCCTGGATGGATTTGAGGGGGTGTTAATTTTACTAAAGCACGGGAAATTCAAGGACGTGATGTCAAAGTGCATACAAACACTGACAAACAACGGAGGTGTGAAAGACAGAGTCTGTTTACTGCACGTTGTGTTCACGTTTCACAGAAGAGAAGCTGAATTTATTTGGTATGAACACTGTACATGAGACACTGTGTGCATCTGCAAATATCAGGGTGCATTTTAAGACTTAAGATGTTCAGGATTGTGTAGGGTTGAGCACCGAAACTCGGTTCCAGTCGGGCACCGGTTCCGACATAAACGGTTGTAACGAGATCGAATAAGAACGCAAATTTCGGTGCGTCATTTCGGTGCCTGACTTTTTTTTTAACATCCCATGGGGTTGCGGGCGGCATCAACCTGCGTGACGTCAGTGCCGCTACGCTGCACACTTGTTGATCAGATCATCAGAACTGATAGCAGCGAGAGGATCAATGAAGATGCCGAAGGCAAAAACATTTCACATCCAAGGATTCAGACTCTGCAACATGCAACAGATGCAATAAAGCGATATCGTGCAAAGGAGGTAACACCTCAAATTTAACGACTCACGGTGTTTATTTAAAAGCCAAACAATGCACCGTGTACGTGATGCAAGGCCAAGCACTTCAGCAGCAGCAGCCGGACTCCCAGCCCTGCCGGTGTGGTGGTGGACATCACAGAGGATGATGTGACAGTCACAGCACTCACAGCAGCCTTTCCTCTTCGGGTAAATCGAGTAATTTAACGCAAATCTTGCATATCAAGTAGGCTAGCAAACACCGTGGCCATTCAACAGTGTGTGTGACATCGTGTGCTGTGTCCTAAACTTCAACTCAGTGTCCGCTGACTTTCTGCTTAATGTGAAACTCACAACAAGTCGTGCTTGCAAATGTTTAAATGTGCACTACTGTTGTGCAAGAAGCACAAGGAAGGAAAGAAGCACTGCTGTCTCAAAGTAAAGCGGTAGAGCAAGTACAAAAAGACAAAAAAAAAGAGAATATTTCGAGGTCTCCAGCTCTTCTAACTTTTGAGATTACCTCTACTCTAAATCCTGATTAGTCTTTGAGAGGTAATTTGTCCGAAAATGTAGCTCCAAAACTATAGGGGTAGCAAAACCAGCACTAACACAGTACTCCCTGCTGCAGCTATCGGTTGCTCCAGGGACATTATCAGGTTGCTTTGTTAGCTACGGAGCTCAGTGGCCCTTTTACGACGTATGAAGAGAACAGCGCTCGATCAAACACACGCTCATACTTTTTAACGTAGCTTTGATTAAGTTTTCTGACACTGTGTGAGTAGTTTCTCGCACTGTGATTAAAAAAAAGAACAAGAAATTACTCAGTTCAGTTTCATCATCTTGAGAAAAATACTTTCTTCTCAGACGCTGATGAATCGAGTTTCTCGTTGTACTCGCACACAGAGATGCTCTGTATTGACCAGAGACCGCCATCAGACACAAAGCTGCTGGATTGATCATTTTGCGTTCGCCTGCAGGACTCATTTTTAGCTTTCCTTCTGTTTTTATTCCCTCAGTGCACTCCTACATGAACAAAGGACACTTACACATGCCTATGAATGTATATGTGTACATTTACATGTTTATAGGAACGGTTTTCAGTGCAAACTCCAAGATGAATGTGAGCTCAGCTGTCAAAGCATCCGTCAGAATAAGTGTCGCAGGCGACGATCAATCACATCACGCACGACCGCTGACACTGTTTGGCGTTCCACCGCTCGACGTCAGCAGGTAAAGTTATCCACCCGGCCGCTTCTGCAATCAGAACATTCCCTGTTATCGAGTAAATCTTACAGCTAATCGTGTAATCTGCTGCGCTTGATGTGAATTTGCGAGCATTAGGGAACACGGCGTTCTGCTCCGAGCTGATCTCTGAGGCCTGTTCTTACAATAACCAGCAGCTCTGCTTCCCCGTCTGCTGGGTAATGGAACAAATAAATGATGCATTAAAGAGTTTGTGGGGAGAAAGGGAGGGAGAAAGAGAGGAGGGAGGGAGGGAGAGACAAAGACAGACAGCATTTGAGTGTAGTCTCCACCCTACTTGAGCAGTATAGGTCAAAGACGGGAAGGATGGGTAGCTGATCGATTCCTCCGAGAAACTTAGCAGAATAAGAGAGCGAGGCGTGTGCTGACCACAGATCCACCGCGAGACTGCAGAGTGCAGATCCGCCACAAACTCTAATACACATTCTTTCAAGTAGAAAGTTGAGGAATTGATTTGAAAAAAACAAACCAAGGTGCCCTGAACTTTCCACACAAAGTTTCACGAGTTCTTCTTTTTCACTGACGCCAGCAGCACGCGGCCGACTGCACAGCGTCTGCAGGCAATGCTTTATTTTTATTTGACACTTTTCTTTTTGCAGCAGCTTCAGCGTGGCAGGATTCCATGCACAGTCGGTGTAGCTCTTCTCTAAGGACGTATTCACTCGTGAGTTTGGGCGCGAGGGCAGGGACGTTCCAAGCATCGTTAAAAAATGTGCACATTCAACCGCCTTTTGAACTCGGGTGCGTCGCGGTAAACTGTTGAGGGCTCACTTGACTCTGAGTTCCTGCCTCAGAACAAGTCGGCCCATACAGAGCAGTAATGTAATAGTGGCGAGTATTAAGCTTGTGAATTAGAGCGAGCGAGATAGAGACTATTCAAGTTTCAAGGTTCATTTAATTGCCACTTTATAACACAAGGTCGTGCACCGAAATGGAAGTTTTGCTTTTACGCTCCACAGGAAGAAAATAGCTTTTATAGCAGAGCGTTGAAGATGATTTCATGAGCAGCGTCGGTGAAGAAGCCGCTCTGTAGTCTGGTGGCACGGCAGCAGATACCTCATTATCTTCTGTGTGAACAGACTGTTGTCTTTTAGGATCTTTGGGTTTCTGTCCTCACTTCACCGATATCACAGATGCAGAGTGTCAGGCCGGGCTCGAAGCAGGACTCAGACGCAGAGATAGAGTTTGTCAGAAGGCACTTTATTTGTTGACTTGACGGCAAGAGTTAATCCTCGAACAGAGGAAACAAAAGGGCTATGAAAACTACTAGACAGGCAGACCTGAAACTAGAATTCCCTATAAGAAGGGAAAAACACAAAACTCCTGACTACTCTGAATCACTGAGCTATCAAATACTAAGGGGCAAAAAAGGAAAGAACAAACCTGACTAAGGAAGGGAAAAGGGGCAAAATAAAAAAAACTAAATAACAAAAGACGCTCCAAAAGGCAGGAAACAAAACCTAGCAAGAAAAAGGCTAAACTAAAAATCACTCCGCAGAACTGGAGGACTGGCAAAGGGAAGCAATCTAACGGAACAACGCTAAGCTATAAGAACTACAAAGAAAAATCACTCTTACGAGGAATAATCACTTGACGACGAAGCAAGGCAAAAGACTGTGGCTGTGGCGAGATCTGTGGCGAGGCTGGTGAGACGATAAACGACACACTGGCACAAGACAAGGGAGCACCAGGTGAACACAATCAGTGATTAGGGGAGACACTCAGACAGGTGACACACAGGGAAGGGCAAGTGACCTGAAACGAGAGGAGAGTTACTTTTCAAAATAAAAGCAGTGACGAGACCAGAACACAAAATAAACCAAGACCTCACCGCCGGTGTGACAGAGTAGTTGATGTTCAGTCACGCTGTAGAGGCTTCCTGTCCTGTGTGCAAACCAGGTGAGTTTGTGATGTCTTCAAGCAACCTTCAAAGACATAAGCCATGTTTCTATCAGCGTATTTTAAAGCCCCGTTTACACGAAGGGAAAACACAGATATTTCCAGGCGGTTTGGCCTCTCATTTACACGGAAACCCTGTTTTTATCACAGAAAACGATTATTTCTAAAAACTCCGGGCAAAGTGGAGAATTTGGAAAACTCCGGTTATGTGTTGTCGTGTCAGCTGGGAGAAACGGGGTTTTAGCTTCTCACGCTCATTAGGCTATGCGCCAGAAAATGCTTAACGTCATGTGAGCGTTGTTTGAAAGGAACAGGAAGTCGCTCGTGTTATTCGTTGTTGTTGATTCTGAGGATTCTGATTGGCTTGCATGGCTTTATCCTTCTCCCTACACTGCCGCCCAGAGGTTTGACAGAGTTAGAATGGCGCTCGACGGCGTATTTATGCGGGTTGATGTTAATGACAACTTTTTTGTGTGCACGATGTTATTTTTGAAAACGGAGGAGGGAAATATTCGTTTCTCTAAATACCCTGCTATGTATAAACGTGGACTAAATCTTGTTTTGAAGAATCGCGTTGGGTAAGGTTGACGGACACTTCTGTCCTTAATGCATAGTGAACATTTAACACACACGACTGATGACTATCAGTGTCTTCACGGATGTTTCTCAAAACTTTAACATTCACAATCCACAATCAATTTCCACAATCGAGCCATAAGATAGATTTTTCTTTTGTCTTTTTCTCTTGACAATCAGCTTGAAACACAGCGACTGAGGAACACTGCAGACTGAATTGAGTTCAGTTACTCCATTAAGGGTCTAATGCAGGAAGGAGTTTGGTTAGAGATTTCCTGCCTCACAGAGACAATAGCACGAGTCTCCATCGATTTACATATCAAAGTGAGCGAGAACGCTCATGAAACTGAATGAGGGAGTTTCCGTAGGCGGCCGCGGCGCTACATCGAAGAGAATTAGCGTCTTGAATCTGAAGGCTCGCCCTCACAGGTGTTTTCACTTATTCGGGCTAATTAAACTTCTGCTCAGGTGCAGCAAAACAGATCAAACATACATTCCTCGTATGAGGTAATCATGCAGGTAAGTGAAAACACCTGTGTGGAGCCTTTAATGGGAGGAAGCCAGAAGAGAATGATGACAAATGGAGCGACAAGATTGATTTTTGACCCCTTCTGACAAACGACAGAAAGAGTTTGTGCACCTTAAATTGTCCATGTGGCCGCAGAGACCTGGGCTCTTCTTCTCATTTACAAACACCACCAACTATAATGGGTCCAGTGCTCCGTTTCTGTCTTCCAGACCCGGGTCTGTGGCAGCTGAGGTCCTGCAGCTCGGCCAGGCATTTTAACTATCACACCTGGCACTGTTACTGAAGTGACGGGTGACTCCAGACTAATTTTGGGAATATATATCTATATATTATATACCGTATTTCACCAATTAATCGCCGGGCCACAAACAGCCGCCTGGTTCTTTTAAACGCCTGGGGTCAGCACCCTTTTTGCGTATTAAACGCCCACCTGAATAACCGCTGGAGCGATTATTTGCATTATTTTTGCAGAAGTAAACAGTTGGCACTTCTGTTTTCTGTCAAAATAAGAGAAGTAGCTAACATTAGAAAAGGGTGCACCGTAATCTTAGATGACCGACTAACTCTTATTTTGACAAAAAACAGGAAGTGTCAGAGAGAACGACTCGAGTTTAACGCCCCACCTTCACACGGCAGAGGACAGGTCAACACGGAGGAGAACGGACAGCAAATGGACATAAATGATAACGTAAGAAGGAAGAAAAATAAAAAGTATGACGCTACGTTTAAGCTTGGAGTTGTGAAATACAACTGTCATCACAATAACGGCCTGGTGCAGGTCTGTGTAGAAATAAATAAAGGCCTGCAGCGAAGAGCCGCCTGCTTCTTTTAAACGCCCGGGGTCAAAGCTGATTTTGCTATTAATTGGTGAAATACAGGAATCATCAGTTCCAACAGAAGTGGGTACATCCAGAGTTTGAAATCGTACTTTGAAAGTGATCTTACATAAAGTAGCAACTAATTACTAAGACTAAAATTTTGGTAAAAAGTCCAATATTTCCCTCTGAACTTACATGGAGTAGAAGTATAAACTAGCAGAAAATGGGAAATACTTGAGTAAAGTACAACTAGGTTAATATTTGTACAGTAAATGTAGGCTGCTAGTCCTTCCAACCACTGAACAAAACTATTTTCACTCATTTTTTTGTCTTTAAATGTGAACATAGCTGTTCTGCCACAGTTAAAACAAATTTCTTAAAAGGTGCAATATGTAAGAAGTCCATACTCAAAACATATATGGGGCAAGATATCGCAAACTGTAGCTGCCCTTAGCTAATTAGCTCAGTTAGCCATGCGGCTAGCCTTTCGGGAGATCTGGGACCAGGGGAAAGTTAGTGTTTCCACGACTAGCACAGGATCTTTGGACCGGGAGAGACCAGAGCTAGCTGGTTAGCATGCTAGATTTAGTATTTATTACATCAACACAATACATAGGACACCATAATGTAGAACTCCTATTTATTCACATTCTGTTGATTATTTTACTTTTTTATGTTTTTACCTACATTTTTACATATTGCACCTTTAAAAACTGCTTTAATCAGATTTCCCCATTTTAGAAAGTGTTGAATTTGTTCTTTGTTGTGTCATGAAAATAAAACCCAGGATTAATAAACCGGATGATTTAATTCAGATACAACACGGCAGCTTCCATGAACAATAAGTTGCCGTCAGTCTCCTCCTTCATAAATACAACACTGCTCACAAACGTTTCATTCACTGATACTTACGGATGAAACACAGCTGTTGTCTGTAATAGAAAAAACTGCATAAGCACTTCAGCGGCTGTGCACACATTCACAACAAACACACACTCGAACACACCCTAACTATATTCTCAGCACGATTGCAGCAACACTCGTTAATCACCTGTGTTCCTGGATGCAGCGTCGTCCCGATCCTCTGCACTGTCGCCCGCCTCACGCAGAGGCCTGCATTAAAGGGAAGAGACAGGAAATGGGAATCTGTTCAACCACGGCGCGCTTGCAAATTACAGTCTCCAGCATCTCTGCAGACGCTGGCTAACACGCTCGTCGGCTGGAAATAAGGTTGCAAATGAAAGAAGGATGTGGAGCAGAGGATGCAGGGAAGCGGGTAAATAAAGTGAAATCAAAAGGACAGTTTTATTTCATTGAGCTTTATTTACAATTTGATTTGGTCCCAAAATAAGAAAAGGGTTTGAGAATTAAATTGACCAAACATCGATGCTGTCATACAGTTATTCACAGCACATTTCTGGCATCGACCAGCTTCCTCCTGCTGTCCAGACCTGCGAATCATTCGTGCTCCATTCAGCTTCGGCACAGAAAAGGTCCACGGCACAATTGATGGGACCTGTCGAAGAGAAAAGGACCGATCCTCATTCATCACACAGATGTTAAAGGCAAATCAATCCGTGTCTGTCTGGTTTAAATGAGGAGAAATCGTCATTTCAGCAAAGACAAACAGGCTCCACGCGTGACAAAAGCTTACGACGGGGATCCTCTGTTCTTACGAGGTCGTTAAACTGGGAAAGATACAACCCACTGAGATATATAAATTTCACAGCCAGCCGTAAAGTGAAGACAGACATTTCTAGTGAGATTTCCGTCGCTCCCGCTGAGAAATAGGGCGCAGGGGTGATATTATATATTGGTGTCGTCCTGCTGTTCAGGGCCCATAACAGTGTGATAACCGGAGACTAAAGGACCCTCACCACTGATGGAATATAGATTACATCACTTGAAATGGGAAAATATATATAGAGAGTACATGTCAAAGGGATGTATAGAGCAGTCACACATAAATTCATCTCTTCACATCCGTGGTAATTCATGATTCATGTCTTGACTGTTAATAAACTGCCCCAGCCTGCCCTTTAAAACACAGCACATTTGATTTGAGCCTGTTGCACGTTAAACATCTCGCATTAATACGAATCTCTGGGAAAGAAATTGGCTGTAAAATGCAAATCATGCAGGAGTGCTGTGTTCCAGCCTCCTAATGGACGATGCTGCTTTTATCACCGCTGACAAAAAGTTCTATTTTTAGGAAGCCGAGTTTCAAAGAACCTCTGCGACTTTTAAATACCGTGTCTTCTTCTGAAACGGGACTTTAACCACACCGAGTTTGCCCGAGCGAGCCGAGATGGAGCGACACCGAGTGCAAGCGCCGCGAGCTGCTCCTGGGCCAGCTGGTGTGATTGAGGCGCGGGTCCCATCCAATCGGCACATGGAAGCAGACACACCTGATCCCAATTCCCTCATTACAAGCCTTGCTGCAAATTAATTCGAGCAGTTATCCAGGTCTGCTGGCGAACACAGCCACAGGCCTGTTAGGAGCACCGACGGATCACTGCTGTGTCAGTTCTGCTTCCAACAAAGTTTCTCTACTGTTACAATCTTAAAACTTAACAGCAGATTGTCACTTGCTGTAGCTAGCTACCATTAGCTAATTAGCTCATGAACTCAATCAGCTCTGACCAAGATTATGAATTTGGGGTCTTTCTCCGTTTCTTTTGTGGAATCTCTCCTCCAGGTTACTTCTATATTTGTGAATGTATACCTGGGTTGGTTTCCCTCTGTTGTCTGGTAGTTTTAATAGTTTGCAGTACCCATGCGTCTCCAGATCTCCAGACGAGACGTCCATTTCTAACGACCCAAACACTGAAAACACTGCCAGATCTCCCTCTCCCCGTCTCCGTGTCCCTCCCTGTCTCTGCTCTTTGAAGTATAGAAAACAGATTACTGACTTGGCATCTTAATTTTCACAATCGTGTCATGTTAGCTAATTAGCTCATGGCTCAGTTAGCCGTGGAGCCTGTGGCCCTGGAGCTGGACCGTCGGAGTATAGAGGTGATTTTCATTGGACTTTCTTTTGTGGAATCTCTCTTCCAGGTTACTTCTATATTTGTGAATGTAGACCTGGGTTGGTTTCCCTCTGTTGTCTAGTAGTTTTAATAGTTTGCAGTACCCATGCGTCTCCAGATCTCCAGACAAAAGTCCATTTCTAACGACCCAAACACTGAAAACACTGCCAGATCTCCCTCTCCCCGTCTCCCTGTCTCTGCTCTTTGAAGTGTAGAAAACAGATTACTAACTTGGCAACTTAATTTTCCCAATCGTGTCATGAACGGAGCCTTGAGCTACGCATAATTTTCATAATGCACAATTTCACACTTAAAACCTTAAACCCAAAGCTGACCAGAACTGTTTATAGTGACAGGATTTGCATAACATAAAGCAGAAAGTGCAGCAACTTTACATTTGTTCTACTGTCCTGTAGCAACACACATATTTACTATACGTGAGATAATGTCTTATGTTTGTAGAACTGCACATGCAGAAGTAGATCTTTACATGCATGCTTTACGCTGTCAGTTCAAAAACAACTCAGCTATCTTTTCCAGCCCACATCTTCACAAATTTGATCAGTCAATCAAATGAATCAGACAAACCATGATGCATCTCTTCTCATGATCAGCTTAGTTACTGGATGACAGTGGCCTCATGTTTCAGTGTCTTCTGCCTCGTGATTTAAATCCATTCTTACAGACCCTTTTCACTGCAAACATTTTGACTTGTCAAGGCAGGAAAAGCACAGGTGTGACCGATAACGTCAACAGTGTCTCCAGTTTGTCAAGTGAGGCATGTCAGTGAGGGAGCATGCAGAACATCAGAGCCCAGGAAACGGAATGGAAATGGAATGCAGCCATTGTGAATGTCGTTAATTTCTCCCGAGCATCTTCCAGTCAAAATGTCTATCGCACCTCGAGAACAACCTTTTCTGATATTTAGAGTTTTCTTTCTGGTTGGTATTTCAGGCGTCTGTGAAAAGCCCTGCAGGAAATACTGTTTAAAGGTTAAGTACACACAAAAAATGAACATTCAGTCATTATCTGCTCACCTTCATGCTGATGGAGAGATTCTCCTCATCAACTGAAGTAGATAAGGTCTTGTTTTAAAATGTAAAAAACAAAAATATGACCAGCATAAATTAAGTCATGGGGCTTCCAAGAATCCAAATGAATTAGAAATACCAAGTTTACACCCTTTTTAAAAGCCAGAATCTGCTCTGTAGCTGCTAAGCTAAAGGTATTAGCACGCACCCTGTGCACGAGCTGGTGATGAGGATTTGAATAATGTCTTTTCAAATCATTTTGATGACTTGGACTACACCGGACAAGCTGTATGGAGCCATTTGATGTTATTTCAGGGTTATTTCTCAACATTATCACCTCACACAATTGGGTCAAAATTCCCTCAGTAGAGTCGGTGTTTGGTTTGTCCATCTGGGCTGTCGGCTTAAAATAGGTTAACCAGTAAATTTCATACAAACTGCGCTCACAGGCTCTTTAATATACATTCTATGTTTCCATATGTTGTGTTTGTTTAAGATGGTATATTTTGGTGGGAGCCTGACAGAAAAAGTTCTGGACACCACTGACTTTTAGTTAAACCTGAAGACACTCCGGGCAGCTGGACTGACAGGAGCAATCTTGTCGTCTCAAAGAAAAAGTTGGTGGAATCAAAGTTTCCTTCTTCACTCCATGAAGGGGACTTTGGTCCTCGTGAGCACAGAGGAGCTTTCTATCTCTCTCTAACACACACACAGACACACAAACACACAATGATTCACAGTCTATTCCATTACCTCCCAAAGGAGTTGTTAGACGGATAATGAAGTCAGCAGTCCAGCGGATAACTAGTGGCTCTTCAGTGTAAACAAGTCACTGTCACTTCTGCTTTAGAGCTCGCTTCGTTCCATCACGAATGTCCTCTAAAGCGCTCCGCGGGCTATAAAGTTGGCCGGGAAAATTTACTTCACTTCAACTCAATTGGACCAATTGACAGGAGAGGAGAAAAAATGAGGAGCAGAGAAAAGAGAAGCCAAAGCAAACAGAGAGAGAACTGGCTTCATTAAAACAGTGTGTTTTAAGAAATGAAAGGTCATTATCTACAATCAAGGCTAACAACATAACTGTTTTCAACCGGCTAATATCACAACTGGCAAATTAACTCGCATCAACCTTTAAATCAATGCAGCACTTCCTGACAATTACCTCCCTGCTCTGCCATCGCTGGATACGAGGCGGAACCAGAAGGCAGCGAGGAACGAACGGAGGACTTACTGCCTCCATCTGCTTATAACAGGCCAACAAATTAGCAGCAAATAAATCAGTTAGAGGTGGCGCTAAAGGAGCCAGCAGAGAAAGAAGCGGGCCAAGGGATCAGAAAGAACTGGCAGGCTCGCAGAGATCAGCTTTCCTGGAGTTAACGACTGGAAGGAATTTAAGTGAAATCGAGCCCTCGTTTGCTTCGTCTGTTTGTCTCCGCTCTGGCAGAGAAACGCTCGGCGAGAACTTTTTCGTTCGGGCTAATTGTTCACAGACACGCCGCATCAGACTGTCAGCAAACAGGCTGCAGGTGGAGAGGTGTTCTGCGCCTGCCAGCAGCCGACGGAGCCGCTGGATAACATCACGGGCTCGTTAAAACGGCTACCTGCTCGCACGGGGAGGCCGACATTACAGGCGGATAAAACGGGAGTGAGCAATTGTTAAAGGAAAATTATCACCATGATTATAATCCTTTACCCCATGCTGATGGAAAAACAGAGGATGTTTCCTAGCTCCAAAAAACATTTCTGGAGCTTCACAGCAAAACAACTGAAGCTGGTTTGGAGAATAGCCCCTTTTAGATAGAAAAGGTGGCACATCATCATCACAGCAAGGTAAAGGCTGCAATGTGCCGTCTTGTCTGTCTAAAAGGGAGGTGTAATATTCCTCCTTTTCCAAACAGCCTCCACTTCTCCTCCTCTGGTAGGCGTCAACATGTGACGTGACGTGAAGCAGGAAGTTGGGCGTGAAGAGAAGCAGGGCAGTTTCTGCTTTTCTCCCAAAATCCTCTTCCCGTTTAACATTGGGGCTTATGGGGCAGTTGCTGGAGTTTGTGTCGGTTAGACGCAGATAATTCAAAAACCGTACATCCTCCCGATAAAGTGGACACGTTGCCAGACAGAAGACAAGTGTGGCTACGTTCTTGGAAAATATCACTATTGTAGTGTGAAATCTGTGGCTAGGATCGTCATCTAAAGAAACATTTTCGGAGAGTTTTTTTCAGGCTCCCCCACTCTGCCAGTTGGTGCTGCGCGAACATTCCGCAATACACACTCATTGAAAATCCTGAATTTTTCTGAATTTTTTCGAAATCACTCACGATCAATTAAGGGTCACCGTTCAAAAACTAAACATCGTAGAAAGAAAGTTCAAATACAACTCAAATAGATAAGACTTGTGCCTACATTTTAAAGTTTGAATGGTGTCTCTAGGTCAAAGTCTGCCAGAGCAGGAGATGTTTGAAAAACGTCCATGATTTTGCGACTTTTATGACCCCGTCCCATTCATTCCTTATGGGACAGTTTTTTGCAGTTTTTCTTCAAAATAAGAGCTTTACATTGCACCCCATTGGAGTTTAGAACTGGGTTCTTAGCGGGGGGCTTTTAATTTGAAAGTAGTGACCGCTATTAGCTCGCCGCTACAACAACAAGCGGACAACCAAGACAGCTACAGAGAGCGAGGAGACGCTAGCATCTCCCGGATCTCAGCGGCTTTCCAGCTGCTCATCTTGGTGGATGAAGTGACGAACTGACTGCTGTGATCAGCTGTTTCCTGGTTTTAAAACTCCCGGCTGTGGGTGCACAACAGAGTAGATAACGACTGAACTTTCCCTTTAAGAAATGACAACACAAGAAATTCTATGAGACAAAAACAGTAAAACAAAACGGAGAATTTGTGGCTTTTGCCGCCTCTTCCAACTTCAAAGCATCTAGTATGTGACGCACTTTTAAAAGGTTATGAATCCATGTTTAAGAGTAAAACGAGTGCTGTTGTAAAACCACAACCGTCACATGACTGTGAAACAATCACATCCTGAATAACACAGACCCACACACTCATTCACACCACACACTCGAGCCCCCGCAGCTCTTGAAAACTATTCTTATAATGGCCATTGTCATCCAAACTAACCATCCTTTTGCATCAATCGGCTTTTTCTCTCATAATGTAATCTGCTGCTGCAGCTGGAGCATCTCTCTCTCCGGTTCCATCAGTCCGTCTCAATCCAAGACCGGTTGGACAGCAGCCCAACACGGTGTAAAATGATGCCTCGCCTCCATCTCCTCTGCCCGCTGGACTGCAGCTCTTCAAAGATGAGCACCTTCCCAGGCAGCTTGGCTCGGGCTTCCAAAGGCCGCTGTGGTGGGATTATGGTGATTATTCTATGACACCTGCAGCCGGTGGCAAACGATAACCTGGTCGACTCGCTGCCTCACAGTTAGACAGTTAGGTGGATGCCTTTCAGGAGCTGGACAGTTCTCCGATTGTTTCACTGGAAAGAGACAAAAGTAATTCAGAACCTGACATTGTTTCAGATAATTCCTCGTGTCACTCCCTCCATCACATCGCCTCGGGTTGTATGATTTCAGGTTGAAGGTAGAAAGACATGTAGTACTTGTCTGTCTGAGTTCTGAAAGGAGACCAATCACGGCCTCACTGGTTGAAATGCTTGAAACAAGTTGTTCAAACGAGTGAAGATGAACTGAACCATTGACCAAAATCAAGAACTACTGGGGAAGTTTGAAGGCAGTTTTTTACTGCCTAAAAGTCAAAAGTGGTTCCGACACAGACAGAGTCATTGATGATGTAATGGGAGAGCGACGATTGGCGAAAATGAATTGCTGCGGTTTGGATGTGGGGTTTGAGGATGAACTCGTCTGAGGCTCCTGTTCTGGATGCCGTTGGTTGACATTGTTTCTCTCTTCCTCGTGTGCAGATTTTACCTTCATCCACCTGCTCAGCTTCCCACTCCATCACCTGCTCCAGTCTGCCAGCTCACCTGCCAGACCTCGTCTTCGCCGTTCACCTTTTTGTGGAAACAAACCTTTCACTTTACACCCGTCCTCAGGTCTCTGCGTTTGGGTCCGACCAAAAAACCAAAACCTCCCATAGAGCAGGCCAAAAAAAGGTTTTATTCTGATTAAACCCTCGAGGCACGTGAACACAGATCATTATTGGATCCCTTTTTTTAGCATCCATTCTTCAGATTCACACACATAAACTCAGTTACTGTCATTAACACTGAAGAAGCTTGATTAACGGAGGAGGGAACAGGTTTCTCAGCCTATTGTGTCTGTTCGTTAGAGGTCCGCCATTACATGCAGAAAATATTCAGGAATTCATATTAGCAGGAAAGAAAATTAGACGTTTATATGAACAGGAAATATTATTCAGATAGGAACACATCAGTTAAAGATGGGTTTGTACATCCATTAATGAGGCTCTTACATTTGAGAACATCACGATTCTATAAATAAACTTAAGTGGGCTGCTATCTTACGCTCATATTCTTTGCTATTGATTTGATTCACAATAGTTTAAATTCTTAATGTGAACGGAGACATTTGTGCTCGCGGTGGATGCATTATCATATCTACGAGGATGAAATGCTGCAGTCTGTCAGCGACCTCTCCACATAAAAGCCTCCTGAGTGGTGTCACTTCCGCCCAGGAAGGAGCCATCGTACCGTCCTTCTCAGTAATGAGCCGCTGGATTCCATTTCTGGCATGTTACATATTTCTAACTGGAATAATTGCAAATACATTGAGAGGAATATAAAATGCAAAAATATGCACGAGTAGGCTGCGTAGTTGAACTGTTTTCTCTGTTTGTTCTGTTGAACGGAGACCAATTACGCTTCTAGTGTTTTTGCCCTTCCTCCGATTCTTGTGCATGTAAAAGATCTTGAAAGTTATAAAAGTCAAAGTCCAGACCAACAGAAGCTCCTCTCTCCTACAGAAAACACTGCTCCTGAAACGCCTCGTCAGTAGTCCCGCCTTTAATTCTGTGACTTTGTGACATCAGACTACGTCACAAAGTCACACATTTGCATAATTTATGCCAGCTGGGTCGGGCATGTTCGAGCTGACCAATCAGAGCAGACTGGATATTCAGGAGGGAGGGTCTTAAAGAGACAGGAGCTTAAACAGAGCTGCAGCACTGGACAGTCTGAGAAAACCGATGTGTTTTCTGAGCATTAAAGCATGTAAACCTATAACAACGAGCATCATATTTCTCCTTTAAGTGTGTTTATTGTTGGTATTTCCAACTTCGCTGTGCTGTGGGAGTCTCTGTGTTGGCAATATATGTTTCTGCAAATCCTGGCTACCTTAAATTTGTTTTTTTGATATGTTACATATCAACAATACTACGATACTTAATATATGACATTCATTACATGTATATGAGCTGGATTCTTATCAGAAGGAGAAGGGGATGGAGTTTGCAGCGAAACATGGTATTTTTAATTCATATATTTTCATATTTTTGTGCTTAAACCTAACCAGACTTTAAATACAGTCACAACAAATATTTATCGTACCTGTTGTTTGCAGACACCAACAATTATTCTGGATTTGGACTTGGAATAACCTTTGGGTTTTGAATGAGAACCAGGAAAGATTTCCCAAGCAGAGAAGAAGACAAAAGATGAAGTGCATTCGTTTCATTACAGTGTGTTTAATCAAACGGGTAAATTAAGGACATCATTGTAGAATCTACCTGGAGGGCAGAGATGTTGGCTTTAAATAATAGATATATTTTGTCATCACAGGAGGACAGGCAGAAATACAGACAGCACGACAAAGAAGAAAAATAATCTATTAGTCAGATCATGCGAGGAAGAGCAGCCGTCATATTTACACTGTGAGAGACAGATGGCGGCGGGAGCTCACGGAATCAGCAGAGAGTTGATAAAACAAACGTAGAACCGGCTCAGCGAGGGAGGAACTGAGATGATTACCAATGAAGCATCACGATAACTCTGAAAGAGTCACACCATCACCAGTCAAGACAATCATCTGACCAGCTCTCTCTCTCCATCATGATGCTGCTTTGCTGCTACCTGCTGCACACCGACAGGGACGACTGATTTCTCCCTCCACCACTTCTTATTACCACATTTAGCGATCGTATCTCTCACCTTGTACATTTTGTATTTCCCCTATCTCAGTGTTATATGTCTTTCGGGCTCTGTTCTCTACGGCCCTGTGCAGGTTTTTGTGCTCCCCACTGAATCATACTGGATTCACTGCGGAGCACCTTCAGCAGACCATTTCACCGAATAAAAGAGCAGAACCATTTACGAGACAAATAGTCCACTTCCCTCTGCGATGTCTCTGACAGAATAACAAGAGAATGCCATATTTCATTTCTTTAAGGCCGACATAACACGGATGTTTTACAAGATTTCAATCTACAAGTCATTATCCAGCTCAGGTGCTTCTGCAGACGACTGATTTATTCTTGGTAAACTCGATTTTTAAGTTTTTCTGGGTGCAGACGCTTGAACCTGCCGACTCCACTGAGCTGACTGATTCGTTTTGCATTTTGACCTGAAACATCTGGTTTCTCATCTGAGAGAGCGAAAACGATCCAATGAGCACCGCGGGAGACCGACGATCAGTCAGTCGGCCCGATGGGTCGGATCAACACCGCTGTCACGCTGTCGTCAAGCTGTGAGCCGGAACCGATGTATGAGTTTAACCTTCACGTAACAACAACAATATGTAATATTAACAGTGGAGAGCACTATACACTCTTAGAAATAAGGGTTCCAAAAGGGTTCTTCTACAAAGGCTGAGGTTCTACCTGGAACCATTTGCTTCTGAAAAACCCTTTCCCAAAGAAACAGTGCTTTCAAGGGTTCTTGGTAACACTAACGGTTCCAGTAAGAACCATTTTGATCCAGAGAACCCTTTAAAAACCCTTTCCTGAATAAAGGGTTGTAAAAGGGTTCTTGGTAACACTAACGGTTCCAGTAAGAACCATTTTGATCAAGAGAACCCTTTAAAAACCCTTTCCTGAATAAAGGGTTTTAAAAGGGTTCTCGGTAACACTAACGGTTCCAGTAAGAACCATTTTGATCTAGAGAACCCTTTAAAAACCCTTTCCTGAATAAAGGGTTTTAAAAGGGTTCTTGGTAACACTAACGGTTCCAGTAAGAACCATGTTGATCCAGAGAACCCTTTAAAAACCCTTTCCTGAATAAAGGGTTGTAAAAGGGTTCTTGGTAACACTAACGGTTCCAGTAAGAACCATTTTGATCAAGAGAACCCTTTAAAAACCCTTTCCTGAATAAAGGGTTTTAAAAGGGTTCTGGTAACACTAACGGTTCCAGTAAGAACCATTCTGATCCAGAGAACCCTTTAAAAACCCTTTCCTGAATAAAGGGTTTTAAAAGGGTTCTTGGTAACACTAACGGTTCCAGTAAGAACCATTTTGATCCAGAGAACCCTTTAAAAACCCTTTCCAGAATAAAGGGTTTTAAAAGGGTTCTCGGTAACACTAACGGTTCCAGTAAGAACCATTCTGATCCAGAGAACCCTTTAAAAACCCTTTCCTGAATAAAGAGTTTTAAAAGGGTTCTTGGTAACACTAACGGTTCCAGTGAGAACCATTTTGATCAAGAGAACTCTTTAAAAACCCTTTCCTGAATAAAGGGTTTTAAAAGGGTTCTTGGTCACACTAATGGTTCCAGTAAGAACCATTTTGATCCAGAGAACCCTTTAAAAACCCTTTCCTGAATAAACGGTTTTTCAAGGGTTCTTGGTAACACTAACGGTTCCAGTAAGAACCATTCTGATCCAGAGAACCCTTTAAAAACCCTTTCCTGAATAAAGGGTTTTAAAAGGGTTCTTGGTAACACTCACGGTTCCAGTAAGAACCATTCTGATCCAGAGAACCCTTTTAAAACCCTTTCCTGAATAAAGGGTTTTAAAAGGGTTCTTGGTAACACTGACGGTTCCAGTAAGAACCATTTTGATCCAGAGAACCCTTTTTTGGAGAAAGAGTTCTTCAGGGATTGTTGAAAGCATGGGTATAAGATCCTGTGTGGGTTCTTTGTAGAACCTCTCATGGGGGGTTCTGGGTGGAACCTTACACACACAGTTCTAGGTATAACCCTTTATGTTGGGTTCTAGGTAGAACCCTCCACCTTTATAAAAGGTTCTACCTGGAGCCAAAAAGGGTTCTCCTATGAGGACAAGCCGAAGAACCTTATATGGTTCCACTTAGAACTTTTATTTCTAAGAGTGTAGACAAGATGATATAAATCAACTTACAGAACCAGTTACTCTGAAACTCAAATAGCACGTTTTCCTACCCGTCAGGTACTTAAAGGTCAGATTTATAAGAAAAGTTGTGTCAGTATTTGAAGAGTTGGGAATGAAACTCAAAACTTTTCTTACAAATAGCCTCATCTAACCTTTAAGGTAATGATTATGGTTATTAGTCGTGCTGATGGGGACCAAATCAAATAAGCTGTAAATCTTGATCTGACAGTGATGCAGCTTGGTGTGCACAGCAACACGGATATATGACACAGCGAGGGCTCGCTCGTTCGGGGCGACCCCGAGGCATGGCTACTGGACGATAAATGGAGGAACATGCTGAACTCTGGAGTCGTTCATATGAAATACAAACAGTTGGTACCCTGAGGAGGTGGAACTCATCTGATTAAAGCCCCTACTGTCTCAGTTTAAGTGGTTTAAGGTGAAGTTTTATCGAACTATAGTTTGCACACTTTGCACAGCTCATTCGTACAAGTACTCAGATTTCTTTTTTGTTAAAAAGGAATTTGTTATGTAGTCTGTAACTGTGCAGATTATCTCTGATGGTTCTGCACAGTTTCTGGTTCTGTCCCAGCTCTTGGCAGGCAGAACAGCCACCTGAGCAGTTGTGGTGTTGCTGCACAGGTGTAACTCAGCTGGCAGGAGGTCCAGAGCAGAGCGACATGAGCCCCTGTTTTCTTAATTTCATGCTGCTAAAACTGTGCCTGGCTAAATTCACTGTCAGGTACCATCGCTTTCTAGTAATTTTCATGCACTTAGAATAATTAAATAACTCACTGCAGTTGAATTACAAAAAAACAATGCATTGTTTGGCTGCATGTACCCATGATTTCATGTCTCGTAATCAATCACAAGAGGTTATAAACAAGTCGTGAGAGGGATATTACATCTGTCATTCCTGTTACTGTTAACTGTGGGTCGTACAATATTCTTTTCACTGTCAAAGAGACAAGAAGACATGCACCCTCTGGACATTATAAGCAGCAACATGCCCAAAGAAACGCATCTCATTGCAGCTTCACCATCTTGACCTGTTTACATTCCAAAGTGAGGAATGAGGAACATATTCCAGGTTCCTGATGGACAAACGTTTCGCTTGTAAGCTTTAGAAAAATCCCCTCAGCTACTCGGGAGGCATTTTTGTTTTGAGATCAATTTTGCTTAGACGCCCGTTTTGACTCATTAATATTCAGCGCGTGATGAAATTTTTTTTTTTTTTTGCATTCACTTTGCGGCAGCAGAGGAGAAAACTCTGTCTGGGATTGTGATTATTATGTTGGTGTGTGTTTGCTTTGGGGAGAGACGTTTCTGACTGTCTGGCCTTTTAAACTGAAACCATTAAACCTGCCCTTTGGATTCAAGACACTCTGCATGTTTTAGCTGCTCTTCCTCGCCTGTGCTATAAAACACGCAGTAGCCGGAATATTTTAATCAAATAATGGCTGTGAAATTAGTTGGAAACATATGCAAATGCTAATGTAGGAATATGGTGATGTTGCGAGCTGCAGCCTTGAGGATCTGCTTCGTGCTTTTAGTCGATGCAGTTCTGAAGGAAAAAAAAAATCCTTTTAGTGGCGAACTGAGCAACAACGGCAGCAGAATGTACAACGTGCTGGTAATGAAAATTCACTTGAGGACAATTTAGGGAGGAAAAATATGCAGATTACCTTAATTACTCTCACCAAAGTGTGTTAGGTAACACTCTTCTTTATTATGCATCTCCAAACAGACATGGCAGCATGGTCCATCTTCATGCCACTTTCTGCAGAGTTTGACGTGATTATTGCATCTTTCAAAATATTTTGATTGCGCAACTTTTTCTTTTCATAAAAATTAGACGATCCTGGTGACGACTGGTGCAGGCTTTGTTTAGCTTTCAGTCTATTTATCCCAGGAACCTGCACATTGGACCACGGCAGGCAGTGTCTATCATTGTTGTACTACAACATATTACCATTTTGGACACCAAAACCCTTCAAACGAAGTGACAAAATCATGGGTGCAGATCCCGGGGGGGACAGGAGGGATATGTCCCCCCAAATTTCTGAAAAACATGAATTGTCCCCCCAATAAAAATACCCTAAATTATTCAGAATTGAACCAATGTATTTATATATATAGTCAGACTTCACCTTCTTCCCATTTTAGATTCACATCTAAAAATAAAAGGAAGATGGTGAGAAGAATTGGGGATCTGGGAGGGTTGGAGGGAGGCGAAAGACAAGAACATGAGTAGAAATTACATGTCCAAGACCCTTAAAATTATGATTTACTACTATAACAGTTAAGTAAGCAGTGATACGTGTCGTTGGCTGTTTAGGACAAATAAACAAGAAAGGTGAGCACAGGAAATGATTCTCTGTGCAGTACTTTTTGAATGAAATGGCGAGCCTTTATGAAGTTGTGATTTATGGTGGCATGGTATGAGATTCATCCGGGCAAAATCACTGTTGTGTCTCCCCCAAATCCTGACATCGGATCTGCACCCCTGCACAAAATACTGCCTTCATAAACGAGGTTGAGATTAGAAAAAGAACCTAGTCATGGTTAAAAGAAATCAACGCTGACTTTTAGAAGGAAACAACACGTCCCGTGATATCGCTGTACTCCCATCTGCCCAAACCTCTCTCCTACACAGCCATAGGTTGATTGTGAAAGCAGCTTATAATGACACACGTTTCCATTTATTGTTAAGCAGAGACCTGTATCGGCTGTAGATATCACTAACAGCAGCGAACGAGGAAGTGAGGTGACTACGTACAGAGTGACATCGTCCACATAAAGAAGATGTTGGGTCGAGGACGCAGAGTTTCACTAAGTTGATTCGTGTTCATGTTCTGTTAGAAACCCAAAGTCAATGCTGAGTATCTTTGACTTACATAACCTTTGTAACTTAAGTAACATGGTCTAGAAATGGCTAGAAATGTCCACAAGTGTCCTTTAATATCCGCTGGTGTGACTTGAATTGTTGTCGCTCGTTTGGCAGCATTGTTGGCTGTAACAATGAGAATAGTTATTAGCTATTAGTCTATAAAAAGGTGTTAGGTAGACGTGAGTTTGCAGATATCTTTCAGTCAAATGTAAACTTCTGTGTAGCTCTGTAGCATGCACAGCTCGTGCTACAACAAACCTGTACATCACAATGATAAAACAGTTGTTTATGAATCATCGCCATAACTTTTACATCATGACGCTCTTTGTGTCTGCTGGTGGCGTGATTTCTTCTTCTTCCATCGCGCCAAATGAACTCAGAATTTGCCAGTCGAGCCTCCAGAGTGGGAATTAGCTTCAGTGAAAGGAGCTATCTTTGAGTGTTGTTGAAAAGCGACGGGGAGACTTTCATGTGTTCTCTGGCTTCCTGGATCCGTCTCTCTCTCAGAACAAGCAGGTGTGCAGACTGGGAATGGATAGATTCATTAGAAGTTGGTGCAAACTTGGAGGTGGAATCCAGGGATGTAATTTGAAAGATTCGTCACAGTTTTAGTGTCTCTGAGACAGCGCTCCGAATGCTTTAAGTATTCCGGGGGCTAGACTCGTCTCGACACCGTGACAAGGAGGGTTAATTTCTGGTGACACAAACTTTTATGGGAGTGCTTCATAAACTCAGTTTTCAGCTGACACTCATCCGGAGTGAGTGACCAGACAGGTGTGAGGGTCCGCTGCTCACGTTACATCAGGACACACGATGTTGAAGTGTCAGTGTCGTACAGAGACAGTGATAGTCGATAGAGTCGTCTCATTTACTATACAAGGTGTGTGTGGTGGTACAGCATCCATCATGCATCAGGTACAGTTATACCACATGGTAGAAGAAAACAACAACATGCTGGAGGAAGAGAACATCGAGACTGAACATGTGTGTCTTCTTATATTGTGCTTACCTGGTGTGTCATCACCTGGGTCATGTGACCTCCTATCAGCTGGGGCCGATTAAGTGCGACCTCAAGACCTTCCTTTTTAGGCTGGCTTTTAGCTGAATTCTATTTATTTATTGGTTTTTATTCTACTTAAACCTGGTTTTATTCTATTTTATCTATTTACTTACTATTCTTTTATTTATTTTATTTTTTTTTTATTTTGTTTTACTTTATTTATGACTTACTTATTTATTTTATTGATTAAAAACCAGTTTTAGACTTTTAACCTCTTTTAGTATTTTTTTTTTCATTCTTAGTCATATAGTTTTATTATTTTATCTTTATTTTAATGCCTCTAGTGTCTCCTCAGTGAAATACATCAATGATAGCGCTTCCTCAGTTCCGCAATACCTGTTGTTATTCCCTTTTTTATTTATCACTATTTATTTATTTTTACTCACACTTTTATTTTACTTATTGTTTTAAGTTGCTAGATATATTAGTGTTTTGTGCGTGTGTATGATGCGTGTGTGTGTGTGTACGGGTGGTTGTTGTTTGAACTGTTGCTGTTTTAATTCTGTAAAGCACTTTGTACCACATTACAATGTATGAAAAGCGCTCTATAAATAAAGTCTGATATCAGCTGGGGCTGTTTGTTTGGAGCCCTGATGAAGACCTAACGGTTGACATGTTGGCTTTTTTAATGATTGTCCTTTAAATGATTTAGCCACTACAATAAATATTTCAGATTTCCTTCCTTGTTTATTGATATGTTGCCTGGAATATCTTTGGAATCACCATTTCTCCCGTTTTCAAAGAGCACCTGCGACATTTTGCTGACATTATCAAGTCGATTGCCACGTTAAATAGAGCTACCAGTCATCTTCTCTCTTATTTACAGTTTTCCAAAGCATTTCTAAGCGGCAGCGCCTGTAGCGAGGAGCCTCGTTGTGTGATTGGGGCCTGAGGCTGGATCGTTCAGGTTCGTGTGCTCCTGAGGGTGTAACTGAAGCCTGTTTGCACCCATTTATTTTGAAAGAGCACGGCCGAAGGGGAAACACCGGACCAACCAACGGTGTGACGTTATCGGTCAAACACAAGAAATTGCAATGCAAATTTCACTTCATGCAGGAGATGTTCATGTGTGACAGCATAAAAAGTGTCTCTTTATACTCTTGTTTTCACAAAGTGGTAAGGCAATTGTGAGGCAAGTTAATAATCAATACAATAAAAACAGTACAGTAAAGTGTAGTGACCTCACGACGCCCTCGACTCCTCTGTCACATATATAGTGATTTAGATGTGAAAGGGCTGCGAGGTTACACTGTTCTGTCGAGGGAAAAAATCTCATAGTCAGAGGTCAGAGGTCGGGATCAGCTAATTGGACCTGGCGGGGGTTCTGTGTTTTGCCAAATGATGCTTCAGCAGGGTCGAGGCGTGCTGCGATGGAGGGCTTAAATACGTCCACTGAAGGACAGTCTCTCTAATCACTACACCCCCCTGCTGCTCCAATCAAAGGGAGCAGGCGAGCGGTGGTGTTTCAGACTACCTGAGCATTGTGTTCTGGTTGTTGTCTGCTCTGTTGGCCGAGCAAAAGGTTCTGTAGAACTGAATTTATACCAGACTGCAAATAATGGAGAGGAAAGGCTCGATAAGGTTTCTGCTGTAAGAGAGGGAGTTAAAAAGAAAGACAGTGACAGGAGGACAGAATGATGAGCAGCACCCCAAAAAGAAGAACATTAAAGTGTTTGCAGATTAAATACGTCTGACGCTCCGACACTGTGCGATATATTCCTGCACGAGAGTTTATGATTAATCCACAGAGTCTGCTCCCAGTCTGCTTCCTGTGTCGTATATTACAAATGGGCTATAAGAGATCTCAGATCTATCTATAAAGCATCATAAAGGATGATGCTGCCAGCAGGGAAAGTGTTGCCTTCTCCGTTCAGAAGCCTTTGTTTGCTGGCTGCTGCGATTAAACAAGACGTTATTTGATAATGGAAATATCAAATAAACGACTGTTTTATGTTTCCCACAGTATTTCAGGAGAATAGCCGATGTGTTGGGAGCGTGTGTCCACCCGGTAAACACAGACGTGTCGGTGGATTAATTGGTAAAATCCTGCAAGATCTCGGCTTTTGTAGAACTGTGAAATTGTAGAAAATTAGGAGCTCTGTGTTGCAAACAGTCGAGTCTGATCATTGTCAAAACATTGTGAATTTGGTGTATTTTCCTTTCCTGCAGTGTTTTTTTATAGGTTCTTGTGCATGTGAATTAACCTGACTCTCGCCAGATGCATTTCGTTCCGCCTGGCTTCACTCACATCCATCTGGGATCGCTCCCATTGGAGATGTGTTTCAGAAGGCTGGGCCTTATCAAAAATCCTTGCATATGATTGGATAAACCACTTGTCTGTCATCTTTATTGACGTGCTACTTCAACCACTCACATCGAAACCAACCTGTGACGTAGCGACGCAGGGAAAACCTAACCTGACTCTCGCCAGATGAATTTCGTTCCGCTCGGCGGAACGAAATGCATCTGGCGAGAGTCAGGTTAGTTCTCTGATGTTCTTTTAACGAAAAAATATTGGGTAGATTGGACAACACGGATGAAACAGCAGCATCAATGTTGACGCTTGCTTCCTCGATGCGAGCCGCCATTGTTGTCTGAATCAAAACAGTCGCTTCTCCGCTACGTCACATCTATGAAACTCCCGCTCGGCGGTCCTGATTGGCTCGACCATAAAATCTGGTGCCGAAATCCCTCCCAGCGGGAGCGATCCCAGATGGATGTGAGTGGAGCGAGGCGGAACGAAATGCATCTGGCGAGAGTCAGGTTACATGTGAATGCTCTTGAAAGTAAAAAAAGGTGAAAGTCTGCACGTACAGAAGCTCCTCTGCTCCTGAAACGCCTCGTCAGTAGTCCCGCCTTTAATTCTGTGACATCACGCTAATTAACCATTGCATAATTTATGCCTTTGAATTGATCTTCTGTTGCAGGCATGTGTCAAGAGACCAATCAGAGCAGGTTGCATATTTAGGAGGAGGGGCTTCATTAGGACAGTGCTGCAGAATTAAGGATTAAGGCTTGTAAATCTATTTCTAGGAATAACCCAAAATAAATGTATGAACATGTCTCCTTTAAATCAAGTCAGATTTATTGACGCGTTCTATAAACAGGAATTTTACAAATACAGACATGTGGAAAAGGACACGGAGGGGAAAAAGAAAGGATCCACACACTGGCTGCAGCTCACACTGTCTTAGACAGAGCTGGCAATATTTCATTTTTTAAAAAAGCCATTATTCATTCTGCAAGTGCAATATTTTTCGAGGAGTTCAAGAGGCCAAGAGGAGGTGAGGATTATGAAAAACATAAAACCCTCTAGATTTGTTTTCTCAGGATCCCGTCTCCCAACGGTCTCAGCGAGGATTTTTGATATTAAGCCCTTCTTGTAGCGCCTCCTTAAAATCCCACTCCTGCAAATCCTTCACTTCAACTGTTTTTATTTGTTGAAATATTGTCCAAACCCTCGATGCTGTGACTGGAAATCACATTTCAGCAACACTGTGTGACTTCTCAAGTAATTCTGGAGGAAAACAGTTGATTGTTGAGTCTCATTCTCAGATTATCAAACATCTGGCAGACCCCGCCACTCCCCCAACGGTAGCACTGGATCGACCCGAGCCCTCCGCGACCCAGAAAAGGATATTAAGGGTGATGGACAGACGGATAAATTCTTTGAAAACTGTTTGTATATCCTGTTTTTCAGGTCTCATTTTAAAGAAAGACCTTGTTGGCTATTTGCCTGATGAGTTTTACTCCACACTGTTCATACTAATAAAGTTTAGGAGGTATAATCCAGATGTTCTCCGTCTCTGCTTCCCTGCTCCTGGACTAAATACAGGAACAGATGTGCACATAAATACCATTCTGCCACTACAGAGTGTGTGATATTCATGCTCCAGCGATTATCTCTCTCTGTATTTGTCTGAACTCCCCCCTTTTTTTTCAGTATTTAGTTTCACACTTGTTAGTTTCTACCTGCTCCCTTATCACATTAGCTCCTGCGGGACTGAGGAGGCCAGAAACAGCTCTGTGATTTTCCGGCTCCCTCGTGGAACACTGTGTGAAAATGGGAGCTGAAATGACAAAGTTTAAAAAAGCTCCGCGTTAAGTCCGGTACGGGTGGCAGAGTTTTTAGCCGACCAGCCAGAGAGAGAGAGAGAAAGTAGAATAAAAAAAGAGGGAGACTGGACACTCTGGTTCCTCCTCTCATCCCACAAATAGCAGGTATTTGATTGCTGATGGGGCTTTTGGCCGGTGTGCTGATAAGCCCCGTAGCCTGCTCTTTAACCGAGTGCCGGGCTATCTAACATAATAAGACAAAAATAATGGGAAAGCCGGCACAAAGATAGGTATAAGGGCAGGGACGGTGGGCTGTAATGGTCCGGGGGTGCTTGTTCTGCCGTGACTCCGGGCCACCGGCAGCTCGGAGGATGTGGTCAGTGCTTTCTACTGCGAGCGCTGATTTTGATTGATCATCTCTGCCTTGGAGCATAAGGATCGTGGTGAAAAATGCCATTTCAGCAGCCGGCGTAAAATATCCAGCGGCTCAGTGCCGTTCAGGAGGCCGGTGAGAAAAAAGGCTTTGTTTCTTTACTCAAATGCACCAAAACATTCAACATCGCTGTCTAATGTTTAAATCTTAGGGGGAGAATTTAAGTCAACGTGCAATCTGGATGTAATCTGGATGCTGCCACACACAAGATGCACAACTGCATGAAGGTGATTTCGAGCTGACAACAGCAGCATGAAAAGTATTTATATTATAATCATCTGCCATCGAGGCGACATTTTTTAATTTTGTCTCCCCTAATCTGTTAATTAATCCCCCAAATGGAACAATATAAAGCATTGTGCTCGACTGCAGTTGATTTGAAGTGTAATGACGAGGAACTATAACTCGTGTCGCATTCGTCTTTATTGTTGTTGTTTCATTTGGTTTTCAAGCTGAGAACTCACAAACAAATCGCTCCCCGCTGTGGAAACCTCAGCGAACGGTTCGAGGAACGACTTTCACACATTGACAGCCACAAAAGTTGCGTTTTGAATTCTGATGCAGCTCCGCCTGCAGGAAACATTTAGATTTATCCAGATTACAGCCGTGAACATGTTTGATATGACAGCGACAGCTCCGACTGATCTGAGGCTCAGTGAAGGACGAACACAAGATGACTGTCAGCTCTGAGCTTCAACGTTTTTATAGATCAGAGTTGTTGCTTTCAATCATAACATATTAGCTGCTGTGGACATTTTGGGTTGTTATTGATGTTATATGATAATCAATAATAACCCCAATATGGCATTCAGTAGAGTTCATACCTCCGCCAAGGCCTGAACAACCCAGAACCACCTTAGCCATAATTTTAGCTCACCAGATCTACGATCAGCATCAAATTGTAGAAACCATCCACCTTGAAACTCCAGATTTCATCCATCAAGATCCCTGAGAAATAATTGAAAATGTCTAAAAATGGCCTACCCCCCATGATAAAGGTGCAATATGTAAGAATTCATACTCAAAACAAACATGGGGCAGCTTATGACCAGAGTGACAGCTAACTGCTGCTTACTGTAGTTGCAATTAGCTAGTTAGCTCAGTTAGCAGTGCACCTAGCGGTCAGGACGGTGAACTCGGAGCACCAGGAGAGTGTTGGTGTTAAGACCTGGACGGGCTGGGGCTAGCTGGTTAGCATGCTAACTTAAATAGATATCTCTGCGACACAGAACATAGATGTCACAATATAGAAGATCTCATTCCTTCACATTCTGATTAGAATTTTTGTTAATTTTTGAATTATTTCAAATTTTGACATATTGCATCTTTAAGGAAATCCTGGATCCGTCCTTTTATCCGGATCTGCACCAAACATATGCCGTTTTTCCACCGACAGTACCAGCTCGCCTCGGCTCAGCGTGGCTCTACTTGGTTTGGTTTCAGACGCGTTGTGTTTCCATCTAGAATTAGTATCTCTTCAACGTGGACGGGTCGTCATCAACGTGGGCGGGTCGTCATCGACGTGGGCGGGTCGTCATCAACGTGGGCGGGTCGTCATCATCGTGGGCGGGTCGCCATCAGTGACGTACTTATCCACGCGACACATAAACAGGGCTAGCTGTGGGCTACGCAAAAGACATACACCTTTTCATTTCCTGTCGCACCATCAAGCTCGTTCTGGATGCGTCTTCAGCGACAACACTCAGGAGCGTCTCCACCTCTGCCACGGTCCACGCCGTGTTCCTGCGCGTTGTTCCTTCCATGTAATCGCTATGTTGACTGAACGCAGATGCTAGTTTTTAAAGGTAGCGGGCGTCAGGCTCGGACGTCGCGCTCTTCATGAGTCATCAAGTGGCGTCGCTCTCTGTCCAATCAGTGGCCGGCTGCCAGCTTACGTCACACAGAAGTATCAGCTCAGCTCGGTTGGAACTTATATGGAGGTGATACTGAAAAAGCTCCACTTTAGCAGGTACCAGGTACCAGATTTCAGTAATGGGAACGCAAAAAGGCGAGCTGAGTCGAGGCGAGGCGAGCTGGTACTGTCGGTGGAAAAACGGCAATAGACGGGGTCTATTCTGGCCGAGACCCATCCTCCATCCAACGTTCGTGGAAATAGGTGGCAAACCAACAATCTCACAGGAACCTGTGAAAACATGAGCTCCCTGCTGGAGGTAATAAAGCACAAGTTAGACTTTCATTATCAGTTATTTGACACAATAAAAGATGAAGATGAAGATAAATGTAGTGTTTTTTTATTACATTCATATAACAAAACTGTGGATAAAGCTTTGAAACAGGTTGGAATGGCAAATCACCTGAGAATGAAACTACTAATTAAAAACAACATCATCATCCATCATTTAACGTCCTGAGCAGGTCGGTGTTTATTTATCTGATCTTCATTTCTTCTTATGTCTATATCATCTCTAACTCTTTCACAATAAAAATACTGATATATATATATATTTTTGACTTAATTTTCAGTAACTTATAACTTCTTTCCTTGTTAACAACAGTCGCTGTTAGCTTGATTTCACAATGCTAACCACTGTCTCTGTGTCAAAGGCTGAGTGTTCTTTAATTGTGGATCAAATTTAATTTCTGTTATTAAAATGTATGAAACCGTCTCCTTTTGACTCCCTCGCTCCGTCCTCTCGCTCTCTCTCTCTCCATCTCAAACCCTTTATCTTACAGTCCCTCGCTCTGTTTTGAAGAAAAAAAAATGAAAGCATCAATTACCCTCGTACTGTACGTCACGTCGGGATATAAAAGGCTTCATTCTTCGCGGTGAACAAAGAGCGGAGATAGGAAACAGGGCAGCCTTCCCAGTAGATGAAATGAAAAAGGCAAAATGTTTGCATCGTTTTAATTAAAATGATAAGTCCGTCGTAAAAGCCGGTTTTATCAGGAAGGAGCGTGCGGATGCAAAATAATGTGACAACAAAAAAATGATTATGTGTTTGTGTTATCTCGAGCCATGTTCACTGCACACAGTAATTGTATTTTATGAATTTGTGCCCGCTGCACAGCCACGACTCCCCTCTCCAATGATGGCTTATGTTTCCTAGTAGTGCTCTGTAACACCCCACCAAGAACATTTTGGATTAGAGCAATATTGCGTCCGAGACAATTCTGACAAACCGATAGCACATCGGGCAAACACACACTCACACACACACACAGCTACACACTCCCATTCACTCGCTCACTCCCCCTCTCTGCCAGACATGGGAGTCGGCCAAACAGCGCTATTTGCTGGAGCAGGACTGGCACTTCTCCAGACCATGGGGGTAGCAGGCCTGGCAACGCAGATCACTGATGGACTCATTGAAGCGGTTCGCCAGCATGGACAGCTTGCTGCCGTGACACAGAGAGCAGGGAGCGCAGCCCGAGCCGCCACAATGCTGACAGCTGTCGGCCTCCTGGAGGAAGACGAAGCGCGTTAGAGGAGCAGCAGGAGGAAGGTGAAGGAGAGGATCAGGTAAAGTCAGGTAAAGGGTAAAAAAGGGGAAAGACTCGAAATGGGTAAGAAAGACTGGAAAGGGAGGCTAACATTAGGTCAGCTATGTCTTAAAGGGATATTCCGGTGTAAGTTTAATCCATGGTCTAACACACCTTGACACCGAGTAAGACTCCCCCTCGAGAGGTCAAGTTAGCTGACCGCTAGCTTAGCTAGTTTTAGCAATTATTACTCCATTACTTCCGTTCTTTTCCCTGTCAGCTCTCGATAATAAGAACTGAGCGTTCCATGGAGTAATAATCAGACATTTTCATCCTTGAGCTGCAGAAATCTACTGCACTCGGTAATCGACTCGTCAGGGCTTCCCCACACAGGCAGGCTGCTGGAGGAGAGGGTGAGTTGTGCTGTGTTTTTAATACAAATCCAGCAAAGCTAGCAGATGTTTGATGCTTCGTACTGTGTGCTGGGACTGTACATGTACTGTTGCTGAAGTTTGGTGCTGTTCTCACCATTATTTGTGGCTTTTTGATGGCGGTTTCTAGTTGGAGACATAAGCTGCAGTGTATTGTTATCGTGCGGTCTTTTCTGAGGTTGCTAAAACTAGCTAAGCTAGCGGTCAGCTAACTTGACCTCTCGAGGGGGAGTCTTACTCGGTGTCACGGTGTGTTAGACCATGGATTAAACTTACACCGGAATATCCCTTTAACAGCAAACATCAGCGATCTACTGTAACTGGCCTGCCTGCTGGCACACATTAAACAACCAGATGTATTTTCTGTGTTATTTATAATCAGAAGCCTTTGGTAAGAAGCTGTGTTGCAGGATAATGTACAGCCAGACGGTCATTCTTACAGCCAGCTGGTCATTACTGCTAAATGTACAGTAACGAGCAGCTGCCTGTAGATTATCTACAGGACGACGATAACATCTCTGCACAGTCAGGTCTGTGAGAATCCAGTGCATTCACAAATCAAATGCTATTCATATTTAAACCATCCCAACATCGTATTGTGCTTTTTTCTCTGTTATTATCATCTTTTCATTTTGAACTCTTGTCGTCACCTTAAACTGCAGTTCACTGTTTAACGCCCCATGTTTGTCTGAACAGAAACGCTCGGTCCTGCTGTGTGTTTAGCTCAGTTAGGTGTTAGCGCTATTAGCTGTAAGCTATTAGCTCCCTAACCAAACACACTGCAGCTGCATGATGCACTGGGGCCCAAAAAGACATTGTGAATGAAATGGCTGTAAAACAGTGGATAAAAAGTTCTGAACATGATTTGAGCCGTTCGGTCTGACAACATTCGGAAAGTAACTAAACTATTTCATTCACTTTCAAGTTAGCCGGCCACTAAACTGGAAGTTAGCCAGCACAGACGCTACACAGGCCTCACAACGTGGAACATGTGGATCATTTTATACCCAGGAAGTCCAGCTTTTTTGGCTTCATGCACCACTGGGCAGCTTTCATAGGAATGAATGGGTTGTACAGCTAATTAGCCCTCCTCCTGACGATTCCAACGCAGATATGACATCGTGTGCGTCCTCCTTGGATAGTGAGTTTACAGCAGCTTTTTTTTGTTTTTGCAAAATAGCCACTAAGTCACAGTAATTATAGTAACAGCATGAAGACACGTTCGGTTGTAGTCAGCACTAGTTTCAGTTTGTCATTTTATGAGGAGAAATCAGCCCGTAACCAACCATTTGCTCATTTACCATTTACTTTCACTGGGTTTTCAGAAAACACAGAGTTGTGTTTCAGTTCGGTCCATAATTGATTTACTGCATCGCTGCAGCTGTTTGATGATTTTCAAACAGTAAGGAGCCACAGAAGCCTTGAGAGTCGATGCTTAAACTTAGTGCATCAAAACCTCCATCAGTTTAAGCTGCAGTTAGTGATGTGATGATTAACTGGTGCACCGATTGTGAAATCCAGAGTGTTGCAACGGTTGCACAATTTGTGCACATACAAAAGGATAAATCTAATTGTGTGTTGCAGTAAAAAAAAAAAATGCACTACCTTGGAGTCTGGGCAGCAAAGATGATAAAGGAAAGAAAGTAACAAAGAGGAGGGAGATTGCCAAATAATGGAAAAACAAAAGCTGAGAATGAACTTTTTTTTTTTTCTTCTGCAGGCAGAGAAAATGAGAAAATAACGAGAGAGGTGAGAAAAGAATGGAGGGAGTGAGAGAAAGAGAACAGTAATCAGCCGAGGAGGTGAGAGGGAGGGGGTAATAGCGAGCCGAGTATCCTTGCAGGCTGGCAAGTGGCAGGCAAATGCTGCAAGGGCAGAGTGAAACTGTGGACTCATCAGTATCTGTTCACAGTTGACAGATAACACGAGGACAATGGTGCGGTGGTTGTTACGTCGGGAGGGGGCAACGGGGGAAAGAAAGGAGAAGAGGCGCAAATAAGGTGGCAGTTACACGGAGGCAGAGGAGATTGCGGGGCGAGAATAAACACCCCTCTGTGAACGGTTACAAATGACAATAATGTGGCGACGCAGGCCATCCTGCAGTTATCCTCTCGAAAGGAAAGATAAAGAAGAGAAACGGTGGCGAGAGACATATGTAGAGGGGGGAGGATGTGGAGAGAGTGAGTGAACCAAGACACAGAAAACAGGGCGATAAAACTCGACCACACCGCTGAGAATAATTTGGCCACGGATCATTACCTTGGACTCTGCGTCGCTGATCCGTTTCTCCTCCTTCTTCTCCTCCTCCCCGTCCTGTGTGAGAGCTCTAGCCTTCCTCCTGCTCCCCCTCTCCTTAGCCTTCGGGTGTCCCTCCGAGTCCACAGGAGGCAACGTGTGGTGCCGCAGTGTTTCGGGCTTCCTCATCGGCGCCCGGATGATGCGCAGGTTGCTGGTGTAGATGATTATTTTGCCGAAGTCCAACACTGAGGACTGAAGGAGAGAAGATGTCAGTTAATAAGAACAACACCTGGTGCTTCTTAACGAATAGTCTTTTCTTGGACTAGATGAATATTGCCCTACATCTTGGAAGAGAGCGTGCCCACTTTTAGCCGGAGGCTTTCTGTGTGGGCGAGAGGAGGTTTTCTAGTTGAACGCAGCCGAAGAGTCGTGCAAAACACAACATGCTCTGTAGCTGCTGTTCTGGTCTACTGAAGGTTCTGGTGATGGAGAACTTGAAGCAATAGAACTTCTTCTTTACGCTCAGATATTTGGCTTTATGATCATCTAGATTCTCCATTATGAAGAGAAACCCCTGAAAAAATATATAGTTTGATGATATATTTAAGTGTTTATTGTGTTTAACTCTAATCAAACAATCTACATGTGGTCGTCCATTTGACGAAACAACCATGTTGGTCTCCAGATGAATCCTGACTCACTGCTAACTATTATACTATGAGTGGAGTGGACATTTCTCACAAAGGAAAACCACCTGCTTCAAAAAGTGTTTCAACACGTTCTCACTCCAAACTCGTCAAATATGGCAGCGTGGTCAGTGGCCTCAAGCTTCAGACTATGACGCTCTACCTACCTGTCTAGCATCAGAGATGCACGTGACGGGCTGCGTGGTCAAGTTCGCAGGAACGCATAATATGCAACGTCCAGCTGGACTGGTTCAAACATTATGACGTATTATTAGTATCACTAGAAACTTCTTGGTTGGTTCAGGAAAAGATCACACATGACAATAACTAGGCTAAGTGACGTAAGTTTGTACTAACATAGCGTAAGTTATGTCAAAGTCCATCACATGACCCGTCCGACCACCCAACTCAAACTTTTCTCTGTCTTTATACTACTGCACCAGAGGGCTGCTTCAAGAAGTGACGCTAGAGGAGAACTACAGAATCACACTGAGGGCAGAAACGTCTGGCTGTTCGCCCAGCAGCGCTGAGATGAAGCGTCTTGTCTCGATGACAACAATATCTTAATAACTGCCGCTGTTTGATCGACTCAGAGGACATCAGAGACAGGAAGATGTGGGCTGCATGACCTGATCCATGGGAGACAAAACTAAGGTGAATATTATCGCCTAGGTCAAGAAAACAAATGTGTGACAGTGATGTCACAGCGTCTTTTAGAGATTTTCATCTCAAAGTGCTCGCTGCTGTAGAAGCTCGGTCCTCGTTAGGAACAACTGAAAAAAGACAATAGAGCCAGAATGTAAAAGTGAAATGATTTAAGTTCTTCTGTCAACACCGTAATCTTCAGCTTCCCCCTTTAAGCTCTTTGTTATCATATTATCATGTATTTATTGGGGAATCTCAAGTTAACTTCTACTTTGAATGTTTTTTTTACTCACCAGCTTGTACCTTCAACTTTTTACTTAAGAACTAGATATTTTCATTGTATTTTTTCTTTTCTGGCGGTCGGTGGTCTGTAACTGTAAGAACTTTCTCTCAGTGAATCTGTCTTATAATAAAACAGAGAGAGAGAAAGCACTGAAGTCGTGCAGGGAGGAACTCATTAGACCTCGTACAGTAGGGATGCTCCTCCAGGACCACCCGCGCCAGCCTTTTAATAATGCCCGAAAAAAGATCAACTGAACCCAGATTGCTGTTTTGCACGGATAAATGTGATAAACGCCGGCCTTGGTCACCGGGCCGAGCGAGCCTTTGTACGGAGGATAAAAGAGTGAACCTGACTCTGAGCCAGCAGGAGCTGCAGCTGACCTCCCTCTCAGCCGGCTGCACTAATGAAGCCGCTGCCACGGCGTCTCGGTACCGGCGGCTCCGTCCTGTCAGATGAGCGGCTCTGTTGCTGTTATTGTTCCACTCGAATTGGTGTGCAATTTCCGCTGAACAGCGTGCGTTTGATTCCTCAATTAACCAAAGACTCTTCCCATTTTTCTATTTTGAGTCCTGATTGCTTGTTCTGTTCTAAAGATGTGTGAATTATTAAATCACTTTGCATTGGCTGGTAATTGTGTTTGTCGTGTTTATTTCGTCGGTTTGTTTTCAGCGTATGCAGACGAGCGACGCTCCGTGGGGTACGACAGCAACAATAACAACTCCTCCGAGGAGCTGTGATACTGTACTTTCTTATTATAAGTCCCTTTATTTAAGTATATTGCATAATGATCATGCTCCAGAATTAGTAATTTACGATTCAAAGGGTGTCAGCTGCACAAAAAACTTGTGTTAAATGGCTTTTTATGTAGGTGTTGTTTGAAATAGCAAGGCATCACATCCATAAATAAATACTTGTGCCTACACTCCCTATAAATTGAGATGCAGCCTTATGTTTGCAATCTTATTATTTTGGATTCCAGTTCTTCTGAGCTGCACTTGAGAATGAATTAAGACAATTTTTAGTACTTGACATTCAGACAGACGCAAACTGACACTGCGAGGGTGAAATCTAATCAAAGCTGATCTTGATTAATATCAAAATTTAGCAAAATCAAAACTCTCAACACTCACCGTGGCGTCTCCCTCTGCGTCCCCGGTCTGGCCTGCAGCCGGCTGGTAGCTGCCCATCCCTCTGTACACGTTTATTCTCTGGGCGATGAGCCCTGCTGGAGGATAGACGCCTGGAAACAGAGTAAAACATGTTGACAGGATGGAATGGGAACTTAAAGGTTACAGGCTCAAGTCCTGGCTTCATCCATAAATTGCACATATTTTTTAGATGCTTGTCAGGATTTCTGCAAGTCATGGTCGACGACACTGACCAATCAGATGTTATCAGACTTCCACCAGCTGTGACCACCCGAGTTAGGAGGTGTTAGCAAGGACACATAACATCCCTGTCAAACAGCTAATTGTTCAGTTTTTACTGAGGTGAAGGGTCCAGTTTGTAAAATAGTTGATTGTTTTGTCTCATTATCAACACTGGCGCTTTGTGTTGGTGCCCACAGAGTCGGTATAGACGACCGTGGAAACGCCAGAGCTTCAGTAGCTGACGAGTTGGTAATGAAACTCAACAATTACAATTAGTGAGCTCTTTCAGGTGCTAAGAAATGTATTTACTGTGAGCAATGTGGCTGCTGGCAGTAGCAGAGCAAATACAGCAAATGTATTTCCTTATTCCATTAACTGCAAACACTGTACTAATTATAACAATGTTTTTTCTAATAAGTTATGCATTTTCAATAAAATAGGAACATTGAAAATAATAATGTTCTAACAAGCTCACTAAATAGCTTCGTATATGAGCATTACCTCTTTGAAACTGATCTATATAGCAAAAAGCCGACTGTAATAAACACTGACGCTTATTCTAGCCCGACTGCTCGCTGTTGATTCCTGACAACATGTTAGAACTCGCTCATTGTAATGACGTAATCAATTAACCTGTTGGATCTTTATCATCAGTGTTGTTCCAGGACCATCATTTCAGTTCAGGAGCATCTAAAGTAACTTGTTTTGGCTGAATCAGTTAAACTGCTTTCAGTCAGGAAACCAGGGTTTGCATATTGTCACGCTGTTCACTCATTATTCTCCATTTCTTTTCATTTTTTCTGTCACTGTTTGGTTAGGTTTAGGTAACAAAAATACTCGGTTAGGTTTGGGAAAACATTCAAATATACCCTTTGACGATGTTAAACTCCTACGTGCATCTTTTTCCGATCTTTACCTTCGCTTCAAAAATGACTGGAAACAAAAGATTACATGCACAGAACATGTCGCAGCCCAAGCTGATGTGTGGGCTGTTGAGCATGTAATTTCGTAGCCGTAAGATGTCCCCCATCATCATTACTATGATTACTGTAACATTTCAACACACACACACACACACACACACACACATATATAAGACGTCTCAGTCATACATGAACATTATTGCTATGACAGCAACAACATGCCCAAGTAATTTCACGGGGGCCACTCAGCTGTACAGGCTGGAGTACCGTATAATGTGCCGTTGGTTTCCGTGGTTACCAGCCTCCATACTGTCCTGATTATAAAGACACAACCCACCCTGCTGGTCACCATGAGCGTCCTCGAACCCACAGAGCTGCTCCACCTCCAGGTGGCTGGGGGGATCTTGCGGTGAACGAAGCTGTGAGGATACTTCTCCTCTGGACTCTCCAGCTCCTGACCGTCCTCGTACACGTGCTTCAGCACCCGGCCGCTGTAGGACGACGCCAGCTTGAACCTCACCTGTGGTTGAAGGTGACACAGGTGACAGTGACAAAGAGGTTCAGCTTATGAGAGACGAGAGATTTATGAGTAGTTTCGGTTCATGCATTTCAACAGACAAGTTAACTTCCTGTTTCATTCTCTCTTTCAGTTTGTAGTTGGTTGCGTGCTCCAGTATCAAGCAATATGTCACTGATATAAAACAAAAGAAATCCTTTAAACAGAGAGATCGGCCGTGACCTTAATATGTGTCCTACTCAACACAGTACATCTATAAAAGCTCTTCAGAGCAGCTCACCTTTCTGGGCTTGGTGCCTTCATAGCGTTGGTTCAGTTTCCTCTGCAGCTCCTCCATGGTGGCCGATCGAGGAGCAGACGCTGAGAGACGGTCAGTCCATCCAAAAAGCTCCTCACCGAAGTGACATCAGCTGGACGCCGTGGTGCCCGGTGTGATGAAAGAAAGCAAAGGATGAAAGAAATGGATTGATGAGCAGCTTGATGGAAGCACAGGGAGGACGAGAGCCCAACTGAAGAGCCGTGTGGTAGGAGTGGGTGGAAGAGCAGATAAAGATAGAGATAAAGCTCTCGTCTCTCCGTGTGTCCTGCCTCCTCAGTTCGCCTGCACCTGCTGTTTTAAGGGACCACCTTTCTAGCTCGCCACACTAAATTATTCACAGCGAGATCGTGTGTACAAAAGCGTGGAGGGGAAACCAGAAGCTCCGTCATCAAATAATTATGACGACCAGAATAGAAGGTAGTTGGAGCCTGAGTGGAGTGAGCACTCTGTGTGTGTGTGTGTGTGTGTGTGTGTGTGTGTGTGTGTGTGTGTGTGTGTGTGTGTGTGTGTGTGTGTGTGTGTGTGGGAGTTGTTTGATAGTTGCAGGACCGCCTGTCATTGGACGGGAGCCGAGAGCATCAGTGCTAGTAGAGTACAACATGACATTTGCTGTGTGTTGCTGTCAAACTGAAAACCTTCGCCTGCATCAGAATATTATGTGTTTTCACTAACACTGACCGTTTGTGTTGTGTGTTTGTTCTTAGTTGAGTCCTCGACTCTGAGTCAGTCTCTTTGAAAGTCTCATCTGACGAGCGCCTGTCATCGTATCTCAGGTGTGTGTGAAAGTTTTCATTCACCTGAGAATGACTGAGAAGTTTTTCTCCAGCAGACGAAAGCTCGGGGAGCTCGTCTGGAGCCCGAGAAGATTCAAAGACAAATCAAACCGTCGTATCAGAAAGTGGAGCTCTTGAGGTAAAATAATACAAAATGTGAGAGAGTTACCTCAGCCGAGAGATTCAGCTGAGGAAATACAAGCTGAATATACGTCAGTCAATCTACCCCAGAATTAAGCAAGACTGATATTTGCACCATCAGAGCTCAAAATACTCGAGGAGAACGCTAAAAAAATGAATATATTATGAAAAAATTGAGCTGGAAAGAACAGACAAAAATAGTTTAATGTAATTCAAAGAGAATTATTTCAATTTAAAGGAGATATATGCTCATTTTCAGGTTACTACTAGAATAAGTTTACACGTTTCTCCTCCTGTCGAGTTCTGCAGCGCTGTATTCATCCTCTGACTCTTTAAGACCCGCCTCCCAGAATACCAAGTTTGCTCTGATTGGTCGGCGCACACATGCCTGAGCCAGCACAGGACTTAGGACAGTCACCCAGCTGCAGCTCAGCAAGAAACAATGTGACAGAAACATGAATGTTGTTGCTAAAAAGACTTTAACTTCTGAAGAAACCGGTTTCATTTGTCTCACTCGGACTGCTGAGGCCTTATAATCGCTCTCTAGCTGAACTTTTGAGGCCATTTTTGAAAAACAGACAGCTGATTTTGTCGCTCATCACTTCCACTGAAAACAAAGATGTCTTTGACACAAGTGTGGACACGAGGAATGATTGAATGACCGCTCAGCAGCGGCTGGGGTTGGTTATCTACATCCCAAACAAAGCAATTACAGTCTAATCATAAGCCTCTGGTTTGCAATTGTTTTCCTTTTTAATGTTCTCATCATATAAAAGTATCATTCACACGTCTAATTTTGCTGTTTGTCATCTCCAGATTGGCCTGTCTGCCTCGTATTAAGGCTAATAGGCCATGATTCCTGCTGTCAGCCTCCTTTTAAGCAGCATTTTATCACGAGTTCAGAGACTAATTTAAAATTTCAATCACGCCCACGAGGACGAGTGCTGAAATTGAATCCTGCGTCAGTTTCTCCTGAGGTCGCGCCCTGTCGTCGTGTCTCGGACCTTGTGGCGTGCGTGCATCGGCTCGATATACAGATTCATAAATTTAAGCTCACAACATTTGAGTAAGTCCATTGACAGATTTTTGTGTTATTGTGCTGTGTTTATTATCAATACTTTGCAACTGAAGCCACAACTCGCATCTTCAAGAGGCCGTTTGATAGAACAAACACTAACAAATGGAGGCTATTAACCTCATGCATGTCCAGATCAATCTCACAATTATCCTTACAGATGACTGTTATTAAGCGGAGAGTGAATGCATGGTTTAGAAACTGGAGAGAGGGGCGAGAGAGAGAGAGAGAGACGGAGACCCTCTCTTGTTTCCTCCCGGACCGAGAGAGTCGGCTTAATCAGATCGCGGAACAAGCGAGTACGGTCACTCGAGCGAGAAATTGTTTTGGGTGCATCGCTGTGAAGGAATCATTTAATGTGCCCGGATTCTCGCTCCTGTTTAAATGATTGCCGCTGTAAATCTGTCTCTCTTTGTCTCCACATTAACACTTCATGTCTATTCTATTATCCCCATTATCCTGCACAAATGCAATATGCAATATCAGCCTCGCTGCCCAGGTACGGCACATGCTCTCCGCCGGCTATAGATCTTCATTTTAATCCATTTTTCAGCGCCCTGACGGTTCAGATCGAAGCTGAGGAATAATAGTTTTGGTTTCACGGTGCCGGTGATAATGCATTTGGACCCGAGTGCGCGAGACAAGCCTCATTGAGCCACAAATTTAAACCCAAATGGAGGGACTATTCCCCAGGTGGCCTGATGCAACATCCACTCGCTAAGTGTTGTGGATGTGTTAATTAGAATCGAAACTCCATCTATATGCAGAATGCGTGAATCGAGCGCGACCCCGACGCTCCTCTCTAAATCATTTTAATCTACTTTTGTTTGTCTTGTGCTCAACAGCTCCCGGTTGTTTACGCCTCAAACCGTCCGCCGCCGCCGCCACTGTGCCGCATCCGGCCCCAACCTGGCATCAATGGATTTTCATTACAGTCGTCGTCCTGTGTTTACAGGAGCGTGTGTGTGTTTTAACTCTTATTATTTACCCCCAAGGGTTCGACGGGACCCGAGGGAGGTGTGTGCATCAGACTCGGGAGGGCCTGCAGGTAGCGTACATCCTCGCCACCGATTCCTGTCATGCACTCTCCCTCGTCTTTCCATCTCCTCCTCCTCTCTGAAGGTTTGCCCCGTCTAAGTGAAGCACACAAAAAACTAAAACTCTCAGCACTCATTATTTCGCCCGTGCTATTCCTGACACCCTCCCGAGGGGAACCGTATTGACTGACTCTCATATCAGCGGCGCCTATTTTCAGCCAACAGCGGAACAGAGATCAGTCACAAACGCTGGCTTAAATTTCTCCATAGCGGTCATTATCCTGCAGGCACACGGAAGCCAAATTTCTGGGGAGAGGTGGAATTACTCCGAGTGTCATACGGGGAGTTTCTGAGGATGAACTGCCCCCTCAGGTCAGCAGACTTCAGCGAGGAGGTAATGATCACCTGGTGTTTACCACAAAAAAGGAGATTTTGAAATGGTGGAAAATACTAAACTCAGATTGTACTTTCCTCTGTCCTCAGGTGGCCTCGAGGGAGGAGGAGTGGGTGGAGCTCCAGATGAACGTGGAGGACTTTATTAGTCTTAAATCACGTCTGAAGACGCTCGTGTCACGACCTCTGTGGAGATTACAGACGAGAAACGATTAAAGGTCTGCTCTTCTGATAATAGATTAGGGTTGTGGTTCATCTACAGTAATTTAAAAGTGTCTCTCGCTGTAGTTTTATCATCTCTGTTAGAGCTTTAACTGAATGGAATATAATTATTCATATGAGAGTTTATAATCGTTCATAGGTGTTGATAGAAGATGTTAGTTTGAGGACATTCAACGAGTCCTTGTTTGTTTGTCGACACTCTCTGGAAGCTTTTTAATCCGATGACGATCTGCAGGATGTCGTTTGTCTGAGTCACTGTTGAAAGATCAATCTGTTTTATGATGTTTTTCACTGATTGTATAAAATACAGATGGAGCTTTCTGGTCTGAAAAGTGAAGCCAAAGTGCATTAAACCCGTATCAGCAGGGGGCAGCTCCACTGGTTTCATAAAGAGGTCCTTTTTTATGTAAGCTTATGAGAAAATTACCCCACCACTCACTTTCTTTACCTCAGTAGACAGTTGATGGTCTTTATTGCTCATTTGAAGTATACTTTTGTAAATTATTTTCCCATTCAGAGTAAAAAAAGATCATTATGCAGGTATACTTTTGGGCGGTGACCCTGTGATTGACAGGTCACCGTCCTCAGGTTCTCAGAGTCGTGACACCTTCAACATGTCACAGTTACAATATGAAACACTTGGTAAAGTTTAGGGATTGATCATGGTCATGCTTTTAAAAATGAGAAACAAACAGCTCATCTGAAAGTTCTGTCGACCCGTCTATCCTCCCAAACGGACTTTATACTCTATAATGTCTCATTTAGCTGTGACCTGGAGGCTTTTGCCGTTTTTCCACCGACAGTACCAGCTCGCCTCGCCTCGGCTTAGCGTGGCTCTACTTGGTTTGGTTTCAGACGCGTTTCCATCTAGAATTAGTATCTCTTCAACGTGGGCGGGTCGTCATCAGACGTGGGCGGGTCGTCATCAGACGTGGGCGGGTCGTCATCAACGTGGGCAGGTCGTCTTCAACGTGGGCGGGTCGTCATCAGTGACGTACTTATCCACACGACACATAAACAGGGCTAGCTGTGGGCTACGCTAGAACACGTCCACCTTTTCATTTCCTGTCGCACCATCGAGCTCGTTCTGGATGCGTCTTCAGCGACAACACTCAGGAGCGTCTCCACCTCTGCCACGGTCCACGCCGTGTTCCTGCACGTTGTTCCTTCCATGTAATCGCTATGTTGACTGAACGCAGATGCTAGTTTTTAAAGGTAGCGGGCGTCAGGCTCGGACGTCGCGCTCGTCATGAGTCGTCAAGTGGCGTCGCTCTCTGTCCAATCAGTGGCCGGCTGCCAGCTTACGTCACACAGAAGCATCAGCTCAGCTCGGTTGGAACTTATACGGAGGTGATACTAAAAAAGCTCCACTTTAGCAGGTACCAGGTACCAGATTTCAGTAATGGGAACGCAAAAAAGGCGAGCTAGGTCGAGGCGAGGCGAGCTGGTACTGTCGGTGGAAAAACAGCATTTGTCACTGATGTCATTTTGGGGCAGTTGCTGAAACAGCTGACGCTGAACCACTTTAATCCGCAGAAAAACATTTCTTATAAATTATTTAAACCAATCTGCAGTACCACCGTGTACACAGATGGAAACTATGGCCGTCCCTGAAGAGTTGAGAGAACGTACCTGCAGTAGGTTCAACTTTCCACAATGTGTAATGTCTGAAAAACAAATAATAGAGACCATACATCATGTCATAAACAAAGGAGAGCAGAGAACATTCAAGGGTCCAACAGTTGGAGGTCAAATGCTTCCTACTACTTAAACACACGGAGGGCGACTGTGAGGAGACGTGATTAGGATTAGGTTGTGTAAAATGTTCTATATATACTGCAGAAGCTGTCAGAAAGGGACTTAAATCATGACAAAGCAGAAATCTTCAGCACTACATTAGATTAGACTGTCATTTAAAGGAATCTGTTCCACAGCAACAGTGTTTTAAATAGAACTACGAATGCATTTAAACTTTATTATCTTAATTACTGTGTCTGTCAAGTGATAGATGTGGCACGTCACAGACAAGTTAATATTTAATTCTTTGCTGGGGCTGATATTCTGTCTCTTTTTAATTAGCTGTACGGCGGCGGTGACGGCTCCCATGAATCCTCGAGCCCACGCAGAGGCTCGTAGCCGGGATGCTGCAGAGGCCTGTGACCTCTCCACCCGTCATCTTCAGGAAAAAGCCCTCTCAAAAACGAATTCAGGGAGCAGACGATGCTCTCACTCGGTTTTGTGTTGTCTCAAGGCCAGTTTGGAAATGTTCAAACGGCCTGTGAAGTGAAGTGACTGCTGTCGCTCAAGTAGCTTCAATCTGTAGACAAATAACAGAGCTTTGCACTTTCAGACTGTCCCGTTAACTTCTGTGGAGAGCAGATGCATCCATTCCTCCACACGGAAAATGGTGACGTAGGATAAAGAGCGAGGTCCATGCATCCATCTATCTATCTATCTATCTATCTATCTATCTATCTATCTATCTATCTATCTATCTATCTATCTATCTATCTATCTATCTATCTATCCATCCTCTCATTTCAGATCTTCTTCCTGCCTTTGTGTGTTTTCTCTGTACCTCCCTGCTGTTTCACCTGTGTCTAATAATCTCCACCTACCTGCTGTGTGTCGTCTGATGCTCCCTGTCTTCCTTCCTACCCGTTTGTCTTCGCCCTTCGTTGTAAGCGTTCCTAGTGATAGTGTTCCTCGTGTTTCTGACCCTGTTTTTGGACCTGTGTTTGTCCCACGTTGACGGATCTCCTGTGTACTGAACTACCTTCAGCCTTTTTTAGAGAAGCCCTAACTGTCTCAAGTCTTACGTCTGGTGTGTCTGAGCTCGTCAGTACCAAATTTCATAGCAATCAAATAGTCCCAAAGATCTTTTTGAAATCTGTCTTCTGCCTGAGGTCGAGTCAAGACATTTCTGAAGTTATAGGAGTAATTCGTTCAGAACCACGACTGTCGTGTCAAACAATTAACGCAGCAGAACTGGATTCACTTCACTGGACCGAATCACATAGAGCCCTGATGCCACTATACGGTACGTGGCTAAAAACACTTTTTGAGGCAAACTAAAAGAACGGCAGGGTTATTGTGGCTTATTTGTGCGTGGAACATGTTGGGCAGATTGTCCTGACACAGGAACGAACACTAAACTGCTTCAACCAACAAGGAAGTCAACACACATCCAGTTCTCTGAGTGAACAGAAAGAAAGAAAATCTGACAGGAGGATAAAGATGACAGTTTGCAGAGAACCTGCTCTCGTAATAATTCTAACTCAGATTACAACACGAGAGCCCGGTGCCGCGGACCCGCCCACGGAGAGCAGCGCCGATTAGTGAAGAGGAGGACAGAGAGGAAGAGAGCCACTCGGCACCGATGGGTACAAAGAAAGGATAATAAGAACACCAGAGGAAGCGTGCCGATGGGACTCTATTACACGGCCGGGCTGTCAGAACATCCAGCCAGAGTCCTGAAGTCACAAGGAGTCAGTGCATGTAGCAAACCATTTAACACCACGAGATCTCTGCCGCTGCTGCACCCGACAGACAGCCGACAGACATCACCTGACCTGGAAACACGATGACAACCAAACCATCTGCATCTTGTTAGACAGAAAGAAGCAAGTTGTTCTGGTTTCACAGTATTAAAGACACACTGTGGAATTATTTCTCCCATCTAGTGGTTAAATGTTATTCTGCATTCAAATGAATACTGCTCTCTAGCGCCTCGCGTTTTCGAACGTGCGTTGCAGCCTGTTGGAACTACGGCAGGCGGGATGTGTCAAGATTCAAGAAGCTGTGACAACAACATGTCTTCAAACAGCACTTCATCAAGTTTAGTTTCGGGTGATGAGGTACGTTATTTCAAACAGACTTCAAACTGCAGCTGACGAGCGCGTCTGGCTAAGCTCCTTCTCCGTTCCACAGTCACGCTGGCTCTGAGTGAAAACGCCTTTAGCCTTATCTGTACCACGTAGAGCTTTTTGTCCCTCTCACCAGCTCATCGTTTTTTATAGAGCGGAAGGACATGGAAGCCTCCGTATGAAAAACTTCCCATAAGGAATGAATGGGACGGGGTCAAAAAAGTCGCAAATCATCGACGTTTTTCAAACATCTCCTGCTCTGGCAGACTTTGACCTAGAGACACCATTCAAACTTTAAAATGTAGGCACAAGTCTTATCTATTTGAGTTGTATTTGAACTTTCTTTCTACGATGTTTAGTTTTTGAACGGTGACCCTTAATTGATCGTGAGTGATTTGGAAAAATTCAGGATTTTCAATGTGTGTGTATTGCGGAATGTTCGTGCAGCACCAACTGGCAGAGTGGGGGAGCCTGAAAAAAACTCTCCGAAAATGTTTCTTTAGATGACGATCCTAGCCACAGATTTCACACTACAATAGTGATATTTTCCAAGAACGTAGCCACACTTGTCTTCTGTCTGGCAACGTGTCCACTTTATCGGGAGGATGTACGGTTTTTGAATTATCTGCGTCTGAACCGACACAAACTCCAGCAACTGCCCCATAAGCCCCAATGTTAAACGGGAAGAGGATTTTCTGTTGGAACTACGGCAGGCGGGATGTGTCAAGATTCAAGAAGCTGTGACAACAACGTGTCTTCAAACAGCACTTCATCAAGTTTAGTTTCGGGTGATGAGGTACGTTATTTCAAACAGACTTCAAACTGCAGCTGACGAGCGCGTCTGGCTAAGCTCCTTCTCCGTTCCACAGTCACGCTGGCTCTGAGTGAAAACGCCTTTAGCCTTATCTGTACCACGTAGAGCTTTTTGTCCCTCTCACCAGCTCATCGTTTTTTATAGAGCGGAAGGACATGGAAGCCTCCGTAGAGCTCGCCCGTCCTATGGAAATACAGAGAAGTGATTCTTCCCTCAGGAGGAGAAGTGAGATTGTTGGCAGAGATCATTTTACACCAATGAGGACTTATTTATGAACGAAGACGCTGATTTGAGGTCATAAATTACTTAAAACACGACACAGTGGACCTTTAAATTCCAGATCACTTTTCAGTTCCGTATCAAAATGTGCCAGCAGAGTGGAAACAGGCAGATCTGTCCTGTTAGCATAATGAACGGTGTCACAGCCGAATGTGTAATCCATCGTTGTCCAACCCAGTGTTGAAGCGTCACATCGCTGTTAACACCGATGACTTGAGCTGCGGTCAATGTGCAGCGAAGCAGGTCTGAGTTGACATAATCCTGAAACTACTTCAATGGTTCGAATTCAATCAGGCTGTAAATTTAGTCAAAAATCTATTTGAATATTTAATTAAAATAGTGTTTGAGTAAAGGAATGGAGCAGAGGCCGTTCCTGGAAAGACCCCGACTATGACAGTATATTCGAATGCATCTACCGACCAAAGTGTGATGAGTGAGACGAGCAGATAGTAAGTAAGTAAAACTGGATCATACAGAAACTAAAATGTTTGATTCTCAGTTGAATGTTAGTGTGTTCCCGTCAGTCTGAGTGTTTTTTGTTTCCAAAAATAACTAAAAGGAGCAAAAGAATCCGAAGCAGAGTTTGGCTGCTCGCTCTCCGTCTAATGGCTTTTCTTGGCTTCAGAGGAGGCTCTGACTTCGAGAGGCTCTGGCTGCAGAGCAGAGAGAGAGTCGGCCGTGGCAGATGTCACTCGAGGAGAGGGAGTTTGCTCTGGAGTGAAATCAAGTAAACAGACAACAGTCCTTAATCCAACATAAACACAATGGCAGCCCACAGAAAGCTTCGGATCAGATGCACCAAACGCAAAGACACCAGAAATAAAAGCCCAGATATCTGCATTCCTATTTAATTTGAAATAATTGAGCATTTTGCCTTGTTTAACATTCAAACCATTTTATGTCTTGTACTTTCTGTTGTGATGTAAACTGAACAGAAGGTGACACTGAACCCTCGTTCGTCACAAATATTAAGTGCATGTAAGTATTTGGTTTAATTTGTTGAACACAGTTTTAGGAGCTTAATATTTGAACATTTGACAGGAGTTATGTTCCACATCTGGAGGAGGCAGCTGGCTGTAAATCCCTCAATTGTTATTCTGCTGCTTTTGTCACAATCCCTCCGTCAGAGCTCAGCAGGAACACCAGCAGCCGGGATAAGATGCTGGCAGTTAAAGGTGCAATGCGTAAGAATTTTAGTTGAAAAAATAAATCATCATAAATTAACTGTCAAGTTTCTGTTTCTGTTTCATGTCACCCCTTTTTTATTTTGTAGTTCTTGTGTTCCACGTCTTGTCTTCCCTGTCACTGTTCTGTTTGATTATCTGCACCTGTCCTCTTGTGTCTCACCTGAGCCTTGTTCCCTCGTTTGTCTCTTGGTATTTCAGTTCTGGGTTTTTATTTTCTGTCGTTGTCGGTTCATTAGTTGTTGTTAGTTGTTTGTGTTTGTTAGTTCATGTTGCCTTTTTGATCCTTGAAGAATTAAACAATTTGAATCCCTGCAACCTCGTTCTGTCGTCTGTGCGTCTTCCTGCCTCGTCATCACCTGCTACATCCTGACATTAACTAAACTTATCACCAGAATGTGAGGGAATAGTTTTGATGTTACGACATCCGTTCATTTTGTTGTAGAGATATCAACTCAAGTTATAATAATAATAATAATAATAATAATAATAATAATAATAATAATAATAATACATTTTATTTGTAAAGCACTTTTCATAAAGAATCTCAAAGTGCTACAGAAACCAGAAACAAAATAAACAAAAGACTAAAAGAAAAAAATGAGACTCGTTAAAATCAGCAGAAGATAAAAAAGACACAGGTAATAAAGTACATTAAAGAAAACAGCTAAAAGAGGATGCTAACCAGCTACGGTCCAAAGACAGACACTCCCCTGGTCCCTGAGCTCCGGAACCGCTAGCTGCACAGCTAACTGAGCTAACTTACTTAAAGGCATGCTACAGTTACTCTGGTATGATATGAATCACACCTTTAACACTTTGTCGTATCACATCACACATTTATAACCTGACTTTGCTGACGGAGGTGGAGTTATAAGCAAGAAGGCTGCCGAGCCAGCATCCATCGTACAAGACTACATTCAGATATTTTTTAAGTGCAACACCTCTGGATATTTTCAATGGGACTCCATGAAATCTTAATCTGTGTGAAGTTAAAGGACTATATTCCTGAAATGTCTCGCTACGTCTGTGGTGACCAACGCTGGTGTTTAAGGACAAAACATGATGCTGTCCTCACCCTCACCACGTGTTTTTGTGTCTTTTAACAACATCAGAATTTAAAGTTTAACCTAAAGTAACGTAGAAGTGCAACGTAAAGAAATGTAAAGTTTCAACATATCCGTGGCGACAGCAATATTTCGTACCAATGTTTTCAATCAGCAGCTGATGCTACTTGCAAATAATGAAGAGATCAGTGTCACACAGTGAACTGGAAATCAGATGTCAGAAATTAATTAACTCAAATGAATAACTTCCGCTACCTTCAGCAGATGCTGCTCTTTTACAGCAGAATCCATTTCAAGTCTGAAAAATGTAAATGCACTTTGTGATTATGCAGTTTTTCGCAGATGAATTCCCCGAGGTGTCACGTTTGTTTTCTCACCCTCTCTGTCTTTCCCAATCTCGCTTCTCTTCCCTTGTTCCCATCCAGCTTTATAATTGGTCTGATAATGGTGTAGATGGCAGCCTGTGGCGCTCAGTGTTTCCAGTCTAACAGGGCTTCAACCTGTCGTCGACTTCCATTATTCATCGTAGGGAGAACTCGTGGTGCCGTCTCTGCAGGCCTCCCCTCGTTCAGAGATCACTTCTCTTTCTGTTTGCTTTGTGCCACGAGAGCAGTACCCACGGTTCTGATTCTACATGTAAAGCAAACTCACCACGAGACATGAAATTGTGGCAAAAGCAATGTGAAAATAAAGTCTGTCCGGTCTTCCTCTGAGCCTCCGATGACCTTTAGAGGGATATCGCTCCACATTTATAATAACACGAGCATGCACAAAGGGATTATGCCAGAGGAATGACAAAATAACAAGCATCACCCCATTTTTATTACTGCAGACGCTTCTGGATCTCACGGCTGCAGGTTTTTTCAGTTTCAAGATATCCTGACTTCACCTTCATAACGCACACAAAGGGCAGAACGTAACACCGCTGATATCACCTGTGTTATCTAACAGTGATTATATATGTAGAATTAAAAAACTGTATGAATGAGACACATTTCTAAATCCTTGACACATCAGGGAAGAAGCAACAGAGTGAAAAAACATAGCAGGAGCTGGTAAGCCTCTAAACTACGACGCTCGACTGCTTAGAAGAGCGACAAGGCAGCGAGGCAAGCAGCTCGCCGTTTTTTCATACTCCTTGTCTAACTAAGTCTTTGGATGTGTGTGTGTGTGTGTGTGTGTGTGTGTGTGTGTGTGTGTGTGTGTGTGTGTGTGTGTGTGCCCGTTCTTGTCACTAATGTTTTTTTTTTCTTTTTTTCTGCTAAACAAAAAGCAGCTTACCATCTCTTGGTTGGCTCTTTATTCTGCCGGCACATTCTGTCTACTTAGCCTGTCCATCTCCTCCTGAATCCTGTACATAAGCCCAAAACAAGAGATATTGCCACGCACACACACACACACACACACACACACACACACACACACACACACACACACACACACAAAGAACCTCTGAATAAAATAAATCAGAAAGACCTCCAACAACGAGACAACAGCTAAAGCAAAAAAAGCGATTTTCGGCGTGCCAAAAAAGAAATTGGTGCGAGAACAATTTGAAAAGCGACTGCTCGCCTGCTGAAAAACATATTGGCATCATGAAAATAAAGCAATGAAACATCATGACTACATTTTAACAATGCTACTGCATTGATGTAGGTTTACAGCTTTACAATGAATAAACGTGGGAAAATACAGAAACATAAACATAAAGCTTCAAAACACGAAGGGGATAAAGCAAAAAGTTAAAAATATTAAAGGACAGATAATATGCTTTTTCTTTTTGTCCCTTTCCTTCAGTGTTTTATAGGTTCTTGCATGCAACAATTCTGGAAAGATAAAAAAGAAGCTCCTCTCTCCAACAGAAAACACGGCTCCTGAAACGCCTCGCCAGTAGTCCCGCCTCTAATTCCGTGACTTTATGACATCACACTTTGTCAAGGAGGCTGCACATTTGCATAACTGATGCCAGTTTGGTACGTAAGAATTGACGTAGCACGGCTGCTCTGGTGTTGTTACTGGTGTTGGGTCAGGCGTGTGTGAGCTGACCAATCACCAGTCAGAGGCGGGGCCTTAAAGAGACAGTAGCTACAAACATGACAGTTTCAGACAGAGGGGGACAAAATGAGAAAACTGTTGAGTTTTCTGAGCACTAAAACATGTAAACCTGCTCTAGTAGTAACCCAGAATTAAATTATGTACTTGAAATGAGCACAATATGTCTCCTTCAAGAGAAGTGAACTTGAACACGATGGCCTTGTTTTGTATCAGCAATGCAAAGATGTATTTGGCAGGAAATGGAAAAATACCAGACAAAAAAGTGAAACACGCCGAGAGTTCCTGTAATTGAGGTCAAAATATCAGATTTGAATTTACAATGTGGATGAATAGTCACAGTCAAGTCAGGCCACTTTAATCAATAAAAAACAGAACCCATTTTCTGGATCTACCACCGGAAGAAACTATAAATCATAAAAAATGAATGACTCACTGCAAGGTGAAAGAAGACCCTGACCCAAGACTGCACAACTCCGGCTGGTCTGTTCTGAGTAAATGTGTTATAAGTGCATGTTGTGCGGTGTTGGACTCTAATAGCTGCTGTGTGTCTGATGGATACTGAGGCCAGACCTTTTCTTTCCTTTATTGTTTTTCTGCAGGTTGATGTTTCATAGCGCTCCTGCTGCAACTGGTGTGTTTTCTGTCATGTAAAAATGTGCCAAATGATTTAAAAAGGAAAATAAATTATGTTGTAAAGCAATATGTCCCAGTCTAAACCTGCTGTGCTAGACAGTGTTAACTGTCAGGTTTAGGATTTTAGGACCCAAAAGCAGATAAGAACAGGAGGCAGGATGGGGGAACGAAAAGCGAGCTTTATTAAAACAAAGCTGAGAAAGCACAAAAATCAAAACTAGAAAACAAAGTACAACCAAAATGCAAAGTTCAAATCAAACATGAAGAACCAAAAGTCCAAAACCAAGAGACGTGCCACAACAGGTGACACAAGAGGTGACGCAGACTCTTCCACAAGAACATAGCACAGAAAGGACACGACACAAACAAACAAAACGAAACTGACAAGGAGTGAAGATGAACAAAGGCTTAATTGCACAGACACTGATGAGGCGACAAGGAGCAGGTGAGGAGAGAGAGGAGGAAAGAGGGCAGGTGAGATAACGAGGTGGAAAGTAAAAACAGGGAAAAAACACAGAAGAGACACTGACCAGACACAAGAGGCCAAGGAAATCAGAACAAGAGACACGACAAAACACAGAACCATGACAGTTAACACCAACCACTCAGGGCTGCTAGCTCCCCGACTGACTGAGCTAACCAGCTAACGTCAACCGCAGCTAGCAGCAGTTAGCGCCCAGTGATTTGCTGCCCCCCTATGTGTTTTGAATTCGACAGGTGCTCAATTCTTTCATATAAAAGTGTCTTTTATAAAAGTTAATAATGTTTTTTCAAATCGATTTGGGATTTCGATTTTGAGTTTTTAGTGTTTTTTTTCAGTTTATTGTGAGCTGATAATGACTGGATTTCCATTTTAAAAGAAATAGTCACCCCAACTTATTATTCTAAGGATCAAATATGATATTACTGATAAGTTAGCTGTTTTAGCACCTGGGCTGCCAAAGACGTGAGTTGAAACTGACACCTGCTCTTCTGTATAAGCTCCTTTACGCTCTCCTTAAATATACAGAACACACTGTAGCTCAGCTCTTCCATTTATCATCCTCTGATCAGTTCTGACAGAACAGAGCTGAACAACACTCGCGGTGGATGATGTTGTCTCCTAACTCTTTTCCTCTCCTCTCCTCCTCCTCCCCCATCCTGACCTCCATTTCTGCTCTCCTCCTCCCTTCAGTCGCCGATCTTCCTCGCTTCTCCTCCCTCTAAACCCGATTTGCCTGTCACACTGTCACATCCCCGAGGTCTCCTCTTTCTCCTCCCTCCCTTCCTCACACGCTCTCATTGCATCAATGCCTTTTCCTACACAAGTAGCTTCAATTACACATGGCTGCCTGCGTGATTACCGAGCGCAGATAGATATGACGCAGAGCCGTAGTGACAGGAAACATAGGGAGGGGGGAGAAATGAAGGTAGGGAAGGTTAGATAATGTGCTGGAAAAGAGATGAAGGCTGGACCAGGAGATCCGGGTCTTTAAAGGGCTAATCAGCTCCGTTTTCACAAAACAAATTATGATAATCTTCGAGGTTTGACAGTCACCTTTTCCGGCTGATGAGATCTCTGCCTGAAGCGACGCTGACGGGTTTTCTAATCAGACTGAAGCAATATTCAATAATTATCACAGCTGACAAATACCACCGACGAGGTTACATTAACGTCTTAATCATCGCTTATTATTTCTGTCAGCTAAAGGCCACCAGCTTTCAGCCCAGACAGAGGAAAGGCACGTGGACCGTGCCGGATGTCATAATACAAGAAAGAAGTGCACTTACATGGAAACACTGATTTTAAATATAATCTACAGTAGTTACTTGCTTCCACTCCAGAACACTGTTGTGCAGTTTTTGATCAATGGGTAAAATTACTCCAGACGTGACCAGATTTAAGAACTTCAATGTAATGTAATTATACATACCACTGAGTTACTGTTTGCTATGAGGGAAGATTATGTCCTCGTTGGATGAAGCATTCATTGATTTCAAAATGACTGTACTATGTCTTCAAAATGTCTTTGTTCGTCTTCAATATAAAGATCTATTTTCTTACATATAGGCACCACAGCTCCCTACACGCTATATTGCCTGAATAAATTCTGTTATTCAAACAGCAGGAGCTCCTGTTAATTTCCTCTTTCAAGATAATATTGATCTAAAGACTCGTAGGTCTTCCTTGTGCAGCCACCTTCATTTGAAACTGTAAGGCCCCCCACACACCGGGTCCGACGTCGGACGTCTGAAGCGTTCGGAGAGAGTCGGACGAGTTCGGGAGCTGCTCTGTTCGGTGTGTTCAGCTGCGTCTGATCCGACTGAACATGCGAAGTCGGCCGTCTGAGGTTGGACGCCGTCGGATCCTCTGATTGGTTGTCAGCTAGCTGTTCAGTGACCATTCTGATTGGCGGTGTGCCAGCGAATCAGCGCGGCGTGTGGGAGGGGCGGCCGAAGTGACGATGGTAAACAAACCACATAAACAGAGACGGCACAGAGTTACAAACAACACTTCACCGTTCGTTATTTTGGGGATAAACCAGCGTATGTTTGGAAGCCATGGCTGTGTGGACCGAGGACTTTGAGGAGCAGCTGGCTGCCCTGGTGGAAGAGAGACCACCGTAATACGACATCACGCAAGTAATGCTGAGCTAACACTGTGTGTGCTTTGTTCTGATAAGCTACGGTCCGCACTCCGTTCTGTCATTTCCTGTTTTTATGTGTTGGGTTACTGGCACGAGACTAGCGCCACCCGATGTTTAGGAGACGTATTGCAGAACGTATACGCTGCTGTGTAGCCGGGGCGGTGTGTTTCAATGTGACTTTTCTGCCAACGGATCGACGGAGTGGTCGGATAAGGAAGACATCGGACCCGGTGTGTGGGGGCCCTAAAATACGTGGAGGAAAAAGGAATTGGACACGACTACAAAATGCATCTCCTGAGGGAAAATGCGCTGAAAGCTGCAATGTAAAACCAGCAGAGCTTTAGTGCAGCTAAACTGTAATACTGGAAAAGCTGTATATTGAAACGTAATTGCTTTAAAATGCTGAAAGAAGAAACGCTTTGTGTTATTATCAGACTGCAAAAGACTGAAAACACCGTGAGATTAAAATGTTTTATCCGTCAAGGCTGAAGTCTGAAGCTGAAAGCAAGTTGAAGTGCGTACGAAAATTGTAATACAAGCCTAAATCTTTAGTGTAGAAGGTGTGACACTGCTTATCATCCAACCACACAGACAACATTTTCTCTTGTAGCAATAAATTGTGGAATCTGCTCGGAGAAGGTCGACGACTCAGCACACCTGTTTCCTGTCGCGTTTCCATCACTTCAGCGACGTGCTGGAAAACCTTCACTCATTTTTTACTTGTCTGTTCCGCTTTCATTCAACATCCTTCCACCACCAAATCACACAGAAACAAACAGACATTCATTCAGATTGTGGCAATAAAGCCAGCGAGACAGAATAAAGATTAATGAGCGACTCTGCCGAGCGTCTGTCAGCAGTCCAGCCTTTCATTAAACCCTGAGGACTCTCTGAAACATGCAGGTACTGTATGTGTTCCACCTGCAGCCTGCAACAGGAGGGATGATGTCACTGTGTCAAACATGATGACCAACATTATGATTCAAGATGATTGCTCAAGTTAAAAAATAATATGGTGCTGTTTAAAGAAACAAGAGACTGAAAATGTTTGTCTCAGGTAATCAGGAGCTATTGGGTTCACCTGTGATGTTCTCCCTCAGCTCGCTGCAGTCAGTCAGCTGGGAGACTTTATAAAAGGGCTGCAGCTCACCTGCTCAGGTGGTTGTGTGTCTGCAGGGAGTCGACACCATCAGTCGGCTCTCTGTGTTTTCTGTTTGGGTGTTTGAGATTTCTTTCTTTTGGCCGGTTTCTCTACATTTAGTTTCCCCCTGATCAGTCACACACTTCACCTTTGGATTTTGGGTCCAATGCTTTTTGTTCATTTTTAAGAATCAGCGGGCGGCTGTGGGTTTTATTAGACACCAAGGGACCAGTTTGCTTTGACCCTTCTGTGATTTGTGCAGAGCTTTGTTAGTTTCCAGCCTGCGACCTCTGTCCTTCAGGTTTTGTCTTCTGGGGAAACGTAACAATCACGAAAAGAATAATTGCAGTGCACTTGCAAATTTATGATTTACAGGAAGCTTAAATGTGTTCTCTAAAAACTGAATGATCATGGGTTCAGAAACTGAACGTCTCTGATGAGATGAAGTGCTCAAAAGTCCAACAGATTGACTTCAAGGTGTCAGGTGGGGTGGTAGATGTGGCAGAAGGTCCCAGATGCAAGGACAGTAGACTGAGGTTGCAGGGATTCATCATAATTTAATTCACTCAAAGGTGTAAAAAAAAAACAAAAAACAAGGCGACATAAACATGACAAGACTATACATACACTACACACAAACAATGAACAAAGACTGAACAAAAACCCAGGACTTAATTACAAGACAAACGAGGGAACAAGACTCAGGTGAGACACAAGAGGACGGGTGCAGGTAATCAAACTGAACAGTGACAGGAAGTGGACAAGACAAGGAACACGTGCACTACAAAATAAAACAGGAAGTGACCTAACAAAACCAAAACATGAAACAGAAACTTGACACAAGCTAGACCAACAAGATGAAAACAAACAGTTTCAGCTCATTGTGTTGCTCATTCGTCCCTGCTTACTACTTTTCTCGCTCTAATCTGAAGAGAGATCCTGAATTGACGTTGATCAAAGGGCCACCACTTATATCAGGACTTCCTGGCCAGATTCATTCAGAAGCGTATTTACGAAGCAGCCAGAATACAGAAAACCCAGAAATCCTTGACTCCTGTCTCACCCAGAGACAGATGCTGTCCTTGGTCTTTTCCCTCTGTACACCTGATGGGGAAGCAGGTGGTCGTATTTATGGAACAAACAAAACAAGGTGTCAGATTTTGTAAGTCAGATTTGATCTTTGTCTTTTTCTACACTTCCTTTTAGACTTGTGTGACACATTAACAGAAAGGGATGATAGCCAGCCCTAAAAATAATAAGCTGTACATGATCAGGCTGTCCTCCATCAGTTGTCATTCCCCCAATGAGTCAGTCATTCTTTTGCAAAGATGCAATGTTTAGTTTTTTTTATGAAATGACTCATTTGTAGCCTCACTGTATTTTCTACGTTTGTCTGCAGCACCATGAGAAAACTCTCAGCGTGTTATTAACCGCTTTACATTCTTATCATGTCCGGACGCTTATTTCATCCCAACTATTCTCAAGATACGGCCCCGTACATCAGAGAGAGAGAGTACAAAGGTGATGGATTATGCCATTATCCACAAACAGGTTTCTGCCCCAAAATTTGTCATATTCTTGACCTTGGCTGCTGAAATAAATAGTCCGCTCACCTCACCGTGTCCCCGAAACTTTCCCATCTTCTGCTCCGTTTTCCTTCTGCTCGTTCCAACTGTCCCGCTACAAACAGTAAATACCTCACATGAATGACAATCCCCGCGGTGTCACATCTGAATTCCAGTTAAATTAATCAGTGTGTGTTGCTGGACGCAGTACAGAACGCTGCAGCGAGGCCCGGTGGGATCAAGATAATGGACTGAATAAAAGAGAATTGACTTGCACAAAATCGCCCTCCCGAACTCCTCAAGACTTTACGTTTCAATCAATTTCTCTGCGACGACCTCTGTTCACACACTCACATTATACCTCTCCTGGATGTTTATATCTGTATAAATGCATTTTGCTCAGAAGAGTGCGTTAATGATCGCGCTTTATATGCATCGCACACGTCAGAAAAGCATAAACTGAGCCGTCTGAGCTGCCCTTTTTTACACGCCATCCTAATTTCAGCCAAGGCTGCTAAAAATTTAAAGGGCTAATCAGGGTTAAACTGCTGCAGGGTTGTGATCATGTTCAGGCAGCAGAGACGAGATAAGGATGCTCAAGGACAGTTGTTTTAAAAAGGCACTATTTGAAGTTATTGATTTATTTTTTTCCTTCCCAGGTGCTGATGCTCGTTTGAACGACCTTGCTGTGTTAATATCAACTTCATCAGCTTGCAGACTTGCGTGTATTTTAATTACTGGTTAAAATTAGCCTGTTCTGGTGTTTAACACTACTTGTCCTCTCAAAATAGTCTAAAATGCTGTGATTCTGACACTATCATTTTATGTTAAATACAAGCAAGAAAATATTTTTGTTGTGTTTAATTCATCTCTATTTTCCTCCCTGCCTTCATTTCCCCTGACTTAACTCCAGTTTCTTGACCTTTCTTCACCCCATTTCTTATTCTTCACCCACCGTCTGTGGATATCTCTCTCTGCCTGCTATTACCACAGCAAAGAGGGGAAAAGGTGGTTTCTTTGTCATAAATTACAGCAAAGGGCATTTCATGGAAGCATTAGTGGAAAATGCCTTGCAGTACCAGGGCACAAATCCATATTTCCGGCATGGTTGTCTCCAGTGGAAAATAGACTGCAAACCCTTTTGGTGCCACACTCGGTCCAATCGGGTGTATTTGTCATGGACGGTGCAGCAGGTGGTGCAGTCTGCGTGGACCAGACATATCAAAGTGTGTGTTTATGTACCTCGAATCAGCTGTGGTGGGTTTTCAAACATATGGGTATTGATTTATAACATTTGAAACTGTATGCCTGGTCAGAAGGATGCTCAGAACAAGAAAGGTGCTAATTTAAAGGACAGCCAGGACGAACAAGAAAGGACAACCGACTGCAGCAAGCAAAACCTGTTTACAGAGTTGGTGTCCGCACCTAGATATTGTTTTAAGACTGCGGAACAGTCCTTTAAATAACTGTCTCCAAATATATTCTGTCGTTTCGCCCATTAATTTCATTATATTTTATGAAACCTTGCAGCATGCTTTAGTGGTTAATGTGAGTCCATTAGTCTGCTAATTGTGTTTGTTTTAAATGTACAGTGGATGTGATCCTGAACTGTCTCTGGTAGCTGTAAGGATCAGCTTCATAAGGATCAGCTTTGTAAGGATCAGCTTCGTAAGGATCAGCTTCGTAAACACACATCTGTTTTATTAAATCATATCTTAGCTACAGAAACATGTTTCCAGCTTCGGATTCAGGGGGGAAACAATTGCCTTTTTTTTCTTAAGGAAAGGAATTGAGCAGAATTACAGAACTGTCAGTTGTCAATCCAAGTTGAGAAGTCAGGATGACAGAGACGATGACCTCAGTTCAAAACAACTTCCAAAAATGACTTCATCACTGTCAATGACAATGAAGAGAAGCTAACACCGTGTCCTAACTGGATGCAATGCGAGAGAGCATCCGACAATTGCGTCACATCTGACGCTCTGTCCACACTGATATTGATGAATCGTTGAATATGTGCGTCTGTTGTCATGGAAACACATCAGCTGTGCGCTCCACATCGGGCTGGAGACATACCTACGTACTCGGCTGAACTGTAGTTAAACTGTTCAACCCTGGCGATCTTCCTCCAGAGAAGCTGAACATCATTATCAACATTACCCTGTTGCTTTCCTGCTGGAGAAGCTAACATCAATATTGGTCTGTTGGACATGCTAACAATGATGTTAGCCTGTCAGAGAAGCTATCATTTATGCTAGCGTAACGGAGAAACTACCACTGTTAGCTTTCATTTTCTCTGACTAAGTATGAAAGCGTAGTTTATCCTTCTCCTCTGACTTAAATCAAATCAAATCAATTTTATTTATATAGCCCAAAATCACAATCACATTGCCTCGATGGGCTTTACAATTTGTACACTGAATGACATCTTCTGTCCTTAGACCCTCGATCGAGTGAGGAAAAACTTGCCATGTTGACTTGTCAAAGCTAACACTGAATACCTATCTTTTCAATTACAGCTAGCTTATCAAGCTAGCCAGTGACAAGTGGAGTGAGACAGCTGTTGTCATGGAGACAGGCAGTCTCATTTACATCCGAAACACAGATCCAGCCATGACAGAACGAGTGCTGATTGAAAGCTCTGATTTAGGCAGCAGCTGTAGTTGTCGAGGGACGTTAAGATAAGAGACGCGGTTTGAGGAAGGAGAGGAAACGGCCACGATTTGAGGAATTGCTTCTGTAAAAGAAAGATAAAGTTAAGTTAGTTTCAGCAGTGAGAGCCTCTGACTAACCCATCCAGTGTGTCATCCACAACACATCATCATCGGCACAGTGAAGAGTTAGAAAAACAGGATGGAGCAAAACAGAAAATCTCACCACAAGGATCATTTGGCGGTTAATGTTCTCATCACCGGGAGACAATTGAGCTGAACCGTGTGAACAGACCAGAGCTTCACATCCTGGCGCTCTCACCTTCCTGTCGGTCACAGTGAGATCTGAGGAGCTTCACACACTTCGGCTGTCATTTGTTTTCTCTGCATTTGAGTCTCTGGCTCTCTTCCTGTCTGCGCCTCAACACCTGTCTTCTCTCTTTCTCATCCTCGCCTGCTCCTTCCTTTTTTACACATTGTTGTACCAGGTGTCAACTTTGAAATGTCAACTCTTCTCTCCCCTTCAGCTCGTCGGTGAGACTCGGAGCCGAAGGAGGACGCAGAGAACATCGCTGGCTTCATTTTCCTTTCCCCCTCTCATCTCCCTTTCAAAATGCATATTTGTTTGTCTGTCTCGTCTGGATCCATCCTGCTATTTTTATCTTTCTTCTTGTCTATCCTTTTGGTCTCCCCTGTCGCCTGTTCTCTCCTCGTTTTGTCTCTGTCTCTATCCTTGTGCAGCCCTCAGCTGTGCTAATGAAAGGATGACTGATGGAGGTGTTGGCTGCGAGATGGAGCCTGTCATTTATTTTCCGGTTTTCTGCGGGGCTCGCCTGAGGCCAGACTCACCTCGACCACAGGCGATGTTACCGTGAGAGCTTTTAGCCTGAGACACACATGTACGTTACAAAACACTGTCCACACACACACTTCCTGCTATCGCCCTGCTGACAGACTGATGTTTGCTGGTGTCACGGAGCGCGAGCTGAAACAATACTTTGTAATTGAATCCTTTTTCCACTGTGTACCTCGCTCCTGCTCTCATCTCCTGCAGTCAGTCTCTCTGTTGAAGGGGTGTTTGCTTATTTGCAGCCTCTGCGAGTCAGTCTATATATCCTGTCTTTCACCTGACCCTGCGTCTCTTCACACCCTCTCTTCTCCGTTCCCTTAAGCATAAGTCAACGTCACTTAAATATCTTTCATTAAAATATATTTGTGTCCATTTCTGTGTGTGTGGCAGTTTAAATACAGTATATACGGGTCATTCCATGAAATCATTGCCTTTTCAACTTTGAAAAGTTAAAATTTAAATTATATTTAATTGCTATTTTTTTCAGTAGCCAGGAATTAAAGACAGTTTAAAATGACAAGAAATGATATTGTGCCATCTCAGCTATGGAATTTCATATTTTATAACTGTTTTAGTCAAGTCCTGTTACTGGAAAGGTAACAGGGTTGACAGTAACAGGGTTGACCATTTCAAGCTAATTTGCCCATTGCTAGCTAAAACAAATGTTAGCTAAAGCACATGCTATGTACTTTGAAAGGAAATTACATGTACATGTTGATTATATTATGAGAAATAAATAATTGTTTGGATTTATATGTTAAAAAATGGTAACAGGGTTGACGTTGTATGCTTGTCCCCCTGGTTCAACCTTGAAAAAACATCAAAAATAGCACATCAGAGATGAGCAAAACTTACTTGTCACTGAGCTGTTAGCATCCTGGTTCAGAGATGATGCAACCTCCTGTAAATCATGTCAAATCTAGAATGTACCGTTATTTTGATAGGGTTTTTTGGTTAGGGTAACAGGGTTGACATAAAATTAGGGGACACGGATAAATTGGTAAATATTTATTACAATTTAATATATATTTTTACCAAAAACACTGTTTCACAATAAGATCATACTTAAAACAATATGTAAATGTGAACATTTTAACATTTTACAAATTAAAAGTCCTGCTGACGTACAACAACAACAGTGAGGGACAGGCCAAAAACCTCACCCTCATCAGCTTAAAAGTCATTTTTATTATTTAAAATAATATTTAATTGATTTTAATTTGATGTTTTATTGAGGAGAGAAGACATGGTAATGTTATATTTTCAAATTACATCTTTGTTTGTTGTTACTGTAATTTTATGACTGATAATTTCTTGGGGACACAAAAGGCACCGATTTCATGGAATGACACGATACACATTTCCACATGGGTATGTTTGCGTGTGCACAGAATGACACCTCAGCCACTCGGTCTCCTCAACGCCTCATCGCTCTCCATTGTTTTCCCGCAAGTTTGACTGACATGTCATCCTCAAAAGATGTTTGCATCGCCCAGGCACTCTAGATTGGACACGCTCGCGTGATCCCAGCCCGGCTGTGTTCGAGGAAAGACAGGCAGTTTGGTTCTGGTTTATTTATAGACTCTCATACTTGTTCACACTCCGGAGACTGTGTTTTGATTAGACGTCTCAAACGGGGAGATCGGGGGCCTCGGCAGTCGCACGTTATCGGGAGTATTTGTTTTAATGCTCTCGGATTGGTGAGGCGTGTCAAATCAGGACGAGTCAGATCATGTCTGGAGAGATTTCCATCATGGAGAGAAAGTCGAAGCTTGATGGAACATCTTTGTTGTTTGCACTGGGGTGGAACATGCACAATAAAATCAGCCGTCTTTGCAAAACACTTCACCGTGTGAGCGAGATGCAAATAGGCCACATTTAAAGCGACATTATGTGAATTTTTAACTTAAAATAACAGCTTCAAAATCAGTTTTGCTGGTACAGTGTCTTGTATCAGGGTGATGAGAGAGCGAGGATCACAGTGTTACATACATGTTTACTTCAAGATACATGTTTTCAAATGACATCGTTATGATGTAATACGTCTTGTCAGCAAGAGTCAGGCTTGGTTGGTACTTGGATGGAAGACCAGTCAGTAACACCAGGTGCTGTGAGCTTCTCTCACTCTCTCAACCCAAATGGTGCAGGTAGATGGCCGCCCACCATTGAGTCCAGTTCTGCTTGAGGATTCTGTCTGTTGAAAGGCAGTTATTATTCACCGCCAGTGGTGGACAGTAACAAAGTAAATTTACTTGAGTATCTGTACTTTACTTGAGTATTATTTTGGGGGATACTTTTACTTTCACTCCACTACATTTGAAGGACAAATATTGTACTTTTTACTCCACTACATTTCTATTGATGCTCTCGTTACTCGTTACTTTTGAACTTACATCAGCTGTTTATTTTGTTTTTTTTTTATATAATTTTTTTTTTCAATATTCTGAGAAAATAAACTGTTTATGCTGATTCCTGTATGGTTTGTCTTAGTCGTATTGCCGTACCTGTACTACGTCATGCTATACAATCCATACAATGGAGGAAGAAACTGGAGAAACACATGGAGAAACTCCCACCGAGCACCTGTGGCCTTAACTCAAACCCATGTTTGAGATTTCACTGATGCAGAATCACATCAGTGTATTGTATAATGACAATAAAGCTACTTTTCTGTCCTGTATTTCCTGAGATATTTTTAAAATACTTTTACTTAAGTAATTTTTTAAGCAAATACTTTAGTACTTTACTTAAGTAATATTTTGACTAAGCTACTTTTACTTGTATTGGAGTAATATTTGACAAGGAGTATCTGTACTTTTACTCAAGTAGTGAAGTTGTGTACTCTGTCACCCTCTGTTCACCGCTCATGACGTAAATGTTACGTCTCTGTAAATAAATGAATCAAGGAGAATCTTCCAAACCTGCTCAATGTGGAAAGTGTCATGAGATCACGTTTGTTGTGAATTGGAGCTATACAAATAATAATTGATGATAATAAAAATAAATGTAATAAAACAAATAGGACATCTTTATCCTAATAATTCTCCGGATATGGATGAGACAGACGCCTAATGACCCTGTCTCAAATCAGAACCTCGGCTTTGGTGTTGCAATGTTCTGCAATATGAGTCTGATGTTTAATATGTTAATATGAAGCTCGTCGCCTGATTAACATCCTGATGTAATGTTGCATGAGTTGATAGTCAGTCAGCTCCTCGCTTAGAAATGTGGACTACCTTTTGACTAAAACGCCTGGGCTTTTATAACAAAGTGTACAAAACGGCCACATTACAAAGAAAACTCTCTCCATGCAGAGATTTTTGGATTTATTTTAAGTTTGGAGATCTCTGTCCCTGAGCTTTCTGCCTCTTCTCACGACAAAAGTGAATAGAACCTCAGCAGCATCCTTCTGTAGAGTCTGCGGACCTTTTCACTGAAACGAGTGTGGGTTGATTTTAAAAGAAAGAGAGAGTGAAAGACACGGACAAGGTGAACAGGAGTAACACACACAGCCCACCCACCTGTACAGAAAACTCTCCGGTCGTATCTCTAAGTGACAACTGTGACGAGCGGGCACACACTCATCCAGGAGTCGGTGATAAGGTAATCCATTTACTGGTGGGTGCTGGTGTCCCGCTATCACGCTGAATGATGGAGACCAGCTTTCATCTTTCTGCTCTCCCTCCGTAGGACTCACTAACACACACACGGACACACACACATTTTTATCATTTTCGAGGATTAACCAGCTTATGAGTGTATGCAGGGGGGCCAGAAGAAAACTCAACCCCAGATAAACAGTTAAATGTTTCCTCCTGAGCCAGTAGGCAGGTATGATGCCGCTCCATCACAGATTCTCCAGCAGGGCCTTGGTTACAGATATCCTCTTCTACTTTACCGTTTATTTTACAGCTGGTGACCCGAATTTCTCTATCCTGACTTGACTTTGCGGCTCAGCGCGACCGTTAATCTCAAATGTGCCAATGCAACCAAAACACGTCTACCACATCGCACCTCGTGTCCTCGCTGAGAAAGGAATTGTTTTGCAATCTTCTGCAGATATGTCCAGGAATCCAGGAGACGCTTCTGACGATGCGGCTGGCGGTCATCGTCCTGACGCAGGCTGTAAACCGCTCTGTGGCCACGCTAGCCCCTTTTAGATAGAAAAGGTGGAACATTAGCAGCAAGGTAAAGGCTGCAATGTGCCGCCTTTTCTATCTAAAACGGAGGTGTAATATTCCTCCTTTTCCAAAAAGCCTCCACTTTTCCTCCTCTGGTAGGCGTCAACATGTGACGTGACGTGAAGCAGGAAGTTGGGCGTGAAGAGCAGCAGGTCAAATTTGTCTTCAAAATAAGAGCTTTACATTGCACCCCATCGGAGTTTAGAACTGGGTTCTTAGCGGGGGGCTTTTAATTTGAAAGTAGCGACCGCTATTAGCTCGCCGCTACAACAACAAGCGGACAACCAAGACAGCTACAGAGAGCGAGGAGACGCTAGCATCTCCCGGATCTCAGCGGCTTTCCAGCTGCTCATCTTGGTGGATGAAGTGACGAACTGACTGCTGTGATCAGCTGTTTCCTGGTTTTAAAACTCCCGGCTGTGGGTGCGCAGCAGTGCACGTCATCCACACCTCCGCCCATCTCAGCATCTGCCACCACATTGCTGCCTCGGATTTACAGCAATGGAGGCGCAAATAAGTGTAACGTTACCCTCCGAGGGGCAAAACTGGTGGAACAAAACTTCTGTCTAAATCCGCAGAGCGAGCCACCAAAAAGGTGGCAAATTGGTGGCTTATTGCCCAGAATAAAAACGGCTACTGACTCATGCAGTTGTAAAATCTCCTGGATTCTGCCTCACTTGCCCTCTTTTCCTAAAACTGTAGCGGCTCTTGTGATACTGGCATCCCCACAGACGGGGACATCCTCTGTCGCTCCAATTACACGTTTTCCTCGCCAGCGTGTTTGTTGGCCGAGTTGAAACCAGCCATTTCCGCAGAGATGGATTTGTTGGGTGCTGGCCGGGCTTCCAGGACAATACGTACTCCTCTCCTCCTCCTGGCCACTGTTCCTCTTCTGAAAGCCGTCTCTCTGACCCGATCCCAGTGTGCCCTCCTGAGGCCTCGAGCCCTGAACCCTCACGGACTCACCTGACGGAGGTGTTTGTGTGCCAGAAATGTTGGTACAGCACTTTGCAACATCGGGACTTTTTATTTCAAATTTTTAAAATAGCCGAACCGGTTCAGTCAGAAGTTCCAGGGGGAAAAATTATAATCATCAATCATGTTTCAAAAGCTTCTTGTTTGATGTTTAATAAACTGGTTGATGTAAGTAGGGAATCAGTTCAAGGAGTAAATGTTAGATTTGAGGAAGTGATTTAAACATTTTTATTGCATTTTATTGCTTTAATATGTCTAGGTGGTTCTTTTTATTTCATTGTGTTATTGTCTCTGTGTGTAACACTGTGATTTCCCAGCTTGGGATAAATAAAGTAGATCTATCTAATGAAAATAATCAGATACAATCAGACATTATCTGTGTTATCATTGTTTTCTTCAGTGTTTTCTGGCTTCCCCTGGTTACCCATGATCATCATGTCTTTAACGTTAAAGCTCTGTGAGCTGTGTGTGGCTCCCTGAGGCAAAGTCCACAGGAATGCAGATTTACAGAAAGTGGCCTCAACGGGCTAAAAATGTCTGGTAGAAAGCTCTGATGCACTTGATGATGACGATCAGGGCTTTCCTGCTGTCAGATCATCAAGTAAATCACCTGGGTAGATGCTCGGCTAAAATGAGAATCAACTGAACGGAAACATTCACACTAACAGTATTTTTTTGGTAGCAGAAGTAGGTTCAATGCCTTTTGTGTCGAGGCAATCAGAAGTGATCAACTGATAATTCACACAGTTTTCTGTGAATTACAGTTTGGTCAAACATACAGCACCACCCTGAGACTCTGAGGACCAAACTGCTCCAAGTGTGTCTTGTTCTCGTTGAGGAGGTATTGTGCACATTTTCCTCTTTGTGTTTCATGCATTTTCATTTGACGACATGTGGCTATGAGTGTGCACACCGCCGTCTCGACTGATGATGCTTATTGTTACTGTACAGGTGATTAACTTACAATCTGCAGTCGCCTGTGCAGCTGTGAACTCTTCCTGACTGCGGTCTGAAGGTGTGTGTGTGTGTGTGTGTGTGTGTGTGTGGATAGAGCATCAGAAGCGAGGTGGGTTATAAAGTTCTAGGAATTCAATAAACAATTCTGTTGTGTTGTCAAAATTTAAACAATATTTTTCTGAATGTTAATCTAAATACTAAACATGTTTCTCCACAGGCACAAATGATGATTCACAAATTGGCGGAAGATTTCCTGAATCTGTGGAAAAAGATCATCCCAGATAGAGAGACGTGCATCGGCCAAGACAAATAACTAGTAATCGGAAGGTCGCTGGTTCCAAACCCCCGGCTCCCCCCAGCTGCCTGTCGAAGTGTCCTTGAGCAAGATGCTGAACCCCAAATTGCTCCTGATGAGCAGTTGGCACCTCACATGACAGCCTCTGTCATCAGTGTGTAAATGTGACAGGTGTTGTAAAGCGCTTTGAGCGGTCAGACTGGAAAAACACTGTAGAAATGCAAGTCCATTTACCATAACTATCTGTTACTATTTAATAATAAATCAATATGTTTGTATCTCTTACTATAACTGCCTGTTACGCGTGTTTTTTTGTTGATTTTGTAAAATAAATGTTTCTGTGTTTCCTCTTTTCCTCGCTGGTGTCAGTGGACCATGTTACTCCCCTCATCCTCGGACTTTACGGGACGTAACACTGTTATTAATAATATTGTTTCCTCTTTGAAGTATGTTTGAATTATATTCATCTTTTATTTGCTTCCGAGTCAGTTTGACACCACAGGAGGTGCAAATGAAAGAATAAGGCTGAAAACTGTTATACACACACCATAAGATTATATTCAAGCATCATTGTGATTTAATGGAAAACATAAATGTAATTACAGTCAGATGTGCTCTCGCTCTAATGATGATGGAGCAGTGATATTATTATCCTGTTAACTCACACAGACACACAGTTAGAGGGTTCTGTCAGCTGTTCTTCCTTCATGTGTTTAACTTCTATTTGTCTAATGTTATAGTAGTTTTTCTCTTGGTTTATAAAATATTCCACTCTGCTACCACACACACACACACACACACACACACACACACACACGCACACGCACACACACACACACACACACACACACACACACACACGATGACAGATGGACCACGGCTTAATTCAAAGACTTTCAACAACAAACTAAATGTCAGAAGCCCCTCTTCTGTGACAGGTGTGTGTGTGTGTGTGTGTGTGTGTGTGTGTGTGTGTGTGTGTGTGTGTGTGTGTGTCTTAATGAGCTCCACAGAGCTACTTGTTGTTTTGATGTTTTATTCTATTGTTTATTCAAATGAAATCTAGCGCATTTGGCACCGAACACATTTCTTCCTTTTAGTCCTTCCTCTCTGTGAGTCTGTGTGTGTGTGTGTGTGTGTGTTCAACACAGGCATACGCACTATATTTGTTACTAATTAATTTTTTTGGGATGTCGAGGACATGGAAGCTGATTGACTAATGTTCCCGTTATTGTCCCAGAGGAAATTCAAATCAACAAACAAGGACCTTTATTCTGAAAAACCACAGAAAAGGCAGCTTGATCTCATGGTAATTCTTGGAAAATCCTTGAAAATTTGATTGGAAAAAATCCACATCAGCAAATATAAAGCAATGCTTGAAAAGGTTGCTCGACTGTCAACACTGACGGTAAACAGAATAGAGGAAAGAATAATCAGAATGTATAATAGTTAAGAGTTTTAACCACATTTTGTCAAATGTACGAGCTGTTCTTGAGGCATCATTTCATAACGAATGAACACTTTCAAGGCTGCACACTAACCTTCCTGTGGGACTGTGTCATTCGACAAGTGGTCCCAAACACAAAACAAAACCAACGACACAAAACAAACGGCTCAATATTGCAATATTAATGACTGGTTATACCACATCCAGGGAGAAACGCTGGGTTTACGGTTTGAATGCTGTGGAGAGGCTTTGACATTTTAACATCACATGGAGGACACACTTCAGCCATTAATCACAGTGTGTAGCATGGAAACAGGACTATTAATGGAGCAGTCAACCCATGTAAGCGCCCTAATTGGAGTGATGCCTTGCTCTGATTATTGGCCATGATCTAATTATTATGTGCATGTAAACATCGCCATTGTCTGGTTTCATTGCCCTTCATTCATTCTGCATCGCATGCTGGATGTAATTAGATCCTTAAAATTGGCTTGAAATAAAATCCTGTGCCAGATAGAAACATCACCCCAAACACACGGACAAGCATGAGGGAAACAAGAGAACATGTCAAAGGTCCAGTGTTTTGTCCGTTCAGGGATACTGTACAGAAAAATAATGGTTCTTAAATGGTTCTTCAAAAGGCTCTCTGGTTCTTTAAAGACCCATCACCAATTGAAGAACATTTTTTTATATAGGGGATGGTTCTTCACATACTTTATGTAGTTCTTTAAAGTACTAAAGTTTCTTAATTTTTATTGGAGTTATTTGCTGGCATGTAATAGCATGAAATTAGGGCTGCAACTAACTATTTTCATTAACCGATTAATCTGCAGATTATTTTCTCAATTAAGACCCAGAAATGCAGCAAATTCTTATATTTTACTGTTTTTTTGCTTAAAAATTACTTAAACGATTATTAAGTCCTATTATCAAAATAGTTGTCAGTACATTTTCTGTTGATCAGCTGATCGCTGTAGCTCCAAACACCTCTGATTGTTTGGGCTGGTTGGCTGACTGACTGTGGAAACAAATAAATACAAAAAATGTCCAACAGATAAATGAATACACTAAATATCAAGCATGAATTTATGACTATCTAATGTGTTCTTTGACCTGATCTACTTGTTTTATTTTTTGTTTATTATGTAATAAGCGTAGCGGAGTTTAAAACCCGTCAAACAGGTTAATAATAATGTTATGTTCATTTAGGTGTCTTTTTTATTCAAGAGTTAAATATTAACCCAACGTCCAGTCTGCCATCTAGTCAGAGATTTCTAAAAGGTTCTTTGTGGAACTAAAAATGGTTCTTCTCTGGCATCACTCCGAGTAACCATTTTTGGTTCCAATTAGCACCTTTATTTTTCTGTGTGTAGAACCTGGTGGTGCATCATGATGGACCCTCTGTATTTATAACAGACTCATTCTAAGGTAATAAAAACACTATCATTCTTAGTTTTTGGGTATTACACTAATGAAAACATAATTAATAATATCATATTCAATTTCTGCCCAAAATCAAACACACTGTGCCTTTTAATAAGGGCAATTAGGTGAACAGGCAATTTTATTTTCTTTCTCTGAACAGGGTCAGGCTAGCTGTTTCATGTCTTTGTGCTAAGCTAAGTAGCTGTTGGCTGTAGCTTCTGATAGCTACCAGAAAGTCATTTAGTGTATTTCCCAAAATGTTCAGCTATAGAGTGGCGAAGTCCCGCCTTTCCGTTTCCGGTGCACGGGACCTCAGACGTGAATTATTATGAACGAGAGTCAACGGAGAGATAAAAAATATTTTCTGGTCCTGTTTGAATTGTGCCATGAAGTTCACATATGTTGTTTGTGGTTTTTAAAAATAATTTTCCATGCAAAGAAGACTACAATTTAGCGCGAAGAAGTTTTATAATGTTATAATGTTGTGTGAGGCTGCTTTGTGAACTACAGCTCTTCGCTGCTCTCGACGCGAATGATATACGTCACCACCCGCACTCGGAGCTCTGAAACAGACATGTCGACCTCTCTGCTCCACTTCACCGCCTTTTTCCAAGGGATCATCTCAAGGGAACCGAAAGAAAGAACAGACGTTTCTGCTCGAATGAGGACAATCTCAAACAAAACACACCGGCATCTTGAAATACAGGGACTTCGCCAGCGGAGGGAAAGGTTGATGACGTGACGTCACATACGCGACATGTCGTCTTTCTCATTGTGTTTTCTCTACAGCCTTTAACTGAACAATTGCACAATAAACTGTCAAACTCTTGACGCATTTGTGTAATCCAAGGCATATAACGACTGGGACCAGACAATAATTACTTTCTGTCCATTCAATCCCACGTATACGTTACGATCCGAAAGGTCCCATGGGGTCCACCGGAAGGGGCGGGACTTCACCACTCTATTTGCTTTAAGTAGAGAGCTAAAGCTAGGAGACAATTAGCGAAGGCTAGTTTTGTGAACACCGTGAGGTGATGTTGTTTCACCAACACACTGTTAAAGTGTTGTTCATCAACTAAACTACTTTTAAAACCAAAAAATCAGAACTGTCTTTGTCGACTGGTTAAAAAAAAGAAACTGTTAAGAAGTTATGTAGCCTGGTGAGCTTTAGAGGTGTCGGTAGGTGTATTTTTGAGAGAGTTTCCACCTGCTTCCAGGTTTGTTTTTGACATCCGGACCAGTTATTAACACGATACATCACCACAACAACCCTATCACACTCGGATGCGTTCATGTGTGTAGCGCGCTTTTGTAGTGTAGATTGTGATCTGATATAATTACGGCGCCGGCAGTTTGCAGACATGCATGAGTCAGAGGCTTTTATAGTTTAATCATCAGTGTTGTGCAGCTGATGTGATTGTAGTCGGGATGAGAAACGTCTCTGGACCACATCTGAAGCTGCGACACAAATAGCATGGGAGGAATCAGGGAGGGAGGGAGGGAGCGTGGCGAAGGATAGAGGCTGGAGAAGATGAATCTCAAAGACTTTGCATCATTCGCTCTCACACTCACTCGCTTTTCCTCTCTGCACCATCACAACTGCCTTCACAAAGCACACCTACACATTTTTCCTCACTTACTGAGGCACTGCAGCCTTTTGACTTGTAGTAATCACATGCACGCACACAAACACACACACACACACTTTTGAGGTGTCAGATGAAAGAACACCTACATCAATGGCAGGACTGTGGAAGCGCGTGTGTCGTGGAGATAAAAGCATTATGCAACAAATGCCAGCCTGTAACAGCCCCTCGTGTCAGCTGTGAACACACATCCGTACGGTATACACACTTATAGTCACATGACATTCAGTTATCCGCTCTGTATGTGGAGACGTATAGGAGACATACAGGACAGGAAAACTGTTGTGACAGGACTGACAGATGGGAAACGGCCTGTAGGAGCTTCACCGGCCTAAAGGATGACGATGGCCGACAGCAGAGCGTCTCTGTGTGTCACGCAAGAGATTTGTGTCAGAAAAGTCCAAAACCGACGTCTACATCATGATGCAACCAGAGGATATGTACAGTTAATATGAAATATACGACATATGTATAAACAAAGGTTAAATTTTAAAAAACTGCAGATATGTTGCAGGATCGAAGCAGCAGAGCTTCAAGTGAAGCATCATTCTGTCAGAGCTGCATGCCATCTACCCTCCGATGTCACATCAGCAGCCGGGAGGATAATGAGCAGGAGTAAATCCCCCGAGATGTTGGGTCTTGTTTGCAATGACAGTTTCTACCACTCTGTGCTGTGCTGTGCAAAAAAAGTATATTTTCTGAATCATGATGAATAATTTTTGGGGGTTGTAACGGATGTTCTGGGTTCTGTTCCAAGGTTGTAAAATACATCGAATATGAAAATAAACCCACTAAATCAAACAGGGTGCAGTCAGTTGTGAGGATTGTGTCATGATCTGTCAGATTCTCTGGTGGACTTTTGGTGCTCGGTGTGTGTTTCTTGTTCTGTTGTGCTTGCAGAGGTGCACTGAGGCCACGTTTATACGTAGCAGGGTATTTAGAGAAACGAATATTTCCCCCCCTTCGTTTTCAAAAAAGTTGTCATTTACATCAACCCGCATAAATTCGCCGTCGAGCGCCATTCTAACTCTGCCAAACCTCTGGGCGGCAGTGTAGGGAGAAGGATAAAGCCATGCAAGCCAATCAGAATCCTCCGAATCAACAACAACGAATAACACGAGCGACTTCCTGTTCCTTTCAAAACAACGCTCACATGACGTTAAGCATTTTCTGGCGCATAGCCTAATGAGCGTGAGAACCTAAAACCCCGTTTCTCCCAGCTGACACGACAACACATAACCGGAGTTTTCCAAATTCTCCACTTTGCCCGGAGTTTTTAGAAATAATCGTTTTCTGTGATAAAAACGGGGTTTTTGTGTAAATGAGAGGCCAAACCGCCTGGAAACATCTGCGTTTTCCCTTCGTGTAAACGGGGCAATGATCTGTCAGAGTCTCTGGTGGACTTTTGGTGCTCGGTGTGTGTTTCTTGTTCTGTTGTGCTTGCAGAGGTGCACTGAGAGGGTGGGCGGAGCTTCCCACTCACCTGCAGCAGGTTGGCAATCAGCACCTGCTGCCAGGTGAGTTCATCAGTCAAATGTGGTACATGGCTCCTGTTAGTCGTTTTGTGTGACTTCTAGTATTTCCGTGACTCCGCCTGGGACTCTCTGCACCTTTACCTGCAATAAATTCAGTCAATAAATTACCTTATATCCTACTTCCTGCCTCATTGGCTGCTTTTGGGTACCAGATGGCAGCATTTGTTTGCATCAGCTTCAACCTGGTGGCAACAAAAGGTTTCACAACTCTTTGAAAAGAGTTTTTTGATGTCATTTGCTGCCAACTTATTCCAACAGATGTATTTATGAGTCGCAAACAAACACTAAAATAATTCACCTCATTATCATAAAGAACTAGAAACATGTCAAGATCAAAGCTTGAACACCATAAAAGCCTTTAAATGTTTGTACAGTACATTCATAAATAATTCAGACGGACAGAATTATGGGACAAGATAAACTTTTATCAGGACGATGTGCTTTACTTCGATTATAACTCTCACATCTGTGGCTTCAACATGGAGCCAGAAAGTGATTAGCTTATCTTAGCTTAAACACTGGACTATGTTTGAACCACACAAAAAACAAGGAAGTCACTGCTGTGTCGTGATCCACCCAAAAATATACAGCATGTATAAAAGGAGTCGGACCAGCATTTTCCTAGAGGGCCGCTCTCTGGGTCCGTCCACTTGGATTCATGGGATGTTGGACCAACTTCAGAGGGCGCAAAAGTCTCGGTCTTTGAGGAACGAAGGAGGAGGACATCTATAAACAGAAATATTTACATCTGGTGACCGGGGAGACACGAGGGACAGCCGACATCGTGCTGAAGATGTGAATGTGTCCAGTGGAAAAAGGAAGACTCATCAAATCACATTAAGTTCTCACGGGTTCAGATTTACCCCCCTCCCATCCGTGGATGGATTTCAGAAGCCGACCAGGGAATGACCCGAGGCCCCGGGGGGTCAAGGGGATCCTAAAAGGAAGAGTCTGTGTTTGAAGTGACTGCTAGGATTTCTCATTGCACAGTGAAATGGTAAAATGTCCTCCTGGCGAACGGAAGGAGGAATGACCTAAACATTCACTTTGAAGTTGAAAGAAGCCACAGCGACACCTTCAAAGGGAGTGTTTGTCCCCTCGGGTTTTCTGTCGGACGTTTAGGACTCGCGCTCCGTACCGACATCACGCAATACGGGTCCACCGAGTCTGCAGGGAGAAATCAAAAATACGATCACACAGTTGAGTAGAAGGAGGCACTTTAAGCATCCCTGCCCATCAACTCGCCCGTCATTTTATAATCTGCGCTCGCATCGAAATATGCATTTTGCAGGGAGGAAGATTCAAAAAGCTGTCGGACTGTGAGCATGTGGGTTTCTGTGCCGGGCCTCCACAGGAGCCCAGAGAAAAGTGCAGAAATGGTGGAAAATTACACCTCTACAAGAAGAGCGAGAAATGTATAAATTGGCATCCTGGCACGACTGTGAGTTTTAAAAGGATCTACACGGGAGGGCAGGGATAAATCGAGAAAGGCATCTGACTTCTTTTGCGGCGTTCAAACAAGACCGAGTGAGATTCTTGACATTCAACAGCGAGGCGTCTCTGTTTGAACACCCTGAAAAATGCAGGTGTGGTTTTCTTATGTGTTGTTGTTGAGCTTTAGGGTTTCCAAGCCAAGCAGTTTGAGAGAAAATCTGCATCCTCCTCCCCTTTCTGTGACTGTGTCCGTGTATTTTTAAAGCCTGTCTTCCTCGGGAGAACGACTCTAGAGGTCTTAAGTGACAGCAGCTTATTATGAGTCTGTTGTTGGGCGGCGAGCTCTGGCAGCTGGTAATTATTACAGCTGCAAAGGAGGAAGTGATGAGAAGAGGTATAAATGGATGAAAAGTCTGTGTAGGGTTTAGGGAGGAGCTCGAGGATGGGAAGTTGGTTTAAAGAAGCACAGATGTTCATGTTCAGTGAGACACCAGAAGTTAACAGTGAGTCGTCTGAGCTGTCGAACGTTATATACATAACGTAAACCATTTGCAATGGAAGCCACAAAGGGTTTTTTGCCTAAACCTAACCAGAAGTATTGGTGTCTGAACCTGACCGGGTAGTTTTCATGCCGTAAACCAACCAAGAAGTTTCTTACCTTGTACAATTTGAGCAGTTTTAGTTCCTGAACAAAACTGGGACAGAACACAAAAGGTTAAGGCCCCCACACACCGGCTCAGACGTCGAACATCTGAAGCGTTTGGAGAGAGTCGGATGAGTTCGGGAGCTGCTCTGTTCGGTGTGTTCAGCTGTGTCTGATCCAACTGAACATGTTCAGTCGGCCGTCTGAGGTTGGACGCCGTCGGATACTCTGATTGGTTGTTAGCTAGCTGTTCAGTGACCATTCTGATTGGCGGTGTGGCAGCGAATCAGCGCGGCGTGTGGGAGGGGCGGCGGAAGTGACGACGGTAAACAAACCACATGAACAGAGACGGCACAGAGTTACAAACAACACTTCACCGTTCGTTATTTTGGGGATAAACCAGCGTATGTTTGGAAGCCATGGCTGTGTGGACCGAGGACTTTGAGGAGCAGCTGGCTGCCCTGGTGGAAGAGAGACCACCGTAATACGACATCACGCAAGTAATGCCGAGCTAACACTGTGTGAGCTTTGTTCTGATAAGCTACGGTCCGCACTCCGTTCTGTCATTTCCTGTTTTCATGTTTTGGGTGACTGGCACGAGACTAGCGCCACCCGATGTTTAGGAGACTTATTGCATCTCACGCAGGCGCAGAACGTATACGCTGCTGTGTAGCCGGGGCGGTGTGTTTCAATGTGACTTTTCTACCGAACGGATCCGACGGAGTGGTCAGATAAGGAAGTCGGCCTTGGGCGGTGTGTGGGGGCCTTTAGGGTTACGGGACGGTGATGCATGTCTGACATCGCTCTATCAGCTGGTTAGGCGTGAGGATGTGTTGGTTTTTCTGACTATACTTCTTGCACTGTGAACTTTTTTTTAATTTCCTGCAAGAAATCTCAAAAACTGTTTGCCCTCCTCTGACCTCTGTTTCTTGCCTCACATTGCTTCAGACCTCCTTTGACCTCTAATTGAAATTTAACTTTGAAGGTAGATTCATTTCCATTTGGTGTTTCTGCTTCGTTATATCTAAACTGTTTTAACATTAAGGTATGACGTGCAAATACATTCTTCACCAGTCTCATGGGGGGAATCTACAACTTTCCCGGTCTTTTGTTGCCCCTGTCCCAACTCGAATCAATCAGAATAAGAATATATTTCTAAAAAACAATAAAGTTGATGAGGTAAAACCTTAAGTATATTGTCTTTTCACTGTTTTCAACTGAGTATGTTTCATAAGGGATTGGCAAATTATCACCTTTTGGTCTTATTTAGGTTTTACAGTGTCCCAACTTTTTTGAAATCTACTTTGTAAAAGTAGAAAAATATAAATTTGTCATAAAGAATAACTGAACTAATCATGAGCTGCTTTAATGTTTTCACATCCATAATTTTGCAGAAATCCAACCATATAATTCAGTATGATCCATGACCGAATTGTAAACACGGCCCATATTTGTTTATTTTGATGAATGCTGGAGGGAAAACAGGCATCTGCTCTGTTTTACAGCTCTGGCAGCTGAATGATGACCTCGAAGGACACACAGCTTAGATGGTGAAAAAAATAAAAGATCCTCCCTTTTCTTGTCATCCGAGGAATTTAAGGATAAATTCTTTAGCAGACAGTAATATAGTCCTGCCGAGGAACAAAAAAACTACAAAAGCTGACAAGTGTCTGGTGTTATAATCCCTGTGTGTGTGTGTGTGTGTGTGTGTGTGTGTGTGTGTGGTGTGTGACAGGAGGAGAAATTCATTGTAGGAACGATTTGACTTGAAAAAAACAGTCTGTCTTCAGAAAAAAAGAAACCGCCTGCTTAGTCTGAGGAGCCGAGCCAACAGATATACCAAGCCTCCATCATCAAACACACACACACACACACACACACACACACACACACACACACACACACACACACACACACACACACACACACACACACACACACACACACACCCCAAAATAAGACAACTGCACTCGGCACACAGACTGCTGTACAAACTGCCAGAGCTCGTAGCTGCAGGCTAACCCCCCTCCTGCCTCCGATGATGATGATGCGTGTGAGAGAGAGACAGAATGACAAACAAGGAGAGACACAGGGAGGGCAAGGACGAAAGGAAAGAGTATCAGAGGGAAAGTGATATGAAGAGAGAGAGGGAGTGTGAGGAAGTGTGTGCGTTATGTAAACCCCAGGTGGTGCTTGTTGTCCTGGATAGAAGTATCACCGGGGGGACGGCTGCTCCAGCTTAGCAGGTTTCGCCACACATCTCCCTTTTTTCTTTTTTTGCAAACACACACCAGCATGAGTAAGAGAGAGAGAGAGAGGAAGAAGAAGGGGAATAAACAAAAGAGGGCAATGCAGGAAAGGTGAAGTGGGGAGAGGAAGGATGAAGAGGACAATCGAGTGGAAACACTTCAGGGAGGCAGAGGTGCACATCTGCTGGATGGAGAGACGGAGAAGGGAAGGAGAGAGAGATGTGAAACGAATAAAAACAACACATTTCAGAAGCGTCTGCATGTAGTTTGGTGAAGCTCGAACCTCGGGCTCATTGTTATTCGCGTACGATCTATTTTTCTCAGTTTTGTATCTCATCTGTTTACTGTTTTTCTTCTCTGTGCCAGCTCACAGTCACAGGAAGAGCCTTTCTAGATACATGAACAGTATCACACACACACACACAACCACCCACACACACACACACACCTGCCTCCCCGAGGGGCTGTAGTCGATAACAGCCTGCTCGCTACACCTGATGCATCTGCAGGGAAAGTCGTCTTCGTGCTGAAGCAGCAGGAAAGAACATCAGCAGAGACGTTTTATGGCCCCTGTCCGACTGCTGACTGAGGACGGGCTCCACTGTTCCAGATCCTGACCTCTGCCGCTCCCGCTGTGGAAATCCCAACTCTGACCCCAGATCAGCACTTAAGACTGATTTCACTCCACTGAGCAGCTGTGGGGATAGACAGCCGGCAGCAGGGGAGGAGGGGGGCCGAGCTGGGGCAACACTGCCCCCTAATGGTCCAGGCGTGGAGGTGTGTCTGGTAGCGATGACGTCAGGCCCGGCTGTGTGTGTGTGTGTGTGTGTGTGTGTGTGTGTGTGTGTGTGTGTGTTTGATGTGCAAAGTGTGTGAGTCTGCCGTTCAACAGGCAGGGGTTGCAGTATTTTTCACATTTTGAGATTCATTCATCAGTTAACCACACACCTGAGAAAATTAAAGGGCCAGTTCACTCAAAATTAAAAGAAATCTGAGTAAACTGATCATTTAAAACAAGAAATGTGGTGTTTCCTTTAATGTCAGCTTGAGAAATTCAACAGCAGTTGAAAGTCTTTTGTCTCGACAGCCACTGTTTTGGATGATGACCATCTTTGGCACTAGTTGTTATGGTGTGTCGACATCGTTGCTGCAAATTGGACCTCGTTGGCAGCTTTTTGGCCAATCAAGCATGAAGAATTGGGGACAGGCCTTCAGTGAAAGACTCACTCTGATTGGCTTTTCAGCTAATTAATCAGTGAAACGGAGAAAGGGACGCTGTAGTTTCCATGATTTCACTCGTTTAGCGCACTTTCTTCTCATCCTTCAGCTGTCTGTTATCACCAGTGGAATCTGAAACTTTCTATCAGACATATTCTCAATTAGAAGCAGTTATATTAGCAAGAAAAAACACTGATTTATCATATTAACATGAGACACTGTGTCTGGCAGCTCCATACAGTTTGTATGTAAGACATAAAAGAGTCTGTAAATATAGATAGAAAGTCTAAAAGGATATTTTTAGGGTGTGTTTGGTTTGCAAAGCAAATGGATTTCCAATTTACCAGCCAAATGTAAAGCTATTGATGCTGAAGCAATAACATTTGGTCATTGCACAGGGAGGGAAAGATGTTACCACAGCGCCTGAAGGCAGCTCTGCTCGAGGCAGATCCAGCTCGCTAACAACTCCCAGCAGACGGAGACGAGCGGAGCTGCCGGAAGATTTATCCATCCAGGGCTGCTCAGGAAACACTGGAGCCTAATGCGGACATAAGTCAGAAATCGCTGACCTCATTACCACCAGGGCCAGATGGAATTTATGCTATAGCTGTCAGGAAACTTTTTATAATTCAACACACAAAAAAAAGCAGCTGAACTTTAAATCTAGTAAAAAAACAACTAGGCGACACCACAGCTCGACTGGGTAGTTTTACTAATTACCCTGATTAACTTCTGAGCCAGCGAGGTTTAATTTAATATACAAAAATGTGAACAAATTATATAAACCACCTAGAAATTTCTGCGGCTGGAGACATTATTCCTGTCTGCGTGTACTGTTGTTGCAACCAGCGCTGACGTAGTGCTGTTGTCTGGTGATGTGAGACTAAATAAAGAGTGATTTGATGTGTGACTGTACCAGGTTTTTTTTACCAGGTGTTAGTGGGTTTGTTGTCCAGTGTGAAAGGGGTACAAAGCTGGTAATTATAGGCATGTGCACCATGTGTGATCTATCGCATGGCTGCAAGACAATCATCTGGTATAATTTGATACCTCATCAGCCTTTAAATAACCAAAAACCAGAATAATCACATGAGGAAAATGTACATTTATGAAGAATTGGAATGATTTGAAAATGTTTTTTTTTTTTTATTCAGAAGATGAACTGTGCAGTGTACTGTGTGTAAAATATGACTGGATTTTATTATTCACATCACTCCCCTTCACCAAATCCATTTTCTCTCTTTCCCCCGTTTCCGTCGGAGCAGCTGCCAGGTGGGAGACCACATCGGTAAGAGTTAACAAATTACATATTTGCCCTTTGAGGACCCATCTGCTTTGTGTATGAATAACATTTTCCATATCCGTTCTCACTGGTTGGCATTTCAGGTTCAGGGAACCACGGCAATCAGGACCGGTTTAATAATATGATTGAATGCCTGAGGTGAATCAAGGAACAGAGGCATAAAAGAATATCAGAAAATATGGAAATGGGCTTTATTATCATCAGGCTGTACTTGAACTGTTGACTGTGATCGCAGCTTCGCTGTGGCCGGTTTGCCGGGTAATCAGACAAGTGGTTCTGCATACTGAATGGACCGGCACACTCGTTTCATCCCACAGTCTGGAATAAATAAAACAACCCTCCAAAGCATTGATGCTTAATTAAGAAACAGAATGACTGCTGAGATCAAACCGAACTGACTAAGCTGTTCTGAGCTTTTCGTGGCTGCACTTGGATCGAGTTTTTGAATGTGATCTTGAAAATGAGATTTATTTAGTCTTATTTATAGATACTGTCTTTAATGTTATGTCCTCATCACACAGTTTGTGCTTAAAGGTTTGTGTTTCATCAGTCCATCGTCCCTTCATGTCTAAGGACTGAACATAATAATGTCTCTGGTGACAAAATTAAAGGGTTGGTTCACCCAAATCTCTTTTCTCACTTCCTAACGTAGAAACTGTACCCATGAACTGAATTTTTTTTCAAATCAAAATGTTAATTGTGCAGGCGTAGACGTAGAAAATTACCCACTGACCCACTTTAGACACATTTTTGTGGGGATCAGTGGGTCAACACTATACGCCACACTGAAGTGGTTTATATCATCTGAAGGCTGGTAACCTTAAGATATATTTTAGGTGCCAAGTTTTTCATACATAAATCTGTCAAAAACAGAAGGTTAAGGAGTGTGTAAGAACATTATGATGGAATTATATGATGGCCTTTCCCATGCTCATTATGTCTCATAAGTCTTTGCAGCACTTTTAGGGTTGATAGCATTTGTTACACAGACATGGTGCAAAATTTAACCATTTCTGACCACTCAAGAATTCATCAAAATGGTCAAAAATACCACATTAAGACACCAAGACCTCGATGAACACCATAGAAAATCTAATGGTGTGATTTGGCATGAAACACTTCTGACATTTGGAGACCAGTTCTGCCCTGGAAATTGCTCAGAGACCCCTCGTTGTCAATAACGCCATGTCCTGGGTCTGTAGTTTGTGTTTGTAAAGTTTTGATTATCCTACAGGTCACAGTAGCTACCTTCATTTTTATCTTAAAGATCATGTCACAGCCTCTTAAATCCAGAAGTGTTAGCTGAGATTATCACGCCTCGATGAATCAAAACGTTCAACAATATCCTATTTGTATTAAATTTGGTTAGTGACTATGATTATGGTTGAAACCTGATTAAGATTACCAAAAAGAACACTTGCATGACAGTTTGAGTATGAAGATTAAAGAAAGTTGGCTGTTTTCAAAGTTTCCGCTGTCTGTCTGAGAGTTGTACCAGATGTTTGCTGCTGTTTGCTGACACTGACAGCTACTGAACCCAAACTTTTGCTTGCGTCTTGCCATCTGCTTTTCACCCAACTCAAAATGTAGTTTATGTAGTTTACTTCCTTTGCAAGAGAGGCCGAATGTTTTGTTCCAATGTTTATTTGTAATATTCTTTCAAACAGGGGTCCAACAGTAGGTTTCAGTTACAATCTAACGGCCTTGAAGGCAATTTAAGCTCTACACACCGGTCCAGACTGTACAGCTCTGATTCTTCTTCCTGTTTATGCTATTAATCAAAGTTCGTCCTTTCCAGTCTTTGAATGTTGCAGGTTAGGCTTGATTTATTGGCCGAGGCATCCTCAGGGGCATTTAAAAGTAAGTTCAAACCTCATAGTATTGATTCTTCGTGCTGTTCATACCAGAAATCTGCAGAGCTCCACTGCAGCCTCTGCTGCATTGCAAAAGGACGGGCCTCATTCACTGTCTGGAGTTTGTTCAGGAGCATTCGAGGGCAGTGGACACATGATACGTCTGCGTCTTCATCCTCCGCTTCATCTCTCTGATCATCTGACACACAGCCAGAGGGTAACAGCAGTACACCGTGGTCCAGTCTTCACACACACTTCCCTGTGGATAGACATGCAAGACAGGCGCCACACACACACACACACACACACATGCAAACAAATACAGAAGCAGCACATGTGCAGACACAACAATGCAGCAGGAACATGTGGAGAACTGTGAGGTACAGTGCATGAAAAGACATACAAACACAAAAATCACTTGCCAACAATTGCTGTGGATTCAGTCACCTCTTTTCTCATTAATTCTCCACCAGCTGCAACATATGTTTCTAAATGCTAACACAATCTTTTCAAAGCTGTTAAAAACACAATCAAACCATAACTTATATTAAAATATATAGAAAATCTTAGCATCTTAACATAAGATGTACTACAACTAGCACCAAAGTACTCAGTATGAGTGATCATACAATACATTAATAAACTGAAAAGTAATTATATATGTAATGATTTAAGAGAAATATAATTCAAACTTCCTCATTTATGTAATTCTCCCTGTAGTTTGTGTGTTTTTATGTCTGTGTGTTACAGTATGAATGATTTTTGTGGTTTTTTTGGGTTTGTGCCAGTGTTTTGGTCCAACAAGCGTGTTCTCAGACATGTATGAAGTGTTCTGGTGGTTTGAGTGAATAATGGAGGTGAGATTGTTGAACTGTTTGGCCAAGATACATTGGTTGGTTGTTTGGTAATGCGAACTGTATGAAGAGTTTGGAGAAAAAGGCTTCAGTATTGATCTGTGCTTGTTACCAACTGAAGAAAACTGGAGCAACACATCCGACAATGTTTTTGAATCGATTACGTTCCTGGTAGCTGCTGGTTTTCCATTTTCTGAGGAGTCGTAAAACTTGCTGTATAGTTTATTTTCTATTTCTAAAGGCACATTACTATTATGTAAAGTCTGCCTGTCGGTGTGTTCAAGGACGCTCTAACAAGCAGCACCAAACATGACTTCCTATCGACAGTGAATACGCACACTCACCCGTATCTTGTACCGCTCCCTGATTCCAACTCGCATGGCGAAAGTGGAACCTGGAAGAAGAGGCATGCACAGACACTCGCCGTACTGGTGAGACAGACTCAGGTCCAAACAGCAGGGAACCAGAGCGCCGAGAATACCTGCGAGCACACACACACACAAACATCAGATTCAGATATTACATTAATCTCTCTAAACTAAGAATACATTATCTGTTGGCTCAAGAGAGTGATAAAGATGTGATTGTGTGTGTTTTCATGTTACATGTCGTCTTGTCTCCACAGACGTCAAACAGGCCGCTGCTCCAGTCTCCTCCCGTCTGCGTGATGGTGGTGATGGTTGTCGTGGTGACGCCGAGGCCGGGCTGCGTGAGTACCGGGTCTGTCACGGCGGGGACGCTGTCTGACCTCTGTTTGCCCTCACTTCCTGCGGTGACGCTCTCCACTTCCTCCTCTGGAAACGCCGAAGCTGAGGCTTCAGTGTCTGACGCTTCGGGTCTGAAATTAGATTTTTTAATGAATCTGTTTTGTTTTTTTATATAGAGGGCCGATAAATTCAAAGTGGCTTGTCATGCCAACATGTCACTTATACTTAACTGCAGGCTTAGTGTTAAAAGAGTCTCAAATTAGCGAATTAGTCTGTGTTTTGCTTTCCTGTAAGCAAGAACGTAATTAATTTCATTCATTCAGCTAATTTAATTTTCCTAAAGCAGAATGGTTTCTACTCAGCTGGCCTTATTTAGGAAATTTTAGCAGCAAGCCACCACATATACACCAGTATTCTCCTAATATTATCCTTCCATCCTCCTGCATTCAACAGCTTTAAGCCCTCAGCAACACTTTAATCGCAGCAAATTGCAGAAATACATTTAAAATTTAGAAGAGGGGAGTGCAAAAGCAGGAGCTGCAGCAACAATAGTTTATGGAAATGTTCCTGTTTAATTTGTATTATCACAGAGACATAAGAGAAGAAAAAAGATTAAGAGGAAACACAAGCAGCGGGAAAGAGCTGAGCAAGATAAGTGAGCTGTTTGCTGCAATTCCACTTACTGGTGTGTGACTGTCATCTGCTCCATGACTAGAAGCTACTGGCATCCACAGAGGGGTGAGGTGAGGAAGCAAAGAGGAGAGGGGTGAGCAGGGAGTCAGCAGAAATGAGGAGACGGAGGAGGGGGCGGTGGAGTGACACGTCCCCGGCGAGAGGGTGTGTGTCGGAGCAGATAAACCAGCAGTCGGATGGCTCGGCCAGAAGCTGTGTGACAGAGATAAGTCTTGTAGTTGTCTTCCGCCTCAGACTCTGCTGTGCCCCCCCGCTAATACAGCAAATGCAGAGGGGGCAGATACACATCAGGGTGCATGAACATGAATGTCTGGCGTAGAATAATCAGATATGAATTCATGCATACACTTAACACAAACACCAGCAGGTCGGAAAAGGCTGAAATCCCAGTATTTATTTGCACGATTACTTGTAGAGTAGAACAGAGATACACGGCTAAAATATGTGCACAAATATGACAATTTAAGTGAAGACAATTTAGTTTCCTCTCCCTCAAACACAATAAATCATTTTAAACGGCATGTTTGACATTCAAAGACATTTTCTATTAAAGTGTTGAGTAAAAAGACGTATGGTGAAACTTACCCTTGAGGCTGAAGCACAGACTCGTACAGTGAAGAGCTGGGAAATGAAACAGGCATTTATAACCAAATAGATACCTGTGGTTCAGGGTGTCATCTGCATTCATGCATTTCCTGTTCTCTGAGAGTGACATTTAAATTTAGGCTGATGTGTGTGTGCATAGGTCGAGAGAAAGAGAGAAGTGAGGGAAGCTTTACGTGGTGGAAGACCACGTAGTGAAACTGTACGAGGTTTGGTGATTCATACAGTTCTCACACATGCACACTGTCTCTAAACATACCACTGGGAGAAACATGTCGTACGTGCTTCTCTTTAGAGAACAGAATGACACTTTTTAGTTTTAGATTATGGTGACATTATGTATATGCAGGTCTGGTGTCTTCACTAAACAGCCTACCAGAGTGCTCTTAACCAGAACTCACCACTATGAGCTATACAGGCACATCGGCTGGTCTTCTTTTAGTGACAGAAGGGAACGACATCTTTTTATTTATAAGGCATTCCTAGCCAAGCTACTCTACCCCCTCACTTCTCTTTTAATACTTAAATCCACCTGTCATCACACTCGCGCCCAAGAATTTCTGTCCCTTGAAGTCCCTCTGATAAATACTGAGCCTTGTAAATTTGCTTTTAGTTTTTTCACAACCAAAGATATGGAACAAATTACAAGAGGTACTAAAAGTAGCCTGGCGTGTCATTGGATCATTTTAATAAAAAATATACTGGATGAAATGGTTGTTGTAACATGTCTGTTATTTGTTTTTATTTTAATATTATATAATTCATCTCTTTGCTCTTCTCTCTTCCCATTATTGTTATATATGATTATGCCAGACTTGTTTGCTAGATATTGTTTTTAATGATCTATTTGCTCTTATTTGGGCTTGATAATTATTGATAGTTATTACCATGGTTACCATATCTGTTGTGTGAATGTGAATTCAGGGCTTTGCTGTAAAAGAGCTCAATGCTCAGTCAATTTTCCCTGATTAACTAATGGTTGATGATGGTGTAGTAAATGAATAGTGGATATATTTCCCCTTCGTTTAGCTCATTTTCAGGATGATGAAAGGCTATTTTAAACATTATTATAGTATTACACTGTATTATTATTGTATTCATTCTAGTTTTTATCACAGAAAGTAGAATAAAAAAGAAACATCCAGCTGTATTGGAGGGATTTTCATTTGACTAATGGCAGTCATTTGACTAATAGTTATCCCTAATGGAGTAATTTTCCTAATGTCTTTAATGAGAAACATTAGCAGAAGCACAACCAAACCCCTGGAACACGAGAGCCAACTCCTAGCTCTGTAGTCGCAAACTCATTTTGTGCTACAATATGAAAATACTGCTTAAAATGTAAAAAGCCATACATTTGTAACTTAAAATGTAGTATAAACCATCATCTTTAGTCACAGGTAACATTAGCGTTAGCAATTTATGCTTATATCAAACCAATACTGAAACGTGAGGCCTCAAAGATTTACCCACCTACAAGTTGAGCTTTATCAAGCTTTTTAATGTAAGTAGTCAGTTTTACAATTTTCAGCTTTTACCTTAAAGTTGGTTAAAAGAAACTAGCTTCATGAGAAAATGATGCTTACCTGCCATACTCTATCTCTCTGCCATGAGCTAGCTAACGCTGAACTACTTCCTGCCCGGGAACGGTACGGTTGCCAGGCAACCAGCTGAGAAACCCGGAAGTTAGCTACTGCGCGAAAAAGTGCGGTGTTTAGTTTTTAGCTTCGGATTTTTCCACTTGCTAAACAAACAAGAAACATTAAGTTAGTACAATAAGTGAGTTTTAGAGGTGATGGTAGGCAGAATTTGTTACCTTTGAGCATAGCCAGGCTGCCTGTTTCCCATTGTTTTCACTCTTTGTGCTAACTTAGCTTCAATGTTAGCTAACTTAACTTCAAATTTAGTATAGATACTAAAACGAGTTATCAATCTTCCCATTACTCAGCATAAAAAGTGAGGTTAATTTCCCTAAATGACAAAAAAGAATTCATTTTTGCTTATCATATGTATAATTTTATCTCCTTTACATATCCCCACTCAAACTCACCAATAAATATTAATAATAATATAGGTTTCTGTGTCCTCAATTCATAAAACCGCTAATGACTTCACGAAAACCATGACACACTGTTGAGTGTCAAGAGTCTTATTCTTGTGGGGAACAGTCGACTTATTTATGTCCTTCAGAAGAAATGGAAGGCAAAAAAAAAGCACAGAGACAAAAGGGAAACAAGAAACGAGACGGCTGAATATTTCATAGGTTTTATTATTTCTCTGGAAAAGCACCAAGAAACTCAGACAAGCACCGTCCACAGCTTGAAAATAGGAAAGCTGTCTGACAGGCTGACAAAGCATGAGGGAACGATATGCCTCAGCCGATGTATAAAACAACACAGCAGACACATTACCATCTATATGAAAACAACAGGCATTCAGGAGGGTGCAGGAGCCGTCGCACTATGTATCGACATAAAAAAAAGTGGTGGTAGACATTTCTTTGTTGCTTCCAATGAAAAACTTTATTTAAAAGCCTCATTATACAGATAATTGCTTATTTATTGTGCGGCATGTCAGACAGGGAAAAGGAAAAATTACAAGATTCAATTTTAAACTAGAGACATTGAAAAGACGGAACAGAATAGAAATTCTCGTGTGATCCTCCAATACCAAATCCTGAAGGAGAGGTTTTGGATATATTCAAAATTATGTTTTTTTCACACCATTAAAAAGAACCTGACTGGATAATCTGCATGTCGAAGATGGAAGCAAACTTTGAGGTCCCATTAGTTTCAGATATCCCACTTAGGTTGCATTCAGCAGTGAAAAGGGGCAAAAACTGTATATCTGTCAAATCTAACACCGTGTGCTGTAGCAAATGATGCCGTACAGAAAAATACATAATACAAACATAGTTTTGAAGTGAAGTCTTTTATGGCTTTGAGTCAAAATGACCCATTTTACTGTAACGTGTCAAACTTTCATAAATGATTCACTGCTGAATGCGCCTCCGTCTGCCTGTTTGTGTATATGAGAGAGAGAGCGATTGTTACTCTACTGAACCAGATAAACCAGAGTGTCCCCGATGTCCACAGAGAGGCCGTTGTCAGCCAGAGTGACCCTCTTCTCCTCCAGACTGACGTTGAACACAGATTTGTTGGAGATGGGCAGCTTGCCCCGCTCCTCGTGCCCCAGGACGGGCACCCGGCGAGGCCCGAGCACGGGGTCCTCGTACCGCATCAGCTTCACTCTGGACAGATCTGATGGAGGAGGAGGCAGAGTTCTCAAGTAAATATTTAGATTACGACATTAATCTTTTTCATTTTGCGTTCCTAACAATGGCTTTTGAATTTCTCCTGTTTACCAGTTTATCTTACTCACCTTTGATGAGTCTGTTGACCTTGGCTAGCCTACGGATGACGCTGTCTCTGCTGTCCCCCTGTCGGATGTCGACCTTTGTAGAAAACAGGCCGTTGGCTGGCTGAGGGTTGACCAGAGAAACACACACTCCAGGCTGGGGAGATGGACACACCACAGAGTGTACAAACACACAGTTTAATTGTCTTTTATTACAACAAACAGTTTGTTCATCACTGGCACACAGACGGTCCTGCAGAAAGTCTATACGCTCTAAACAAGCACCTACAGAGACACGCACACAAAAATACTGCGAGTATGCAAACAAGCTGATAAACAGGTGACAGAAAAAGAAGCTTAAGTCTGTTCTGATAAACACGGCCTGCTTTGAGAGCAGCCAACTCAACCAAAACCATTTACCTCGGATCTGAAAACACAGAACGGTTTCCCTGGGCAACAGTCCTCTTTCACTTTGTCGTCAGCCTCAGACGCAAACAGGATGTCGATCTGTTCCAACTGTAGAGGAGAGGAGATGTGCAGAAGAACAGCAATTAGCCGATCGGTGTGTATACAGGTGTGTTTGGTGTGCACCCTGGCAGACGCTGGCAGTGTTAACCAGCCTCCAGCAGCGATCACAGACCCAGTTTGAGACTGCTAATAACAGGATTGTAAACTCATTTTGAAAACTTCTCACACCGTATCGGCAGCATGAACCACTTCGCTGCTGCCCATCCTTATAAAAACAACCGACTTTCAAAGCAACAGTCTGTTTCTCAAAAAAGAAATAAGGTGAATTATGTAACAGACGTATCACGAGAGCAGCGCCGATCTGCTGCTAACTGTAGCTGCAGTCAGCTAGTTTGTCTTTCAGCTAGCCGGGAGTGTTGGCATCTACAGAACATCACTAGCATCACTCTGGACCTCCAGGGGGGAGGAGGGTTTCATGGAATGGGCACCAGAACCAGAGCTGGGTGAGCCTGGCTCATTAGCCTCTCTGGGACTGAACATTACCTTTTTTCTTCTCATTCTGTTGATTTTAAACTCATATTTTGACATATTGCACCTTTAAGAAGCGAGTAATACACCAGCCTTTTCTTCTTATGATTCCTATTTCCTATGATTTAGCATTATCCTACAACATTTAGCCTTTTGTGCAGCAGCTTATCTTTAGCTATGATTGATCAGAGACATGGGAATCGGATTCAGAGCGTTAGTTTTGACGCAGATCCTGTACAGTTGTTCTTTTCTGTGGTGAAATGTGCCAGTTTCACAGAAGAATCTTTGGGACTTAGGTTTTACTTTTCCAGCAGACTAAGCTTCTGTGCAGACGAAAGCATTAACGGCTTTCCTGACTGACAACTCAGCTCAGGATTGTCTCTACTGACTTTTGCAGAAGTAGTAAAACTCAGCTTTCAAGCTGAGGTATTTTGAGGAAACCAGAATGCTGCACTCGCATGTTGCAGCGTGACATTTATATAAAGACAAACAGAAACCTAATAAAGTGAGCGTTCTCTGTTTATTGCTCATATTTGAGGATCTTGGGGATACAGCACTGCTCGAGCTGAGGTGGTTTTCGCTGCTTGTTGTTGCTGTGTAACAGATTTAGCGTTATATTCCCAGTTATGTTCGACTGTAGGCTCACCAAAGTGTTGAACCCCCTCAGGCATATTTTCAGCGCTGAAAGACAAATCACATCTGATCTTAGGGGGGTTGAATCACAACACATACCTCTAGAGAATTGGTTAAGTAGACCAGGTTCTCCATCAGAACTGCTCGCTCATCAAACTCCACTTCCAGATCTAAGACCCTGGGTCCGTTCTTCTCCAGGTTCTCCTACAGAACACAAACAAAGCCCAGATAATCAGAATCAAGCATGGAGGCATGAATGAATCACTGATCTGAACAGGGCGTTAACATTCAGTAACGAGCCAGCAGTTATTAGGACGAAATGCGATAATTCATCCACCGACTGAAGGAATTAAGTTTTTCAGCGTTACACAGAAAGTTCATTGATATGCTGAAGCTGCCACCACGAGATTATTAAGGGAGGGAAAAAAAAAGCTTTGGGAACAAAAGATGCCAAAACAAACCATCAAACACGGAGAGCTGGGAGAGAAAACAACTTGAAAGCTGAAAGAAGAAGTTGAGAGATGAACCATGGATGAACACAAAGCTCATCATGACTATTTATTAGTTTCGTTTTGTTTGATCCCTGCAGTGAAAGAGAAACACCTGAACAAAGCTGTGGGCACCTGGGAGGTATGACAACTAAAATATTAATAAGCATCAGGCTTCTGATCATTTATTAGCAACTTGACCCTCAGTGTATATATAGGATGATATAACAGATGCAATTACTGCAGCGAGACTGTGATTCTTATGTGTTTAGTTAAAGCTGCTTCACTGGAGGAGCAGTTTGCATTGTGACACAAATTTAGTCCGATTGCAAAGCAGACAAAATGTGAAAGGTCGGACAAAGTTGTTGGCAAAAACATATTTTCAAAGTTTTATAAAGGTGGCAAACAAACACAGGAACAAGCTGAAGCAGCCTGTCAAAAAGTGGAGTTTGTGCTTTTTCAATCAATAAACACATTAAACTCTGCAGACAAAGTATTCGTGAAATGCATTTTCTACGCAACGCTGTTGCTCAATTTGTCATTGTTCAACACAAAGAGGAATACGAACAATAGCTTTTGAAGAAGCAAATCTCTGAACAGAATTATCAGGGCAGACTTTAGACCAATCTGAAGCAGAGCTGTGCAGGAGAACAAAAGATAAGCCACCTGACGAACAACCTGGGCAAACAGCTTTTTCAGCGGTAAACAAACTCAACCTGAGAAAATCAAACCACAAAAAACAACCGAGGGCGTTCGAGTTATTGAGCTGGTTAGAGGTGTCGAAGGGTGAGGGAGGGGACAGGATGTACCTTGATCATGGCTACGAAAGGCATGACTCTCTTCATGTATTTCTTCAGCTCGGGCAGGGCTCCCAGCTCACTCGCGATCACTTTGTTGTCCGGAAGGGCTCCGTTGTTGCTCTGGACAGAACGGGGAAAAACAAGAGCGGGTCAGAGAAAACAGGGATGGAGACAGATGTACTGGGGAGCTGATAGACACTGCATCACGACACTATGGACATCCGTGCATTTGCATATGTAAACAGTGGTGTGCATTAATGTTCGTCTCTCACTTTGTAGTGCTTTCCGAGCAGGGACAAGGCGCTGTGCTGCCACGGAGGGTAGCTCTTGGCAACGTAGATGCTGCAGTGGGAGGGCTTGGCTGGGGGCTTTGAGTCACCTTTCTGTCGGGAGGAAAAACAGCATAAAAAAAGAGCATTTCAGATTCATTTATCCACATTGCCAGGTGCATGAGACCTGATGGTTTTGCTTCTATTCAGCGCAGTGACAAGATAATTCGAATGGTGGGTGGTGGCCTCAATGGAAGGCGAACCGTGCGCTTGGATTATTCAAGAAGCAAGCTGCTTTTTCGTGTATGTGTGATCTTCGGAAACGAAGATGGGATCTGTGAACTTATTCTACGTGACAGCTGTCACGTCGACTCTAGTCCTGTGTTATATGTGTGCTTACATGCGTGCTCCCACAAATGAGGCCTGATGTGACAGTGTATCATCACTATAAATTAAAAATGATGAAAACTGGATAAATCAGCCTGATGGATATATTGTGCAAAGAAGAAAAAACATTACATTTACAGTCAAACAGCTTTTACTGGGTCAATTCTTTTGTAGAAACGTTTTATAAATAAATCCTTTACTGGTGTTGGTAATTTTACTTGAACTTTAAGGGGCACTGTGTCGTATTTGGAGAAGAACTTTGAATTATATTTACAATATGAATGAGGTAATAATACAAACTTATCTCGTAAGAAATATTTTGTTTTTTCCAGAACTGAATAAACGAGCTGTTCTCAGACGGAAATAAGGACCCAGAACACTGTCTGAAGCTAGAAAGAAAACAGAGAGTTTGTTTATTTAGGCATGAATCAAATCCGAAAACTACATAATGCACCTTTAATGCACTTTGAATTATGTTGAAGAGGGTTTTATGTCCACAGGAAGCATAAATGATACGTGACAGTATTACTGAGTGAGTTCATCAAACAAATCCGTGAGTGGATGAGACAGAATTCTCTACAACTTAACCCTGAGAGCAGTGAAAGGACCGTTTTATGCCTCGAACAAGACAGATTAAAAGTCAGCTCTCACCTTGAGTCCATGGCACTGAAATCTACAAGTCAGGCCAGAAGTCTTACAAAACCACCACTAACACCTTAAATACATAAGGATTTCTGTCCAAACAACTGTATTTTCAGCAGGCTGGACTATTGTAATCAATCAACAGATCAATCAGACAGCTGCAGCTCGTCCAGAATGCTGCTGCCTCACTGACACTAAGCCCACGTTTATACATAGCAGGGTATTTAGAGAAACGAATATTTCCCCCCCTCCGTTTTCAAAAATAACATCGTGCACACAACATCGTTTTCAAAAAAGTTGTCATTTCCATCAACCCGCATAAATACGCCGTCGAGCGCCATTCTAACTCTGCCAAACCTCTGGGCGGCAGTGTAGGGAGAAGGATAAAGCCACGCAAGCCAATCAGAATCCTCAGAATCAACAACAACGAATAACACGAGCGATTTCCTGTTCCTTTCAAAACAAAGCGCTCACATGACGTTAAGCATTTTCTGGTGCATAGCCTAATGAGCGTGAGAACCTAAAACCCCGTTTCTCCCAGCTGACACGACAACACATAACCGGAGTTTTCCAAATTCTCCACTTTGCCCGGAGTTTTTAGAAATAATCGCCTGGAAATATCTGCGTTTTCCCTTCGTGTAAACGGGGCTTAAGAAGGTGGAGGACATCATACGGCTCCTTAAATCACTGAACTGGCTTCCTTTGTGTCAAATGAAAGACTGTAAATTCACATTACTTGTCCAGGTACAAATAAGCCTAAATAAATCTCAGATTTATTTGCATGTTAAGAAGCATCCGGACCCCTCAGGTCACCTGGAACTCCGTGTTCCCCGGATCAGAACAAAGTGTGGTGGAGCCGCTTTTAATTCCACGTTCGCTCAACTGTGGAAGAAGTTGACATCCTGAAAACCTGAAGGTCCACTGAAACTGTCAGCTCATTTAAATCAGGGTTTGAAACATTACTGTTCACTGTGGCTTTTCAAATAAGAGGAATCATTTGCTTGCTTTTGTTTTTGTTGTATTTAAATTCAGTTCTTTTATCTGCAAGTATTTATTTTTGCTTTGTGTTTGCTTGTCTTTTAAATGCAATTTAACATTTTCTGTCACTTAATTTATTTACTTTTGCACTTTCACAAAGATTATAATGATGTTTATCCTGATGGCGCCATCCAGAGAGAGGGAAGCGTCAGAAACTCATCTGCCAACTAAATCTTTCTGCCTTCCTTGTCACACACATGTATGAGAACATGTCCCATCATCCCTCCATGGCTACAAAATATTTGCAGCAAATCGATAACAGCTAGTCTGGGAGCTGAGATATCGGCTATCTCAGATCTTGTACTTGTTAAGCTTTTCTCCCAGCTGCCGACAGCCACTTATCCAAACGCCCAACTGTTAAACAATAGGCCAACTTTCCAGCTGTGAGTCTTAACGTGCATCTAAAGGGATATTCCAGTCAATTGTATTCATATAATAGCTCAATATGACAAATAACAAAAGAGGCTTTCTGAACAGCACATGTCGCCCTCGCTCAATGTTCAGGATGCTGCGGCAGAGAAGAAGGAAGACAACATCAATAATCAATAAACTCTGTGTGTCTCAGTGAGTGTGGAGCATCACAAAGGTGATTCTTACGTATTTATTTATAAATGCGTGTTTCAAACAGGGTCAGTGAAGCCGGCCTGGTAATAGATAAAATAGCCTGAGAACAGGACGACCTATTTCTTTTATTAAAACTTAATTATTTTTTTTTCCAGTTCCAAGCAGGTAAAATATATAAATTTGAAGCTCTGGGTCTCACAAATACATGCTCGCTCTTTTTAATTAGCAAAGAAAGAGAGAGAGTTAAAAAAAATCAGCAAATATTCAAGAAAGCCTGAGTTCTAGTTCTTGGTTTTAATTAGACTCGTTATTTATAAACCTTATTAGATCCAATAAGTGATCTGAAATTCAGATGCAATAATTAGATCGTATACTGGAACCGAACATGACAAAATGCCATTGAACCCAAATCTACTTTCGGCACGCTGCCTGATATTTCCAATCTTCTTATTCTGCTGTTTTTATTATTTTCTGCCTCATTGTGCTCCCCATCAAACAATCATGAAACTGTTAAACAACACCCGAGGGAGAAAAGACTCTGACACGACGCTGCCTCCGATTTAATTACCACACTTGATGCACTTCGAAACAAGTGCTGGATTTCATAAAAAACTATTAAAAAGAAAGCAATCAATTCTGAAATCAATATTAGTTTTTGAAATGACAAAAAAAAAAGCCATTACAGCAGTGAAGGAAAAACATTTCTTACTTTGCTTTTGGGCGGCTGCATGTACGCTTTGAATCTCAGGCGGAGGTCGTGTGCCGTCTCCATCACGTACTGAGAGGAACGGATCAGGATCTCGTCGACTGGACCGGCCACGGGCCACGACGCCTTGGTCACCGAGCCGGTCTGTGGTGGAGAGAGAGAGCAGAAAGAAGGGATGGTGGATGAGCGAAGGGGGGAAAGACTGCTGTAGTGTTTTGTGTGGAGAACGAGGAAAACAGCCAAACTTTGAGGCGCACCTGAGGTTGAGATTCCTATTAACTACACAGCCAGAGGTTACGCCGTCTTTATAGCAGAACTGGGCACACGCCAGATTTACCAGGCGTGTGTGAGAATCCCAGACTGATGCGTGTCCACCGAGTGCCTCCTGGCTCTTTAGCTGGCGGCGCTGAACACATGATTGGAGTTGTGGGGCTTTTGTTGTTGCTAAGCGACGACCGAAAAAACCCATCTCCGGCACAGCAGCGCTCTTTCATATTCATAAATTCGAGTATTAAAAATATGCTCGGGTCTCTGTGCTGTTGGGAGTGTGCAACAGTGTGTGTGTGTGTGTGTGTGTGTGTGTGTGTGTGTGTGTGTGTGTGTGTGTGTGTGTGTGTGTGTGTGTGTGTGTGTGTGTTTACAGATGAGGAAAAAGGGAAGTGTGGCTCCTGGCGGACATGTGCATCAGCCGAGGGAATATGTTTGTCACTCAGGTAAATGAGCGTGGGCACCTGCGTGACTGCAGACCCACATGAAGCACGTCTCTGAGCTCGCTGCTCCCAGGTGTGTTCATGGATGTGAACGAACACGGGAAGTTGAAACGCTTCTTTCGTACTTTCATTCTTTTTTTTTAACGGGGGGAGATTAACATGAAAGGGGAACGAACGAGAGGATGAAAGACACATTTGAAGCCGCAGTCGGAGCACGCAGGCGACTCGGAAACATGAAACCCACATTATGATGTCTCTTACCTTGCCCAGCAGACCCCAGGTGTATTCACAAAGGTGTGGGCAGATGGGGGCCAGCAGCAGAGTCTGTCTCTCTATGAACTGGAAGACGAGGTCTCTGTGCATCCCCTCGATAGCCAGCTCACGATACTTATCTTTGGCCGCCTGCGTACGTACACACAAACAGTTTAAAGCGGTCGTTAGATTGAGATTTGAATCCTCAGTCGTTTTATGCTCCATCTGCTGTTTAATCTGTCTCTGCAGCATCCGTAACATCCACCCAGTGAGGATAGAAAACTATAACTGTGATCAAGAGAGTGAGACGTTTTATTTACCTGGAACTCAAAGAAGCCGGTCTTCAGAGCCTCCTTGTACATCATCCTGTCATAGTGCTGCTCGGTCTTTAAGATGCCGGCATTCATCTCGCTAGACAGGATACAAAGTTCTTTCAATAAGTCTGCAGTGTCAGTTTATCATTCACTTTTCAGTGAGGACCATCCTGAACTGTCAGACCTCCAGTTCCCTGGATTTCACCTCGTGCCTCTGAGTGCAAACATCTTTTTACTTTTCAATTTCAACAAAACTAAATTCACCTAAAACTCACATTAATAAATGAATCTCTCTCCACTTTTAGAGCTTTATGTATCTGACAAGTGCTGAAAACAGTATTGATATTGTTTGTCTGCTTCATACAGAGCAGATATGATCTGTTGACCCAAAATATAAAACAATCATTATGTCAAGCCCTGAATCTTTTCACGTGGCAATGACGCTGATCTTCAAGGATGATGATGATCTCCAGGATGTACATGGTCCTCATAATGTATGTGTGATATAAATCCAGCACTCTTCATGAACTCTTGCTTCTACCTGGCAAAGACCCGATCGTTGAAGGTGTCTGCAGGTCCTGTCCTCAGATTGTTCTGGTTGGCGATCATCTCCTTCACCCACTCCACCCAGGTGTAGAGGCGCAGGATGCCGGCGTCGGCCATGGTCTCCACGAAGTTGGCGTCCTCCACCGTGTCCCCGGCGTCGGCAAGAGCCAGACGCATACCTGAGAGAGGAAATGAAAGGTTATGGTACAAAGCCAGGAGGTGCAGGGAACAACAGAACAGGTGCAAAATAATCAGGACTGTCCTGAAGATCATTTTTGGGGCTTCAAAGCCTCAGTGAGAATTATCCTCGAATATTCAAAGCCTCAGTGCTGGCGGGGTGAGAGGCAGTCAACACAAGCTACCATTCATAAAAATTAGTCCACTCGACGCACGCGAACGTACATGACGAATGTGGCACAAACGTGCACCCCGAGTGAACGTACTCAATGTGCACTCATAGGCACAGATGGAGGTAATTAACGCTAATCCTCAAAGCAGCAATAAAGAGCTAATCAGAGCTTTTGTGGGGCCGCAGTAGTAAACAAACACACTGTGTCTGTGGGGGAATGCTGCTGCTGGACCTGCTGCACAGATGTACACCGATCAGCCTCAACAATAAACCACTGACAGGTGACGTGAATAACATCGATCATCTCATCACAATGTGATGTTCTGCTGGGAAACCTTGGGTGCTGTATTCATGTGAAGCACCATCCATCCAAACACTGCTGTGGACCAACTACACCCCCTCATCACAACAACACTACCCGATGGCAGTGGCCTTTGTTTTCTAGCCGTGTTTATCTGATTAGTCTCACCTTTACCTGGTAGGAACACAGTTTAACCTGCCCTCAGTTTACCGGAGGATAAAATCGGTCCATCTTTTGGTTTTGTTTGTTTGTTTTTTATTTTCACTGTGTTTTTATGTTTGCGTGAGCTGAATAATAGATCGATGTGTCTGTTGTGTCTCGAGAAGCTGTCGCGACGTGGAAGTGAAGAACTCCACCGTCTGACAGCAGATAGATGTATTAAGTTGACTTCCTGTCTAAGAGCTCGGAGTGATGTCTTCTGGGTATTTGAAGTTTTCTAAGACTGGAATTTTCCTCAAAGCCTCTGAACATTTGTTGAAGCAGAATAGAAAAGTTCAGTGTTTGCGTGTTCATCATATGATTAAGGGGAACCATATAGTTCGAAATTAGAAAAGCGGTGGTGAGAATGAAGGTGTTGGTAACGATAACTACAATTCAACTTCAAACACATTTAGAACATACAGGACCCAGAGGATCCACTATAAAACGCCCTGGTGCCAGACACCACAGGACCCCTCAGAGGTCTGAAGTCCAGGTCCTGACGGGTCAGAGCTGTTGTATATAGATATAGATAAAGCCACATGACGTAAAAGCCACGCAGTGAAGGCTGGAGAGCCAAACAAGACGGCACCAGTGTGTTTTTTTTTTGGTTTTTTTTAACAGTTTGATTGTAATTTGCGACACATGTGCCACAAAGGTTTCAACAGGAATGAAAAAGAGTTTTAACACAAATCTTATTAGAGCTCTGGAGTATTAAATCATCCATCTTTGCTCACTACATCTCAGCCTTTCTCACCCTCAGGTAAAAATCCATATCATCCGTCCCTAATGTCGATGCATACGGACATGTTCATTTAGAGCTTCGTCAAACTGGTAGGCAGTGGTTGTTTTTAGCGGAATATAACTCAAACAGAAGGAGTCACCTTCCTCTTGTTGTTACAGGGCCTCCAGGCTGCAACTCTCAAACTGCAGCCCACTCTTGCTTTGTGTTAAGAATGTCAAGCGACACTATCCTCAACACAACAATGCATAAAATCGATCTCACGTTGCCTCGCGTCTTCGTCGATGTACCTCGGTGGACTATGTTTCTGATGAGAGACGAGGACACAAGGGGGCGACATCAGCAACTGTCCCTGCTTCCAAAGTCTCAAAATAAAGGGCCTTTTAATAACTAAAATAAAGTATCTTTTTGTTGGTGCAGCCGTCTCAATGTCTACTTCCTTCGAATACTGAATTGGATATCGATTACCATGGCAACAGCAGCTTTGAAGCATTTGCGACAGCCCTTAAAAAATGTGTTTGAAGTTGAATTGCTTCATTCTCACCACCGCTTTTCTAATTTGCTCAAAACAACTTTGGAACTATATGGTTCCCCTTCATCATATGGTGAACACGCAAACACTGAACTTTTCTATTCTGCTTCAACAAATGTTCAGAGGCTTTGAGGGAAAAATTCGAGTCTGAGAAAACTTCAAATACCCAGAAGACATCACTCCGAGCTCTTAGACAGGAAGTCAACTTAATACATCTATCTGCTGTCAGACGGTGGAGTTCTTCACTTCCACGTCGCGACAGCTTCTCGAGACACAACAGACACATCGATCTATTATTCAGCTCACGCAAACATAAAAACACAGTGAAAATAAAAAACAAACAAACAACAACAACAAAAAGATGGACCGATTTTATCCTCCGGTAAACTGAGGGCAGGGGATTAATCTGTGTTCCTACCAGGTAAAGGTGAGAATGATCAGATAAACACAGCTAGAAAACAAAGACCGAAAACCAAACAAACATAAAAAGTATTATCATTAATGATGCAAAACAAAACCCTTTAAATTACATTTAGAGAAAGAAATGACGTCACTGTACATCAAGTCTCTCATTCTGGGTCTAATAACTTGTTTTCCTCTCATGTTCCCATTAATATTTAATTTGGGAGACTATTATTCTTTCCTCTGTATCTTGTTGTCCTGTGAACATTTTGAATCCAATAATATCATAAAGCTTTTGGATATTAATGTTTTTGCCTCTGGTGGAGAGATCATTTTGAAAATACATCCCCTTATGGCTACACTTTGATTAAAGCATGTATAATGAATTATAATACAGAGGCTCATTACTTACAGCGCAGTATAAGGGAGCTGATATACAATAGCTCATAGCAGCCACTATCAACACGTCAGCCGTCTTATGACAACGGGGCGTTTTCTAATTATCTTCACCGAGGGATAAAGGATGCTTATGGTATAATCAAGTGTAATGGCCCGTGCACCATGAAAGCATATTTTAATCTGTTCCAGATGAGCACCTGATGTGTTTTTCTCCAATGTTTCAATGAAACATGACAGAAATATTGAAAGAAAATCACAGCAGAGGAGAATAGTAAAAGATAAGAAAGGAGGGCGATAAATCAAGAGAGAGCGGTGTGTACCGTCTGCTGAGAACTTGTCGATGGCTTGAGTGAGAGTGAGGAAGTTTCCAGTTGATTTGGACATCTGGCGAATAGAAAAACAGATGTTAGCAGCCAGAATCCTTCAAGTGCGCCCGCCCACACGTGTTTCTTACAAAGCGGAGTGGAATAAAAACATTGTGTCACAGGATGTCTGTGTTTGCAGCGGCACACACGGTAATTACAATTCTTAACGACATCAAACACGAGTTAATTAGCGGCACATGAGAAGAGAAAATCACAAATACAAAAAAGTTTGAGGCAAAATATAATCTAGTATTGTTACATAAGGTTTAGTTTTGTCAGACACAGAAGACGGGACCTTTTCTCTCCTGAGATTATAACCTCAATAACGGATTAAGTTTATTCAGAGATAAATATTAATATGTACAGATTAATATTTGACACACCTTTTCAGAGTTGAGGAGCAGATGTCCGTTGGCTCGCACTGCCTGTGGCCACTTTCCACTGGACAAGAGAGAATGTTGTCGTCAGTGTCACTCATCATCATCATCATCATCATCATCATCACCATCCTCATCATGCTCATCATCACCACCACCATCATCACCATCATCATCATCACTCATCCATCATCATCACCATCACCATCATCCATCCTCATCATCACCATCCTCATCATCACCATCACCATCCTCACCATCACCATCCTCATCATCATCATCACCATCATCACTCATCATCACCATCCTCATCATCACCATCCTCATCATCACCATCCTCATCATCATCACCATCCTCACCATCACCATCCTCATCATCCACATCAACATCATCATCATCATCACCATCAACATAATCACCACCACCATCCACATCCTCATCATCCTCACCATCATCATCATCCTCATCATCACCACCACCATCATCATCACATCATCATCATCACCATCCTCATCATCCCCATCATCATCATCACCATCCTCATCATCATCACCATCCTCATCATCATCACCATCACCATCCTCATCATCATCATCACCACCACCACCATCATCACCATCACCATCATCATCATCATCATCATCATCATCACCATCATCCTCATCATCATCACCATCACCCTCATCATCACCAGTCTAATCAAGCAAATCAAGTTCAATCTAATCCAACGTTGCAACTCGCTTTTAAAACCAAATTATAATCGTTTTCAGATCTTTTAAGTCAAATACCTTTTCACAGCATAACATACACACTGACTAAAACAAAACCTGAATAAAACGTTTTAATTACATTTTGCTTTGCTTACAATCTGGATGCCAAAATAGTCAACTAAATTAATCTAAATTAACCGAATAGACAGATATTTGCTGGCACCAACCAAGAATAAGTCTTGCATATAACTTCCCATAAAACACTTTGATTTCTGTTTGTCTTAAAAACAAGATGTAACGTGTTTGTCGGTGAGCCTCGGAGGTGCTGGTGGGTGGATTGTGTTGTTGTTTGACAGAACCGGGCTACCTGTTTCCCTGTTTCAGTCTCTGCGCTCGCTGCAGCTTTTCATTTATCATACATAACAAAATCTTTTCATCCTGTGAGGGTGAGACAGTCAGCTATTCCTGCAGCAGTCTATCATACCCAGGTTTAACAAACTGTCACCTGGGCACACTCACCTGTCTTTGGGCCAAATCGCCACATGGTTGTACAGGTAGTAAGACAGGTGGTTGGGCACCAGGTCTTTGCCGGACACACGGACGTCCACAGGGTACCAGTACTCAAACTCCCTCCTCAGCCTCTGCAGATGCTCTTTAGGGATGTCTGTCTTTGGGAAAGGAGACGTCTTAAAGAAGATGAAGTCCCACACCTCTCTGGTCATCTGCTGCGGTCTGTGGCAGAGAAAAAACACAAAGAGAAATACGGTCAAGGCTACAAAGACGAATGCTACTGAAGTATTTAAATGCCTGTGTGTCATTTTAGTGCGGAGGAAGATATTTGATATTATTCAAATCAATAGTGAGCCACGAATTGACTTTTTAAAACTGTTTCTGAAAGGCAGCATTTGTCACTGACTGCATGTATTATTTATTAATATTGAAGATTATATTTCATGGATGAATAACAGGCGACAAATCGACTTATTTAAAAAAAAAAGTCTGAAAAGCAACACCTGTCATTTGAAATGATTAAATTTGGTTATTAGATCGGTGTCTTTTTTCTCCCTCGGGTGGCTGTTTGAAGGTAGAAAGAGAGATGGAGATGGAGAGGAGGCAGAGTGAACGAGTGAGGACTTAATCCTTTTATACGTGTGTGTGTGTGTGTGTGTGTGTGTGTGTGTGTGTGTGTGTGTGTGTGTGTGTGTGTGTGTGTCCATACTTGATGCCCAGTGGTGAGGCTCCCTGTCCGTTGAGCACGCCCCCCTGGAGGAGGTGGGCTACGGTGTAGTAAGCCATGTAGATCGTTGAGTCCGATAGCGACTCGATCAGCCACTGCTCGTCCCACGGCAGCCGCGTTCCTATGGCAACCAGGAGGCGTGCAAACACACACACACACGCAGACACACACGCAACCACAAATCGGGAGACAGAGACAGACAGGCACAAAGCCGAGTGAGAGAGAGAAAAAAAGGACAAAAAAAACTCTGAAGGAAGACAATTGTTGTCTCCTCTGTGCCGACACGATCCTTTGTTGAATTTGCCATCTCGTCAAGCTGGTTGCATTCCGGTGCCAAGAGAAACCCTCACACAATGGAATAAGTGCTGGGCTTTATTATGTAATCCTTGGCAAACAAGTTGAGATGTAAAACTTTAATGTCAAATAAACTAAACTCAACCAAACTGGCTGCTTTGCCAAACAATTGGTGACTTATTTTTTTTCGCTCACTGGCACGCTCACAAATGTTAGCTTAGTCATTTTTAGGGCAAAGAGTGTGGAGGAGGAGGGGGGGAGTTATGAAAAGCATGATCCTCCATCAGCCTCGAAGGCAGAAAACTCGTGTTTCTGTGTTGCCAGTGAGCGCTGATTTTCTTTTTTGCCAGCTTTCAGTGGTTAAAAACTTAAAATTACTGCAAGCTTGAGCAGTAATCACATAAAAATGAGATCTGAGCAACATTGCTTTTGAAATGTTGATATAACCAAATAAAATATACATGCTCATAGTCTGGCACGCCATATTTTCCTTTTTCATTCATTTGAATTCAAGTTCAGAAAAATAAAATCTTATAACATATCACACAACAAACATTTCTTATGTTTAAACCTCAGGAGGTGTCAATGTCTGTCAGTCAGTTTGTGGCAGTGATTAAAATTATAATCAAAATACAAACTTAATTTGCATCTTTACATCTGAGCTATATTTTGCCACCACACGTGAGACAGAAGTAAAATGGAATCTGATGCATCAACTTGCACTTTTACAGTAAAAACTTCTTATTCTGTGAATGTGTGGGGAGATTTCTGCAGAAGGAGTCTGCAGCCGGCCTGGCCTGCACTGTGAGCCAGCTGGCCCTCAGTCTGCAGCTATTCCTGTATGAGCAGAGAGGCAGACGAGCTGCTTTATCAGCAGTCCTTTGTCTCCATCTATAGACCAAAAGCATCAGTCATACACCAGCCCAGCCAAAAACATCTCCTCTTCATCTTCAGCAGGGCGGTGCATTTAATCCCAACACAAGAAACAGCATTACTTATGAAAGACACACACACACACACACTCACCAAGTCCATAGGTACGCGAGCAGGCGTGCTCCTGCAGCCAGGCCAGAGTTGCTTCAAAGTTTCTCCTGGTCTCATCGCAAAATCTGTAGAGTGTGCAAAACAGAACGAATGTAATCACAGGAAGGAGATGCACTTCTTCATCTTTTTGGACTTTGGCATGTAGATTGTATAGACTATAGGCTGCACAAAGCAATATATGAAGTGAAACTGGTCCGTCAGAGGTCAGTATCTTACGTCTCCAAAGGCTTGAGGGCTTCATTGGCCTGCCGCTTCCACTCTGCATCCCCATAGTCCAAATACCTGACAGACACATATAACATTAGCACAAAGCTAATCCCAAACTGGCACAGGATGCTCTACACTTGAAGATCTAGATCTCCAATCATCATTTATCACAAAATAAGGTCCCTCACAAGAGAGAAGATCTTTATATTCACTTCTATTCTTCTACAAAACTACCATGAAGCTTTAGTTCCACTAACAACAAGTCATTTCTTCCTATTACTGATAAACACACTGATCAGGTTTTATATCATACAGATTCCTGGGTTGATGACTTTAGTTGGCACTCACCACTGGTCACACAGAGCAACCACGCACTCGTCAGCCGAACGCGACATGACCTGTTTTTCTGGCTCCATGTAGATCATGGCCTCGCCCTGTTGTAGATCATTACAGCATCAGTACAGGTAAATAAACAGCATGCGGTATATCACACATGGACCAAAGAATGTCTTACCCTCTCAACCATCATCTTCTGAATGGGTTTTTTGACATCCTGGACCTTCTGCCCCTTGTAGCCTTCAACCAGCATGATCTGACACAGGAAGAAACATTTCATTCACACTTCTGACCCTTCAACAAGAGGCGGGCTCGTCTTCCACAGTAACTTCCTCGATCACAGATGATGACAAACTGCTCAGTGAGTGAACACACACTCAGAGTACGCTTAGGAATCGTGTCCTCGCAAACTGTGGCATGTAACATTTAAATTTCCAATCTGTGGACGGCGAACGCATGAAAAATGTTATAATAAGTTGAAAGGCGAGGGGCTTAGCAAGAAGTGAGAAATACAGCAGAGTTTCTCGGCAGTAGACGGAACCAAAGTGTTCGAGGGCAACACGAAGCCAATAGCCTTTTAATGAATAATTTAGTCGAGCCATAAGCTGTGAATCACTTGATTTGTGTCTGGGAGATAAATCACACAAGCTTCAAACCTAAAGTTAAATCCACGAGGAGTCAGCAGAGGGCTTGCATTCTGCTGACCTAAGGAGCTGTTTTCTGCTCATTAACCATTGAGTGGACTCACCCCTTCATAAAATCCCTTCAGGTAGACTTTCTCTTTGGCCTCCGCCAGCTTCTCCTTGTCGTTCTGGCTCACGATCTTCAGCTCGTCGCACACCAGAGGTGCAGAAAGGTTCCCGTAGCCTGGGATCTCTATGATCGGGACCTGACATGTGCACACACACATCGAGGCTGCGGTTAGAATAGTTGGTTTTACTGCAACCTGACTGAAATCCAAACAGACTTTACAAAATCAGCTTACCGGCTCGAAAGGCAACACCATCTTGTCCTCAATTCCATACTTTTCCCTGAGAGCCTTTTGGAAATGCACACATGGAGAACATCTTTAATTAAGAGCAAAGTGCAGTGTATTCTTCAACAATGGTCGCATGGTTTAGTCCGGCTGAAATCAAGCAATTAGCAAAGTAGAAAACTTAAAGGGAGACACTACAGGTGAAGACATCAAGCCTTTTTTTCAGGTATGACTCAATTATTACAGACTTTCACTTCCATAACATTTAGTTTTTATCAGACTAGTGGACTTTTATTTTAGTTTCCAGCTCTGGAAATGTATGTGAATGAGTGTGTGTTAATTATATACTGTTTAATTTGTTTAACTCAACCTGACTGCAGCAGCGATCCAACACATGTTCTCAGACGTGGTAATGTTTTAAAGTTTTATTCCTGTTAAGATTAGTCTCGTTTAGCTGACTTCCTTATCTCGGAAGCAACTAAATGAAACAGCACCGAGTAAAGTACACAACTCAACAAAATATATGACAAAAAGGTCATACATTTTAAGCAGAATTTCTACATATTATATCTTTAATACAAATAATCAACTGGGGAAATTTCATCGTGATATCTTTTAATGTAGTTCACCTGTTGTGTCTTCCCAAAAGTGCTGTTGAAATGTTTCTGAGTTTCTCTGCAGCTGACGTCGTCTGAATGGTAGAAATTTAATTAAATGTCACCTGTTTTTTCTTGATGTCTCTGAGAGCAGCGATGTCGTCAGGAGCATCAGAGGGTACGCTGGTAACGACGCCCGTACCTGAGGAAGACGCAGGCAAAAGGCCGACATATAAAATGCATTTATGCAAATCAGGTGGTGTGTTTCTCTGCGATGCTGTCATTAAATGTCAAACGCCGCTGCAACTGCACAGCAGCCACACCGGACCAACTAACTAACTGTGAAGAGGTGAAGGATGAATAAATCCTCCTCCGACTGATAAATGTCACAGGACGGCACGCTGAGCGCGGGAGACTCATTCTTACTGAAATTCGGACATTTCAACTAAGTCACCCAGACATTCCAATTATGGCCACTTACATAAATTCATCAACAGGGCACATGAAAATAAATATGTGACTATCAGACAAACTGCAGCCCTGGAGCACCACGCAGCAGAAAACAGATAGTACTGACTCTGAGTGCAATTAGATCCTGTTTATTTGTCTACAAATGTTCCCCCTCAGGGCAAACAGAACCGCCATTACTTCCATCCTTTGGCATCACAGTACACCACTTTATAAATGATATGGTGACCTTGGCCTACTACTTTCAGACACCCAAGTTTTTTTTCCATAATCTCCTCCACGAATATCTTAACAAGGAGGACTGAGGGATAAGGCTCGGTGCAGATTTTCTGCAGAAAGTAATACCTAAAGCAACACGAGCCGGAATAAATTATCTTTATCTGAAAGGCAGACAGATATAAACACATTGACATATCGTCAAGCAGCTCATATTGAAATATTCACCCACGGGCAGACGCATTAAACTCAAGTTCAAGTACGTAACAGAGAGAAAGTACGGAGCCACTCAAGGGTATTCTGACTGCTCCGAGCAACGCTGGGAAAAAAAGACCTTTCAACAACTACAACCCTCAACTCAACCCAGTCTCTTCAAAATCTCTGCTACTTTTCTAACTTCTTGACTCGTACCTTTGTCCTCCTTGATGGTGAGCATGGGCAGAGCGTAGATGATCTTATAGGAGGTGAGAGGAGCGCTCAGGGCACAGCCAAGGATATCCTGGAGAGACAAGGTAGAGCAGGAGTAAGACATTAAACAGAATCAAGTTTGCAGGTTTTGTGCGATAACCATGACAGCTCCTTCCTCAAACTGACTTCACCCTGCTGAGTTATATAACAGCGTGTTTTAATGTTACGTAAATGCAAGCTGCTTGACAAAAGTTAGTACCTGTCCCAGTATTTCCATGATCACTGGCACCACTCCGTTCTCTTTGGTGAAGCCCTGGTACGACATGTTCCTGGCAGACCTGTTGGTGCTGATGAAGACGTCTCCGCTGGATGTCTCGAAGGCGACGTACTTCATGTCGGGCCTCACCCAGCAGTTGGTCTGACCGAACATGGTCTCCGGTCTCAGAGTGGCAGCAACCAGGAAGATGTTTTTGCCTTTCATGCCGCTGTGGGGAGATTAGCATTAGCATTAGCACTTGACTTCTGTATGAAAATAAGAGTTAGCGGCTCTGTGTTTGTCAAGATGAGAATGAGAGGCGATGTTTTTTTCTTCTGGAAGATCATCATGGGATCTTATTTCAGAAAAAGTATTGGTGAGAGACAAAATGTGGATTCAGTTTGAAGCTGACTGACATATGAGACTGTCAAAATAAGTAATTAGAAAGATTACATATCCAAAATCACCACATGTCCAGACTTGCAGTGATTCAAATGTGATCAAAAAATGACTCTCTCTCACTATCGACTACCATATTTCCAAAATAATTTCCCCTGGGGGACTGAAGAGAGTAACTTTGGCAGTACTTTGTAATTAATTACCTGCTATAGAAGACCTTGGACTTGAATTTTGCTGTGTAGGGTTCAACGATTTTCATCTTGATGAGCGTGTACTCCTGAGGTCCAACTCCCTGAAGTGAAGGAAAAGAAAAAAATTACAGCTCTTAAATCACCTCAGTTCAAAGTAAGCGACCAAAACTCGATTTTCTTCCCGACATCATTAAAACAAAAATGAGCATGTGGAAATGTCTTCATCCCAATTAAACTGCAGGAATAATCATATAATCGAATCACAAAGTTTACCTCTCCTGTCTGCCTGTCATGGTCCATGCACGGCTGTCCATCCTTGGGGGAATAGATGGTATACCTGCCAAGAGTCATATAGAGTCGCATTATATTATAGAAACAAGGGGGCACTGCGTAACTTCCTCATTTTTATTTATATTACTGCAAGGACAGTGTTCAGATAAAAGTTACACAATCATCTCACCTTTTGCCAAACTTGATCTTTTTTCTCTCCTTCAGTGTGATGAACTGCCATCTGACGAAGGAGTCATAAAAAGGGTTCACATCTGTGGTGATGAACGAACGCCTCCAGTCCACCTGTGAAGTGACAGAATGACAACTTTTAAATTCTAACACAAAAAGTATGTTAGTAGATAATTTAGCTCATTGACACTGCAAGAAGACTCAATAGTTAATTGTAAATAAAGGATAAAAACAAACTAAACAAAGACAATTCTTTACTAGAGATACAGAAACAAAGTCGTTACCTTGACTCCCATCTTTGTGAGGTCTTTCACAGCCAGAGGAGGAAAGTACTCCAGCCAGTGTTCAGCACTGGCAAACTTGGCAATCTCTTGGTCATTCAGGCCCAAAGACTTCATAATGTCCCACTGGAAAGTGGCAGTTCCAGTCTTGGCTGCTGCTTTACTCTAATGGAGAAATAAATAAATAAACAAAATACATTATGTAAATTCAAACACCCCTTGTGAATGCTGAGCCACAAGAAAATGTGAAATAACAAGCTCAAGTTTCTATATAAAAAAAAAGTACCTTCTTGCCCTTGGATTTGTCCTTGATGATGATTTCATCTGATGTCTTCTCCTTCTCCTTCTCCTTCTCCTCGTCATCCTCGTCCGGAAACTGCGGAGGGTTTCCATACAGCTCCATCTCCCTCTTCAGCTTGTCTGCACAGGCCTGGTGGATACAGTATGGATGTATGAATACAGGTAAAGGCAAGCTACACTGATTTTTTGTTATTAGTCAGTACCAACAAGTATCATACCTAAAAATGTATGAAAAAGAAAGACGAACCTTGATTGGCATTCCTGTGCAGTGCAGCCCAAATGGGAAGAGGCATTTCTTTCCTTTCAGAGCCTGGTAACCAACAGCAAACTGAAAGAAAGAAGTTAAACAGGAGAAACTCAGAGCCCGGTAATTGTTGTTGTGGAATATCTGTCATATGTGCAGAGTGAAAAAGTTAATTTCTTCTGAAGGCAAACCCACCTCACACTTTGACAAGCTGAACGTGTGGCCAAGATGCAATCGGCCATTCATGTAAGGGTAAGGGAAGGTGACAAAGTACTTGTTTTTGCTGGAAGGAAAACAAAATGAATGGGTTAAGCAAAAAAGACCGAAAGGATTCCCTATAAAGGTTTTTATTAATGCTTGTAAACAGGGAAATGACATCAGGTAAACACTGGTATTAAAGGTATGTTGGCTGCACCACATCCTTGTGCTCAGAGCCTCACCCACACCTGCATGGCTTGTTTCTTCTTCAACGGCCACAACAGAAAAACTACACATCACTCCTATTAAAACACCAGGTGTTCATTGTTGCATCAGGAAGATATCACATGAAGGAAGTACGCCTGCAAAAACTCCTCTGAGTGTCAGGTGAAGGGCTTCACACACTCACAGACAGTCTTACAGTTGCATACTGAATGTTTTTGTGACAGAGATTAACACTCTTTGGGTAATAGTAGACAGAGTCCTTCCTTATAACAGCAGATACTCACTTGGTGCTTTCCCCGATGGTTGTTGGTGCATCAAGCTCAAATGCTTTCTCCTTCTGCCATTTCTCCTGAATCTCCTGTTCAATCTTTCTCAAATAGTCCAACTTTGCTGTTCCTTTCCGCTCCTGGAAGATGACAGCTCATGAGAAAACAGAGACTGAGCAGTGATACGTGTAAATTAACTGAATATGGATTATATCCTAACAATAAATATATACTTCATGAAGCTGCCATGTGCCAGAGAACATAACACAGTGAAATATACCAGACTAAACTGGAGTAGAAAATAACAGAAGAACTGTTCAACACGTGTTTAACAGCAGAACAGCTGTGATCTGTGGTCCAGCTGAGTCAGATTTCTCTCAGGTCTTTACCTGCAGATGGCTCGGCAACTAGCTTATGTTAGCTAACTTAGCTAACAGCTACAGTAAGTTAATGCGATATAACCGCTCCGCCTCCTCTAAACCAGCATTAACCGCCCGAAGGTGCAGGAGATAAAAGTGTTAGACTCACCGTCATTTTGACCCAAAGTACGAGCCGTTAACTATTCTATCGTTTTGACAGAAGACACAGTAGAAATAGTTTCCAGTTTGACAAGGGAGCCCCACGCCACCGGTGCCTGGCTGATGACACCCACAAGCAGCTTCCCGCGGGGTTTCCTGGGAAATGTAGTGCGTTGTAGTTTCAGGCGTCGCAACATTAGATAGCTAATGAACTAGGACTTTAAATCGCGTAGTCGTGATTTTGGTAATCTCATATATGTATGACAGAACTGTGGGACCGCGAAGTTTCTTTAATAAATCGCGGTTGAATCAGGTTTCAAAGTCCGTCGCCCGGCCTGCTTTACGACAAGTCAACTTGTGTTGCCATGCCGTAAAGCACTTCGTCCGAACTGCCAGTGAAGAGAGACAAACGGCCTGAAAGCATATAAATTTATAGACGATGAAAGTAGGGTTATCAAAACGCACTTTCATGTTATAGACAGTATTCTAGTCTTTCTCACGATGATCATAGAGAATGTCGAAGCCCTGAAGTCATGGCTGGCAAAACTACTGGAGCCAATGTGAGTGTTGAATTGGAAATGACATTTAGCTTGCATGCTACGTAGCTACGTTAGCTAGCTAGCTAGCTAGCCAGTGGGTTAGCCAGGCATCAATGTGGGGCTTGCTAGAATCTGATGACAAATTCTCGCACGAGTTAGCTAACCACCATCGCCGCTAGCTGGCTGTTCATAGCAAAGAGAGACAGCGCTTTTGTTAAACAAGCGAATGTTAGAGACTAAAGAAATATTGTGCACGACGTAGCACGTTTTGTTGGGAGTGTTATTTTGGGACAGCTCAGCACGCAGCTGGCCCACGATTATTTGACTTTATCCCAGCTCTGAAGCAAGCCATGGAGCTGCAACAGATAGCCTAACTCGTCTGCTGCTGCTTGTGATTAAAATAGTAGTAAGTGTTGAGTGAGATGGACTTTTGCAGCGTTATGTGACATGTTTGTGTGTGTTGCATTTTTTAAAACTGGAATTGTTTGCTGTGCCAGTCACCATAGTTGCACGCACTCTTACTTTTCTCCCTCTTTTTTCTAATGTAAATGACTTTGTACTAACAGTAGGATAAAGTATGCTGTCAAAGAACTTGATTAAATGCATTGGTGGATTTGAATGTGTAACAAAGTGGGGTTGATATGTAGAGGAGTGTTTGTGTAGGACACACAGGCTGTAACAGTCCCTCACTGTCTCACAGAGACATGCTTGTCTCGAAAGTGCTGCCAGTGTGCTGCACTTTCATTTTCTGAATAACTCTAAATACTAGTTCTCACTGACATTTTGATAGTTTGTAAATCTATAACTGGCTCAGAACTGAAGAAGCCTCTTAGATTAGAGGTGAAATGTCTACAAGAGTCCAAAGTCCAGTTGCCCAGGTTAGAGCGAATTGGCTAAGCTTTAGGAACATTAACTGTTTACTTTTCACTTGCTAATTTGTGATCACTGGATGTCTGCCTGCTCTTTTACCTTGTTAATGCTTCAACCCCATTGTTTACGGTCAAGCAGAAGTTAAAGTAGTTCTGGGTGTCTTGGTGATATGGTAATAGCCCATGACCTGCTGGCTAAGAGAGCTTTTAGCATGATCTATTATCCCTTAAAATGTTTTGCATATAGGAGGATTTTTAGGCTTTTATAATGTTCTTTACTACAAGCATTGGCAAGGGTCTCACTTGGTACTGAATGGGATGATATGTTATTATACAGTATGGTTAGGTTTTGTTTTGAGAGTGTTTACATGCATCAGTAGACACCACAGTAACACACCTCATTGACAAACAGTATACTACAGCTGGTTGAATAATAAAGTAGTGTTAAGTGTTAGTAGTGTGTGTCAATATACTGGAATTTACTATTTTACTACCAACACTATGATAAATATTTATATTCACTACCCTGTTCGATACCAGAGGCAGCATTGACAAAACACTGAGAGCAAAGTTTTTTTTAAATGAAAAGATAGATAAAACAAGACTGTGTGTTAAGAACAACGGTATCTAAGTTCATTTAGATCAGGTGGGGGTGAAAGTATTCGGCTGTTACAGCGTTGCATGTGTCAACTCGCTGTCAGAGAGGAGAGCAAAAAGCAGAGAGCGAGTCCTGCTGTATAAAAATGTGTTTCAAATATTCAGAATCAGTATTGGTATATCAGAAATAAAATTTTTTACTATTATAAATTTAACTCCATTTCCTTTTGTACTATTAAAATAACATACTGGGAAGCTGAACTTCTAAAATCCTATCTATTCTAACCTGCAGATGTGATGCTGACCCGTCTGCATTAGCCAACTATGTGGTGGCTCTTGTGAAGAAGGACAAACCGGAGAAGGAGCTGAAAGCACTTTGTGCTGATCAGCTTGATGTCTTCCTACAAAAAGGTATGAACTCCCCAGAGAGCTTTTGTGTCAGTGTGAGTGAACGCAGCATGCTGTTTTGATATTGACCCTGCCGTTTGCTGGTGAAGAAAGTAATGTGGAAAGTTTTCTTCCTGCAGATATTTTGATCTTTTGGCTAACGAGGGAAAAGCATTTATTCATTCCCTCCACAGACAATAGAGCCTTTTGCAGTTACGTAATAAATCCTCTTGGAATCATAGCCGGTGGCATTATGGTGGTTCATTGGTCTGATTATTGGCAAATAGGATATGAGAAAAACAGCTCTATGTAAACATGTTGATGTTAAAAAGGCAAAGTAGAGATAGAAGATTGTTCAATCAGAAACATTAGAAATTAGTCTGAAGACGAGCTATATTTCACCTGAGGTAACTGACAACTAGGTGAGGGGTGAAGTCATATTTAGCTGGTCAGACACTATATGTAAGTCAAGTCACTTTGTTTATATACCACATTTAAAAGCAGGAGTTCACCCAAAGTACTTTCCAGTGATAGCAGATTAGCTCAAGGTATGTAAAAGGAAATAATACAGTAATAAAGAGCAAAATGGTCATAAAGGATATGAACAAAATCAAAGTAATATAATAAGAAATTCAATTAAACCAGCAACAATTTATAAGCAGTAAGGTTGTTAATTGTAGAAAAGATGGGTATTTAATAAATGTGAGACATTATGTTAATGCAGCATCACATTTAAGTTGTGACATGGCCAAAATGCACAGAAATTAATTTAGACCGTCTTTACAATTCCTTCCAGACCATAAGCTTAATTTACACATTCAGAGATGCAATGAGCTGCATATTATCACCATCTACCAGTTTGTGGGACCCCGATATGGCCACCAGAGGGTGTTAGCATCATTTGAAAGGACCCCTCTGATGTCTCCAGCTGAATTACATGAAGCATCAACTTGTTTCTCTGGAGTTGGATCGTGCTGTCTTTCCTTATATGATTGATATAATTAAACTGTTTCACTTAACTTTGAATTGTAAAGTATAATAACAATCACAGGGGAACAACACAAACAAAGCTAGGAAGCCTTTTGAATAACATACTAAAGATTACAGTGAATGAATTATTCAAATGATCTCCTTTGCTGTACTTTGTTATTTGTGTGTGTTGCATTTCCTCCTTCATGAACTTTATTTATCAAGCAGCTTGTTCCTGTTTTATCTCTCTGCTCTCTCTGTTTATTGCTCACTTGGTGTTTATTAGACTTTGGTTATAGTTTAGCTCACCAGGAGCACAGAAGTATTTAGTGAAGTGTGATTCAGGGGAAATGTCACTACATTTTCATGCCTAAGGGGCAGTTTGGTTTGGAGATTCAAGTGGAAGATTGACTCAAATTTCCTTTTGTCATTGCAGAGACGATGGGATTTGTCGATAAACTTTTTGAATGTCTGACAACCAAGAACTACCTGGGAATTCCTACTGCCAAGGAGGCTCCTAAAGAGGAGGTCAAACCACCAGCAGTCAAGTCTGATGTTGTGGAGGTGAGAAGGATTTATTTGCTTCATTTGGTCTCTAAACATTGTTTTTTTTAGGAGGCAAATTATTCATTTTCAAAGTTCTTTTTTGTGGAAAAGTAAAACAAAACAAAAACGTTTGAACAGTAACAGAAACATCTTCTGTTTTTTCTCCTCAAGGCTGAAACTCCAGAGGAGGACAGAGAAAACAGGCGGAGGAGAAGTCCTCTGAGAAACCGCTCTGACTTCAACGAGTCCAGGTACGGCTTCAGGGATATGTTTCACCTCGGTTTAATGACCAAGCACAAGACAAGAGCAGATACTATTCTGACATGTGAGACATATGGCTCATGATACAATGTCCACTACACAGGGCCTTAACTTCTTACCACTGATAAAACAAAACATAATTTGCATTGTCTAGCTGTGTAGAGATCTCAGCATATGGATACATTTGCATGGTTGGTTTGAAGTCCCGCGAGTCCTGCTTGTCTCTTGATGAGAGCCCAGGTGTCCAGTAACCTCTCCCTTGACTATAGCATGACTAGTGAATAACAGATAACTGCTGGTCTGTCATTTAAAACAACAGCTTAAGAGTTTAATGAACTTAATGCCTTTTATTATTAAACAGTTTCACAACAGTCACTCTGAGGTTATACTTTGGTTTGGCAGCTATAAGCACATAAACATCTTATCTCCATTGCTTTAACACCTCTTAAACATGTCTGTTGGTTAAATGTAGTAATTTAAACATATTCCCTCTAACTCATCATCCACACAGGAGCCGCGACGACAGGAGGCGAGACGAGCGCAAGCGCCGCGACTTCGATCGGCACGGAAAAAGCGTCAGCGACTCCCACCGCGAGCGGGAGCGCCACGAGCGTCGGAGAGGAAGCCCTCGCGGGAGGAGCTACAGCCGCAGTCGCAGCCGGAGCAGGAGCGGCAGCCGAGGAAAGAGCAGGGACAGAGAGCACAGAGGAGGCAGAGGTGAGAACGTTACACCCCCGAAACACACACAACCAATAACAACAGCACAGGGGACCAGACCCAGGAGCGCAGAAGTTCCTGAAGCTCCTGTCGGCACAGTTCAACTGTGTATTAGTGATGCAGAGGTGCAGCTGCAGACATCCTGCGTGTGCTGCTGAGAAGAGACTGAACGATTTTGGATGTGGTTGTTTATTATTATTATTATTATTTTCTACTGGATTTCTGGTCAGTGTTGCTGGGAGTTGTTATCGATACGGAGCAATGTGGACGGCTTTGCAATCGTATCAGTGGGGATTCAACAGCACAGGCTGGAACTGGCCTTATTACCCGCAAGGTTAATCTACATCCCTGAGTGTTTGATGCGTGAAGTAGCTTAAAACTTTTTTCTGTAGCCCGCTGCTACTCTACTATGATACTTATTAATGTTTTGCTAAAATGTCTCCGTTTCTGCTCGTCTTCGACAGACTTCAAGTCAAAGTTTGAGTTGGAAAGGAAGGACACAGACTGCTACAACTCCTCCACCACATCCGGCTCCCAGCAGCAGCACCCGCCGCCTCTCCTGCCGCTGCCCACACCTCCGCACCCCTTTTCCTCTTCTTCGTCGTCTGCCGGAGTTTCGGGAGCTGGAGGCGTTCCCATAGCGACGCCAGCTCACCTGCCCGACAGCACGACAGACAGCTGGTCTGGCTACTACGCCGCCCAGAGGCAAGACGGTGTCGGCAAGCCGTTCAGCAACAAGGGTCCTTCACTCAAACAGCGTTGCAGGGATTATGATGGTAGGAACGGAGTTGATTTCTGCTTTTATTCCTTTCCTCCATCTCGGAGACTGTTGTAAAGTTTGCCCTGCTCTGGTGAAATCTCCACTGTTGTCTTCCCGTGAGAGTTAACGATCGCCTTGTTTAGTGTTCTCACTAATGACTACTGTTTAGCACTCCCTTTCTCCAGAGATGAGATCAAAATTACCCACTGTCCCTGTAGCCACTGCTATCTGTCAAAGTGCTCAAACACAGCCACCAGGGACCCAGATCCTTAATGAGACTGTGGGGTAAATACATGCACTGTAGATCTTAGCTGCTGTGAACCAGGACAATCCTGTAATCTGTCATCTTCTTTATTTATTCTCTTTTAATTGTTTTTATTCTTTTCTGTCACATTTGTGAGCATTAGTTTGATTTCTGGGGGTGTAAAGCTCTGATGAGACTAAAAGATTTTCTTCATCCTGTCCTAAACCTCTTCACTACCTACATGTACGTTTCCCTCCCTCACACAGAAAAGGGATTCTGCGTCCGTGGCGACCTTTGTCCATTTGACCACGGCAACGACCCTCTCATCGTCGATGATGTCAATCTGCCAAGCATGATTCCGTTTCCGCCACCACCTGTCATGCCCCCTGCCGGCCTGCCCATGCCCCCGATCACTGAGCCACCCCCTCCCCTCAGGATGCCTTCGATGCCACCCTACGGCCAGCCACCACCACCGGGTGTCTTCCCCATGACTGGTAAGTAGTACCACCACATCAGTGCATTAAACGCAACTGCTCGAAGCTGCACGTGTTTGAGGTGAACTGTTACATTTAGAGGGACGGGAGAACGCAGCTAGCTGTAGTTACTGTCCTCTTGGTGCTTGTTTGCACAGTAAGACTTGTTTTTCCTCCATGTCTGGTAATTTGCTCCTTTAGCAATTTCTCATGTGGTTTTATTGAGAAAGGCACATTTCGTGTAACTTGTGGTCGTCTGTAAGTGATGACCACTTTTCTGGCTTTCATCACCAATTCAAGTCAAACACTGTGATTATCTTTTCTTGTAGTGTAGCCTTTCATTTTGTAAATAGTTTGTTCAAGTTGTAAAGGTGTACTTTCACTTTCTTGGTTGTTATCGTGACCCTTGTTTTTATTTCTTTTGTGTATTAATCAGCATATAATTTGTAGATTACACTTCGTGTGACATAACAGGTTGTTTTTTTGTACCTGGTGGAAGGAAAAGCCTTTCATGAGGCTGACCTGTTTCTTACATAACATTCTGCCTTATTCCACAATAACAGAGCAGCACATTTTAGTTCAGCATATTTTAACTTCTTGAATAGGACTGCCATAAAAACAAATTTAAAAAACCTGCTCATTCAGCATGGTGGAGGAATAAACATCAGAATTTGGAGTTCAAGCCAGATTTTTTTTTAGAAAAAATGTTTTATGGCAGGCTGGTTGAGCATCTGTGTTTTGAGGATTGTTAATGTCTGACGCATCAGTTTGGACTTGTTCCACATGAAAAACTTCAGTTCTTTCGGGCTCTTTTGTTCAACTTAAAGTTGTTTTGAGATTACCATTGACAGCTTCAGTCAAAGTCCCTAAATTATGTATTTGCTCCTCCCTTCAAACTTACAATACAGCTAATTTCCAGAACCTTTAAGGTGTCCATGTTTTAGTTTTGCTGCATGAATGTGACTTAACGAGAAAACAAATAGTTGCTGATGGGGATTAAAACAGTGCAGGACAGTTGCTGTTATAACGCTGCTTCTTGAAATGATGATGTGGTTTTTTTTTCTGATTTGCTTTAAATCAGAAGCAAAATGAATTGATTGCATGGAATAGTCGTTATCACCTGTTGGCGCCTTCATTGTCATATTAAAACAACCAGTTTGGCATTAATAAAGTTGTAGGCTTACACTTTATAATAACCATCAGTAATGAATGATAAATTAATAGCTAATTAAACTTATTAGCAGTTATTAGCTATTTCACTGTTGACAAACTCTGAAATGCTTCATAAACCATTTGTTGAGTAATTGTTTATTATAAAGTTACAACTGATGTTTATTATACTTTGTAAATTATTAATATATGCAGGGTAGTTAATTTAAACATTATCTGGATCGTCATTTTAAAGTTGCAGTTGATGTTTATAAACCTTTTACAATTGCTTTAAAAATGATTTATAAAGCATTTTATTGTTTGTTAACAGTCAAATAACTATTAACTGAAGTTTAATCAACTTTAAATGTACCAGTTATTAATGGTGGTTGTTATAAGGTGTTACCAGGCTCACTGTCATACCTGCGATGTACCTGAGACATTAGCTTGGGCTTGTGTCTCCCTCAGGACCCCCACTGATAGCAACCAGTGGGATCGATACCCCCAACCACCAAACGGCGATCACTTCTTCTCCTCCTATCGGACCGCCTGGTGTGGGGCTGCCACCTACTCTTCCTCCTCCTCCTCCACCTCCTCCCTCCTCGTCCTCATCTGTGTCTCTGCGTCCCCAATATGTCCAGTCTGAATGTAAGCAGCGACGCTTTTCCTATTCAGACAGTCTGTTGGGTGGCGACATTGCTGTGGCTCCGGCTCTATTTCCCCACCTGACTTTTCTTTAATCATGTTCTTTTAGTTGTAGTAAATCAGACTTGATAAGTTAAAACTGAGCCACGATGAGTCGAATACTGAAAGTTAAGTAGCTTTTGTAGACTTTGAAATACGCTGTGTTTCTGTTTTCTGTCATTTTAAGTTGGTTTGTGTGCGATGTTGTGGTGTGTCGTGTTCATGTTCCTTCAGGCTGCAGTAACAGCTGTTGACCAGCAGGCAGCACTGTTAATTAACCTACCAGACAGTTAACATTAACTCCACCAGATCTTTATTGTGCTGAGTGCTTTCCCTGTAATTCAGCCCATGAATAATTACACAGTTATGCAGAAAAGCTAAGACTCAGTTCAAATGGAGTGGATCTATTCTGAGGTAATTACAAACTCAGTTTTTGACCTTAATTTAACTCAGATAGTCAAAACTGTCACGAACGGTCCCATTTTGTTAAAGTAAAGCGGGTCCAGGAAAAGAGTCATGTTTCATCTTTTAGAATATTTTTTTCTATTAGTTTTATTTTTTAATTTTCTTTATTTGTACATTTGGTTCCATGTTTGTCAATATTGCATATTGCATCATATTTAACTTAAAATGTCACAGGTAGCTGTCACTAGAGATGGGAACTATAAGATTTTATCGATACCAATCCCAAAATCAAGACTGCTTATCACTCCGATCCTTTACTGATTCACTTATTGACTCCTGATCAGTTTTAGTCGATCTGGTTGTAGCTTGAAAGCTGTCTGTCATCATCATCATCATCTTTTTAGTGAAATGAAGCCATGCTTTGCAACATTCTTACTCTTCACCATGACTCCTTCTTGTTGCAAGTTTCCAGCAGACACATGACACATGAGTTTGACATCATTTGACAACAATGATAAAAGGAAATGCTCAGTTTTAAGGCATATTGTTGAGATGTATCGGGCAATTTGTTCTGGTTCTCACCAAACAATGCTTTTATTTATGCTTCTATCTCATTTATGTGTACATGTAGGGCTGCATGATTTTGTCATTTTGTTCTTCTCAGTTCCTTTTTTGTACTTTTTATAAAGTTTTTCCACAAAGTTTTCTGACAGTTCCCTCTAAGCCTGTGTTGTTCATGAGTGTCTCTCCATTTTTGCACATTAGATAATTATGATCCAGAGGGCTATAACCCAGAATCCCCAGGCCTGACTGCAGCAGGTCGTAACCCGTACCGTCAGTTTATTCCCCGGGTGCAGACGCAGCGATCCAACCTCATCGGCCTCACCTCCAGCGAAGGACAGGGCTCCAGAGGTAACGACCACGAAGCTTTTTAGTACTGTAATCCTGGGCAGTGGGCCCTATTGGAGTTTATAAATGTCAACACTTATGTTTGATTATTGTTGTATTTATTATTGATTCTTCATCTTTTTGTCTGTTTGTGCGTCCTCTAGCTGCCAACATCGTGATCCAGACGGAGCCGGCCACTGTAGCCAGCACTCCTGGAAGTAACGTGTCCCGTTTCAACACGGATCAGGACAACAGGAAGAGAACCATGGGACCCAGCACAGCTGAGGGACCAGCAGCTAAAAAACCCTGGATGGAGAAGTAAGCACTGAAAGACACGAAACAAAGTCACACAAACTGAGAGTCTGCCATCCTAATCAAAGAGGTTGTCCTCACTTCACATGGCAGTGAAGCACTGCAGAGATGGGACAGTGAAGGTCCTCTGGAGAAATATTTCCACAGCTAACACAGCAGTTACTGAATATTTTATTCGTGATAAAGCTCGGGGATATGAAATTTCCACTGCTCGCCCGGAGCGATCATTTGCACTTTCTACCTTCCCCAAACAGAAGCAGGTATTGTGAGGACATCTGAAGAAACTGGCTGGTTGAAATCTGATCATACAAATTGGTGACTCATAGGTCAGGAGCTAATCTTTTGTCTCAGCTGTGGGAAGCAGCTTCACACACACATCCTCACGACTGAGATGCTTCCACCTCATTGGTGAGGCTCTGACTAGTGATCCATCTTGGGTGTCAAGCTTGACATGTGGTCAGCTGTTGTAGCTTGTAGAAACTTCAGTATGAAGGCAGAAACCTGAACCTCAGGTCATCAATCTGGGTTCCATTTCACTGCCCAAAATGATCTTTAGCTTTTCCAGTATTTCCAAAATAAAATGCTGTGGAAGTTGTAAGCATCATAATATTCTTCTCGTTTCAGGCCGAACTTTAACAACCAACACAAGAACAGTTTCCCCAAGAGGTATCACTATGTGAACACCAAGCTGGAGGTGCGCAAGGTCCCACGTGAGCTCAACAACATCACCAAGCTCAACGAGCACTTCAGCAAGTTCGGAACCATCGTCAACATCCAGGTACAATGCTTCATATGCTGCCGTTCATTAGTGAAACCTGAACAGGGCTTTAATTCTTACTTATGACTGGTAGTAGTAAAAGTAATGTAACTGAGAGTTAGAGAGCTTTTATTTGCCAAAAAAGCTTAACAGACTTAACACAGTGTGGAATGTAATACAATAAATCTATCGTCTTATTGAGTGATGGACTGCAACTTACAATCATTTTCTTTCCAAAAACCCAGAATGACGTCTTAAAATCGCTTCATTTGTCTAACAGTCCAAAACCCAAAGACTTTTCATAAATGACAAAGATAAGCAGCATTTCTTTTACATTTAAGAAGCTTGAACCAGCAAATGTGTGACAAAGAACGTAAATGATTAATTGATTATCAAAAAAGTTTCAATTGACTAATCATTGTAGTTATAGAATAATGATCGTGCTTCTTTGTATAACGTTCTAATTTTGCCTTTTTTTATAAAATGTAATGTGTAGAATTCAGTGAGTTCATGAAGTTCAGCTCTGCAGAAGAGTTTATTTCATTATATTCACGTACCTGCCCTGCACGCTCTCCAGGTGGTGTTTGGCGGAGACCCAGAAGCGGCGTTGATCCAGTACACAAAAAACGAAGAGGCCAGACGGGCCATATCCAGCACCGAGGCGGTCCTCAACAACCGCTTCATCCGTGTGTACTGGCACCGCGAGCCGGGCACCAACGCCACGGGGCTCCAGCAGCAGGAGCAGGGCTTAGGGAGCCAGGCGATCGGGGCGACGCCCAGCCAGGGGCCGCAGCACAGCTCTATGCATAAGGTCAGTATCAGAGCTGAACACACAGAAGTGCTTTGTCCTTTCTTGACTGATCTCTTAGTGTGACCCCGTTTCTGAAACCATCAGATCAAGCAGCACAGTCCAGCCGCCTACGTGTTGAACAAGACTGTGCCCAAGCATCGCCTGCCAGCGGTGGCTGGGATCACAGCTGCAACCAAGCCGGACAGCCTGAACCCAAACACAGACACTGTCACTGTACGTTGTAGTCTCTGTACATGTGTGTGTGTGTGTCAGGTGATGTCAGATTTGGGGTTGAAGTAGCATTTTCTAGTAGATTGTTCTGTTTAGTTTGAATGTGCTGTGTTCTATGGTGATAAAACGTTTTTGTTTTGAGTCTGGGGGTTTTGGCGAGAGTGATGTAGCAGCTGTTTCTGGGTAATAAGTAGGATTTGACTCTTTATCAAGAAGGTCTGTAGGGATCTTTTCTGTAATGTTGGCAGACACTTTGATGATCAGAGATGCCCACACGGACTACTTTGCTGCAGCTGAGGCGACCTTTTGGACCAGTTTCAAAACGTTTTGTATTGAAATCCCCTTCGAACATGAATGTCTGTACCAAATTTCACGGAAATTCAGTCCTTTCTATAGCTGTCAAGACATTTCACTAAAAAAAGAAAAATGTCTTTGTCACAAAAGTCGTCAGAATGAATCATCTGAGGACCATGAATGTCTGTACAGCATTGCACAACAGTCCATCCAATAGTTGGACTAGGAGTTAGTTAACAGTACATTCTTGTTTTCAGCTGTCTACCGTCTCACTCACATCTAAATGTGTCGCTCTCTCTTAGGTGGCGTCGGCACTGACAAACACCCAGAAGAGCCCTTACACCTCCATCGCCCTGAAGTCCTCCTCAAAGAGCCTTGGGAAAACTGGAAAAGCACTAGAAGCGCAGGAAGTCCTCAAGAAGAAACAGGCATGCTGCTTAATTTTTAATAAAAATTTGGACTGGTGCGAGAATAGCAGAGCCGGGATTAGACGTTTGTTTTTCTCAGGGGCCATCGATGAGAAATGACACGTTCACCAACAGCATACAGTGTTTGTTCCACCTCAGTGACTTTATTTGTCTTTCTTTTTGTTTAGGAGGCGTTTAAGCTCCAGCAAGACATGAGAAAGAAGAAGCAAGAGATGTTAAAGACGCACATCGAGTGGCAGAAGGTAAAACTGGCTTCAACACCCCTTTGTCTCTGATTCTGCCTGTCACACCTTCTCCTCCCTCACCGCTTGTCCTTCTTCTTCTTCTTCCTCTTTCAGGCCCTGATAAACCGCCTGGAGAAGAATCGAGGGATGAAACCTGAGGAGAGGGCCAACATCATGAAGACTCTGAAGGAGCTGACGGAGAAGATCGCACAGCTGCAGAACGAGATGAACCCGAGCCCCGCCTCCCAGGCGCCCGGCGCCAAACCCAACCACAGCCAGTCCAAGACCAAGACTGATGTAAGTGTTGGGCCTTTTTGGGTAGGTAAACTGTACGTTATAACATAAATATACACTTTTTCTTTATTGTTCATATGTAATTTCTTGCACAGTGTGTTGCTGTTTGTAGGACGGTGAATTAAATATTTTCTGATTTTACATGATATGTGACCAGGCTCAGAAGGAACTGTTGGACGCTGAGCTGGACTTTCACAAGAAAATGAGCTCTGGAGAGGATACAACAGACCTCAAGAGGAAACTGGGACAGCTACAGGTGGAGGTAATACACACACACACACACACACACACGTACATAACCACAGAGCATAGACAGACTTCATCAACATTTTTCTTAAGGCTGAATTTGAGGATGTGATTTCAAAAATTTCAAAAAATCAACTCATTGACACTAAAACAGCAGATTGATCAGGAGCTTTACAGTGTATTACAGTAAATTACTGCATTATTATTATTTTCACAGCCTCCATAGACTTTATTGCATTATATAACAACTATTTTTGATAATTTACACTGTATATATGTCATTGTAATATGTTGAATTATTATATGTTACGTCTGGTTTAAGTTGCATTTAAAAAAAAAAAAAAAAAGGACATTCGAGCTAGATCAAGTTGTTTAGAGGCAGAGGTGCTCGTACCACTTCTGTCCACAGGGGGCGCCAGAATCAAGATCAAATGAAAGTTTCTTGCAGCAGCAAGAAGAAACTATGATGGTTATCATTAACAAAAATCATAGGTCGCAACTACAATGAGTTATATTCAATTTGTGAATGAATCATCAGTAGTATTAAAACTTTTCTATTATGCAGAGATGTCTTTAGAAACTATGCTTTCCATGATATCTCATTCAAATAAAAGGGCACATTATTATAATAATAATAAGAAGTACTGTATGATACTATGACATCACACAGTTTCTCTGTTATTCTGAATCAATCCAGATCTGGAAAATCCCCAGATGTGTTGTTTTCCACACTCATTATGACTTATTAACTGAGAATAACACAAATCGGTGAACGAACTAGTTCTTTCTGTTCTTGAAAAGAAAAGTTTGCCCTGCTTTTTGCTGCTTCCAAGTGTGTTAGCCAGCCCGACTTGGCCCGGCGTCTCCTCTCCCGTCTCAGCTGGCAGCGCTCAGGTCGCCTGTGTCACAAGATCAGCCGAACAAGAACATAGCTTTTGTTAGTAACACCCTGCCTGGCATGTTTCCCCTTCCCCACCCCTCCACCCCTGTGGGTGCTAAATTAGCTTAGTTGTTAAAAATGCATACTCACCCCTCCCACCCATCCAAACCCAGCCCTCCTTCTGCACATTAAACTGCAGCCACTTAAGCAAGCCCCGAGGAGCAGCCGCTAACGAAAGCCAAATCAGACACGGGTCCTACGCTGATGGAGCCCCGTCTCATTAAAGTTTGAGCCGCCGGTCCTTGTAAGAAAAATCGCGGGATGACAATTAGAGGGAGAAGTGAGGGAGGGACAAATGGAGGAGAGAGTGGTTGTGAGGCTGCGGAGTGGTTAGCAAGCAGGATGTCACTTTAAAAATGGAGGAGTGACAACTAATGGTGAAGGGCAGAGAGGGACGGAGGAGGCGGCCGGAGCCAAACATGCAGAGTGCCGACGCTCCGAGGACGAGGAAGATGTGTAATATTTTGTCTTTGCTGTGGTTTACTACACAAATTAACATTTGATGTTGTCATGCTGTCATCAAGTCACAATCTGTTTTCCACATCTGTTCGTGATGATTTTTTTAACACAGCCAGGTGGCGCCGGTTTATTCAGCCAGTCGGTTGTTTTTATAACCTCAAACCTCCCGATCTGTCCTCCTTCAGGCGACTCGGCTGGGTCTGATACGGCCTCCAGCGGGTCGAGGCCGCGGCAGAGGGAAGATGCCCCTGGAGCCCGGTTCGATGCACGTGGGCCGCGGCAGGGGCCGAAGCCGGGAGATGATGGCGCGCAACGTGAACCGCATGGTGGTGGACCACAGACCCAGAGCCCTGGCTATTCTGGGGGTCACTCAGGAGGAGAAGGAAGAGCTGATGCCTCACTTTGTGGTGAGGACTGTGCTGCTCTTTGTGTATTATTTAGTTAAGAAAGATGAAATATTAAAGGGGAGTTGCACTGAATTTAAACTTGATTACTGAACATTCATTCTGATCTTTTTTTTCTTCTTGTAATCTTAGAAATTCGGTGAGATCGAGGACGTCCGTGATCAAGACGCCAACAGTGTCGTCATGACCTTCAAGACACGAAGCGAAGCAGAGAATGTGAGTCGCTGTCATGACTCTGAATCTGACCAGTTCTTTTGGGTTGTACTGTCATTGCAACCTTCCCTCTTGCTTTGTTTTCTAGGCAGCTAACCAGGGAGCCAAGTTCAAAGGTCGCGTGCTGCAGATTTCCTGGTTCAAGCCCAAGACGCCCTCTGTCACAACAGAGCCGGAGGAGGTGGAGGCTAAAGATGAAGACAGTGCGGTACGACACGTCACACCGGCTTGTGTAGCGTGGCTCCATGTGTTAACAGGAGTAGCATCCAGTCACCCAGATATGGGGAAACTTCTGGAAGTTTTAGTTATATTCACAGATTTCACTTGTGCATTTCTTTCCAGTGCTTCTAAATTTTTCACCGCAGCTCCCGATGGAAAATCAGGGCGAGCCTCTCAGTACTAAGAGCATCTTAGCCCTTTGAGTAAAACTGCATTACTGTCAGGTGAAATCCTCGTGCTGTATGTTCATGTTTCGGAGTTGCGTTTTTTTGAGGCAGCAGTCTGGTTTGTGCACAAGAAGGTTTAATGACCTCGGAGGGCGATCCCGTCCCTTCACTGTGCTTTTTATGATTATTAGAAATCTTTGATAACAATTATGACGATGTGTCTCCGTCTGGAAGCTGATCCACTCAAAAAGTCCCTCTTATTTTAATCCAAATACTCCTTTTATATGCTCTGTTTTTATAGTGTGAGGTGCCATTTTTTAAATATAAACTTTATAGTAATCTACGTCAAGAAATGCTTATGTTTTTGTTGGCGCTGTGTATGATGTGTTAGGTGTTTGTAGTGTTCAGGGCAGCACGTAACATCACAGCTCAGTAGTAACATGGTAATAGTGGGGCGATAGTATGATAATAAAGAGGTAATTAAGTAATATGGTGCATGTGGAAAAACTCACAAAGTTCAGAATGTTTCACTTCAATTTAACCTGTAGACATGTTTCTTCCTCTCATTACTCAAATTCTTGCCAGCTAATAATTATGTAGTCTATCATGAGCACGAGTTAAAGCCTCTCAATAGCTGTTTTTATTCTGGGCAGTAAGCCACCAATCTGCCGTCCTTTTGGCGGCTCGCTCCGCGGATTTAGACAGAAGGCAGCAAATTGGTGGTCTGTTTTTCCGCCAGTTTTGCCCCTCGGAGGGTAACGTTACACTTATTTGCGCCTCCATTGCTGTAAATCCGAGGCGGCAATGTGGTGGCAAATGCTGAGATGGGCGGAGGTGTGGATGACGTGCACTGCTGCGCACCCACAGCCGGGAGTTTTAAAACCAGGAAACAGCTGATCACAGCAGTCAGTTCGTCACTTCATCCACGAAGATGAGCGGCTGGAAAGCCGCTGAGATCCGGGAGATGCTAGCGTCTCCTCGCTCTCTGTAGCTGTCTTGGTTGTCCGCTTGTTGTTGTAGCGGCGAGCTAATAGCGGTCGCTACTTTCAAATTAAAAGCCCCCCGCTAAGAACCCAGTTCTAAACTCCGATGGGGTGCAATGTAAAGCTCTTATTTTGAAGACAAATTCGACCTGCTTCTCTTCACACCCAACTTCCTGCTTCACGTCACGTCACATGTTGACGCCTACCAGAGGAGGAAAAGTGGAGGCTGTTTGGAAAAGGAGGAATATTACACCTCCCTTTTAGACAGACAAGGCGGCACATTGCAGCCTTTACCTTGCTGCACATGTGCCACCTTTTCTATCTGAAAGGGGCTTCTGATGATGTAGAACTGACAAAATAACACAATCTCTGTGAGGAAGATTTGTGGCACGATGTAAACACCGTCGCATAATCTTGATGAGTTTAAGAATTCAAATCTAATCAGGAGATTTTTCTTTTCTTTGTTGGATCTTCAACAGAAGGAAGCTAGCTCTTACTTGCCTGGTGAGGAAGAGGAGGAGGAGGAGGAAGAGGACGACGACGAAGACGACGAGTACGAGAGCCGGTCCTGGAGACGGTGAAGGCGCCGCGACTCGTCCTCGCCTGCTCTCCAGAAGAATCAGTCATTATTTTTCCCCACAAAATCAATTCAACTGAAGTCACATTTTTTTTTTTTGTTCCTTTCCAGTATTTTGAAACAAAGTAATTTTAGACTCTAATCAAAGTAAAAACGTCTTTACTTTATTGTACATGAAAAGAAGTTGAGAGGGCTGATGGTTTTTTTTGTATCCCTCGACTAAACAATTATTTAAAGCATCTCACTTTTGCTGAGAAAGATAAATGTTAAGTTGTTCTTATAGATAGAAATAACCTATGTAAGTTTTCGGTGTGCTTACCAGATGATAAATATCAGTAATGCACAACATTTGTGTCTACTGTGAATAGGTATTTTTATACATACTGTATTTAAGCTCTTTTCTCACCAGTTTTTTAAAGATCTTGTCCTCAGTTCAGGGACAGCCATTCCTTCACCGATAGAACATTCTCTGTCGCTACCAGAGAGATATTTATTTATTTTTCCACTGCATTGACGCACTCTGCAGTTCCTACATCGGCACGGTGTGGTGTAGTTCTCCATTTCACTCTGCTCACTTTGTTCTGGTCTGGGTTTCGCCCACCAAACATTAAAGGATCCTGCTCTTTTTTGACAGCGGCTCTCTGTCCTGGCATGAATTCATGGTGATTTGTGCATGTTGTATTCCTGAAACGAACAGCCACCAGACTGTACCGTCAGCACACCAGAGCCGGTGCAGGTACAGAAGGATACCAGTGCAATAGAGTAAAATCCAAACTATGTTTACAGGTTGCCGTGTCCGTGCACGTCAGATACAGTCTTGTAGTAAATTCTCCCCACTAAATGTCCAGTGCCACTCTGTGTGAATAGAAACACCTGCACAGGTGTTCTACCTTTTCTACAGGAGTGTGTAACATTTTCCACTTGTTTAATTCTGTCGCCCGGTCGTCTAAACGGCCCGACAGGACGAGGATCAGATCACCCATTTCAAAAGAAAAACGTGAGATCCATAGACAGGTGTTTGAATGTAAAACTGAACAGTTGATTTTAATATATATATATATATATATATATAAATATATATATATATATCATTTCTTTGCCTTACACAATCAGCAGATGGCTGAATTTTTACAAGATTTGTGATTTACTTTTGTAAATTTTGTAAATGCTTCAAAGAGAACTTACTGTTGTACTTTTTTTTTGGTTTCTTTTTCTGTCATTTTAACTGAATGACGAGGTTGTGTCAGGTAGAAAAGGTCAAGCAAGAGTGATTAGTGTCTCTGCTTATTTGTGTTAAATCAGTCCACGTTGACATTTCACTAAACTTGTCATTGAAGTAGCACATTTTCTTTTGAAGACACTTTGAGAAGCTGCTCTGAGCTGTGAAGAAACAAAGAAACACTCTGTTGAAAGGCACCTCGCGATATTACCGGTGCATCAGTGCAGCTAAATATTGTCGTGCACCTTTCATGACAGCATTTTGCGACTTTGCGTTTTGCCTTCTTTTCACATACTGTATTTTAGAATCCTCAGGGTGGGAGGAAAGGTGAATGATGCAAGAAAAAATCCATTTTTAAGCCAGTTTTGTTGCTTTTCTGAAACAAATAACTACGTTTACACGCAGCCTGTTGAAGTGTCGTATGATGTGTGTGTGCTTTATCATAAATCAAGTGATCATATCCAGTAACCAGTCGAATGAAAGCACCAAAGCGAAGGAGAGAGATGAACTCGGTAGATTAACTGGGTCAGTTGCACTACTTTACACAGACGAGCAGGCAGAAATGTGCATGTGTGTGGAATCTGCATGTAGATGCACATACAGATTTCTGTCTGCGTGTGGGTAAGAAAACTAGAACAGATCGGTCCTTTCTTCTGTGGCAGCACACTTACGGGACACGATCAGTGCAGTGTTTGACTTCCTCCCACCTCCACTGTCGGTAGCGCTCTTGTTTGGATTGCATATCTCGCTGTTGACTGATAACTCAGACGCCTGCTGCCAGTGACCTCACGTTCCCAGTATCATCACAAATTGGTTTCAGGTGTACGACGTAAAGCGGAGGCAGAATTATCTCGTGTGATTTTCTCTCCCACGCGAGGTCGCTGGCAGTTTGGAAAGGACGAACCTAAAGTGGCAGGTTGTTGCTTGTGTGCGTGAGTGAGGATTCAGGGAAGGTCTCTCCCCCACTTTTTGTACTATCTTCTGTATGCTCCTATCACACAACAGTGTAAAAAAACAATGTAAAATGTTTATTGGATAATAGTTTTGGATTTGTTACTGTTTATATTTGCAGGATGTGGATGTATTTTCTTCATGTATTTTGTTTGTAAAAAATGGATTTCTAATTTACTAGCATGTTTGCTTTTGCCAATAAAGATGGAGGAATTGGGTGCTTGTAAGAGGATACGAGAAAAAAAAAAACAAAAGAAAAGAAAAGAAAAAACATTTTTGGATTGGATCTTGGAGAGAGAAAAAAAAAAGAGAATTTTGATTTAAAGAAAGAAAATTGACTTAAAAAAAAAAAAAGTAAACATTGGCAAGAGGGAAAAAGATACGAGCAAAAGCATTCCAGAAAATATTACCTTAAACTCTTGTGTGGTCTCCTTTATTTCACATGTGAACTGAAATCTCCACAGCAGAGAAGATTGATATTTTGACTCATTAGAGGAAAAGTTGACCCATAATGAAATTCAGTCGTTGACCTCTCACCCCCGAGCTGCTGGAGAGTCCGGTGGAGTTGCAGCATTCTCCTAAAGAACGAAGCCGATGGAGACTTGCTTTTGAAATGTCACAAAACAAATCCCCGTCTACGTCTGCTGTTTAGTAGAATGCTGTAACGCTGTGAAGCTCCACAAATGTTTTTTGGACCACGACACTGATTTTTCAGGGGGGTGACACACAGCAAAGGGCCCCAGGCCAGGGCTCGAACCCGGGGCCGCTGCAGCGAGGACAAAGCTTCTGTACAGGAGTTACTGAGCTAATCAGCACACCTATTTATTGAATGTCAGTGAAAGCTGTGAGTTTGTTTAAATGAAGTAAAAGTTTTGGGTTGTAAAAAGGTCTGCACCTGTTCACCAGGAGCAATTTAGGGTTCAGTAAGGATGCTTTGGCATGCAGCCCGGGGACTCAGGGATTTGAACCAGTGACCTTCTGGCAACTGGACGACCCACTGTGCCTCCTGAGCTGCAGCCAGCCTGTTAGCTTATATGAAATAAAAACACAGAACTTAATTAGCTGCGTCACCAGGATAACATTCTGGCATTATCATTGATGCAAAACATGTACGTCCACATTTATCATAGGCTACGTGATATAGTGACATTTCTACAAAATGAGTCGTTACATGTTTCTGACCTGACTGTCTTTAGGTGGCAGTGGAGTCACAGGCGAGACTGCATTTCAACATTTGTAAGCGTGACACCACAGGATGTTTTAAAAGGGATGATTTCCAGCCTGTTAGTCACAACAAAAAAATGACATTATTATTTATTTTTGGCCTTTGTATGGCTTTATTGATATGACAGCAAACAGGATGAGAGAGAGAGAGGGATGACTCACAGCAAAGGGCCAGAGGCTGGGAGTTGAACTGGGGACTGCTGCAGCGAGGACAAAGCCTCTGTACATGGGACATCTACTCTACCAACTGAGCTAATCAGCACCCAAAATTACATTTTTCAGAAGTGTTTGTGGTGACTAGAACTTTAAACCGAAACATGATGTTTTGCTCAGCGAAGAGTTCTTGTGCCTAAACCTAACAAGATGTTAAAAGCAGCGTTGACACAGGATAACATTTAAAATTGAGCCTAAAGAAACATAAAGTTGCACTGTGAAGTTTGACATGTGAATGTCTGAGTTGTCCCACTGTGCAGAAGCTTCCACGTCTGAGACGAGGTGTCCTGATGTGATAACGGCCTCCACTTCGCTCAGTATTTTCATACAACAGGACACACTGAGGTGTATTATCGCTTCACAGGCCACACTGTTACCAGTTGTGCACTGATGAAGAACAGTGTTACTTTCACATGTTTTAGTGATTTTAATGGAAACATGGCAACGTAATAACAAAATGTACCTCAACCAATCAATGTAACTACCACTAATCTGTTATTCTTACTACTTCTGTGCAGGTTTTAGAGTCAGATTATAATCACAAATGGGGTTTGGGCACAAATAAGATCAATACCTTCCTTTGTGTCTGTTCTCTGAAGGCGAATAAACCCATCATCACTACACACAGAGGCGCTCACACTGACACTCATGCCCCCGAACAAATCCCACCACATCACAGGAAGAGACCTCTGACGCTCGGTTTAATTACAGCAGCCAGCCACCACCACATATTAAAATATCCCTGAATAATGCATGAGCGGTTCTTACTTTAGGAAGTCAAGTGAAAACACTCAGAGTCTCTTCAGTTTAATGCAAGGACTCTGGGCTCTCCCCGGGGGAGGGGATTTCAAACTGGGGCCCGGGCGGCGCGGCGCTGCCGGCGGGTCCCGTGGCGGCCCGGTGACTGCGAGGTGAAGGAACAAGCACTGGGGGAGGTGGTGGAATCTATGCAGGACACATTCTGACATCAATATTTGATAGTAGGTATGAATAAGATTATTCATAACATTTGACAAAAAAATTAGAACCACAAGTCTGTGATTATTGAAGAAACAGACAGTTTTTATGGAAGTGACCCCTCACAGTGGGTGGAGGAGTGATTGTTGGTACTCAGGTCGTCCTGGTGGCGTGTGTGCAGCCCAGATGGAGGCGGTGAGAACAGACGACACAAATACGACAACACTCTCCATAAAGCGGGTCAGAAGCAATCTCCAGAATATGACGAGCACAGCGGTGACAGAGTTGTAAACAGACGAGCGCTGAATTATGAACGAGCCCAGCTGTGTGACTCGGGGTGAGAAAAGGGCCTTCAGGGTTTGTTCAGACCAACATCTCATAAATCCAGCGGGATTAGAACGCACAGTTTCTCACATGTGGCCTTTTCTTCGAGGTTCAAGGTTCATTCATTTGTCATTTTACAAGGAACTCGAGTTTTAGTCTCCTTATATGTTTTATAGCAGAGTGTCGAGGGTTAAGAAGCTGCTGAAGTCTGTCTGAGGCTACGACAGCAGATACTTCTGTATCTTTTGCCACAGAGCCGCCGGTTTATGAGTGAAATATGTTTATGTTTTTAATACACTCCTCAAAAATTTGGTCCAATAAATCAAAACATTTAATCTGGGATCAAAAGGTATCAATCAAACTTTAAGGAAAAGGGTACACTGCAAAAAAGTTACTAAACGACAGCTTTTTAGCTTTTATAATGCTGAGATCTGTTTTATTTTTGGGCCTTTTAATCTTTAATTTGGGATATTTACACATATAACAACAATCAAATTACTATAAATACCAACACAAGACAGGACGTCCTGAACAAACACACAGACAAAGGGTATTTTGGAACATTACTAAAGTGACGTCACTAACAAACAGTAACATTTATGTTTCAGAACTTAAACCAGCAAACTTAGGAACTGCTCAGCGCGATGCATGATGGGAAAAGTGAGCCATCCTTGACTCCAACACTCTGAGCACTGTCTCACACACAACAGTCCAGTGGTGTCGTCACAGGAAAGCTGCTGACTCTGTAATAAACATGGGAAGTTGATAAAAAGACATTTATTCAATGTTTATGTTGTTAAAAACTCCACAAGTGATGAAGATATCTGTCAGTGAACAAACAGCACAGAATCAATACTTCTATCAGAGCTGATTGACACTAACTTTATCGTAGTTAATAAATGTAATTAGTAACCCTGGATTTAGTATTTTTTAAATAAAAAAAACTTTGCAAAAGTATTTTTAGGAGGGAAATGAATAACATTTTCTGTATTCTGTAGCCTATATGGTTGTTTAAAGTTACAGTTTTTCATGTGGTTACGTTCAACATATCGATTCACAGGATAAATCTGTAATTTGATTGATATTTGTGTTTGAAAAATACATCTGTAAAATAAAAGGAAAAAAATCAGTAGAATTTTTTTTATTATTTCTAATTATTTTGTGTAAATTCATGGGCTATTTTTTAAATTTTATTAATGTTTTGTGTATTTAAAAAAAAAAAAAAAAACAGTAAAATTTGGTAAAATAAATGTGAAATAATCCATAAATTGTCGTTAAATGTGTTTTTATTTTGCTATTTTTACACTGGACGTGTAAACTCAAGGTGTTTTTTGTTATTTAGTGAATATTTAGTGTATTTTAAAAAGCTGGGAACATCCATTAAACCCATTAAACTGTTATTTCTCCACAGTGTCAGGATCCCTCTGCAGTCTGAACGTGTTTCCTGTCTCCACGCAGCTCTCCTGCAGGTTTCTCGCAGTTTTCTCTCTCCGGCCTGCAACAGGTTCTTCGTGGTGAGAAAAGAAGAGCCGTCGGCTGTTTTAATCTGTGTAATGAATAAGAACATGCCAACGTGGTAATGGATGCCTGCCACCGTGCTGCTGAATTATTCAGAGTCTGGGGAACCAGAGAGGCGGCCGGCAGGATCGGATGGACCCGCTGTGTCATCGGTGCGCCTCTGGCCGCCGGGCTCCTCTTTCGGGCCCGTCCAACCCGGCTCCGCGAGCTTAAACCCGGCGGCCACATGAGAAGCCCGTGTGGAGGATCGAGCTTTCACAGGGGCGGAGAGGAAGGACGAGGACCTCGGGTCAGCTGGTCTGCAACCTGTAGGCCTGATGTACAAGTCAAAGCCTGCGGGCCGAGAACCAGAACTACTGTTTCCATCCGTGCGTCCGTCTGTGGAGCCGCGCTGTCTGTGGTGCTGAAATAAGCAGGCTGACGCTGTTTTAAAGTCCACACGTGCGAATATAACTGACCCCTCAAAGTGTTTCAGCTGGTGGAGCATTTGTGATATCCGAAACACGCTGAACCAGACGAGCGGTGCGTAATCCTGCGCCAAACGCGGGGATGAGCTCAGTTCAGGCCCCGATTATTTCCTGGAATAATAAAAATGAAAATTTGTATAAAAAAGCTTTAATTCATAAAAAAACGCTTTTTACTCATTAATAGAATATTAGAGTGATTCTGGTTGCGTTTGTTCGACGCCTGCGCACTGAGGACTACACTTTGCAACTTGTAAATTGAGCAGAGGAGCAGGTGGGAGGAGGAGGAGGGGGGGGAGGAGGAGGGAGGCTGAAAGAGGAGGAGGAGGAGGAGGGGAGGAAGAAGGGGGACGCCGGGAGGCGCTGCCGGTGTGAGCTGCTCAGTCTGGTGCAGGAGGGCAGAGGAGCCGTGCAGCTGTCCGCGCCCCGGTGTTCATGTCAGGGGCCACACTGCCTGCGAGCTGCGTGCAGGGAGGAGGATGATGACCATGAACGGCAAGCAGCATTTCTCCATGCACCCGGCTCTGCACGAGCCCAAGTATCCCGGCCTGCACTCAGGCTCGGAGGGCATGCGCAGAGTCTGTCTGCCCGCCCCGCAGGTACGTTCAGGTCGGGGGGTGAGAGGAGGGGAAGAATATCACACTGGAAATGTCTGTAAAGTTGATTTGACAGGACTTTGTTCTCTATCCGCTATCTCTCCCCTCTCTCCCTCTCTCCCCCTCCCTCCCCTCCCCAGCCCCCCTCCTCACCCACCTCCTCTCTCATCCACATGTCTATTCAAGCAATGCTCTTCCTTTCATATTAATTTTTATGACTTGCGCTTTGAGGAGGGTTCTCTCCTCTCCTCGGCGCTGCTTGCCTTTGGAAAATGTTTTTTAGATCCTGAGCTGCCTGACAGAATTCCCCACTGACTCCAGTATGCGCACTCTTGCTTGCAGCTGCAGGGCAATATATTCGGAGGCTTTGATGAGAGCCTGCTGGCACGGGCAGAGGCTCTGGCGGCGGCTGACAGCATTGTCTCTCACGGCAAGAGTCACCCGTTCAAACCAGACGTGACTTACCATACCATGAGCAGTGTCCCCTGCACCTCAGCCTCCTCCTCTTCCTCCACCACCGTGCCCATCTCCCACATCCCCTCCACCATCGCCTCCCACCATCACCACCACCACCACCTCGGACAGACTCTGGAGGCCGGGGACCTCCTGGACCACCTCTCCACCAGCCTGGCCGTGACCGGGATGGGCGCTCCGGAGCCTCCCGGGATGACCACGGCGGCGCACCACCACCAGCACCCTCACCACCACCTGCAGACCATGGGGCAGCTGCACCAGGCGATGGCCACCATGGCGCACCCTCACTCCCTGTCGGTGCACGGCGGCATGGCGTGCGTCAACGACGTGGAGTCGGATCCGAGGGAGCTGGAGGCGTTCGCCGAGCGCTTCAAGCAGAGGAGGATCAAACTCGGGGTGACCCAGGCGGACGTCGGGTCGGCGCTGGCCAACCTCAAGATCCCAGGAGTGGGGTCTCTGAGCCAGAGCACCATCTGCAGGTTCGAGTCCCTCACCTTGTCCCACAACAACATGATCGCGCTGAAGCCGGTGCTGCAGGCCTGGCTGGAGGAGGCGGAGGCTGCGTACCGGGAGAAAAGCAGCAAGCCGGACCTTTTCAACGGGAACGAGAGGAAAAGAAAGCGCACGTCCATCGCCGCGCCGGAGAAGCGCTCTCTGGAGGCGTACTTTGCCATCCAGCCGCGGCCCTCCTCGGAAAAAATCGCGGCCATCGCCGAAAAACTGGACCTGAAAAAGAACGTGGTTCGAGTGTGGTTTTGCAACCAGCGGCAAAAACAGAAACGAATGAAATACTCTGCGGTGCACTGACTTTCACACATCATGAATAAAATAGCCTACTACATTTTTGATCGAGTGATTAATAATAGCCTCAGTAGCCTAACTAACAGGGATTATCAGCAGCTGCTCACGTCTCCTCTGGATTATCTCCAAAAAGACTTCTTCTTCTTTTTTCCTCCAGTCGGTGTCACTCACTCTTCGTTGTCGCACTTTTTTTTTTCTCCCTCTCCAAGTTTTTGTCACGAACATGTGGACTTCTAAATGATTGTGTTGATGTTGTCGATCATGTATCTTGCACACTAAATAGGAACTTTCCCACCCTGACAGTTTGTCACATTCAGGGACGTGAACTCACCTTTTAAAAAAAATAACTACAAAAAAAAACAAAAAGAGAGTTTGGAGGTGACAGAAGAGGAGGATTTCATGGAGAGATAACTGATTTCCTTTTCTTCTCTGTTCTGCTGGTTGAGATCAGAGTTTATATTTCCACGTCACTGCTCACATGTGCAGAAGTTCACCATCACACCTTTCACTGTGTTTCCACCTGTTTACTTTTCATTCCATCTATGAATGTGAGTTCATGCGAGGGCTTCAAACCACCTTTTATTTATTTATTTATTTATTTATTTATTTATTTACTTCATTTATTTTCTCGCCCTCTTCGTGAACTGTGTGATGGTCATTTACGCACAAATATGAATAATTACCGTAATGCTTTCACGAGGCACGAGACACTTGAGTATGTTGATCTTGAATTATTTAGAAAATGGAAACGACACCGTCATATATGAGGCACATCCGTGTGGCTTTGGCTGCTGCTATATTTTAGTATTTTGATGTGAACATGTTGTTTTTTTTGTTTTTGTTGGAGCATTACAGGTGAGCTGTGTATTTATTATACAGCCCAGATATATATGAATATATATACATACAGTATATTTAGAGCTGCATCACCTAATTTAAGTATTTATTATTTCCTCACTCTTTGAGTTCACTTGAAAAAATAAATGTGTGAAGTTTAAACTTAATAAATTATTTGGTTATTTTCTAAAGATTTCTCTGAAGCAGCGACTTTATTTTCGTGTGCAGAATTTAACAGATCGTCACGAGGCGCTCTCTTCTATAAAAACTGGATCTTCTACCTGAAAAAAAACATAATATCTTTGTTTGTTTTCTGTGAACTCACCGGTTGGTTTATTTATGACTCCCAGAGCTCTGCTGGGATTAAATATGTATTGTCGTACATGATATAAGCGCCACAGAAAATGAAAGGGCCTCCACCTTCACAGGAGTTTTCACGCGGCGGAGCGCAGGAAGCTGCGCGTCCCCACGCGCCGCCTAATGACCCCCCTCCCCTTTTTTTATTCCCTGCCTGTAATTAGCGCAGTTTTTAATTATGGATGCCCTCGTGTCACCGGGTTATGTCGTGTGCAAAGCATGGGGTTTGAAATTATTAAGTAATGACGATGCAATATTAATTATATATTGGTATAAAACGCGGTAATGCGGAGGAGTTGGGAGCAGAAGTGTGACTCTGGGGAGACACGGCAGGTTCACCGAGGGCAGAGAGGGAATTAAAGGTTTTTTTTTCTTGTTTGAATAAGTGAGTATTTCCTCCTTTTATTATTTTACAGTATCATGTATTAAATGTGTAAATACGGGCCTGTTGTTCATGTCATTTCTACAGAGGAGGGCTGTGTGTCGCATTTTAATTCTTCCGTGCGTCTTCGTAAATCCACGGGAGGCCTCACTTTGCTAAAATTAAATTCTACTCGCAATTCCTAAATATTCTTCTCCTAATAATAAGCAAACATTAATAATAATAATATATATAAAATATATAGAATGAAAGCTTCCTCTCTCAGCCATCATGACCCGCGGGTGAGTGGATTTTCCCACCGAGACAGTCGGCGGGTTGTTGATCGATACACGGAAGCGTTTGTGGCTCTTATTAATATTCTCTTTGATGCCGAGGAGTGATTAATAATAATTCACAGAGTTATATCTTTTTAAGAGGGGGGAGGAAGGCGAGATAAAACATGTTAATCTCATTTATTCGTGACGTAGAAGAAAAACTTTCGTCATCAGGGATCGTTATCGAAGCGTCTGATAAGGACGAGGGCCTCGAGCGCACCACGTGGCTGCGGTGAATGAGGTGTTTCTGACGTAAATGTGAGGTAAAAAAAAAAAAAAAGAAGAAGAAGAAGAAGAAAAGAAAAGGCGCGTGGACCGTGTGAATAATTGATCTGTGTAATACCCCATATTGATATCATAACGTCGTCCCGCGCGGTAAGCTGAGCTGAAGGCTGCGGAGCATGTGGAGACTGAGGGCACCTCAATTATTCAGCAGCAGCTGAAAGGTATATTGCGTTTTCTCATGCAATAATGGAGGTGTGTCGGGCCAATTTGTGCATTATTCTTAATATGAGGACTCCTTCTGAGCCGAAGCTCGTGCAAACTGATGAAAAAAAATTAAATAAGTGTATAAAAAGACTGTTGAAGAGGCTGAACATTAAAGGAGCGCTGTGGAGTTTTGTGGAAGACGTTTCTATCAGAAGATTAAGATCCTCACTGACTGAATAAACAAACTGACCTTAGAGGACAACACAGTTTATACTGTTTTACTTTGTTTATATGTGGCGGACCCTGCCACCTCTCTAGCTTCAAACAGTGTTCTGGGACCTTATTTTCCTCTCAGAGCAGCTTGTTTATTCACTAATGGAAAAATAGTTTGTTTTATTCCCTCATTAATATTGTAAATATTACAATTCTGACTTTCCTACATAGTGCCCCTTTAAAAGGAGACAAATAAAGAAATCCAAAATAAAAACCAGAAGAAGGAGAGATGATGAAAAGAGGAGCCGAGGAAACAGAGATGTCTGTGTTTGCTTGAGCAGGGATGACCATTTCTGACAGAATGAGGCTCCGTCTAATTGCTGAAGTATGCATGCACGTACATATACATGTAGTCCCTCACACACACATCACACACACACACACACACACACACACACACACACACACACACACACACACAGGGTGGCTGTCATCTTTGGGAGCAGAGTGCGGGAATGTGAGCGGAGGGGTGGGAGCCCCAAACACCGCCCGCTCAATAATTCATTCGATGCCAGCAGCAACAAATGTGACCGGAGCGATGGGAGACAGCTACCTCTGCGCTCTCTATTAGTCACCTCCCATTATCATCAGAGGCCAGACCTGCTGCTCCAGTCCATACACATATACCTGTGTGCAGCACACACACACACACACACACACACACACACACACACACACACACGGAGGGAGATTGTGTTACTCTCTGGAAACTCGAGGCCAGGCTGATGGATGTCCTTTTAAAGCTATAGGAGGAGATGCTGTTCTGCTCTCCTCTCTCCGCTGTGTGAATCCACATCATGTGTGTGTTTCCATCGAGACGAACAGATTATTGTTCCACTATAACAAACTGTGATGGGAGAGAAAAATAACATTTAACCTAAATAAACGAGAAATTGCAACACAAAGAAACATTAATTTTTAACTTATGTGGCTTGGATGGTATTTATTCTGGTGATCTGGGCGACTGAATCAAACAATTCTGAGGTATCTAAATGTTTTCCTACTCTTTTTATTACGTAAGGTCAAAGGGGAACATCCCACTAGGAAGAAAGAAAGAAAGAAAGAAAGAAAGAAAGAAAGAAAGAAAGAAAGAAAGAAAGAAAGAAAGAGTTTCCCATTGGAAAAATACAGTACACGTATCTTTATAGCAGCTGTAGAAACCTTGTACATATAGATACACTTGTACATATATATATAAACATGGCCGTACATAATTATGTGTTGGTTTATGCAGAGTAAAAGTAAAATAAATAAATAAAATGTATATTTCCCTTTAATTGACCTTATGGACTTGGTAGTACCAGCTCTCAAACTGTCCCACCCAAGTTTGAAAATTAAATTCTGATCCCTAATAACGTCCTTTGAGAGGAAACAATGCTCATAACAACATTATTTTTCTCTTCGTAGCTTCAGGACAATATATTCAGAGGCTTCAGCTTATTGTTCACTCAATTTAGAGTGAAAACTAAACTAAATTTACTTCATGCTGTTCTTTGCAGATTAAGATAATAAAAACCTGTAATACAAGTAAAGTGACAAACATTCCAATAATTAACTCCAAAAAATAAAACGGCTCAGCTTCAACATTAGACTTTAATACTGACTGTAAATTAGCTGATAATACTTTTCTGAATGCAGTCCTTAGAGATGTCTAACTAAAGTCAAGGATCTGATCACAGGACAGATCGGCACAATAGTGTCACACAGTGGTGAAATAATGAGTCGATGAACTGATGGATCCCTTCACAGAAAACTGATCAAAAACAGTTCTGATAATCACAAGTCATTTTTCAGTTCCAGCAACTCAAACCAGAGGGTTTACTGTTATTTTCATTATAAAACAACATTTGGATGTTTTGATCTGGATGTTGAATAAAAACATACGATGGAATGAAAATGAAATAAAGAAAGTGTCCCAGTACCTTCAGTATTTATGACTGTTTGTGACTGAAGAGAAATCTTATCTCATGTCACTAATATTATCAAATAAACCAAATCAATGATTAATGAGTTAAAAAAAAACACACTTCTATGTTCTGAAACATCTGCACCTCGTCCTCACATCACATCATTGATCTGTCGTTATTTCACGAAGCTTCAGCTGTGCAGAGAGAAACATTTAGAGTCTCATGTCTGCGTGAGGTCAAGCTGTCTGACGACCCAACACACCATGCATTATTCAGAAGCATGATGGGACATGAGCACAGGCGCAGAGCCTTCCTCTACAGCCGTCATCAACTGTGTTGTTCCAGTTAAATTAATAACATTCCATCATTTAGTCATTTATTTTTCTTCCCTGCAGAAGTTTGTAATTTTTGAATTCCAAAAATACAAAATAAGAGCGTGGCACAGGAGGAGGACGGAGGAGGGACGCTGTATTAGAGACACTCGCAGAAACTCTCTTATAGGCACTTGTTTAATTCATTCAGCGGGCCTGAAGAACAGTATTATACACCACATTCATTATTCAAGTGCTCTCCATTATCAAAGTGCCCAGAGAAATAAGATTAACCCAGCCAGAAATAACTCACTGTGGCGTGATTTTTTTTTTCTACAAAGCACTTAGCTGGTCGGTGCAGGTCTGCACACAAACTCAGATTAGAGTATGTGAAGGTATAATCACCGTACAGTCTGCTGAACATAACAATCCTCTCTAAGAAAATGTGGCTGCAGTGTAGTGAGACGGAGGGAATGAGGAAGAAGGAAAGAAGTGTTGGAGGAGGAAGGAGCGAGGGGGGAAAAGAGAGAAGATGAAAAACAAGAAGGGAGACTATCAAGTAGGGGATGAAGGAAGTAAAATAGGAAGTACAGGAAGGGATGAAATGAGATGGAAGGGAAAGGAAAGGAAGGAGGAAGCGAGAGAGAAATGACACGTGAATGGAAAGAAAGAAGAAGAAAAGAGAGAATCAGGGAAAGAAACAGAGTGAATCCCTGACGGTCCACATGTCTGTCATCCTGACTGTCTGGATTTAGCTCTTTTTATTTCCAACTTGATCATGTCAAGGTGAGTGCGTCCCTGCCGGCCCGGACGGCCTGAAACTAAACTCCTGTGACAGCAGGAGCACCCAGAGGAGCCACAGCCGGGAGAGGAGGGCTGGTGCGAGGAGGCTACGTCCCCTCCGTCGTCCAATCAAAGCCATGTCCACCTACACAAGCTGTTAATGAGCTCCTCACTCCAACCGCTTTGAATAACAGGTGTCACAGTATGGTTTGTAAATCTGAGCAAAAGACTGAAGGATAAGAGCTTCTTCTATTTAAGTTCAACAATATAGATGCAGCCTGAAGTGTCTCTGCTCCTCCACAAATCCTAGAAAATAAATTAGAAAATATATCTAATCATTCATCTGGAGGGAAATTCTTGTGCTGGAAAATGCTCGAAAATACAGTAACATCAGAATAAAATACAAAAACACAAGAACATCATAGGGCATCCTCCTGGATCTTGGACCTTCTTGGATGCCTTCTGGTAGATAAAACATGATAAAGTGCCTTCCAGGTCCCTACAGTTCACTACAAATGTGTCTTGTGAGTTTCTGCATGCTGTTTTCCACTTTTATTTTTGCCCCTGCCGCTCAAACATCCTGAGTCCATCACTGCAATAGACTAGTAATGTAAGAGGAGTAAATTCTGACATCAGTGCCTAAAAGAATAACAATAAAATAAAATAAGATACATTTAGGAAAATAAATATAAAAGGTATATGATATACTCATATTCTGACATTAGAGTCAGGACTTTGGCTCTAATCATCTTCCATACATCGAACGATATTATAATAACAACAATTATTCTGCTAAAGTAGCATTTATATCAGAGTTTGCTATTAACTGAGTAAAATAATGGAAGAAAGGAGTGTTTATAAATCATATCTGTTGACAGTTCTGTGTATGTTCTGCATTTCTGATCACGTCGAGGGTGAAAAACATGTAAACAGGGATGTGTTAGCAGCTCAGTGCCGAGACCCACATACAGACTGAGGGCACACAGGAAAATAACAATGGCAGCGCTACGTCTTCCCCTCTGCCTCCCTCTCTCCCTCCACGGGGCTGTGCTTTTGAAGACAGACATGAAAACCGAGCCAGGCCACAGTGGGGCCCCTGAAGGAGGTCCCCTGGCAGAGGCAGCCACCCGCCCCTCCCCTCCCCTGCTCCCACCGGCTCCAGGCCCTGAAGACAGCCCCGAGGCTAATCGACCAAGAACACAATAAAAACGCAGCAGAGGCAGCTGAGTGCGTTTGTCTGCGTGTGTACAGATCAAGAGCATCGCAAAATTATATTTATCAAGTCACTCTGAGGATCCTCGTCAGCTTTTACACGGAGATGTATTTTTACAGGATGCTGGTGAACAGCAAAGGTCTGAACTGTTGTTGTGAGAAGCAGTCAGTGTCATCAGCATGATACCTGCTGGATCCCATCAGAAGAGCAAAGCCGGTGTGATAGAGTTCAATAACGGGTCAGGCTATATCGCCTCGGGGAGAATCAGACTCATCTGCATACTTGCAAACATTCCCACATGGGGTTTGGACTGGTAGCCATGAAAACAGATCTAACACAAATCTAATTTCAGCCTTTAAAGAGGCCACGTGATCCTGCTGGTAACACAGATTCCTTGTGTTACCAGCGTGTCAAACCTTTGAGATTGTAACTGGTCCTGATAAACACTGTCAGCAGCTCGTGTTCTGGGCTGTCAGGTATCAGAATAAAGAAGTTCATATCTGTGGTTGTCTCACTGGCTTAAAAAAAAGGTCCCAGTGTGTTTCACAAAATAATGCAGGTCAATAATGAAGTCAATGACGCTGTGACCAACCTTCTCCCCTCCCTCTGCAGATTTGCGCCCTCACTAGGAGGGTGACCACATTTGTACCAACACATTTTAGAGAAAAATGAACAAACTGTGTAAATAAAATAAACTTAATTGTGGCTCCTATCAAAGTCGGTTGTATTTTTCACATGATCTAATGTTAAACTGAAGGTTAATGGTGGAACACAATCACCTCCTGTATTGAATTGTATTCTTAAAAATGCTATCACTTTCTGCACCCCGCTCTCCCCACCGTGCTCAGATAATGAAGCATTCTACCTGACAAAAAAATAAAACAGCATAAACAATGTTATTATTACTTTCTTTTTATTATTTACTTTTATATAATTGCACAGTCTGTCATTTCTGCCACTCAATTAAAACCAAACAACAGACATGTTGCAGTTTTTTCCCCATGTATTAACTTTTTTTTTATATTGTAATAATCATGGATCATGGGTAAAATTAGGCTATTTTTAATGTATGATTTGCGCATGAGCGTGACTCATCACTGTTTCACTTTAATAAAGATGGCGGCCTGCATGCAGTTCCTGTCCTCACCGTTGGAGCGTGGGGGCGCTGTGTCCTAAACGCCACTTTAAATCACACATCGGAAACGAACAAAGAGACCGTTTTTTTTAATTTATTTATTTATTTTATTTACTTATTTATTTATTAATACAATTCAGGAATGGGTAAAGTCCCGATCCACACTCCATACCAGTAGGTGGCGGTAATGCACCAAAAGTTCTTTGTCAACCGCCATAAAACATTAAGAAGAAGAAGAAGAACAAAAAGACCCGCTCTGGACCGTTTGCGCTGGACCCGCTCAACTTCGGTGCTGAATCGTATTTACTGCCAGGTTTTGCAGTCATCATGTCTAAAAGAAATCAGTGAAACCTACTCGCAAATTTCGGATTTACAAGGAATTCGCAGACGAATGACTCCGAGGAGCAGCGAGAGGCGAGTTCTTCGGCTAACTAGATGCTAGCTTGAGGACAACCGACGCCACCGCTGCACCTGCGGGGACTGCTGCCGGTGAAAGCCCGCCAACAGCCGGCCCGGGGTGACCGCCTCGCATTGAACCTGTATAGAGAAAATAAAGTACGGACACTAGACACTAAAAAAAAACCTCGGCGAGTCAGCTGGAGAGGCGGTGGATGAGTTCCCCGACCGGAAGTTACAAGATAAAGCACCAGGCAAAACATTGGAAAAGTTTTGTACGGCAAGCCGGACGTTATCTCCCCACCCAACTGACAGCAAGACCCGCAACAGACTGCGTGAAAACAGCCTCTCATCGCTCCTTTTTGTGGATCTTAATGGACCCCCTCTTTGGAGAGATTCGACCCAGCACCCTTTATTATCACATCCTGGATTAAATCAGGTCATCGCCTGTCCACATCATGGGCTTCTGGACCAACAGCAGAGGAAGCTGATCCCAGGCCTGTGTGGTCGCTGTTTTAAGGTAAGGGCTGATCTGTATGAACTGTATTATTGACTGTTAGCACTGTGTTGTATATGATGCTGCTGAGGACTGGATCTCTTATAGGCAGCCTGGCCGATTTTTTTTTTTAAATAAAAAAATATGATGGTCATGCGTGTGTGGTGTCCTTGATTGGCTTGTTGATGCGTGTTTTAGTATTTCATGTTAATGCGGACTTGATTCCTTGTAGTCAGACTGGCATGTTTTGGTTTTGGTTCAGTTATGACGCACGTGTGGAGGTTGGATGTGTTTATGTGCTTATATGTGCCAACATGAGGCAGGTAGGCGTGCAGGCTGGTTATGAAGGATGTGTTTTGAGTAAGTCCTCGCTCTGAGGCAAGCATCGTTAACTTGTGTGACATTGTGGATTATTCTGGGTTTGAACATCGTTGGAAACATGTGGCATCGTGTAAGTACAGAACTCAACAAATCATGACAAAGGCTGAGTTGTTTTTAGACATTTTAATGCAGAAAGGTTACATTCTGTGTCTCTGTCATCAGTCTGTGGTCTTCATGTAATGCAGTGACCCACTGAACGAGCAGAGGTTTATCTTCAGATACAAACACTGATCTTTGAATTCATTTGTCCTCTGAAGTCCTTCAAGAGAAGCAGGAGAGGGAAGGTTCTACCAAGTATTGGGAATATTCCAACAGTTCTATAAAAAGCGCTGTTGAAAAGGAGAGTGATTCTCTTTATTTAGTAATGAGGGAGCCACGGTTCAGTAGCGCACACACACACACACACATAGCTGAACACCACACAGAGACCCAACCACCACCAAGAGCAAGCCTCCCCATAGCTCTCACATTGCATCAAGTCACTGAGTGACGGGTACATTGTCCAAGGCAAGGGGGAAAAGAGTGGTGAAAAATGTTTCTCTCAGAGAGCTCCTCGCCACAGCCAGGCAGCGAGCGGCTACACAAATGTATTTCTGGGGTGCAGCGATTGGTTGAGTGCACTCCATGAACACAGGGTTCTTCAGAAGTTCTTTGGGGGCTGAATGATTTACAGAATCATCAATATTTGAGCGATCATTTGAACTTCTAAACGTTTATGCATTTCTGTTTCTGCACACACATAAATAACAGAATACTGTCATTGTGTGGTGGTTCCCTCCGGTACGGTCGAAAAGTAAATGATCAGTGAATGTTCATGAAGGTTATTCAAATATCATTTTAAGATTTCTCTTGTTTTTTTTGTTTTTTTTACTCTGGACAACTTAAAATCATCTTGGTATAACACATTAGAATTTGAAACTTTCTTTCTTTTTTTTTTTTTTTTTACTTTTACCAATCAATATCTGCTGCATGGTGACTATTAGTTGAAAAGTACGGAAGCTCATTGCTGCCAAAAAGACAAATGGAACAGTAAACAGAAAAAACAACCAGCGAAATGTTTCTGTTACGAGATGATTTCATGCTCAAGGTATTTTCACATTATTAAGAAATACAAGCTTATCACGTTTCAGGCTGCCACTGTATCAGATTTTTCACTGCAGGATTATTGCAGCCAAACAAATTTACAACCGTGATATTATCGCAATCTGTTAATGTTTTATTTACTGTTTGTCTCTGTTTTTAACATATGAATTACCCTCAAAATGCGAGTGTAGGGAGGTGAAGAGAGTCTGTAACCCATAAAAAAAAAAGGACATTTACAATCAAACTAATCAGTTACTAATACAAAAGCAGTCAGATGAACTCAAAACTTGAACAAAAGATGCACCGGGCCGAACATCTTTGCTGGATTGTTCACACAATATCAATATTTCATTTTTTAATATCATGGTTATTGTTATATATTGTTATCATGTTATAACTTGAAACATTTCACATTATAACAAGATAAATAATAGATTGTTACAACAAGTAAAGTTTTGTTCTATTGTTTTGAGTTGAATTTGTGTGATGTAATAATGTGAAAATATCTTGTTAAACATGACACTAATCTGATTCTTTATCCGGCACGGCAGCAGTACATTTAATATCTTCAGATGTGAAAGAGCACACTTTCAAAAGCCAGCCAGCAGCTTACAGGCCCTTAATGACACCAGTATTCACACTGTGAGAGGCAAAAATATGTTTATTGAGGCGCTTTTTCATAAAATTCTATTAAAATGACACACAACGAAAAGCATTTCCATTCATGACCAGTAAGATTATTTTTGTGTTTCAATGCTGTGTGATACCATTACAATAAATATGCCAATCAAATATATTTCACATGATAGCTCAATAAATTATATTAAATACAGGACAAAAAATAAATAAATAAATAAAGCTAACTCTAAGCCCTAAGCCTGTATTTGATAGCATTCAGATCAGAACAAGACATATTTGATGTTAAAAAATCACATTCTTGTTGGATTTCGATGGTTTTCAGCGGCGGCTAATTCTTATATGTTCCGTGGAAGAGTGTGTGCCTGACACAGCCGATGACCTCTCCCAAAAATGTGGACATCTGAACCTCCACACTTGGTGTCACCCCCTGTTGTGTGTTTTCACACTGAACCTGAAAGACAAGAAATCCTGTCAGACCTGCTCCTCCACGTTTCATCTGTTTTCACCAGTTTAAAGAAAGATTTCTGCCACATTTGTCAGAAAAAAACAAAAAAACAAAACTTACATTTCTGTTGTATGCCTGCAGGGTTCTCACAAGCACCGTCTTGTTCCCACAGAAGTCTTCATGCTTTTTAAGCAGGATCTCTTGCACTTTGCAGAAGAACTTATCCTGTATGGGACGTAGACACAAATGTTTTAGCTTTTAAAAAACAAACCAAAAGGCTCCAGACAGCAAAAACACATGCTGCCGTAATCGTCAAAGAAAAGATGAGTTTAGAATCAGTCTTAGACTTTTGCCTCATCATCTTAAACTGTGTTTAGGGGAGGACCATGTAATGGAGTTGACCAAAAGGATTTAAAATCTTATATTAAATTGGACAACAATACAAAAATACATAAAATAAACCTGCCATACAAACACAAATACATTTTCTGTAGCTTCTGTTGGCTGCTTTGAAACAGATCGTATTATGTTTTTACCCTCCAGTGGACTGTCATTTGTGTCTGAAAAATACCCTGAACCAGCTCATACTAAAACTTTTCAAGAAAACTCTACTCACCCCACATTTGTCCCTGCCTTGAGCCAGATCTGACACACTATCCACAAAGATATCCTGCAGCACATATTGGAAGAATTAATTTGATACGGGCTTCAGGTACAGTTGGATGTCAATAAATAGAAGAACAATTGAATTGATCACAGGGGTTCTTACCTCAGTGAGAGATTCCTTGCATTTCTCAGCCTTGTCGATTATGGCTTTTAGCTCTAGCCGAATTAAATCAGACGCCTGAATGTAACGAGGACTGACCAGCAGAGCCAAAGCACAGACCAGAAGAAGCATCTTCATGATACAAGTTTGTTGGTTGTTGACCTCAAGATGAAGATATTTCGAGGCGCCCTTGAACTGATCACTCAGCTTGTTCTGAAATGTTGACTGAGAACACCACTTTTATACTTGCTTGGCCCACGCCTTTGCTGTGGTCTTCCACTCATCACAAAGACCAAGCTGTCAGTCTGCAGCTCAAGATCAGATGTGACTGATATTTGCGTGGTTGATGAGCAACTTCACCAAATGTGAGGTGTGTTTTCTCTGAACTTATAGGGAGGCTGCAATTCCAATAATCAATCACTTACTGACAGTAACGTCAGAAATTATAGTCTGGTTGTTTCACCAGTAACTTAATGACGCAACGTCTTCAGTTTACAAAGAAACTGAACACTTTGACCAACTTTATTTCCTTTCTTTTGCCACAGAACATCTTTCTATCACCAGCACCAATGTTTGGAAGAAAGAATACTAAATTTTGACCATCAACGTTCTTCAAAAAAAGGGCTGTCAACAAAAATCTAACTAATTCCAGATATTAAATAATCAACAACAGAGGTTTAATGGTGGCTAAAAAGAGGTTTAGTGGTGGCTAAAAAGAGGTTTAGTGCTGGCCAAAAGCAAACCAGAGCTGTACTGATTTTTATCTCATTGTGCTCTTGGTGCATGAGGTATATTGTGATCTGTGTGTTTGTGTGTTTTAATGTATATCAATTTCTATTAGTTATTAGTTAGTTATAGAAAAGTGCCCATGGACTGTGAGGCTGCCTCAAAACCTAGTTGTTTGATTGTTTATATAGCTGCAAAGCGTTACGGGCAAAAGGGCTAGGATGTGGAACAAAAATCAGAGGATGTGTTGATTAATAATCTTTTATGACTGACAGCTGTGGGAGTGCAGCAATCACTGCAGAGCATAAAACAAAGGACCTGATATACAGAGAGAATGCTTAGCTCCAAAAAATAATTGGTAAATATTCTCTCGTTTATTTAATCCAAACCAAGACACAAAATATGGCTTTTCAGATACCCCATAGCTCTTAAAATCTGGCAGACGGATAGAAAAGGAGTAACAATTGTAGGAGAAACTGAAATATCATCATAGGCTGACGATTGTAGTCTTTACTTATCAGATGTAGTAATTATCACATTCCTTAAAATAAACTGAGTTTTAACAAGATGAACTGGTGAAAATCTGAGTCAATCCAATAGTTGCATAACTGTTAACACCATACCACAATAAAATTTATATATATAAAAAAAAGAAATAGCTTACCGTATTTCACCAATTAATCGCCGGGCCGCAAATAGCCGCCTGGTTCTTTTAAACGCCTGGGGTCAGCACCCTTTTTGCGTATTAAACGCCCACCCGAATAACCGCCGGGGCGATTATTTGCATTATTTTTGCAGAAGTAAACAGTTGGCACTTCCGTTTTCTGTCAAAATAAGAGAAGTAGCTAACGTTAGAAAAGGGTGTACCGTAATCTTAGATGATCGACTAACTCTTATTTTGACAAAAAACGGAAGCGAAGCGCGCGAATTTAACGCCCCACCTTCACACAGCGGAGGACAGGTCAACACGGAGGAGAACGGACAGCAAATGGACATAAATGATGACGCAAGAAGGAAGAAAAATAAAAAGTATGACGCTACGTTTAAGCTTGGAGTTGTGAAATACAACTGTCATCACAATAATGGCCTGGTGCAGGTCTGTGTAGAAATAAATAAAGGCCTGCAGCGAATAGCTGCCTGGTTCTTTTAAACGCCTGGGGTCAAAGTTGATTTTGCGTATTTAACGCCCGGGCTATTAATTGGTGAAATACGGTACTTATTTAGGATAACGTAGGATTAAAATAAAGACACTTTTGAGATAATAAGATGGCCAGTTCAGCCAGTTTCTTACATTTTTTACTCTTTTACTCCTGTTAACTTTGTTCCTCGTGTCACTTTATGACCTATTTCCATGACATGGAAGTTCACGTTTAAAAGCACACCTGCAGTCACTTCCATATATGGATTCTAAATGTGATCTATATTAACATAAAGTAAAAAATCTGCAATGAAGCACAAGCATTCAAACGTGTAATCTCAGCATCATTCTTAGAGGAGAACAAAGACTTCCTCTTACACCACTAATAGCTGGATTAACCCATTTCCTGCCACTTTGTGTGCTCTGTGTGAAACCAGTTGCCTTCAAGTGCCTTCGTGTCAGATTATTTTATGTAATGTTGTGATGTTAGTTAAACATGTTTTGTGCTGAACTGTAGATTCTGCGTTACCATGACAGCAACAACCATTCTTATCTGTGTTGTATTGATACACAACAAATGCATACACTGATGAGCATTGTATTGGTGGAGCTGACCAGGCATTTTGTCTTATCTAGCCTTCGGTGGAGGATCTTTTGCTGTGGTTTGAAAGCAGAAGAGTGACAGCAGTATAAGCAACAGAGCGACTCTGAGGCCCATATATGGCTGAACGTGTGGAGACGACTGAGAAAGTCAGCATAAACGACAGAGAGCAGAATAATCAATCAATTCATCTGACCTCCTGTATTTTACTTACATAATTTGTTGGTATTCAACCTCAAGGGAATACTGTGACAAATAGACAAGAACTATATTCGTCATTAAGAAAAAAAGAAAAACTGTTGGACTACTCTTGGCATTACCCAGAGGAGACAAAAGTTGGAGAAGAGATCTCAGTAGTGTCTCATTCATGTCTCCTAGACAACTATGAGATCTATGTGAGACCAAAGTGAAGCTGTGGCTCATTTCTCCTGTTTCTCAATTGTTTCTCCTGAGAAACAGGTGCACAAAATCTCAACTTGGGCTCCCTGTAAGTTTCAAAGGAGATCTCATCAAGCTCTCAATGAAGCCTTAGATTGTCTCAATTCTTGTGTCTCTTTTTGATCTCAGGCGGAGACACCAGAGAGCTCTCTTTATGAAATCAGTCTACTCTCATCCCAGTCTCCTCAATTCATGTATCTCCAAAGGAGGTCTCAAATAAAGCTCTGTCTTGTGTCTCACCTATTGCTCCTAAGGAATTTTAGGAGAAACAAATGAGAAATGTTTGAGACCAAAAAAGACAACAACGAGACTGAAATGAGAACTCTCATTGAGCTCGAGCAAGATTTGAGTAGTAAAAATTTCCTCTGGGTATGTTCCAATGGACAACCATGATAGGATAATTTAAGATACAGAGTTACAATGCAAATCTTTAGGGAAAAGGGAAGCATCATTAAAGGTATAGTTCGGGTTTTTTGAAGTGGGGTCATATAAAGCACATATCTATAGTCGGTCTGTTCCCTACCGTAGTTGCCGATCAGTGCAGCCTCAGTTTGGAGAAGCAGAGAGCCGCTCCAGCGCAGACGCTCAGCCCAGAGCGACTCTCTGCTTCTCCAAACTGAGGCTGCGCTGATCGGCAACTACTAGGGGTGTCACGATTCTCCAAATCCTCCATTCGATTACATTTTCGATTCTAAGGTCACGGTTCGATTCAATTCTCAATTTTTACATTTATTTTTTTTAAAGCACAGGTTGCTATGCCATTTTTAGACTAGACTTTTATGCAATATAATATCTGACCTTTGTTTACAATGTACCACACTACATGGTCAAATTTAAAACATTTATTAACAACATAATGTAGCAATAACTTATATCTTCAGTCAATTGGCAACTTAAAACAAAATAACTTCTCTAATGTAACTGCAGTCTTCTTCACAGAAGAAGACATTCAAGTTCACAACAAAACAAACAAAAAAATAAAACAGCCATGTCCATTGCCGTGAGGTGCGTAAGGTGCGTAAGGTGTGTGAGGTGTGAGTGGGCGAGCGAGAGTGAGGGAGCGTGCGGATGTGCGGACGGTGAATGAATGAGAGAGAAAGGAGTAGCAGTAGTAGCGACAGCAATAAAGTGTCCAATATGCTGCAGTTTGGCTGTGAATAAAGGCGACGGCTCCTCCAGATACAGCAAAGCTCCCTGGTCTTATTTCCCGACCAGCTTAACACGTGAAAGGGGGTTCACCCCGAAGGGAAACAGAAACTTCAGCCCTGGAGGAAATCATCTCCCCTGTGCTTCCCGACCACTTTATATGACTCTACTTCAAAAAACCCGAACTATCCCTTTAAATTGGTCAATAAAGTTATTTATTGTTGTAGCAACGTAAGTTTTACAGTGAAAAGATTTAATCGAATTCAAATCAGTTTTATTTTACAAAGCCCAAAATCACGATCATATTGCCTCAGCGGGCTTTACACTGTACAGTGAACGGGATCCTCTGTCCTTAGACCCTCTAATAAAGTGAGGAAAAACTTGACCTATTGAGAAAAAAAACCTTTTAACGGGGGAAAAAAGATTAGGAAACCTCAGGAAGAGCCACAGAGGATGATCCCTCTGCCAGGATGGACAGACAACAGGCAACAGATGTCACATGTACAGAAGAGAAACAACAGAATCACAGTTTACAAGTTGCATCGACAGAATATCTGAAACAAATGATAATATATGTAAAGTGTGTGGATCCAGGAGACGACTGAGCAGGACGAGGCGTCGCCAGGTGGAGCCCGAGTCACACGGCCTCCACTTTAAACATGGCTGTCAGGTTTACGAGATGTGGGACTGACCATGAGTCGGCGCTGTTCAAGCCTTTTGGATTAGTGTGGAAACATGTTTCAAGTCAAAGTGTTTGTGCTGTAAACAAATAATTTTATGTTGACATCTGAAGGAAGAAGTACAAGTAGATATCTATAAATCAGTTACACATAAACAAAATATTGTGTGATATGACAAAATGTTTTATTTTCTAAATCTTTCGTTGATAATGCTGCTGTAACATAATTTCACTCATGGGATCAATAAACTATATTCACCTATTAGAACCTGAAAAGGGATTCGGCCTGTTTTTCATATTCTTAAAATGTGGCAGTATGTAATGCTTTAAAGCTTGAAATCAATCGAGATACATTTGAGAGTTCCAACAACACTTTAATGCCACTGAGCACACAATGAGATCATGGTACAGATGTAAGAATACAAACTGAAGAAGAAGAAAACATTGGTCAATTCTCAGCACACACCAAAAATTAAAATGAATTTGGCACTATAGTTTACAGCTATACACTGAATGAGTCAGAAAGTATAATATCATCAAAAATCAAAGCGATAGATAAAAAGAAATGTTACAGAGAGTGTGTTTCTGTAAATTCTGATTAACATGCCATACAGCACAGCACAAAACATTTCCACACACGCTGTCCTCGTGGATAATGAGATTTATTTTTCTGTAAACACATACGTCAATGCTGTAGGACAGGATTGCAATAAATATGTCTTTATAATATATATAAAACAGCCTTAAATTGTTAACTTATGTTAAATACAATGGAAAAATAAATATGAAGGTGTATTTGACAGTGCTCAGGTGTGGGTCACAACACTGTCCGGTTGTTTGAGCCCAGACCTGAGCACAAACCATGTATCAAGGTCACAACAGTGACTGCTACATAACCAGGCAGGTAAAAGTAAATACCTGTTAAATTAACATTTATTGCATTGATGAACTGGTTGTAGTATTGAACTGAGCAGGCTGTGCTTCGTGCTGAGGGGCTGCAGATAATAAGTCGCTTGAATATAACTCAGTACAAATCAATCTTTGTAATCTCTGCTGAATAAAAACAATAGCACAAAGAAACAAACTTATTTTAGCTGTTAAACAACATTTTTATAAAATACAAATACTATATTCTCCAATAATTTGCCATTTATCAATAACACCATCTTTGAAAATTTGAAAATGTAATTCTTTTATGAAAAACAAAACTAAACAAAAAACATTTAAGGACTCAAGTGATCCACTGACAGTTGGGTCGCAGGTCTGGGAGGAGTTCAGCGGGTGCCATAGAGGTTCCTGTGTTGGATGCAAGTGGTGAGGTGTCCAACGAGCACAGGAATTGGTTTGGTGTCGTTTGAAGATGTCACGCCCATCAGCAACTCTGTGCAGTTTTCCTGAAAAACAAGAAATCGTGTTGGTTGCGTGTACTACCTCATTAATCTTTCCATCTAAATGTAAGATATGTGTGGTATTCTAAACCGTCCTAGTTTGACCTCATGTCAGAGGGAAGACTCACAATTTTGTCTCTGATGTATACGTGCAAGTTCCTCAAAAGTTCTGTCTCCTCCTTCTCCTCCTTTCCATTAGCAAAGTGTTTGTGATTGCGCAGGATGTCTTGCACTTTGCAGAAGAACTTGTCCTGCACGGGACATAAGCAACAACATATTAGCCTTTGAAAACAAACCATTTTCCGTCAGTTATTGACGCATTGACGCACGAGCTTGAGCGAAAAAAATGCAAATCTTACAGTCCAACTACAACATCAGCACATTAGACAAATGTCAGCACCAGGGCCGGCATATCATATTCATATCATGACAGATATTATGATATTTTGCATTTATCTTTCACTCAAAAAAATCTTCAAATGGTGACCTGAGTGACTTTTGCTGGGCTTTGTACCAAACACATTATGATTTGTAGGCCAAGACATCTCTGACAGCACAATGCATCATTTATAATTAAATCGTAATTTGTGACACGTTTCACCTGTATCAAAATGCAAATTTGAATATCGCACTAGATAAACCAAAGACAAAACATTCTTCTCACCTGACACCTGTTTGTCCCCTCGGCCAGAGCCCCCACATCCTCCACAAAATACTCCTGCGACACATGACAAAAAGATTAGATAATCACTTCAGTCAGCTTTTAATCATGACGGCAAATATTTTAAAAAGGTAATGCAGCAAATATTTGTTGAGCTCTTACCAGATTGAAAGTTTTATTTAATTTTTCAGCCAGATCGATGATCTTCTTCAGGTTGGCATTGAGGCCAGTAGGATTGGCAGCAGCTAGACCCACCAGCAGCACCGCAGCCGACACCAGCAGAAGCATCCTCATCGTCATGATACAAGCTTGTCTTGGCTGTCAACCTCTGGAAGCTCTTGAAATGATTTTTCAACTGTCAGCCGGCAGCTTGTTCTGAAGTCTTGGCTGAGTAAACGATATTTATACCTGCCTCGCATCCGCCTTTGCCACGTTTTTTCCCTCATTACCCCCAAAAAAATGCAGTGAGTGTGCAGCGTTTTAGAGATAAGATTGATTTGATTAAGCTGTGGTTGATGCGCAAATTCACCAAAACTGAGCTTGGATTCTGTGAATCTCATCTATAGATACCACGAGGGTTCCCACGAAAGAAAAAAAAAGGAAAGAGAGACCGCCATATCCTTCACAAGAAACTTTATTTTCAGAACAGAATGAGCTCTCAGAGTGTCGAACATGTAAATACAACTGCTAACTGCAATATTAACCTCTTTTCAAAGCAGAACAGATCCTTCTATTGCCATCACTTGTCTAGTGAACACTTTGTCAGGACTACAAACACCAGTGCTAGTTTCAAAACGAACAGTGACTTTGCCCAACCACAACAAATGCATGCAGAGCGATGACTGCATTTCCAAAGGAATTTAAAGAGTCGTTTGTGCTCTCAGTGGAGATATGATGAGAGGGAGCTGATGCTGCACTTTATGATCTCAGAGTTCTGGTCCACGTTCTTGCGGATGCGGTAGAAGTGCTCGATGTAGCTGGACCGCCCCAGCAGCTCCACGAAGTCCTCGTCATGGGTGATGACCAGCAGCTGGAAGTTACGCTGGCGGGAGCGACTTTTGATGATTCTGGGGAGAAGAGATGAAGAAGTTCATCAAATTCATGTAGTTCACACTGTAAAAAGTCACACTTGACAGCGCTTGCTCATTAAAAGTATAGCACACTTAAATTTAATGCTTCTTAAGACCTTTTCAGGATAATCTTTAACCAAATTTAAGACTTATTTTTGGACAATTTATTTTTTCTTATTCAAGAATTGCTGCCAAGAACCTATTGAAAAAAAATGAAAATAAATGATAATAATTTAAGATTTTTAAGGAGTTTTCCGACACCCTAAATGCAACTGGCAAAAGATACATGCGTGTAATGTAATTGTCTCTCGACGTCACCATCATCAACTGCCTCTGTAAACGTCACAAATGCACTTTTCAGATTGACAACAGCATTCATTCATGAGGTTAATATGCCCTTTTCCACCCACCAAATACGGATCGATTTTTGTTTCGCAAAAAGTCATGTATTTGCATGTGGCTTGTGGCAATGTGCAGATGCTGAATTCTTAGGTTGGTATTAACAGTTTCACGCTATTACACTAACTTCCTGGTTTGTATTTTATCTTCTCACCAATATATTCATCACATCAAAGCAGCCTTTTGCATTGCTGGTGAAGAGCTTCTATCAGCCTAATAACAGCCTTCAAGCTCAAGCACAGCTGACGTGAGTGAAGAGTGCACAGTCACTGTGTGTATTTTTGTAATTCTATCTTTGCGAGCACCTTACTGAGTTTGTGACCTACTTCTGATACCTTGAGAATGAGAACATTTAGGTCGTGTGTCTCCACCCGGGGTCCACGACCCCTAGGGGGTCCTCACAGTTACTGCAGGGGGCTGCCTACTTTCTGTTTGATAAGATTTTTAAAGTTTTTTTTTTTTGTCAACACAAATCCAACATATTATTAGCAAAGAAACATTTAATTTACACAACAGTCTACCCATGACTACTCGTGCAATGGAGCCCCCCTCACATAACCGTACGCTAATTCCCTTTATTCACACATTTTGGCTAGTTATCCACATTATATGTTTTCAGGTAAGAGTTGGGGAGTTTGGCAGCAGGAATGACAGTCAGTCAACATTTGGGATTGGGTTGTGCTTTGTGTCAAGTTCAGAGGTAAAATACTGTGTGAGTGTGTACTGACTCTACAAGGGCGTGTGCCAGTGACTCAATGTTGTCTCGGTCCAGGTTGGTGGTGGGCTCATCCAGGGCCAGGATCCCACAGTTCAGACAGAAGGTCTCTGCCAGAGCGAGACGGATGATCAGGGATGCCAACACCTAGACCCACATTTGGAAATGAATACACAAAAATAAAAACAGGAATTAATCAATCAAACAAAAAAAAAACCATCAACTAAAAAACTTGTTTGTGTTTTTTTTTTTATCGTAGTCTGCTTTCGTACATAAACACACATGCAAGAGGTTTTCATGTACCTTCTGACCGGCGCTGCAGCGCCCTCTCATATCCGAAGCGGTCTCTCCTTTCACCATAACCACTCTGTAGTTGTAAACCCTCCGCTTCGGTCCAGCTGATGCGTTTTCATCCACGTCAGACCTGATCTCTACGTACTCAATATCTGGAGAGGGGTCAAGAGGAGATTAGACAGAGATGGAGGAATGAACAAGAACTATTTGCGTAAAAATAAAAGATTTTACTCCAAAGTGAAACACACCTTGACCCCTGTAGGTGCTGCGCCACAGGTCTCTGATAATCTTGTTGATCTCATCCATCTTCATGCTGTGGAACTTCATGATGGTTCTGTGGAACCCAAAAAGGAATCAATGCGACAAACTCAACATTAGACTAGTTTACCTTCCTAGAAGCCAGAAATCTTTGACTGAGCTCAAGACAGAAGCAGATTTATGATTGTGAGTTATAATATCGCATTGACATTGAATAATATAAAATATTTTAACAGTGCAGAAGTGTTCAGTGAGTCATACCAAACAGGGGAACAGATGCAGACTCGGTGTGCACATTATGGACACTTACATTAAGGGAAGTCATTTGAACTCGAAGTGACACAGATGGTAAACAATCATGAAAGTCTTATGTAGGTTACAGAGGTTTGCTCTTGCATATTTGCATATGGCTTGACCTGACTTCAAACAAAAGGCTATTTTCTGTTAATGTGATTAAAAATGATGGCAACAGCAATTATTCTATTTACTAAATCCATGCAATATTGACACGTGACAGCGGTATTGATAGAAAAGATATAAAGGCAACCCTGTGTTGCTTTTCCGGAATACCAAGAAGCATTTTGTCTATAATCTAGCAAACTAATTAGAAACTGTTGTGTGGTTTGTAAACTTCGGAGCGATAACAGTGTTACCGAAAGCGCCTCGTCCAAGCCCATATTTGGGGGAACGACAAACCATGAAGACAGGTTGAACAGACATCAGGAGTAAAGCAGTCCTTATCCATCAATCTGACCAACTCTATCTTGTACGAAACCGTCGCATGAGATGAAAACCATGGTTTAAGACTTCCTATTGCAAGGGTATGAAAGAAACAAAGATATTACTTTTTATCATGATCAGAGGAATAGAAAGATGTTAGGTTTAAAAAACAGCATACTGCTAATTAGGCCAAAGGTATCTGCGCCTCTTTGGCTTTTCATGTCATATCGTTTAATGATGTTTAATTTGGATTTAATACTATTTTTAAATCACTCAGGTTCAGACTGGCTAGTGAAGATGATCCCAACATGACAATGTTAGAGATGCACAACAAAATCCAGTCCTTGCTTTTAAGTTTATCAGAAGAAAATGACTATAATTTGAGAATGGTTATGGCATATTTAGGACATAATTTTCTTCCTGAGCTGCAGTAAAATATGAGATGAGGACAAGTAGGTGGAGTCATGATTCACATCAGGTAGAAAACAAATAAAACCAAATAACAAACACAAAAACGAAACTATCTGCCATTTTTACAGCATTGCTCCATGACAGACACCATGATGAATACCTGTACTAAACAGCATCTGAATGAGTGGTTTGATGCCCACAATAGACTTGCCGTGGTACTCGGTATTACTGGTGTTACACCAATTACACAGCGCCCATGTTCAACAAAAAGAAAAGCACTGCTGACGAGGACAAACATTAAAACTAGTGTGTATGTAATGTTAGAGGGACTTTACAACTCATCTGTGGATGTGAGCTACAGTTGTTAGGGTCACTATGGTGAGGTGTCTGGGAACTCAATCTGTATCATTGTGGTTGTAACAAGTGAGAAAAAATAACTTCAGGTTATAAAGGTAACACCAGTTCTGTGAGAACATGAGAGAGATAGTAGTGAGATAACAGGCACATGTTTGCAAGAGAATCATTTTACTGCAAAAGCCAAATGTGAGTTCAATGTTCTGAAAACTTAAACTTGCATTACTACTTTTTTGTCATCATATTTAAGTAGTAAAGAAATTCTGGAACTGCACAGACGAGATTTGGTTGCTAACACCAAAAGTGACTGCTCTCCATCTGTGACCCAGTAACCTCGTGGCCTTCTTCTGATACTTCCAGTCCTCTGAATGTACTCAATCTCAACACAGGTTCCTCTTCAGTATCACACTTGTTTGAAACAAAACTGTTCCCACTAGAATAAACACAAAGCTGGAGGCTACTGTCAGTTGCTTGTTGCTGCTGAGCTGTAATACATTTTAATCTGTGATTCTTTTGTTAACAGTTGCTTTATGGATTAATGAAGAAAGCTATTTCATATAGTTACTATACAAAGGTATGAAAGATGCTTTAGTTTGCTTTACATACATAAAAATTATGTTTTTGTAGTTTTTTCAGTTTGACCGTATTACCTGCATCCATTTATTTCACAAATACTTTCACTTCATGGGACTCCAGGTTTGTTAGTCCAGGTTGTGGCATTAATTGCATCTACCTTAACTTTTTTAAAATGCCAACGGAGATTCGTCAGCACTGTTTACTATAAATAAAATAACAAACAAACAGGATTAACAAAAGTCAAATTATGAGAGTGACAGAGATTATAGGTACTTGACACAGCGTGGTCTTCAGGATTTTGATGCAGAATGCACACACAACAAATCTTGTTGCAAATGAGTCATTTTTGACGTCTGCAAATGGGGTCATTAGGGAAGTTTCATATTCAGCTCCTAAATCAAAACATCTCACCATAAAAACCTTTTCTGTGTATTCAGAAAGAAACTGTGACCTGGATGTAGGGTCTGCAGTAAGGCTGCAAAAGCCTGCTTTCAATCTGATAACCGTATAGACACTGATGGCTCAACGAACCCACACATATGGGTAAATGATGCTTCAGCTCTCTTCTCAGATGGTATCTGAGATGGTGAGCTCACACTTCCTCACTGGGGCTCGCTCATGCCTTTCATCCACAGTTAGTGTCTCTGTCAGACTTATTCATGCAACCAAGAATAATAAAAATGGTGTAAAACCATGACTGTGCACACATATTTTGATTATACTTAATTTTCTCTGTGAGGATTCAATGGAAAGAATAGATTTTGGTAAAAAAAAAAAATCAATGAAAAAGAATAATGAGCAAATAAAAAAAGAAACCTACTGGTTCTTTATTTGCAATCAACTTTGTTTTGAAATTAAAACTCCACAAATAAAGTTCTTTAACATTCTAACCTGTGCAATGTCGTGCTTCGCTAGCCTGCTGATACTTTTTCAATTGACTGCACATTTTTATCGCCAAAATCATGACGGCAAATGCCACCAAAATGCCACATTGCAATGATGCCAATGATAGTAGCTTAGTCATGTTTCTTGGAAGCAAACCTGATTTGTGATAAGACCTGTCCTCCTGAGACGGCATAAAATAGGGTTTGATTGTCTTTCTTTATAAAGGCAAATTAAGTCAATTTGTCAAAGTGTCTGTCTGTCTGTCCGTCTGTCCATCTGTTATTCACAGAACCGGTCGTCCGATCGACTTTGATCTACAAGGAAGTGCAGTATCAGATTTGGTGCCATTCGGACACGTTTTGAACAAACAGCAAACACTGCACCATGCAGCTTCAGCGCTCTGGCGTCATGACTCTGCTTGACTATCGTGATCCCTTTCATGTGACCTCATGGGGAAGCAGACGTAAACAAAATGGAGATTAGCTTGGTGTTGTAATGCATGAGAAAAAAAAGCAAAAGCAGAAGGTCAAACAAGTCTGGATGAGCGGGGTGACATAGGTTATGTATTTTTACTGTTGGCTGCTCCGGGATGTCTCTCTTATTAGTTGTGTTCTGGCTTGAAAAGTACCGATTCAATCATCCAGCTTTTAAATAGTAAATATCAAACAGGTTTGATATTATCTGGACGGCCCCTATGAGTCTGTGAGCAATTAAGGAGATTTAAGATTCGATCCGTAAACCCTTCACATTACCAGATAATCTGTGCCGAACAACATATTTTGAATGGGTACTGCACAAGTTGTAAATAATTTTGGGCATCAATTACATTTAATACATTCTATTCCTTATTCTCTTTTAAAATCTGACCTCTTATTGTATACCCAATGTATCTGTTTAAAATGTTCTTTGCTTTTGATATTCAGAATAAGTACCTAAATGAATTAGGGCTGCAACTACAAATGACTTTCTTATAAATATATCTGCTGATATTGTTTCTCAACGTATCTCAGCTCCCAATGAGAATATAACATTGCTTTAAAATTTCAAAATGCAAAGAAAAATGTGACATTGCTGGTTATAAAGGAATGTTCAACACTAAAGTTTTCATCTTACGACTATTGACGTGTCTCATTGTACCACAGACTTTGTCCACCCTAGTGTTGCTTTCGTCAACGAAAATTATGACTAAATATCGTCGTCAACGAACCTGTATCACCTGAGGAAAACGAGACGAGACGCAACGAAAATGCTGGTCATGTGACGATAACGATGATTAAATATATAATGCAATATTGTAGACGAATAAAAACGAGACTAAATGTGGTTTACAGAATAAAAACTATGCTAAAATGTGTCTTCATTTTCGTTGACCAAAACGAGACGAGACGAAAAGTTATAACAAAAATCCTTAACCCTCTGGGGTCGACGGACGCCCGGCGCGTCCAAATCACGTGACCGCTTAAAGACGACGGAGCCGCGAGATGCAGCCTCACTGATTCTCCGTTTCAACTTGTGGCGAAAGTGCGGACTTCAAACTATACAGTGAACCCTCGTTTATCGCGGGGTTACGTTCCAAAAAGAACCGGCGATAGGCGAAATCCGTGAAGTAGAAACCTTTATTTTTTTACAGTTATTATACAATGAAATACTCCATAAAACATTGAAAGCAAGGAACAAAACCTTTTTACAGGCCCAAGCATTTGTTTAACAAATAAAAGTACTGTATAAACGTTTGTTTTGTTTTTTTTACAAATAACTACTGTACTGTACTGTAAAATAATATAGTTATAAATAAATAAATAATAATTTTAATCATCAATACGAGCTGAAGGGTTAATATTGCGGGGATCAGCACCGCCCCACCTTGACGGATTGGAACGGGAGAAAATGAAAAATGATTATGAAAAAAAATACAAAGTACAGTAGGACAAATAGTGACTCACGTGTACAGTACAGTATTTCACTGCTCTTCTGACTGAGCCGCTGCATCCTGACTCCGCTCTGTGGCGTTTTTTTCTTCTAAAGCCAGCGGTGCAGGTGTGTTTTTTGGAGAGAAGAACATAGTTATCGGTAGTTGTTGTCGCTGTTTTACGTACGTGTACATATTAAACCATAACGTTATTGACACACAGGTAGAGAAGACGCGGAGAGACTGTTTAGCCAATCAGAATGCAGAACACAATGCATGATGCAAATCCGTGAAGCAGCGAGACCGTGAAAAGTGAACCGCGTTATAGCGAGGGTTCACTGTATACCAGTTTTTAAATTGTGTTGATAGGACGAGTAAAACCGGACTTGTGTTAAATAATGTGGAAAAAGCCACCACATCAACCAATCACAAAATTATATGGCAAATCACGTGATTTGGTTGCTGGGGAACGGGGGAAGTTTGGGGGAGGGACGGCGGCGAAGAGTGACAGCGATACTGACAGAGACAGCGTTAGTGACAGCGAGTTTTGAGAGTTGAGAGATTTGTGACATTTAGCGTGTTTGGAGTGTATAGATAGTGTGTTGTGTTTAGTGTGTAGTGTAGTCGTTTTTTTGTTTTGTGTGTCAAAACAATGAGTAGACTGTTGAACGTGGAGCAGGAAGTGCAGCTCCTCATTGAGCTGTGAGGACCCGAGGGAGGCCTGAGCCTGAGGCATTGCCTGTATTAAAATGTAAATAGTTACATATAACTTTGTAAATTTCAAAAACTTATGTACAAAATAAGCAAACAACAAATTAAATTTGCATTCTAAGTAATAAAAATGGTTCGTTAAACATATTTGTGGTTTTCACAGTAAAAAATCTAACTTTTTCCTACTCGGATTTTATGATTTTTGTGTGATTTTAGGTCCACTGTATTAATACAGTATGTCAAAATTAAAAAATAACTGTACAGTCACATAAGTGAGGTTGTGCTGAGAAAAATGACACCAAACAAGGCAAGGTAAACAGTTTGTTAGATCAAATCAGAGCGTCTTCTGTGTCTGGAATGGATGTATTCTTGAGTCTATAAGGTAGCAATAATATAATAATAGGATAACCTTGTTTGAATTGTAAAATGGGTTTGGCTAAATACAATCTTTGACTAAAACTAGACTAAAATGTCATCAGTTTTCCTCGACTAAAACTAGACTAAAATAGTCATGGACAATTCTGACTAAAATAAGACTAAAATGCTCAGACTTTTAGTCGACTGAAACTTGACACGACTAAAAGGAGTATGAACGTGACTAAAACTAATAAAAACTAAAATGATAGCTTGACACAAAGACTAGACTAAAACTAAAAGTAAAACAGGCCGCCAAAAACAACACTAGTCCACCCACACAAAGAAAAGTCGACTGCTACCACATCACAATCACTTTACGTCATTGCTTGGATTGCTGTGGATGTATATTTTCCGGTTTCAATGTATGCCAAATTTATACCAAGTTATTAATAGTTTGCGAGAATTTTCAAAATGTTTGTTCAACCAAAAAAAAAAAACTATTATTCTCATTTCTTTAATAATAATAATAATAATAATTGTGTAATACAGTGAAACCATGACATGGGATGCATGAGATGGTTATGGTACTGTGACCATCTCATACAACCTTACCTCATACATGGCTACTTATAGAAATAATGATAAACTGCTGGTGAGTCACATCTCACCGTGATTTAATTTCTGATTGACTGGAATTAGCATGACGTGAATGCTACTGCTGAGCGTGTAGAGACTGAGACTGTAGCTGCTTGAGGTAACATTAGCTTCATACTTTGAAAGCACAAGTTGCATCACAGCTCCAAGTACTAGAGGTTTATATTCAGGTTTACCATCACAGACTTAAAATAATGATATGATAAACAGGTAGAATATGCAAAAAGAACATCTATACTGCATACAGAAAGGCCCTGATCGGTCGGTAGCTTAAAACCCGGAACCTTTGTGCTGTAAGGTAAAAGCGCACCTCAGCGTTGGTAATTACTGACAGTCAAGCACTTTACTGTGGAACTTTTTTACAGCCCCCAACGTTAATGCTCGGAAGAATTACAAGAGAATTGACATCACTGTTCAAACTCAAAGTTTTCCCACGTTGAACTAGCTGACGTTCTAACTTGCAGCCTAAAGACTTCAAAGGGATTGATGTGGATGATAACAGACTGATGTCTCATAACAAGAAGCATGGTTAGATGGTGCTAAAGTCAGTAAGTCATAGAAACTCTACTACCCTCTAGTAAAACACAAAGCCTCTTTCATAAGCAAAACCACATACTATGTGTAGTTTTTTCCATAAACTTTGACTCTTCCTCTTATTTGTATATATCTGTAATTGGAGAAATTGATTTAAGAGGGTTTTTGATTTGGTTTGGATGTAGGCCTCATGATAAACAGCGTCCGCAAGTGTATGATTCAAATTTTTCCCGCGGCCTAGTGATAATGTTGAATACAATACGTATGAATTGTGCTACATGTAAGCACCCAAATCTTCTGTTGAATCAGGAGACAAGTCTATCGTCACAGCCCTAATTAATAATCGAATTCATTAAAGCTCACTGTGTTCCCTGAAACCCTGAACATTGAATTGCAAGGTGAAATACTTTGTGGATAATACCTGATATAAGTGTGTGTGTACACATGTTAAGGCAGCACTTACTGATCCAGGGCCTTGTAGTAGAGATCCAGGTCTTTTATGACCAGCTCTGTGGTCCTCATTGTGATCATCTTGTTTTTGTAGAGCTCATCAGCTTTGTCATACTGATCTTCTCGCAGCTCTTTTCTGCAAGCAATCAATTTAAAAAAGCATAGGTCAGAGGTTGGATACTGGATTCAGTTATGCTCTGAGCTGCCTACATCCAACAATAGATCCACATATCTCACCTGTAGTGCATTATCTCCTCCTCAAAGCCTTTCTGACGACCCAGTGCAATACTGCGGTTCTTCTTCAGGTCTTCCAACTTGCGTTCAGCTTCACGTCGTTCTCTGCACAACCGCAGAAAACGTTAAGGTAAAAACATCATTGCTAACCTCTAATATTATTATCAGCCTGACCATGAGTAACCTTGACAAATTCAAGTAGGACACTGCAGAGGTAAAAGAGACATGATCATAAAGGCGCAGTGCTCTTACTGGCGTAGCTGCAGGACTTGCATGCTGCCCATGTCTTTCATGAGAACCTCGCGTTTAGCCATGACCTCCTTCAACTCCTCGACACGCTTCCTCAAGGTCAGGTTGTCCTGCAACCAGCGCTCCTGGACCTAAGAAGTACAAACAAGTTCGAAATGTCACTATCTAACAGAAGTGTTTTGCAACTAGAGGGCCATGTCCCTACAGCACAGTGCTCTGTTGCTAAATGGATGCAAAACTGGATGCAACGTTGAGAGTTAAAGTAAATAACTGAGTCCTTAACTTGTCAATAATGCCAGTAATGACTCAGGAGACTGTACCTTTTGAGTGTCTATGTCCTGACGGATGTTTCCCATCTCTTTGTTGATCTTCTCCTTATTCTTCTCAGCCTCATGGAGCTGAGTGTTGGTTTCTTGAAGCTCAGACTCTTTTTGCTGCATCAACATCAGCAGACAATGTCAACAAAGTGTTCAATACTTTTTTAAATAATCCAAACACAATTACAGCCAAGCCAATGACAAAGTTATCCAAATACAAAATGATCCACGTATGACAGTGGGACACATGTTACCTCTTTGTATTCGTCTTTGCCGTCATCAACGTATTTGGTAATTTCTCTTTCAAAGCTGGTGATCGCCTTCACTCTCTCTTTGATGGCACTGATCTGTCAGTGAGACAAAGACGGATCATTAAGCAGAAGCGACTTCAAGCTGTTTTTTAGAACAATGCTTTCAGAATACACTCTTAATCTTTCACTTCAATCGTCACCAGGAAATGTGATAGTAGTTATGCAGAGGAGGAAAGAGAAAAAAGAGAAGAAATAAAAACAGGACATTAGAAAATGAGATAAAAAGGAGAGGAGGAGATCATCTACCCTCGTCTAATCCCATATAAGTGAAACAAGCTTGTTGACTGATGTGAAAGACAGACAAAAGTGAGAATGTGTCCACCTTCTCCTGGCACTCTTCCTGCTTCTGCCTCTTGCGCTCCACAAGCTCTTCCTTCTCCTGTTGCAGCTTCTCCAGAGCCGCGGACAAAGGGGACAGCTGTTCCTTCGCTTGCTGGTTGGGCACAAAGTGAGAGGAAATTTACAGACAAGACAGACTTTCCTTTATGAGCATACACAGCTAACAAAATACATGAAGCAAACAACAAATTAAAGAATTAAAAGAGGGTGTGAGTGCCCGTGCATCAACTTCTTACAGTTGCTTACATAACCAAACAAAGAAAATAGATCGTACCCTAATGTCCCTGGTTAAGGCCTGTATTTCAGTGGTGAACTCGATGCACTGCTCCTCCAGCTGCTGCTGTTTCTGCATATCACTGCTAAGTTTCAGTTTCTCTGCTCTCGTCTCATTCACCGAACTTTTCAGCATCTGAATCTGATCCTGCTGGTCCTGGATCAGCTTACGTTTCAGCTCCATCCTGCTCGAGGCTGCAAGGACCCAAAAATGTTACAAACAGGAAAAGAACGGGACAAAAAGAAATATTGCAATGTTTATACTCTATTCTATTCTTTCATGTGACTCCTTTATCTGAACTGAATGTGCTGAATGATCTTTAGTGTAGATGTTTCCAAAGTATGACACGACTGATTAAATGTGGCTTGAATGATGAAAGCATCACAACGCCTCGTTTTTGAAAAGTTTCTCTCTCTCACTCTCAGCTGAGCTGTCACATTGGGGTAATCATAATAGTGAAAATACAATCACTGGGAAAAAATAATGATAAAGATAAAAGAAAACACACGCTGCTCACTTTATTTGATTTGATTCCTGGAAGATGAACACAATTCCTTCAATTCTGAACATATTGTCTACAAAATGGTCTGCAATTTGTTTTTAAGACGTGTCAGTACTGTGTTGAGTATTTTGGAGGAGGTCAAGTCACAAAATAACACAAATAAACTAACCAATCAAGGCAGCTATAGACCAGCAACTCCTGTGTTCCTTGAGGTAAATTACTATTTTTGTCTGGTGGCTTTGAAGATAGCAATTTAATGGCTTTGGTCTCAGGTCAGAAAAAACAGCCATCTGGCTCTAAGATAGATCTGTAATAATATTCTAAATATAGTTTACAATAGAAACTTAAACTAATAGTTGGGCCTTGTTTTTAGGTGGCGAACAGATGTTTTGCTGCGACCCCTCTGCAGCAGCATATTGCTTCTTACTTCCTGGTTACTCTCCAAACGGACGCATGTAAATTGTTTGAATATGATAAGTATCTCAAACAACCCCAAAAGTTCCAAAAATCTGAAATACTTGAAATACTGCTGTCATGATAATTAGGTCAGAGTTGACGACAAAAGAGACCGAGACAGATACCAGAATTTCCCTCTTAGTGGGTGTGTGTCGTCATCTTACTGGTGTCTAGTCTGTGCTGAGTTTCCTGTTTCTCCTGGCTGACTTGCTGGGTGGTTCTGGTCAGGTCTACTCCCTGGAGTTTGGATGCATGCTGAGCAACTTTCCTCTCCAGCTCCTTAAGGTCCATCTGGAAAGAAAATATACAGTAAAAAGAAGAAAGACAGGAGGACAGGGTATACATTTCCAGGAATTTGCAATGTCTGCAGTGATGTTTCCGAATCACCAAGATTTATTCAGTGTCACAACTCGAGAAAATGACAAGAAAAGGAAGAGTCTCATAGGTTTGATCTGGAGGAAGAGCCAGACACTTGTCAATTCACAGAAAGTAAAGAGACCAAGATGGTCAGAAAGCTTGAGACAGACAGGAGGATGGTACCAGGTATTTGTCCATGAGAGAAATATCCTGCAGGCAGGCCTTGGCTGTTTCTTCTTCTGACATCTGAGTAGCAAGCAGAGTCTCCTGCTCCTCTACATCACTCTTCAGCCTCTCGATTTCCCTGTTCACAGTCTGCAGGCGGTTTCTTAACTCGGGCATCTCCTTTTCCTGAAGCTGGACAATGGACTGCCTAAAAGAGAGATGAAATATACTATGAGTGGAGAATAAAGTTCTAAGTTGCAGTTGAAAGGAGTTTTCACTCACATGATGAATAGGTACACATGATATTTTGGAAGATATTATGGAATTATCTGGGATCGTTGTATCATTTAGAGAAATATTTTGTGACTTTCTACCTTAAAATAGCAGCTTCAAAATCACTTTGATGGTACAGTGTCTTGTAATAACATGAATGGTGTCTCTGTGTCATCCACTTTGCCCTTATCTCTTGTCCTACATTACATCAGACAAACTGTCAGAGCTAAGATTTGTTTTTACAGCAGTGGTGTTGGACTCCAACTTGCAAAAAATGCCAATTTCTACATAATGCTGCTTACATTTCTATCTATCCAGCGAAATAAAGGTCAAAGGCTACAAGAAGGCCTGAGCAACGACCTGATAACTGAGACACAGTGTAAGAGCGCAACATTTTTCAATAAAACTCTACTTTGATAACATCAGTCAAGTCTGTTTGGATCTCCATTAAATTAGTACAAAACACTCCAGGATTTCCTGTTTGGAGATTTCAAGCTAACTCAAACTACAAGAGAGCCTCCCATACACACAGGTAATGCATTATATATGACATTTCTGTCATTCTGTCAGGAATATTCCAGAAAATTTAAATCACATGTTCAACTTGGTGCAGGTCTTTACTTAAGTCTACAACATCCCAGAATAAGACTTTGGTTGCAGGCATTTTTGGGGAGGTCTATCAGTTAAATCTGTATTCATGCTTTGGACTTTCTATACTTGTTTCAGCTGAATGAGCTTTTCTCTGCAATTTCAATGTTAAACTCCTCTGAATATCACTTCATTTGTGATAAGGTTATTAAGGTTATATATACAAAGTTCTTTAATAAAAAATGAAGGAGGTGGCTGCTGGGTAACGTCACTCTGAACTGAGGAGGTCTGCTCAGGTCGCGAAAAGTCGGTGGAGAGAACCAAAGATAAAACCTCAATCATATGGGACTCTAGCTCCATCTAGTGGGAGGCAAGACATACAACCTGTGCTCTACTCTAACAAAGAAGTCAGGGAAAAAGACAAGAATAAGCTCAAATTAAATTACAATGATTTAAATACTCATATACAGTTAATTATGCATGTTCATGTAAGTATGAACTGTAAAGAGGCCAACTGCAAACACTAAGATTCTCTTTTTGTAATAATGATTGACAATGTCAAAGACAAAGATGCATGTCCAATGCTTTACAGACTGTGAAGCCCTTCGAGACAAATTATGATTTGTGATACTGGGCTACAAAGAATAAAAAACTGACGTGTCAACAGGAAGTAGGCAATCCTGAACATGTCAGAACCTTCCTGAGATGTTCTGGTTTTATCTTGTGCTGAATATAAAGCCGCTGTTCCCTTTCAGCAGTTAATCCCTGATACCTTGACAGAAATCAACAGTATGAATAAATGCTACGCCACATGTCCACTTGTTCCAGCTTGTGAGGAGAATTTTCTTTTTTTTCAAATAATAAACGATTTAATAATAGAATAATTGATGATTACATCATTAGCGAATGTCTGGACCAAAAAATGCTCGCAGTCATGGAACATAGCGAGATGTGTCAGTTGCTAAAACAGCACACACTTCAAGCCTTTTCTCAACGAGGGCATCCGTACTTACAAAAAGTGATGAAAGTATTTATGTGAAGAAATAGTACTTCATAGAGAAGCTCAAATTAAGCGTACTTTCTCACCAACAATCTGACCAGCACCTTGTTTGAAGCGTTCAGACGTTTCTAGCTGCAGCCCTGTTTTAAAGTGCTTTAATGGTTTTATATGTCCTGACAGACCTGCTCACTTGTTACTCTACAACACAATCTCTGACTCGTCACAGCCAGCTTTCTCCGTACCTGACAGGTCTGAGAGCCACCATGTCATCTCTCTTCCTCTCCTTCCTCTTCAGGTCCTGCTCGGTGTTTTTTAGCTTGTCTGGCACCAGCCGTAGTTTGGACTGCATGTCACTGATGACTTCCTGCAGATCAGACTCTGAGGGGAACGTCCTCTGGCACACAGGGCAGCAGGGCTCCCTCTCCTCTGTCAGCTGGCCGATGAACTGGGTGTACACCGCTGTAGCTCCGGCTAGCATGGCTATAAAAACACACAGTAGAGGCTTTATTATGCTGTTGAAACGAGTGCAAATGTGACTTAAACTTCAGCAAAGTTATTTTGATAAGTCCCAGTTGTTATTCAAGATGATTTGAAAGGATTTGACTAGTCAAAATGGCACAATGGAGTGATATCAGTGAGAAACACACTCGACTCGACACATCCTGAATTACAATTGCAGATATGTGTAATTAGGTTTTGACAACTTCAAATAATAGTTGCAGACATCTCAAACGTATAAAGACTAGTCTGATCGTGTCATCTAAAGTTGTTAATGCAAAGCTTCCCATTTGATATCGGCCCAACACAGCGTTTGAACAGTGTTAGCAGAAGCAATGGTGGTCGCTTGTGGACTGTCAGGAAATGAATCCTCTATATTTCTAACACGGGCTGCAGCATTAAAAACTGTGTCAGAGCTCAAACTTCGGCTTCAGGCTGCTCTGACATTTGGATTAATCAAAATATAATTACAGATATCTTGAATTAGAGCTTTGACGAGGCAAAGTGACATTGCAGATATCAGTAATGAATATCCAGCCAACTAACAAATGTTAAAACGTCTTGTTGCTATAGCTCCTTGGCTGTTTTACTGCAAACATGGAGATCAATGCTACCAATACAAAAACTAGTATAACGTAGAGCCACTCCAAGGTTAAAATGGGATTCTGATACTGTCTGTATCATCCTCACTGACAGAGGTAATGCCCTAGTGGCTGGTTCATCTGTTTTCTGTTTGATTTTTCAAATTTGTCACCTCTGTGTGTGGCAACAATCTCCTTCTAATTTCTATTTGCTGAGCGTTTACCTCTCTGTTTGGAGACCTTTTCCAAGTCTTCTTGCAGTTTGCCCAGGTCCTGCTCCAGATCCTGACTGCCACACACATTGAAGAACTTCTCCTCGTCGTTTGCTAGCTGCTGCTCCTTCTTCCGTAGCTCAGTAGCAATGTGGTTTTTATTTTGCTCATTTGATGCCAGGTCCTTACTAAGAGTTACGACAATCATGAAACAATATCAGCCAGTGCCACAGAAAGTGACTTGCTTTTTCTGCTGCAACAAATGTGTGAGCTTTGATGTAAATACATATTACTAACTTGAGTTTGGCAAGTCTGTCCCTGGTAGCATTGACTTCCTTAGACTTGCTGTAGATCCAGTCCTCCAGCTGTCTCTTGTTGGGAAAGTAGCCCAGCAGTGACACCAGATCCTCGTTGTGCCGAGACTTGATCTTACGCACCTGCTCCTCCTTCTCTGTCTGGAGGAACGATAGAGGAAAGACGAGAGGAGAGCCGACAGAGAATGGAGAGACAACGGGAGCATGTAAGGAAGAGGGGGAGAGAGGAAGAGCAGACAGAGGAGATCAGCACACGGTGTTCAGTTATCAACAGAAAGGGTCACTCAGGAAAGACAGAGCTCCATGTCTGAGGCCAGAGAGAGAAGTTTAACCCCAATGAATCTCGCCAACATGTTACCTTGTCCCTTTTCAACATGTCCATCTGCGTGCGTGCAGTGGTGTGTGTGTTGAGCATCTCCATCTCTTTGTCGAGCTGTCTCTGTGTGCGGTCAAGCTCGGCCTTTTCTCTCTGGAGCTCCACGACTTCAGCCTTCAGCTCCTCCACGTTGGAGTTCTGAACTGTGCTTTGCAGCTCACGTTCCTGAAGAGGAAAATGCACATACACACACTCAAGACTGTGCTATGAATCTTGTGGTTTATCAGTATTTAGCTTGGGCAAAACCTTCTGTAAAAAACAAAACATAAACAACAAAAAGAAAACTACAATCTTTGTTCAATAACACACTTTTACACACACTCAACAGCTGTAACAAAACCTTATCGTAGCCAATGTGTGAGTACTCACCGCCTTAGACAGTTCACTCTCCAGTTCTTGCAGTCGGCTAGATGAACCCTCCAGTCTCTGCAGCTCTGCTCTGAAGTTCCTCAGTTCTTGTTGCTTCTTTCCCTGCATGTCTCTCTTTAACTCCACGGTTCTCTCCAGGCCCGTCTTCTTATCCCTCATTTCGTCAATGGATTGCTGCTTCTGCTTCTCCTTTTCCTGAAAGTCTGCCTGAGTGGAGAGAATAATAGGAGGAGGAATTAGGTATTAAGGTCATGAATGGCACATTTAATTGGAATCTGACTGACTGCTACTCAAAATCTCTCGTTGCAGGTAAAACTGAAAATTTTAAAAAGCTAAATAATAGCTGTTTGATAGCATTTAATCCTGCAGAAACTGCAACAGATAAAGAAAGATAAGAACATGAGAACATCTCCATACAGCAACTATCAAACTGGACAGACAAAAACTGTCTCTGACATTCTCGTACATGAAATGTGCACATTTTAAAGCTCTCACAATCAAGATTTTGTTCATATCTCTGAGGTCACACCCTTCGCCGTCTACTGTGGTGAATTTAACTGATCTTCATTCCTGGCACTGATAAAATCTAGATCATATCTGCAGAATAAAATATTGTATACAGCGCGTTGCGACCTATGTTGTTGTTTTCAGATATCAAAATGAGCGTTTCTTACCATAACCTGACCGGCTGTCTGGTTTTCCTGCTCCAGTCTCTGTTTAACTTGGCGATGAAAGCTCTCAAGCTGCAGGGTGGAGAAGGGCAGTCGGTCGTAACCCTCCATCTCCAGATAGGATGACAAAGAGCGAACCTGAGAAGAGATGCTGCATGTGAGTGCTTTAACCAACAAGCTTCACATTTAAACATATTCTTTAAGTTGGAATAAATGGTAAACTGATTTTCTTTAGGTAAAGTCCATGCAATGAATAAAAACAGTGGCACTCTGCTTACATTTTGTAAGTATTTACAGTGCAACAGCTGTTGTTTCATAACATATGGCACCATATTTAGTCTCGAGTATAGTATGTGTGTATAGTATCATTGGTAAACTGACAGTGTTGGCAGGGTGTGATGGAATATGTAGGCATATCCCTTCCAAACAACTAAGAGTGTGTTCAGCGCTGCTGTACAAGTGCAGAGAGTTTAAATTAATAACTCTCACCTCATTATCGCGGCTCTTAATGTTTTGAGTGTGGCGGTCAGCCTCCAGTTGTAAACGACCTGGGAAAAGAAGGGAATATCAGTCTTTATCTATCTGTGTGTTCATCCTTCCTTTAACTATAACAATTATTTCAAGATTGCCAGTGCAGTCAAGAATGTATGATATCAAACATGTTGCAACAGAAAGAGTGTGCTTTAAAATTCATGCAAAATGCGATTGTGTGGTGAATTAGTTTCCCAGGTATATAGACTGATAGGTATGCAGGTGTGTGTACCTTGTTCCATCAGCAGATCAGCCTTGACTCTGTTGAGTCTCTGGCACTCCCGACTAGCTTTCTCCAGGTCCTTCTGGCAGTCTGTCAGTCTGCGCTCCTTCTCCCTCACTGTCCTCTGGTGGTTCTGGTAAATCTCCTGCAGCTGCTCGTCTGAACCCTGGAACACCTGTCACGTACACACCTCACTGACTTAGTGTGGCCCTGAAGCTCAATGAGCACCGTCAGGGTCAGAGCTTTCACTCCACCGGGGCCTTACGTGATAAAAATATAAGCACCAATGGATCTTTAAAAATGATCTGGATAAAAGGCACAGCATATATACCTTCTTTCAAGTAAAACAATGCCTGCACAGAGTGAGAACACTGCATCATTACTGCATCACATGTGAGGCATCAGTGTAACTACAGTAATCAAACAAGACTGAAAGATTCTATAAATGTGTTTAATTGCTCTAATTGCTCTGAGTCACTCTACCTCCACTCCTCTACTTTATATTCTCAAGTTTTATTTGCAGGTAGGAGACAAATGAATACGACTTATAATTCTGCCAAACACAAAATGTCACCATCATGTTATCACAACGATAACACACCTATCATTGACGCAAAAACACGTGTACAAAAGTGCCCTCTGTGCACGCTGACAATTTCACTTTCTCAAACATATCAATCTTCAGCGGCCGACATAAACACAACCGAGAACAGATGGAAGGAAGAGATTTCTAACTTCTATCAGGCAGAGGAGCGGTAACATCCAACAGTCATAAACAAATTCATATCAGTACGGAGCAGTGATGAATCGGCTTGTCACTGAAGAATTACAACAACCTCATTGACCATCTGCATGCTTTCTATTAGTTTCTCATTGAGGTTAATGATACTTCATAGAGTGGAGTCTGGAGTGTTACTGAGCAGGTGTTTAGCTAAACAAACCCTCAGAGAGACAAATGGTTATATTTTGCTGTGTTCTCCACTTTTCAGCCTTGTCATCTTTGTTTATGAATTTCATTTCTCTTCTTTATTTATCTTTATTTACCAATGTGTTGCTTGCACGATTGGAGCAGTGATGTTGGTGCTTGAAACTTTTTTTTTCTTTTACCTGTTCCATTGTTTCCTCGAGCTCCTTGTTGTCTTCCTCCATCTGCTTCTTCCTGCTGTCTAAAGCCTTGATGTCGTTGTCCAGCCTCATCACGTTCCCCAGTTTCTTGTCGATATTAGTCAGACGATCCTGAAAATGTAGATAAGTTAAAATATTACATCACTTTCACTACTGTTATACTTCAGACAAGGGGTGTGCCAATATTGCCATATTCACAATAACCATGATATAAAAAAAATATTGATATTGTATTAATAAAACACATATGTATATAATTTGCATTTGAAAACATCTATTTGAACACTGGGTATCTACAAGTATCACACACTTAAACTGAGTGATTTTTAAAGACCTTCTCAAGAATAATCTTTAAGACTGATTTTAGGACACATCATCTTTTTCCCTTTCAAGCATTTCTTAAGATTTCTTACATCAGAATGTAGAAGAGCTTAACTCATTTTGACAAAAAGACATTATAAGATGATTAAATAAAATCAGATATAATGTTAGTGGTAATAAAGATCTCTCAAATTCAAGTTTAAGACTATTTAATGCTGACCTAAAGCATTTTTAAAGACTTTTATCTGTTGCATTTGTCTTTGTACATCAACATACACAAACACAAATCGTTAACCAACCTCCAGTGGATCAATCTGGCTCTCGATCTGCTGGAAACTGTCTCTAGAGGCCATCAGCTGAGCCTCCTTAGTGGCAACTGTTTCTCTGATTTGCTGGGCTTTCTCCTTGTTCTGCTTCAGGTAGCGCAGCTCCACCTGACACTCTCGGACTGTCTGACCCTGTTTGATACGCAGCTTACGCATCGTCTCCAGAGCTTTGATATACCTGGGACAAACACAAAGACATAGTAAAGAGGTACCCTTGTAATGGCACATATTGTGATGCTTTTTAAAAATTAAAAATAGTCAAAAAGTAGAAGAATGAGTTGGCTTTACTTGGTTGCAGCAAAGATGGAATCAAACTTTTCTTTGAGCGCTTTCCCCTCGCTCAGTGGCCAGTTAGAATCCTCTTGGTGGCAAAAGATGACATTATTCAGCACAGGCTTCGACACGCCCAGTGAGGAAATCATCTCCCGATCAATTTCAGCGCACTTTGATGACAAGCTCACCTTCTCCCCATCTCTGGATGAATGATGATGGAGGTCACATGTTAAGACAGGGGTCGTGTTATATCACTATCAGTTCAAAAAACAAAACAGAATATGAGTAAAGATGCTTGAGACTGTGGCTTACTTGATTCTGGTGATGACCTGCTCCAAGCTTCTGAAGGTGTAGGTTTTTGCCTTCATGGTGCAGGACATGGAGCGCTGGACAGACATTTTTTGTCCATTGACGTCCGTGAATAAGAGTCGAATCTGCGCTCGCACATCCGTCTCGTGGGCGTCCTGGAATTCACACAACATGAATATGCAGAATATACAGATCTTCAAAAGTACACAAAAGGATTATGAGGCCTTAGGGTTGAATATTAAAGATATAAATCTTGTGTAAGAAATGTCAGGATTTGTAGAAGATACATTTTTAAAAACAAACTGATGCAAAGCCAAAACCAATCGTAAAATCATCAAATATTCATTATTTTTATATATTTTTTATGCTTTAACACAAGATACTATATCCACAATAGTGTAGGAAACTATGAACCAGTGTAAACTGAGTGATCCCTGCATAATAAGCAGTGAAATATTGAGAATACTGACAAACTTCTACAGGCCCTCACTGACACAGAAAAGCGAGCTCACCTTTGGATCGTGAACAAAAGAACTTCCTTTCGATCCAGGGGGCAGGTCTCCTGCAGTTGCATACTTGAGGCACTCAATAATAGTCTGTAAAAGAAAAAAAAATCAGTTAATCAGAGTGGCAGCTATCATTTGGTATTATTCTATCCAACTTTTGCTGTGGCAACTTGCAAAATATAAATTAAAGAGAGAGAGAGAGAAAAAATCAGACCAAATGTGTGTATGAGTCATCTCAAAAGGATACTGTCAACTGTCTTGTTCATTCTCTACAGGTCATGCTTCACAGTTCAACCTTTGCTCTCACCAAAACATATTCTCATACCGTTTTCCCTGCTCCGTTGGGTCCAACCAGCACAGTCAGGGGATCAAAGAAAGTGATGACTTGTTTGTCTTTATCATCAATACCAAAGCTCCTCACCCCGAGGATGCTCATCTTGCATATCTTTGACATCGTTGCTGTCTGAACGAGAAAGAGAGAGAGAAGGAGCGATTCAAAGTGAGATCAACTGAAGAATATACGGCTAAAATCGTCAAATACTGACTTCGAATATGCATTGTCATCTTAAAATTCAGCTGGAGCAACACTGACAAACAAGCTTATCGTGGTTACTGGTGATATCAGTTGATCTGTTCAGTGTGGCATTTGGGTGGTGTGTGTTTGCACTTTGCAGCTACTGATTTATGCTAACTGTGGTGGCACCAGAAAGATATTTTGCACAGCTCGTCTCAGTTTGCTGAAAGGGAGGCACTTTAATTCAGGAGTATACAGCTTCATTTTCTGTTTAATAAGAAAAATAGGTGTAAGAATATATTTTTTTTTTTTACATTTTGTGAGTTTATTTTGTTTAAGAGAGCCTGTGGAACGGGGCTGGAGGTTGTTAAAAAATACAGAACCAAAATAAGTTGTTCATGAGTAGGTTCCTCTGTGAGTGCTGCACACATGCCTGTGTGATTATGTCGGCACTGGCAGTTTGTCGAGCTGAACGTGGCCAGTTGGGCAATTTTAACATCACGCCTAACCTAACTAGAGGCCTCTACAAGACCAGCAGAGAGGGTAACATCACTCTACTTATCAGATCTTTACACCGGCTTCCTGTGTGTCAAAGAATTTACTAAAGTTATGCTTTTGGTTCTTTAAGAGCTGAAAGGTTTAGGGCCAAAATACATTTCTGATCTGCATCCCCTGTAGGAAAAATTCAATTAGACACAGCATGTGTGCAAACGATGTGCCGATACCGATTATTAGTAATTCAGGAGGCCTGATTTACATTTAAAATAAATAAATAAATATTAAGTCTTAAAGTCGAAAATAACCAGTGCTGGAATGTAACCAACTACAATTAACCTAAGTACTGTTCCTATGCACAATTTGGAGGTTATTTGCTTCGGTTTTACCATTTTCTGCTACTTAATAATTAATTTATTTGATAAATTCAGCAAGCAAATTCAGATTATTCAGTGCTGATCGGTTATTACTCGTGACATCAGATAGTGTTGTGCTCACTGAGACCACTAACAGAGAACAGTTGCTGAATACACTTTAAAATGTATTTATTTTATCTGCAACTGGACACAGAAACAACAACACTGACAATCAATGGTGCAAACAATAACAAAAAGTAGCAGTGCAGGGTAGGAATTAAGAGAAAAATAAAAACGATAAAATAAAAATATACACAAACAAATAAGATAAAATAGAATAGAACTGCTTTATATACTAGATGGATCTGTGTGCATGTAAGTTACCTGTGCAATGGTCATGTAAATGAGCAAAAACATGTCTGACACACACACAGACACTCATGCAAATTGCTTTAATATAGATGTGCTAGTATCTGTCCAGATCTCTCAGATCACCTGGGACAGGTCTGCTTTCTGTCCCCAGAGTAAAAACTCAACACGTTCAGCTTTTAACACACATCTGTAACAACGTCCCAGAAAATCTGAGCTAGCTAATTAACCAATGCAAAAACTATCGTTGACAGACAGTAACTTTCACTAAAGTTATTTTTCCTTACAAGTTAAAGAATGAATCTAGGAAAACACAGAGGCCGGATGTTTAAGAAGCTAACACAGTTTACTTTCCTAACGTGATGAGGCTGAGTGACACACAGCTAACTTACCTGTCAACACAGCAGGCTAGCTAACAACAGTTTGGCTAACTACCTGCTACGCTGCCGTGTTTAACAGTTAGCGACTCACTGCCGACAGCACAGCTCCTCTGTGCAGTAAACACACTGTTTCCGCTCGAAGGAGTTATGTCGAGCTGTATTTATGTTAAAAATCAAACCCACCTCAGTGTGTTGTTATGTTTCACGCATGAAAGTGGCCATACAGTTTTCGCGCTGTTGGGAGTGTGACGTGACAGCGGAGAGACCTCGAGCTTCCGGGACAAGGAACGTGGGCATAGAATGAAAACGCATAGAACGGTAATCACTTCTTAAAAACGGGTAACCGAGACTTTTATCAGTGCTAAATGCGTTGTCCACAATGAATGTTCACATACACAATGGCACCAATTATTTAACAGGAGTATTTTCAACTGCTTCAAAGAAATGATTTACCAATATACAATGACTTCTTCTATTCATTCCATTTCTTTTACCAATGGGTCGACTCAGTTCAGTCTTCTTCTGTGGTGTCTGCTAAACTCCAAACAGTCAACTGTGGTCTTTCATTTACTCTTCTTTCCTTCTCTTTGTTAAGGTTTGTAATACTTGCACACTATCCCTCCCTTAAATGCTGACTGACTGACATTTCAAATAAGCAGATAATGTTTTGTTTTTTCAGCTTCTGCAGTGGACGAATGAGCAGGGTGTGTATTAACACAATGAAAGAATAAAACCCCTAAAAATAATCAAGTGTAGAGCTGGAGTTATTCCATTATATATTCTCATTGTCAAACCCCTTTTAAATACAAAACTAACAATGCATCAGTCCATCTCACAATAGCCTACTTTACAACTTACACACTATGGCACTCAGCCCCAAACCCATTGGTTCCCTGATGCAAATATTCAAAATTCGTCACAAATATGTAGTTGAATAATAATAAAAAAAAGGCTAAGTAATGTCCTAAACCTGTTGTGTACTGCAGTCATAGCAGAGGATACTAATGGAGTATATAGTGCATTTTTTTGGGGACTATTTTCAGCAGTGGATTGATACACATTTAGTGCTTTAGTAAGTATTTACAGCAACGAGGCAGTGTTCATCAGGATAATAAAAAAACATGTCACCCAGTGAAACAGGATGGCTTGTGTATGTGTTTTTAATGTGAGCAATGTGAGACTTTGGCCTAATACAGCTAGCTTTTTATTCTGGTGTATAATGTCTAATAGTATAATAAAATACATAATAGTATATATAATAATGATAATATATAATAGTGTATAAAGCTATATGAGGCTTTGATAAGGACACATGTATTGTTGTGTTTGGTCCTTTCAGTGGATTCATTGGATGTTTTGACAGTATGAAAACTATAGAATATCTTCAGCCTCATCCATTAAAGATTAGGCAACGGTTAAAACTTTCTTTGTCTTGGGAGCCTGTTGGGTTCACACTGTCACTGCTCATGCTTCAGTTATATTTAGGTTTGATTCTGATTTGACATGTACATAAAGCACATCTGTTATAATTCAATTAGGCCTTTTCTGATATATTCCTGATGATCTCTCGTCTCAAAACATTTACCACAAGAGGACAGTGTTTCCCTGTGGAAAAGCTGTTGCTGCCAAATCTCACAGATTACACCATCTCCTCTCCTCTCCTCTCCTCTCCTCTCCTCTCCTCTCCTGTGTTGTGTTTGAGTATTGCTGTGACAGCCATAGTGGCCATTAAATTATTAGTTTGCAAGCCCACATGTAAAAACTGTGCAAAACATGTTTGTCTAATTTGGCAGAAAATAATCTTTAAAGTTGGACATTTACACATTTCTACACTCCAGTACTTCAGCAGATGGCGTGAGTAAGAACATAAAACTTGCAAGACAGCAGAGCAACTGTGTGTCTATTTGTGTGTGAGACAGGAATTTGGGGGGATAAATCTAATTTAGATAAAGGGACAGGAGTTATTTTGAGCCTGTGTGTTTTGGGTTGAAGAAGAGTTTGCGGACGTCCGAGGAGACCTGCCGGACTGGTGTTCACTACCTGCAGCAAACCCCCTGAAAACCTCGGAGCATCTTCTCTCTGACTTCCTCTTACAAGAACGCACACACAAACACACTGAACCGTCTTCAGCTTTCAGCCCACTGATTCAGTCTGTCTGTGTTATCAGCCCACTGACTCATTGTGCCTCAGTCTGTCCAGCTCATGGCCCTTTTTCTATTTTCATCCTGTCCTGACATGAAAATGCCGCGACCTTGTGTCGTGTGTTGAGCCACTGGAGGTATATGTGTGTGTGTGTGTGTGTGCGTGTTATTTATGTGTATGTGTCTGAGTGTGAAAGCTTAATCCTGCATGTCCGTGGTCACCCTCCCGGTCTAAATGGCTAATGGAATTGGTTTACTTGGTGTTATTGATAATCACACAGGCCAACAAGGGAACAGCTGGTTCTCTCCTGCTTATCATCAGATAACAGGGTCGAGGCGGTCGGGGAAAATTAGGGTGCACAAGGGAAAGAAGTTAGAGGGGAAACGATATAGATGTGCAGCAACATTAAAAAAACAGCAGAGAAAGAGGTGGTTATAAAAAGCTATATTTTCCTCCTTAATAAATAAATGAGATGTTCTGGCCTGACAGTCAACAGCAGCCGTCAGTCGCAGACACAGAAGCAGAACTGACAGAATTACCTTTCACTGAACTGTCTGGGTCTTTTTCTTTTTTTTTGTTGACATTTTATGAATTCCTTTCACAAAAATTGCAGCGCCAATATTTAGTCAAATAGTCTCGAGGGACTGTTGGGATGCTAAATCAGCCTTGCGGTGCCCACTCACTGGAAAACATCCTGCAAGTAAGAGAGCTGATATGAAAGAAGAATAAAAGCTCGCTGATTTGTTGGTGTATCGGAATTATATTAACCGTTTCACGCCAAATTGGACATTTCACAACAACAATGATGCGTTAAAGGGATTTTTTTCAGGCGTAACCGTTTTTCAAAACAATCTTTTCTTATTCAGCAAATTGCTGGACTTAGTTTCTACCCCACTGAGTTCTCTGAGGAGGGCCCGTTTTGGCCAGTGGCCTTAAGATGGTTCTGAGCCAAAAATAGAGACAGGCAGAGTTCTGAAAAGCAACGTTTCCCCCTCATCTCCCCATCATTCAATGAGGAGTGACTTGTCCTCTTCTTGCCACCCTCAGCCCCGCTTTCTCTGCTGCTGCTGCTTTTTACGTCCATCGTCTAAGTTACAATGCAGGACAATATGGCTGGAATCCTTTTAACTTCACATGAGCTCAAAAAAAGAATCGCAGCGTTTCAACTTGATGCAAGCACACATGCATCCGTGTATGACTCATCTCCCAGCAGGCTATCTACAGTGCATTTATGAGGAGGTGTTTTTTTGATTTTGCTCTGTCAGAGTGACAATTTAATCTCTTTGACTTCACCTTTATGATGAGCTCACTGCTCAGGGCTTTAAGGAATGAGCACCGGAACGTCTTAAATATTCTTTTCATCCTTCGCGTTCATTTGTCAAAATGAGTTTGACTTTTAGTGGAGGAGGCTGTCTCCTCTGAAAGTCACTTGATAGGTTTCAGTTTATTATTTCAGGGATGCTGATGAAGGTTCTCAGTCATCCAGGTCACAGTAAACCTAAGTGCTGTATCGTAGGCGACCGGACTTCAGTTTCATCCAAGAGGCTTCTTCACTTCTAACTGAAGGTAGAACTGAAACCTTCTAACAAGGTTTGTCTAATAGCTACCTACGATACAGCACTTAGATATTTCAGGGATAATAAATTTAAAAAAAGAACAGGAACATATTGCTTATGATCAAATAACCTCTTAAATAATTTTCAGTAATAGCACCTTATGATATTAAAGGTCATATTGACTACATCTTTATGTAGACAAATTATTACAACAGTGTTGGTAGTTGCCAGTTTGTGGGTAAAAAAAAAAAATCAAAGAAGATCTGGAATTAGCAACGATAATGTTAGCTAGCGTTAGCAACAGCAACACTTGCTAGCTGCCGTTAGCAATGTTGGTTAACATTAGCAACATTTAGATAAAAATAAATAAAGCTAGCTAGCTAAGAGTTAGCAACATTAGCTAGCATTAGCAACTTTCCCTAGTGGACAAAGGGGCAAACATCTTTAGGGTGCAGATGTTTTGAACAAATTAAAAAATATACATTATTTCACAATCAATAATGTTTTAAAGGAAAATAGATATTGTTATTCTGCAGCTCTCTAAAAGCTCTGCAGATGTTTTTTCTTTCCCTTTTAAATTACTTAATTTCTACATAAAAATGTTATCGATACGATTTATTCTGTCAAATTAAACTCTCCACTGAGAGGTTTGATATGAGACACTCCACTGTGAGTTTCTGTGGCGTCTTTCCCTCCTTTGCACACTTTTTATGACCTCACTTTACTCCCATCAGATAATATGAACAGAAATATTCCCTTGGCCCTACCAGGCCGTTTTTAACCACTCTTCAGTAAAACCCTGCTCTCTGCCTTCATGTCTGGCTACACTTCTATTCACTCACTTTGGGTCAAAAAGGCAGCCAAGGACAAGTCTGATGACGGTATTAGATGTTATGTAAGATCAAGGCAGGATACATCCAGACTGCCCGTAGCTCAATATGCCTTCATCAACAAAGACAGCGCACGTTGCTGGCTAATGTGATCATAATAATTTAATGTTTATAAAATCTGAACACCCTGTGCTCATTTTTTAAATTATGTGACTTCACAGCAGAAAATCTCACCGACTTCAGGCAACATGCCAGAGTGTCATACCGAGCATCAAATGATGTCACGTGTGCCAATTTCTGCCCATTCATCATATCCAACATATCCATATTCCATCAGTATACTTCAAATATTTCCTTTCCAGCCAAATAAAGCTAAATCCATAATTCATCAATGAAGGGCTCTTGTTCGAGCATTTGTTTTGCTCTGAATAGCAATTACACACTTCTTGCTAAGCAACTGCTTATCAGAGAGGAAAGCTCGCACGCTTGCTTCCATGCCCTCGGGCGTGTTTCCACTCGCGGTGACTTTGTAATCATGAAGACAAGTGGATGCTATTGATTTTGAACGAGTCGACTGGGAGAAGGCGAGAGGCGGAGAGTTTGGTGGATACAAGCGAGTGAAATGTTGAGGAGGTGGAGGGAAATAATTAACGTGCAGGTCCTGGGTGTGAACGGCTGTAATGAAGTCATTGTCTTCTCTGTTTGTCCAGCTGCCGTTCTATCTTTCCTTTGCTTTCTCTGTAAATTACTGTGTGTGTGTGTGTGCGTGCTATATAAAATTAATAACAATGAAATCAGAATCCACTTAGACTTAATAATGGTTAGCTGCAATTAATAAAATGAATCATGGTTATGCTGATTTAGAGAGGCAATTATCAATATTTGCTTCACAATAGCAGTTTCCATTGTCAGCGCCTGCACATTAGCACACCTGAGTCATTATTTAGCTAATAAGCTGCAGCTGTGTTTCTCCCACCGTGACACCGTGTGAAGGGTGTGGAAGCCATCCTGTGGTCAAACAGTGCGATTGGAAATATTGATTGCTTTTAGCGCATGAATTGTCAAATCTTAATCGAACGTCACATTAGCTATATTCATCTAATTCATGTTCATGTTAGCTTTGCAAACAATACAGGCATGTTTTTTCCATACGTATGAAGCTTGATCCAGCTTCAGACAGCTGAGTTTAGCTTAGCATATAAAAACTGCAAAAGGGTTCAGGTCAGAACGAAACTTTCTCATTTTGTTTCAAATTAAAAAAAGTCTTCTTATGCTGGAATTATTATTTATTAAAACGGTCAGATCCCTCCAAAAGAAAATTTAACAACTGAGCCCCCGGAGGACGTCAGGCCAGTTTTCACAGTGGACAAACGAAACGAATTTCACTATCAGAATCTGATATGGAAATAGAATATAATTTGGAAAGTCTAGAAGAGTTGCATGATTAAATTGTTCTATCTCCATCTCCAGACAGATGGGTTGTCCAAACGGCTGTCAAGGTTTTTTTTATTTTTTAAGTAAATGCCCTTTCCCAGAAAGTTTCTAGCGGCGCCTTTCCAGATGTTTCTGTGTAACAACACATCTGGTGCATCAGCCAGGATACATAAAAAAAAACACTAAACACACAAAGATGCGTGAAGGAACAGCCCGTCATCTGTCAGCCCGGACCTGACCTTTAAAGTTTGTCTAAATTCTGACGACTTGGTATTAATGGTAGGTCAAACGTGCTTCTGGATACACGGTTGAATTCAAGGCACTTGACAGCAGCTGTTGAGTTGAAGATAAGTAATTCCTCATCACTTCTGACAATTAAGCTGATAAACATCTTGAATTTCATACAGCTCATTATTTTATTCTCACTGTCTGCTACCTGAAAACAGTCTCAATGGACCAAACAAATATTGTTCTGAGAGATAATGTCAGTACCTTGAAAAGAAAGACAGACATCATCTTTGAGAGAGCAGAACCAGCACAGGACAGAAGGGTTACTGATGCCTTCCTCCACCTCTCTTCTAATAACAGAGGTCGAGGTGACAAGAGTGACCCCTGGGAAAGGAAGTGATATCGACTGACAGCCTCAGCACACAACCACCAAACACAGGAGTATGAAGTGAAGTCGGTGTATCCTGTCTTAGCGGTGTAACTAACGACGTTAACGACATCTGTTTGAATGAAGCGTCTGTAAGAGTGTCAGCAGCGTCTCCGTGTGTGACAGCGGTCATTAATTTAATTATTCAGACCTGTGTTTTTCCTGCCATGTCAAAAGGCCTTCTGTGAAATAGGCCGAAAGTGGCGTGACTAAATGGAACTGCAGCCATCACTAATGTTGTTAGGCACACCTGAGTTAAAGTGCCCTTCATAAGAGAGGGCTGTTGCACGGGTTCTGAAAGGCACTCAGCGCCTGACTGAATCATCTCTACGTGTGGCCAGAAAGATTGAAGTTGGTATAATTATGATGATGCTCACATCACAAAACACACACTGCTCCCCGAGCCTTTACGGTACCAGCTCCTGCAGAGAGAGAGCCCTCTGCAGACAGAGATAGAGTGGGAACAGGCCCGAGCACAGAGTCGGTGTCGGGGGGAGCTGGAGCTGCTAATGGGAGATAAATTAGCCTCCCTCTGCTGAGGCGTAGTGGTGTCAGGAGATACACAGCGACGATGGCTCAACAATGGTGAGCAACAAAAGAGCGGAGGGAGACGGTGGTAGTGGGACGCATCAGGACAGAAAAGAGAGAATGTGCTCTGAATGAATCTGCTCTGAAAATAAAAATCAACAGAATTTTTACATGACAGGACAACTGGACAGATGGATTTGTGATAGAAGAACAGTTTTTACCACTCGTCCTGATTGTTAATGTGTTATGGTTTTAGTATTTCTTAAAGGTCTCCATTTATTTCGGTGCATTGTGAAAATGGACTTACAAAGACTTGAAGTGTGCACGAGTAAAGGATTATATCACTGCAGATGTCATATCCACTTTACTATGGTTATGGTTTCAGGGTAGACTTGTAGTTCTCGAGACCGGTCTCGGTCCGTGGTCTTGGTCTTGTCACGGCCTCGACAGTCTTTGGTCTCGGTCTCGGGCCTCTCGGTCTCGCAATGTCTCAGACTGGCCGAGTGGTCTCGAAGGGATTTGTAACCTATAATATCCAGGCAGGCACAGTTTTTTTTTTTTTTCATATCATTATGCGCCCCCTTCAAGCACCAATCAGATGCATTTTGTGACACAGACGGCGTTGGCGATTTCAGTGATGCTGATATTGTGTAATGGTGACAGTGTAATTTGGCTACTATAATGGGAAATAATGCAATTTCAAGTTGATAATTGTGTATCTTTAATATTTAGAATTAACGTTTCATCTACAAATTAAGTACAATTTAAATCAGTAACATATCTCCAATTCATTACACTTTTTCTGAGGTGCAGGGTGGTGTTGGAGGCTTGTTATTTTGTTAGATTTAGGACTATAGTCATGTCAGTCCTTAACAGCACTCAAGAGTCAATCCTCAAATAGTGTAGAAATAGCGGTCATGCAATTGCTACACATATTTGATTTTTAGCCAATTGATGAAAACATTTATAGTGAGTTCACACACAAGACATGCACTGTCTCTGTATTATTGTGCCTGTAGTTGAAATAATACAATCTCATATTTATACTAAGCAGCTGAACCCAGTATGGTGCTCAGGTTCTACAACTCATGCAAAATGGCAAAAAACTAGTCTTTTTTTGGTCTCGGTCTCGAGCTGAACTAGTCTTGGCCTTGGTCTTGGTCTTGGTCTTGATACTCTCTGGTCTTGGTAGTGTCTTGGTCTCGGTTTAGGTGGTCTTGACTACAAGTCTATTTCAGGGTAATTAAAGCCTGGACATGGATGCATTTGACTCGCACTGCTATTAAATATGCTACCAACGACCACTTCGATCACACTTTCACTTGACCTCCAGAATCACTTTCAGCCCAGGCGTTTGTCAACATGACTGACAGTTTTATGCACTTTTGACTTAACTTAACTTACTTTCCTACCACAACATGAAACAGAATGACAGCTGAGCTCACACTGGCGAGGTTTCTTTGAATATTGTTTCACATTTCAATGCTTGCAGACAAAAAAAGGCTGCGGGCGCAGCTTGGTGAACAGAAATATTGAATGTATTGAGCAGATGCTTCAGGGCGAGTTGTTGGAATCACTCGTCTTATTGTTTGTTCCTTCCATCTTATCTCGGCGGTGCAGCTCCGTGTCCCGCTTTGATGAAACCTGTGTGATTGAAAATGAGCCGGTGCGTGAAATCAGCAGAGGTAAAGTTGTCAAGTGGATTCACCCAAGACAGCCTGATAGAAAGGGAACGATTATTCTGGAGCGCAGAGGTGGCTCTGAGCTGCTCTTTGTGATTTCACTCATTGTATGAAATGAAATGTTTGTGTGTAGTTATTACTCCTCTCTCAGCGTCAGAAACAGCACTGATAACACCGTCTTTTTGTGTTCATTGTGTTTGCTTGTTAGTGCCTGCAGTGCGATTAGTAAGAAATATGAAGACACACATACAATGGATTTATATTGTTGTCAATCTTTTCAAAACAATGTGTGAACACAAATATTGAAGCGAGTCTGGAAACACTGACGCGTGAACATGCAGATTTAATGAAGGTGACAAGTTTTGGAAGTGTTTTTTATGTTATATTCGGGATGCATGATGTGTTTTTTTGCAGATGATAACATTTTTATATTTTAAAAATAATTTCCTAAATGATATCTTCTTCTTCTTCTTCTTCTTCTTCTTTGTGTTACTAACTTTAAAGGTGCGTACCGTCACCTACAGTGTCAGAGTGTGTAAACCGTGCTTGGTAAGTTTATTAAATCGATTTGGCTTCATGCTATTAACTCTATTTATTGGCTATAATCTCACCGATACTGTTAAATAGCTAGTAATATATATATTCCAAATATCAAGATGATAATTAACTGCCTGGACAGCCGGTGTTAACATGAACAAATACATTTATTTAGGATTTAGGGGCATAATGCTGCGTAAAGAATACTGTCAACAAGAATCACAAATACAATCAACATGTTTTTAGTCATATTTTACAGCTGAGACCCTAAAACAGAAGTTACACATGGTTTTCTGATGGTGATCTGAGGTGATAAAACTCTTAATTCTAGGAATAAATAACTAAACCATTAGCAGAAAACAAAACTATACTAATAAATAAAACCACCTGAATCCACCACTGAAGTACAGTTTGCACTAACGTCATCATTTTGTCATTACAGTCCTGAGAAGACTCTTCCTACTGACAGATAATCTTCCTCTGGCACGGTTCCTTACACTTTTATATTCCTCTGTAGCATTAAATTACCATCTGTTTGTCATAATTTCTCTTTTGCACGCATTCGTTCTTTCACAGCGAGGGAATACGTTCCTCTCCTCGCGTTTCAGGCGCTTCACAGCACACATGTGCACATATTCAAGTGATTACAATGATTTAGAAAGACTTCAAATCTCTGCTGATTATGAGGATTATTGGAGTTTGTGAAACCGGGCTGTCATCCAACATGATTCATCATATTAGATTGTTACGGTGTGATGTCACTGTTTGTATCCACCGTCCAACTTACATTCCAATTTATTGGCGTTTTTTTTTTTTTTTCAGCGATTTTCCCACATACGTGTTTGCTCCTGGTATCAATCTCACGGAGCGTGCAGGTGTTGACAGCTCCTCTGAAGCTTTATTAAAGACAATACTGCGGGACATCACAGTGACAGCTGCGTTGATGAAAGTCTGGCTTTCACAGGAGTGGATAAAAACAGCTGTATTGATGTCTTTCTGAGTGATGTTCTGATCATCAGAGCCCAGTTAGGTTTCTTCCCCCGGAGTCAACAACAACACTGTCGTTCAGACGCTGATGGACGGATCCATAATCATGACAGCTTCACTTAAATATCGTCAGGTTGCAGATACAAACAAAACTGAATAGCTGGTTGCTCGACTACGTATTGTCCCCATGAAGTTGTAGTAGCTGTGAGAAGTCTGCGTTTATGGGATTTAACAGTAATTGATCTCTTTCTGAATCTAAATGTGAGATCAAAGTTTGGCTCGTTCACTTTTCCAACAGAATCCACTTGAGTTTAGAGCTGTCAACTTATTTTGAAGTAATCCTGAGCCTTTTTATTATTATTTTTTTTACATTTCTTGGATTCATTCGTGTGTGTGTGTGTGTGTGTGTGTGTGTGTGTGTGTGTGTCAGCCTCTCCCATTCCCAAGCTGATTTGCTCATCCAGCTACCAGAGCACACTCCCAAATGGAGCAATTATTCTCTCTCTGACACACTTCCAGCTCCTAACGGCACGAGTCGCTTCCGTTTTGTTACTGTAATAAACTATCATCCGGGATAATCATCTTTGGAAAAGTTATTCTCACTCTGTGTCATTTCCAATTCAGCTTTTTTTCCCATGAAATGACTGCTCATTCCAGCCGGCAGCTTCTCCCGCCCAGCCTCCTCAGACTCGCAGCGTGTCGGCCTGTACAGCCAGAGGCCATCCTTATTAGAAAGAAACATATTCAGCTTGTCGAGGAGGTTTCATTAAAACAGGGTGTTTATATGCTTCATTTATCATCCTTTTCCGTGTAATGTCTTGTTTCACGCCGCTGATGACACGCTCCGTCTTTACTGCTGCAACACGCGCGACACCTAAAGCAGAGCCTCCCCGGCTCGGAGTTAAGTGATGTTCAGCCTCGTGTGTTAATTCCACAGCAGGATGTAAGCCGGCGCTGGTTCGGATTTGAAGCTGCGGCGCACCTAAGCTGAGTTGTAAAGCTTTTATGATAAGAAAGGATGCAATACTTTGTGAAGCGTCTGGTGGGAGCAGTCCTGCTGCGCGTCGTTACGTGACGGATGAGGGAGAAGGCAGTGACGGATAAAATACGGCAAACAGAAATGAATTAGCTTCCTTTAGCTGTTGAAGAAGGATGTGACATTTTCAAACAATCTCAAAACAGGTGGCGGCGTCCTGCCAGGCGGCCACAGCAGGACAAAACCGCACCTCCTCGGCTGAAATCTACGAGCATATTGTCTTAAAGGACAACGCTGAGACGAATCGATTGAAGAGTGTAAACAAACAGGTCCGTGGTGAGAGGAAATGCTGTGTAAGCGCCCTCTTAGACGCCCCTACGGTAGATAAAACATGATTAAGTGCCCTCCAGGGTGCCCTTCCAGTGTCCTCACGTCACGCTGCTGCCCCGTCCGATTCAGCTGGTCGCCTGTTGTATTTCACCGCGTCCCTCAAACATCCACCACTGAAACAGACACCGGCACATTTTAGCACAAATGTCCCAATCAAATCATTTGACACATGTGTAAGTAAATAAATCATCAATAAGTCAAGTCTACATAATTCAATCTCTTTGTGCTTGTGACACAATGAGTAGTGGCACTAAGGAGGGTCGGCCTGGCTTTAACGATTTCCTGGCAGAAGAACTATTGCTGAAAAACAGTTTGCAACACCGATGTTGTAAACACAGATCCCAGGTCAGGTGTAACGTAGGTAAGAAGGTACAGTCTGATAACATTTCACAGTAATGCCTTCAGGTAAGTTGTGTTCCTGAGCGCTTTGTGTTGTGGAAGATTCATCACATGGGACATCCTTTCATCGACTGACTCCTTATAACACCGGTCAGGACAGGAATGTTGTCCTGGACATAATCCTGGTGTCAATATTGACACGGGTAAGAAGTCATGTCTTGTTTTTGTGTTTCTTATGCGACCAGGCTTGTCTCATCCTCGGCTTTGAGTCTCAATTGTCCAGTGTGTTGATGTATAGACTCCAGATGTGGCTGTAAGTTGCGTCGTGTGCATCATGTATATAAGAAAACCAACAGGAGGATGTTTTGGCTCCTTTAGCCAGAAGCATTACATGTTGATGGTCGAAATGTTGAACAAAGGAACGACAACTCTCTCCTGTGTTTGGTCAAAGAATAATGTCACTAAATATAGATAGATAGATAGATAGATAGATAGATAGATAGATAGACGTGTGTGTGTGTGTGTGTGTGTGTGTGTGTGTGCTGTATATTTAGAGATTAACCTCTGGTGCCCCCATTTCTTTATAAACCCACTTTATCAAATGGAGCCGCTGACAGATGGTCCAAATATCATCAACTGAACTGATTGTTTTATCCTCTGCAACAAAGGAGCAGAGAAGAGAGAGAATGGGAGGAAGAAAGGGAGATAAAACCATAAGCGCCTGCCAGCGTATGTGCGTATACGCATAACTGGATATACTCATATGCTCTATACAATATGTGCACCGCGGAGATTAAAGACGCAGCGACCGCATTGTGTAAAAAGATCCACCAAAGGAAAGATATGAAATTTACGATGCTCCTCAGAGCTTAAGGCAAAGAGACAAAACACAAGCAAATTAGACAAAAACATCTTCACCAATTGCACATCATTGAGCAGCATTTATAAAAAAAATGATGCAAATAGAAAAACAACTAAAAACAGAAACTCTTTACAGGGACATTAAAAGTTATTAACACAACTTTGACACACTTGTTGTTGCAAGAAACAAGTCTCTGAAAGATAATTTTGCAAGTCAAGGAAGTCACAGTCTGTTGTAAAGATTGTAAAATCCAATTTAGTTTTGTGTAAAACCACTACGTGAACTACATCCTCTGATCGCCAACATGGCCGTCACCTCGACACAGAAAAGGTATTTATGTATTTATGCAACCGCAGTTCTGTGTCGTGGGTTTTGGTGAGTGATAAATGAGATGACGTCACGCTGTTAGGTGTGTCGTCTTGTTTATAGCTTCTTGTGTTAAAAAGTTAAAAAGGTCAAAGTCCACACCAACAGAAGCTGCTCTCTCCCACAGAAACACTGCTCCTGAAACGCCTCGTCAGTAGTCCCGCCTTTAACTCTGTGACTTTGTGACATCACACTGCGTCACCATGTCACAGATTTATAAATGTATGCAAAGCAGCCAATTCGGCTTGTGAGAATTCATTTAGCACAGTTGCTCGGTTGTTGTTAGCGGTGCTGGGTCGGGCCTGTGTGAGCCGACCAATCAGAGGCGACTGGGCCTTAAAGAGACAGGAGAGGGAACACATATCTCATATCTTGACTTTTACACGCTTTCACATCCGTCCCTATTATTGCAGTGTAAATAAATAGGCTCTGAGGGAATTCCAGCAGAGCATCAATTAACGGCCTCAATGAGATCAGTTTCGTAGCAGCAATAAGCTTCAATCACACACCGCAAAGAGCAGCCGATACATGTACGAAGGTCATAGGTTTTCATTACACTGCTTAAGATTACCACAATGAGTCTAATTAAGTTGTTGTTGAACGTCATGACAGCTGTTGTGTGTGTGTGTGTGTGTGTGTGTGTGTGTGAACTGGTGAATCTCAGAAGTGGGATTAGCGCACATTTCCTTCATGCTGGGCGTTTGGTGGTGAGAGAGGCTCGACGACAACAACAACCTGGGACCTGATGGATGTCACGCTGACAAAGAGGATTTGGAAGAGAGAGGACACGAGAGAGGGAGAGAGAGAGAGAGGACACGAGAGAGAGAGAGAGAGAGAGAGGGAGAGAGAGGGAGAGAGAGAGAGAGAGAGAGAGAGAGAGAGAGAGAGAGAGAGAAGACGAGAGAGAGAGAGAGAGGGAGAGAGAGAGACAGAGAGAGAGAGAGATTATTCTATTCGCGGATTATTCTCGTCTTCCCTCCGCTCCCTTTTTTCTTCTTCACCTCTCACTCATAAACACACACAGAAGACGCTCCACGCTCTGCGACACGTCAGTAAAATATTTGAAAGCATGACTCAGTGGCGTCTGACAGTCTTTGTTTTAATACCGTTCTGTGGTCGTATCACAGAGAATAATCGAATGCTGCTGACAGGCTTGAAGGATCGTGTCATCTCGCAGCGTTCGCCCCGGATTGGAAATCTTATCAGTTTTCTCTCATATTGTTTTATCGCTGTTTGCTGTAAATTACATTTGTTGTTCTGTGCTGACCCGATCAGCAGAATGAAGGTTGCCAATGTTTGTTTCTGCAAACCACGAATATACGGAAACTTCTGACTGTAGTTTTGGTTGTTTTGCTCTCTTGACTTCGGTCACAGATCACAGCCAAAATGACCAAATCATGGAAACAGCTGATTGGATACAAACACTGACTTTGCTGGTAACACTTTATTTTGCTTGATTTTATTGGGTTTGAAGCAGAGCCGCAGTGTTTTTACACACTCAGGCTGACTGTGCAGAGAGTTCCTCTGCAGTTCTGCATCCCAGGATGCCAAGTATTGATTGTTGTTTTAAGGTAATTGGCCTGTTTATTGTAGAAGAGAATAACTAGGCTCCCGCTAATGAGAAACGAGCGCTCCCTCTGGTAAATGTCATTAAAAAGCTATCATTTTAATTGGTTTCTACGTTAACTGCTGTAAATTTACAGCACCAGATTTGAATTGCAAATGAAGGCGGCCGCCCAACACTTGGTAGATGCTGTTCCTCAAACCGAGCTTTGTTTTAATTTGAGGAACTGGCTTCAGAGCTTCGTCTGTGTGCTGCTGAGTGATGCAGCTTGGCTTCACACGTTCCTCCTGGCAGCACTTATCCTTTATGATGACACTAATTTAAATGTATGTGTGAGTAGATCACTGCCGTCTGAGCCTTATTCAATATTCAAGCGTATTATGAAACCTGTGGTGAGAGCCAAGAATTAATCTTTGAGTTGTCCCAGACAGCCTGAAATCTTTGGCATTTCCATATCTGCTTGGAAGGCTGATTTTTTAGCTTGTGGTCATGTTTTACAAATTGGACGAGGCTGAATCCTTGAAGATTAAATAACAGCACTTTTTTTTTTTTACCCCCACAGAGCTCAGCATGTGATGGTGAGAAATCACCTTTCCGGAGAGTTTTCAGGTTGTCTTCTCCAATTCATAGCCTGCAGGAGTAACTTTGGGTTGGGAGGAAGGCAAATAGAGATAGTTGATTAACTTCCTGTCAGCAGGTGAGCTGTGGCAGGCTGTCTGGGCATCATGTGAAGTTTAGCACCGGTTTCTATTAATGCAGCAGAGCCTCAGGGCTAAAGGACATTCAATTCATCACTCAGACTTATTCTGATGAAACAATATGGTATGCGTTTGTTGTTTTTCACTTTCCTTTCTGTATGCGGCCACAGTGTGTGTTTCTACAAACTGTGGATACAGTACATTCAGTTTGTACATCAACATTTCTACGATGTGACTGTCATGCTGTCAGCTAGATGAGACAGCTGCTAAGCCAGAGACCACTGTTCAAGACTGAGTTTCAGCACTCATAAGCGTGAAACCACTCGATATTTTTGAGAAGATGAGGTTGATATTTTGAGATTGAGAACAATTCTCAGCCGTGTTCGTGGTGACAGAACTGCCAAAACATTATTTTTTCCAAACCCTAACCAAGTGTTCTCTCAAGGAAATTGAATCGAACGCAACTGGATTTGTTTTCTGTCTTTGAAGACGTTTCACCTCTCATCCAAGAGGCTTCATCAGATGAGAGGTGAAACGTCTTCAAAGACAAAAACCAAATCCAGTTGCGTTCGATTCAATTTCCTTGAGATAACTATGACCTGGATGAATGAGAATATTCACAGACCTAACCAAGTGGTTCTGTCCGCCTGGTCGCTCGATGTTAACGTTTCTGCAAACCACAGAAGACGGAGACGAGTTACAGGCGGCGAGGCTGTAAGCTTGACACCACTGGATATTTTTAAGGAGACCTGGGGAGCTTTCCAGCTGCATTTGTGGCGACCAAACCAGATGTTGTTCACGGGAAGTCGGGCGATCTCCACCTGTGTTTGAGGCGACAGATCCAGGTGTTTTGAAGGAGACTTGGGGACATTTACAGCCGTGTTTGAGACACTTTTACTGGTGATTGGGTTGCAGACGGGACAGTAAGGCGTACGAGTCCATGTTCAGAAAGATTGACTGACAAATTAAACGCCTGGCCTCTGACATGCACGCGGCAGAAAGTCATCCTCAAACATCTCTCTGTTTCTATTGTACTTTACTCTGCTGTATTCGACTCTATTCTTTTTTGTTTGCTTTTTGGAGCAGACATAAATTACCCTGCATGGCTGGTTGTGTGTGCGCGTGTGAGCGAGCGAGCGAGCGAGTCCGTGTGTGTGCGTTTGTGTGTGTGTGTGTGTGTGTGTGACGTGGTCTTGGTTTGAACTTTGTCGGCTGCACGCACACCCCGGCTCTGTGCTACAGGGAAATGTGGGCGTTGTGTCTGCCAGGCCTCTTACACTTGGCTTGTCTACATGCATTACTCACACACACAAACACACACACACACACACACACACACACACACACAGAGGCGGAAATGCATGTGTGCACATCTACAAACACACACGTACGGAGATGCACAGTCATAGATGCACACATGCAAAGTCAGACCCCCACATGCATGACATGAGTCACACACGCACGCACGCACACACACACACACACACACACACACACACACACACACACACACACACAGAGGGACAGAGTCCATTGAGGATTTCATCCAGCTAAATAGTTAATATGCAAACTGGCCAGGCAGCTAGCGGCATGATAACATTAGCCTCCAAAATACAAACACACACACGCACACACACACACACACGCACACACACACACACACACTGTCTCTCTTACTCCATGGGTCTTCCTGCTGCAGTGGCTCATGGGACTCTAATCTAATTCAGAGTTGTTCAGTCATGTTTATTGAGGTGACGTTAATGCAACAGCTTCCGCTCGCGCTCCTGCTGCAGCCTCGTCTCCGCAGTCTCACAGCCAGTAGATGGCCTCATTGTGCCTCTGCCCGCGTGCCTGCTGGCCACAGGTTCATCCTGGGACAGTCAGGCACCTTCATTTTTTGGGGGACTTTGCATCAGTGATATTATTGGAGTTTGTGTCAGTGCAGGTCAAGTCTAAAAAAAAGTGCACGCAGATTAAAGGAATGGCGTCATTTCCATTAGGCCCACTGTGACAACAGAACAGTGATATTTCTGATGAGAAAGTCACCAAAATCTGACAGCAACCAGGTGTGTGACAGCACAGTTTCAGAAGCAAACAACATCAGCATCAGATAATCATTTGTCTCCTGGAGGTTGATGAGATGTGCGCTGTGCAGAGCGGATTCTGGTGGCTTCACCCTCCGCAGCCTCCCCGGATAGATGGAGCAGTTGTGGCAAAGACCGTGGCGCACAGCAGCAGGCGGCAGCTGAGCGGAGAGAGAGGAGCGCGCATGAGAAGCGGTCTTGGAGAGACCAGAGTCATTCCCATCACTCTCTGCCGGCCAGTCAGACCGCAGACAGCATCACAGGGTGACTGAATGTTGCACAACGGAGGCTGACCCCGGAAAGGAAACGCGTTAGGAGCCATAAAACACCTGAGGACCGTCGCAACAGGGGAGCGTGACTGACTGTCCCCCCATGGAGGAGAGCGCAGCGCGGGTGAGCTCCGTCTCCTTCACTTGGTACCAAGATACAAGTTGGATGTATGAAGGAGAGATGTAGATTTTTATTTTATCTTTTTGCTGGACTGAATATTTCCTCGAGTTGATTTTTTGGATTCAATTCCGAGACGTCGCCGCGGCACCCGGAGCTGTCCACATGCAGAGAGCGGCGCGCACGCTGTCTGAACAATAAGAGACCAAAGCTCTCGTTTTATAAGATTTGCACTGGCAGGGATGATTTAGGTGGGTGGCCCAAATAACTCGTGAATGTCTTTTTGAAAGCCGAGCGCTCGTTTTGCTGCGTCCGCACAAATGCGCACGCAAACTGAACCAAACGAGAGCGAAAGAGAAGAGAAGCGACCTCGCAGCTGGATTACAGCGACATGTCAGCAGAAAACAAAGCAGCTGTTGTTCTGATGAGCTTTCCCTCCATGCGATGAATCAGACATTTACGATGTATCTCTGATATTAAAAGTGGACCGTGGAGGACTTTTGAATGACGTTTTCAGCCAAATTTCTTTTTTTGTTTTTGGCTCAGCGCTCAGGTGGAAACGTTGGCAGGAGGCTGTGCCACGCGCTGACAGCGAGCTGCCTTCAGAGACATCATAAATAAAAAAAATAAAAATAAAATAAAAGGCAAACACCTTGCAGCCAGGGCGGAGCAGCGTCGATACAGGCACCGATATAATCACACGGACACGCCTCGAGGATCATTAAACAAATCAGATAAACGCAGCGCAAAAACCATCAATAGAAGTTATTGATGAGGTGGTATATAAGGCTAATGATTGGCCAAGCCTCTGTTTACTCAGCTCGGCAACAATACAGTGGGAAACTTTTGCTGAGAGCTTGACAGCAGAGGCACGCAGCGAGAGGAGAGCGAGGACTTTTATTTCTCATGTCATTTTTTTTTACTGCTGCTTTTCACGACCTGCGGTGCTGATCGGGGGAGAAAACAACCATCGAACACCGCAAACAACGGCTGGAATATCCCTCCTCCTCCTCCTCCTCTTCTCCCAACTAGAATGTCTGCTGCCTGTGCTGCAGGAATTCAAGAACCAGGCGTTTTTCTGCTGCTGCCAGAGATCTTTTTGAAATATTTATAGCAGCTCTCGTGCAAGGATGGTGCTCGTGACAAGGAGCCTATGGATGACCCAGTCCGTGGGAGAGCTGGTGCCGAGACAGTTGACCTCTCCACCAGCCACGCCGTCCGCCTGAAACCCTCCCCGGAGAGGCACCGCTGCTGCAGGCTGGGGATGTGATGGGGTGACTGCCGACACCCCCCTCACCCAGCCCCTCGCTCACTTTATTAGCAGTGTAAAATAAACAATGGATCAGAATTTCTCAACGGTTCGAGATGGCAAGCAGCTGCTACCGGAGAGAGACTCGTCCAAGCGCGTGCTGACGGGATGCTTCCTCTCTCTGCTCATCTTCACCACGCTGCTAGGCAACACGCTCGTGTGCGTCGCCGTCACCAAGTTCCGACACCTGAGGTCGAAGGTCACCAACTTCTTCGTCATCTCCCTGGCCATCTCCGACCTGCTGGTGGCGATCTTGGTCATGCCGTGGAAGGCGGCGACCGAGATCGTGGGGTTCTGGCCGTTCGGCGCGTTCTGCAACGTGTGGGTGGCGTTCGACATCATGTGCTCCACCGCCTCCATCTTGAACCTGTGTGTGATTAGTGTCGACCGTTACTGGGCCATCTCGAGCCCGTTCCGCTACGAACGCAAGATGACCCCCAAGGTAGCATGTCTGATGATCAGCGTGGCGTGGACCCTGTCCGTCCTCATCTCCTTCATCCCCGTTCAACTGAACTGGCACAAAGCTCAGGCCACAGGCTTCGCACGAGCTAAATGGAACGTACACCGGTGAGATGCCCGACGACAACTGCGACTCCAGCCTTAACAGGACCTACGCCATCTCCTCCTCGCTTATCAGCTTCTACATCCCCGTGGCGATCATGATCGTCACCTACACCCGGATCTACCGCATCGCCCAGAAGCAGATACGGAGAATATCTGCCCTGGAGCGGGCGGCGGAGAGTGCCAAAAACCGCCACAGCAGCATGGGGAATACGTCGAACATGGAGAGCGAGAGCTCGTTCAAAATGTCCTTCAAGCGAGAAACCAAAGTCTTAAAGACGCTCTCGGTCATCATGGGAGTGTTTGTGTGCTGCTGGTTGCCCTTCTTCATCCTGAACTGCATGGTGCCGTTCTGCGAGCCGGACGGCGCCCAGGACTTCCCCTGCTCCATCAGCTCCACCACCTTCGACGTGTTCGTGTGGTTCGGCTGGGCAAACTCCTCGCTCAACCCCATCATCTATGCCTTCAACGCCGACTTCCGCAAGGCCTTCTCCATCCTCCTGGGCTGCCACAAGCTCTGCCCGGGGAGCAACGCCATCGAGATCGTCAGTATAAACAACAACATGGGCGCCCCTACCTCGAACCCCAACTGTCAGTATCAGCCCAAGAGTCACATCCCAAAGGAGGGCAACCACTCGGCCAGCTACGTGATCCCCCACAGCATCCTGTGTCAGGAGGAGGAGCTGCAGAAGAAGGACGGATGCGGCGGGGAGGTCGAGGTGGGGATGGTAAACAATGCCCTGGAGAAACTCTCCCCAGCCATCTCTGGGAACTTAGACAGCGACACAGAGGTCACGCTGGAAAAGATCAATCCCATCACGCAGAACGGACAGCATAAAGCAGTGTCGTGTTGAGAGAAGGCGGATCAGATGTACGCAGAGGGACAGCGAGAGAGCAAAAGAGACAAGACATCTGAGAGAACATGCCTGACAGGGGAACAGTGCGATGTGGGATATACGGGACCTTAAGACTGTCGACACAAAATCTACACGGAAAAACCTACAGAATGTTTAAAAGTAAAGGCACTTTATCCTGGATATAACTATCTGCAAAATACGTTCAGCATTTATTGATGAAATTGACACATTTGATGATAAATGTTGATGATGTGAATATTAAAGCAGAACACTAGCGACGTGCACATGTATACTTTTTTTTACATTTACAAAGACGTATACATCTGCATTTGTATACTGTACAGTACCGACACCATCCTCGCGAGGACTTCGACACAGTATATATGCAGTGGAGGAAGATGTAGTAACTATTAGCAAAATGTCTTGTAGGTAGGCGCTTTGTGTGTGTTTCATGGGAGAGAGAACAACGTGGCTGTGTTGGTTTTTACGGTGCCGTATGATTAGTTCATTGCAGTTGATTCTCTTCGGTACATTTTTTGACGACGGTTTAATTGCGAAATCAAAACGGCAGTGGTGATTTGTGTGAGGTGAAACTGCTTTCCAACACCAAAGTGTTATGATTCAAGACTGTATAGGACCGCACTTTGCCTGGCTCGAGACCACCACCAAGATCTCCAGATTCTTATAAAACCTGAAGTGTTCACAGGTCCGACTGAGAGAGAAAAGTCCTCTCCTCTGGTCTACTTTCCTTCCCTCGTCCCCTCCGATGATCCGTCCTCAGTCCTGCCCTCCTGGGACAGATCAGACCGGCTCAGCTGAACCTTTCCTCCAGTAATTCTCCTCTCTCCCTGTTTCCATCAGCTTTGTCTCCTGAGCAAACCCTCTCTAGGGCCCTGCGGTCTCCTCTCCTTTTTCTGTTTCCCTGCTCTCGTTTCCTCCGTCAGCAAAACTCCCTTCCTCTCTCACGCTGTCCCTGTTTCTTCACCATCCTCATCCTCCTCCTCTCTCCCTCGGTCAGCATTGTCCTTCACTCCTGCACCAAACCTTCCTTTTATTTCCCGTCTCCTCCTCGCGGTCTCCTTTGGCAGTCCTCCATTTTGAGTCTTACTCCAGTCTGCTGCTTAAAGTGGCACTAATGAGTCTATTTTTGGCAAATGGTGTTAAAAAACAAGTATGTAAATGTGTGAACTGAAACTCCGGCACTTGGACGGAGGAGGCAGAGAGGCAGCGGCGGCGGAGTTCACTCAGCTGTGACGCAAGTGACACTTGGTGACCTTTTGCAAACTTGCAGATATCTGATTCTGTAAATTGCTCATGCTGGGAGCCCTGCTGCGCTGTAGTGGCGATGTGGGGCATGCGGTGTGACAGTCGCTCTGTTTGCATCGGTGGAGTCCAAAGCCCAGACCGGCACAACGAGGATTACCTTTGTTATCAGACATATTTTAATTGCCTCTCCGCTCCCACTAATCTGTTTAAACACATTAGCGAGAGGTCGGTCTGTGACAAAAGGGAGTCAGTCATCACTAAAGCTGCATACAATCAATCAGTCGTATGAAAGATGATTAATCATCAACTGTTTGAGCTTGATTTTAAGCAAAAATGTCAAATATTTTATTGGTTCCAGCTTCTTAAATGTAAGAATTTGCTGCTTTTCCTGTTCATTTCTGAAGGAAATGAAGAGTTTGGGCAGTTTTGGGCTGCTAGTTGGACAAAAGAACCAATTTGAAGGCAGTTTTCAGATTTTCTAAAAGTTTATCATGAAAATAAGAATAATCAATAATGACAATGTTGGTTTGTTGCAGCTGTAGTTCTTACTATGAAACACAGATTTGCACTAAAACATCGTTCCAAATGTTTTTTAACAATCCTCAGATCGGCCATGTTTGTGCCCCATTCTTCTGACTTTACTTTGAAAATGTCAGGAAACCGATTCCCCCAGAATTACCAAGTTAAGTCGACTACTACATTGAAAGTTGTACGAGCTAAAAAGTTTTAACACCTTCAAATTATTAGTCTGCTTTACTCGGTAATGTTGAGGAAATCATTTTGTCAGATTCAACGTAAAAGATTAGAGTTTACAAAGGATAATTTCACATCCAAGTTTGAGTTCAAAGACTAATATTTGATGATGGTAATGGTAAATTCTGAAAAGTAGTGTGGTGTAAAGTGACTGTACTTAAACCGATTACCTCAAAATTCATCGTCAAACTTTTTAGCTCATGCAACTTAAATTGTAATACTTTACTTGGTAATTCTGAGGTTCCCTGGCTTTATTAAAGTAGAGCCAACTTTTAAGATGTGTAATGTACAGCTAAATTGATTTAAGGTTTGCTAAAGTTACGTAAGATTAGCTACCACAAGCTACTGGTGACATCAGACAAAGTGAGGCTGAGTCACATGATCACTCATGAGTTCAATGTATTTATACCGTTAACATAAAACATTAGACTGTGAATGTAAGGGGCAGTTCATTTGTTTTCTCTATCTAATTTAATTTAAAGCAGAATTCATTATGTCAAAGATTTATTGGTTGAATTAGATTAAAGGTGCAGTATGTAGTTTTGGGGAAGAACTAAAACAAACTGCAGACAAACTCTGTTTGTTTTCCCGACTGAACAAACAAACTGACCTTAACAGACGACACAGTTTAATACTGTTTCACTTTGTTTATATGTGGCGGACCCTGCCACCTTTCTATCCTCACCAGCGTTCTGGGACCTTATTTTCCTCTCAGCTTGTTTATTCACTTATGGAAAAGATAAATATTTGGGAGTTTGTCTTGTTATCTCATTAATATTGTAAATATTATGATTCTGACTGCACACTGCCCCTTTAAATTGTGTATTTTTTCAGCGTATAAGTCATTGCAGACTGCAGAGTCATGATTACGGAGCCAGACATACTTAGCTCGTTAGCCGCAGCCGCTGCCCTGTTGTGTCGTGTGTTGCCGGGGAGAGAACGCCTTCTGAGATTGTCCGCCGGGCGTCCACCGTGCGCCGTGTGTGTGTCCATGAAGGCGTGAAACTGTTGCGCATCAGGGAAAGGAAGAGCTGATCCAATAGAAAGCAATTGGTCTTGAACGAAGCATTTGATTTTCCTGTTCTGGAAAATCCAATGCTATCTAGATGGCAACAAAGGGGGGGAAAGCTTTTAGCTCAATATGTGGCTCGGCTTGTGACACAAAAGCCAACTCGCTGTCCTCTCTGCCGCCTGCATGTCCTCGGCTCCTCCTGGCCGCTGCGCCATCAGTTTAAAATGGACATTGATGAGCTGGAGTTTTGATTTTTTGGCTGCATATTATGAATTTATCATATTTTCCAAATGCTCAAATTGCCAGGACACGCTACAAACCTCCCTCTCTGCCTCTGAGTCCTCAACCATATCAGTTCACCCACCCTCCTCTCTCTCTCTCTCTCTCTCTCTTCATCAGTTCCTCTTAATTTACTCCCTAATTATTTCCAAACACAAGCCGGCTCAAACATGCGATAAAACATGAACGGCGCAGAATTTGCCAGGATTGGACATGGAAGGGAACCGCCTCGGGGGAAGAGCCTCCACCCTCCACCCTCCACCCTCCTTTCCCTCCATCTCTTCCTCTTTTCTCTTGGCTGCCTCTGTCGACTCGATGAGCGCTCCTGATGTTAACACGGATTGAATTTATTATTAAACAGACAGGGCCGACTGTTTCCCTTCTGTAGTCTGAGTCAAAGCGTTGAATCAAAGCTCCACCTGGCTGTTATTATTATTATTATTATTATTATTATTATTATTACTGTTATTATTATTATATTTTTAGTATTGCCAAAATTGAAATTTTTGGCTGAATGTGGCTGTTCTGTAGCTGTGATTAAACCAGTGTTTTATAAGCTGAAATGGGTTATGGGGTGTGTGTGTGGGTGCTTAAACTGTGTAGAGATTAATCTGCCATTTGTTGTGACATCATTGGCATTTACACGTTTACCAGATGTTTTCCGTATATGCTGTACGTTCACATTTATAGAGACATACCTCCAGCCGAGAAGAGTTGAAACGATCTCTGCTGTATTGTGGCTCCATGTTCCTCCCCCCCTCGAGCCCTCACCTTGTCAACTCAGTGAGTCATCTCTGCAGATGCCACTGCTTTGATTTTGGAGAAGGACGATGTCAGGCAGCGGTCCCACGAGCGAAATGTTTTGTTTGATCCGGAGCGTTTCCTCCAGGCTGCCCTACAAGTTGCTTTGGGGGGAGCTACGGTGACGGTACACGGACTCTCAATCAGCGTAGTAACATGACGTATGACAGCTTAAGCAAATCTGACAGCGCAGAATCTCTCCTCCTCCTCCTCTTCCTCCTCCTCCGACGACGCAGCAGACGTCGGGCCAAACAACACTCCCAGACTGACGTCCACGTTTCCAGCTTACTTAATGACGGAGCCCCTACCTCGAAATCGATTCAGTGACGAAGCTTCATGTAAAAAAATGAAATAAAAACACAAAAAAAATGCAGTATTTAGGGTTGGGGAGTGCAGGGATAGAGTATTGTACAATGATGTTCAAAATGTAGTCGTGATGAACACAAGTGCTTTTTATCTTCAGAAATCCTTAATGTGTGTAGCAGACTTACATGCTGTATGTTTTCTCCGGTGTGGGATTATAATTTACAGTAAGACGCCGCGACAGTCACTGACTTATTTATATATTTATTTATTTACATGTTTCTGGTGTTCATTCATGAAAGTGATGTCAAAGATTATAACCCTCAGAATAATTACAGTATTTAGTTTACAGTTTGTACAAAAAAAACGTGCCCTTCTTGTAAAATAAACATGTATGTATTTTTTTTTCACCGGCGTTGTGTTTATTTGAGCGGCGGGCGATGACGATGATGATGACGAGGGTGAGTGGCGCTGTACCTTTGACACTGGGTGGCTATTGGAAGATCATGTCGCTGTCGCAGGGGATCGATGGAGATTGATTTTGAACAGTGACGCATATTTTTTTCCAGCTCCCTGAGCGCGATGTCCTCGCTGTGTTCCTGCCTTCGCCCCGCATTTACATAACCTGACAGCCACTTGACAGTTGACACGTCCTCTTCTTCTACTCTCTCGCTCGCCTCATTTGTTAACTCAAATGTGGGGAAAAACAAAAGCAGACAGACTCGAGTGCACACGCAGTTATAGACCCACTATAAGAAAGGAAAAAATACACATTTGTTAAATAAAGCTGCACACGATTAAAGGAAAACATCATGCAGTATGTTCTGGAAACAGCCTGAAGGTTTTCTGTCTCTTTGAGCAGTATTACCCAAAATATTAATGAGGTAAAAATACAAACATCTTTTGTCATAACTTAATAATCGAGCTGTTCTCAGAGGAAGATGACTGTTTGAAGCTAGAAAGGTGGCAGGTTCAGTCTGAAACTGTGTCGTCCTTTAAGTTCAGTTTGTTTCATCAGTTTATTCAGTCATGAAAACGAAGAGTTTGTTTATTTAGTTTTTGTCAATGAAGATCTTTCTCTTCTGATTAAAATTTCTTCCCCAAAACTGCACAATGCACCTTTACATTTCTGAATTGGCTTCAGCTCACAGCTTCGAGGTTCCCCCTCTTTTATTTTGCCCCTATAGAGACTGTAAATATGATCAATCATCTCTTTTAAGATCACTTGGTTGGAGCTTGTTTCATCAGCTTTTTCTTTTTTTCTTTTTTTTTTTTTACCTGAAGGCAAAACATAAATCAGAATCAGCTCAGAAAGACTTTCACTAAACCCCCGAGCTCCCAGTTGAACTGTCTGATTGGTTCGTCGCTTCAAAGTGTTGCTTCGGTGGATTCGGCAGGGCGAGAGAGTGAACAGTGAGCAGATTAGAGTGGCGCTTAATCTCATTTCACACATCCGTGCATTTGCTTATACATTAAGTCGGGGTCAATATATCGAGGTGGGGAAACGTACCTGAAGGTTGGTCTCACCTGTGAAATGTAATCTTTTGGCAGTGTGTGTTGATGAAGTCTGGAGAGAACGTGCAGACGCCAAACTGCAGCTCCCCTCGGCCGACCGCTCTGTAGCTGCCAGCGCTGCTTTAGCTAACATCTGTTTGATTTTGTCTCACACACACACACACACACACACACACACACACACACACACACACACACACTGGAGTAGTTTCAAAATTAAACTCGATCCACTCCGGAGAGCTTGTACAACTCAGGGTTGAGATCAGTAGCTGTGAGTTGGATGAGAGAAGACGGTCTGTACGTACCGTACACAGAGAACTGGAAGGTGTATCTGATATCGGCATGTTGCTTTTGTTCCGAGAACATCACAACTTGTGTTGCTCCAGGACCATCGCTTCACTGCAACTCACGAAACAGCAACGGAAACCGTATCTGAAGTGAGCTGCTGTGGCTTTGTGGGTTAAATATAGAAAACTCAGTCAGGAAACTAGAGTTTTACATCCTGTCTGGAATGTATTATTAGTTATTTCTGTTTCGTTCCTCTCTTCTGACTGAGTTTGGTTTATAAAAACGTGGTTTCAAGAACGTGGGAAGTCAGTGACAGTTGGGGCTGCTGAGGGGTCGGTCTATGTAATGATGTCACACTAAATGGTGCTATATATATATATATATATATATATATATATATATATATATATATATATATATATTCATGCTTCTTATCTTCATTTGAATGGTGTTAAAAACAATTTTGCACGACAGCAGACAGCAAACTTGAACATCAACATGTTTAAAGCAGCCACATCATCCAGCAACAGCAGGATGAGGAGGGAGAGAAATTCCCCCAGACTCCCTTATAAAATCGTTCAGTTTTAAGAGGTGTTGTATTCGGGGAAACTACATAAACTTTGTGAAGCACTGCTTCTGATAAATACTTTGGGCTCTTGTAAATTTGGATTATGTGATAGCCTCGTTTAAATGAGTGCTGCAGCTCACTCTGCGCTCTAAGTTCCCACATCCGTGCATGATGTTGGTTAAAATAGATCCTTTCACAACGTTTAACACGTGTTTGAAAGTGTAACCTGTCCCCTGTGCATGTATTCCAATCTTGTTCCCCAAGTCATTTAACTTCCAATTTGTAAGACAGTTAACTGTGAGTCTCATTCCCAACTTGTCAATATGACGTCCTCTGAGTCCCAAAGCATCTGTATGTGTGAGAAGTTAATATTTATCTGTGACCAGATTCTCCCCACGGGTAACGTGTAAATAATACTCGCTGCACAAGTTCATCCAGTGCTCTTAATTTGAAATCCCACCTAATTTAGAGCATATTCTTAATGATAAATGGTGTTTTTGCACAAGCAAAATGGCAAAACAGAGCTGAACAGTGATTCACACAGCTGCTGAATCAAGCCCTGCTGGTATTTGTTTAGAAAATGTTAACACTGATTCAGTTTCAGATTGATTGCCGTTCTAAAGTCTTTCCAGTCATGTTTTTTCTTCTTGTTTAAGAAAAATCGACCAAGTACACTTGTATTACATGACGCTTGTTAACTCTTGTAAGCTGGAGCCTCTTGTAGAAGCAGAGATGCACCATCAGAGGAGGCAAACTAGCCAAATGTTTGGAAAAAATCAGGAAAATGAGCAACTTCCCCCCAGAAAAATGTCTCAAAATGTGGCACCTGCAGCGATCGCAAACCATAAAAACAAACAATGGATGATTTGCATTGACATCTATAGGAAACCTACCTATACATATTGAGAATCTGAACATTTGAAATGAAAAAAGGACTTTATAATTTTCTTGTTGGTTTAATATTATTTAAAACATATTGGTGATCAACGCTGGAAACTGTCGCCCCACCAGACTCTGGATCAGCAGATACAGTATGTAAACATTCCCGAGTCACTGAAAGTCTATTAAAGTTAAGAGCCGATAAAGTGCAGTCGAAACGAAGGTCCTTGAAAAGTTCTCAGACGGCACAATGATTACAGCCACTCTGACTCGTGGAAGTGTGGCTTCACAGAGAGGCTCCACTTAATGATTTCATTACCCTACTGCGCTCTCTCGCTGGGCTTAAAAGCAGAGCCGGTGCACCATCGTTTAGCTTTCAAACGCCAAGATAAATCTCTCTCTTTAAAAACAGGAAGCACACTTCAATGGGTGAAACAGCTCTATAGATCTTACAAAGAGGTTGGCAAGGCGCGCTTCCCACCGGGTTTAACTGGCTTCACTGTAAAGAACTTCTGTTGAGGAGGTAGACGAGA